>LS997564.1:1030000-1630000 GCA_000469685.2 Haemonchus contortus | reverse complement strand
ACTTTCTGCAAGCAATATGTGCGCTTATGTGCGCTTTCAATCATCCAAACAATTCAGAACGAGAATACAACTGTGGCCTACACCGTAATGATTTGGCCATTGCAACTAAATCATCCATTTTTTCATTTCTCCAGGGGGCTTATTGTAAACAATAGCTTCACCAACCTCATGACTACAGTCAAGCCTCACTTGACTCCCGATTCGAATCAGCGGCTTAGAAGACTAGGAGGAAGCCAGATGAACCTGCTTTCTCAGTTCGATCTCCTCGTTTCTCTGATTTTTGCGCTTTACAGTATATTTGCTACGGTGTTACAGCTGCTCCCACCTCTCACAAGTGGGTCACTACCACTCGCACTTCAGTTCATTAACCTTACAGCCAGACCACGTATGTTGAGGATACACAACGATCTCGAGTTCCTTGACCTAGTTGAAGCAAAAGCACTGGCTCAAAAACTACAGCCTTCGCTGCGGTCTCGTAGTATGCCGGGAAAGGAAAAGGAAACCTTGCAAAGATTTTATTTGCCATTTCCACTCACTGGAACCTTATAAAGTCGTTTCATTAGGTTTCATAAATGAGGAGACAACAGTCAGAAAAAACACCGAAGACCTTTTTCTTTTTGAGTGAACGTGATCGGTCTCAGCAAGCCATTGACAAATAGCCGCAAATTCTCGGGAGAATGGGAGATCTAAGGAACCGAATGGTGACTAAAAAATGAGAATGTGATGAATTCTTATTGGATACCAAACTCCTCGGCGAAATACTTTTGAACGGCTAATATCCAATCAGTATAGTATAACCCATTTGTGCCCTTTAAAGGCACAGTTCTTGGTGAATTTGAGGTATCTAGCTTAAAGGAGGTGTTAAGAAAGGAGCTCGTACGAGATTATGTGTCTGGACGCCTCCCACATAGGCGTACTATTCGTCGGCGTCTTAACACTTCATGGTGAATGGTTTAGCTCTAAAAGGCCGTCATAACTCCAATTTTGGGTGTGCACGAAACTGGATTTTTCTTCTAAAAGTTTCGGCACCCGATTTCTTCACTAAGCAGTCAGGATATGAACCTTTTATTTTTTTTACATTTCTAGGCATGTAAAGAAGCACCTCTACTTTGCTCTGTGGATTACTGATGATTTGGAAAAAAAAACAAGTTGTTGAGAAAGAAAAACAAAATTGAAAAAAAACAAAAACAACAACAAGCAGATAGTCATTAACAAGTAGAGCTTACTAACTTCGCCGGTTCAAGAAAAGTCTTTGAATAATTACTTATTGGGTTTACATTTATTTATTATTCAATTTTTCAAGTTTTCCTATTACAGTAGTCATTGTCCACTGAGTTACATTATCTATTAGTTACTTACTATCTGGACGTTTTATTGCAAGTTATTTTGTCTCGTACTGGAGAACCATTTTTCGAATTTAAATAATGCAATAATGAAGCGAAATTCGGCGAACTCCAGAAATTTACTTTTTTCCCAAGAACAAGTGAATGATCATTTTTCCTATTCATACTTAACACTTAATACATAGCTTCTGTTGGTCTTGCTCATTTTACGATACGAGAAGAAAAGAAAAGAAAGACATATGAATTTATGAAATCACTTTTATGAGCTCTCCTTTTTTAGTTTGTCTGGTCAATTCATAGTCAATTTGTCCTTATTATGCTGATGAACGGTCACAAAACGACCCGCGAATCCGAGAAAGCTCCCAACCTGAAATCCTTGTGGAATACTGAATTGAGTACTACGCAGCTGTTACTTGGAGGAAGCGTAACCAACCATACACTTAATTTCTACCCTAAAAAGAGCAACCGGTAACTATACAATGATTCCTACCAGGAAAAGTCTACCGCGAGGCTGAACTATATAAATCCAAGATTAGCCAATGAATTTGCAAAGATCACTTTTCTGCGCTACGCTGCGGTTGCGCACAGTTCATATGCACTTTTTCCAGTGCCGAAAAACTTTTCACTTTTTCTCTTTTATTGAATGCTTATACGAAGCAATACAACAGATAATTGCCAGACCCGCCCGAAAGTTCCCTTCCTGTGAACATGCTGAGCCCTTTCCCATCACCCCCTCCCCCCCCCCCCCTCTTTCTTCACAAAGGCACTGTTAGCGAGTCCCATGCTGAAGGATTATCGATAAAAGTTTCAGAACAACTCCACCTAGAGATTGTATTGAACTTTTGTGAAAAGGGGTAGAGGGCAAGAGACGGGAGGAAACTTCTATGTGGAACTGCTGAATGTATTTTATGACTCCATCAAAGATGTCACACATCAACAATGTGACGATTACTTTGTCATTGTTGAATGTTGGTGGAACAAAGAGCACAAAGACTGGAAACGTCGTGTCCAGTGGCAGTTCGACATCATCAAAGTGATAAATATTGATCTCAAGACTCGACTTCGTCCACAGCAATCAAGTATGGCACGGTTTGGTTACTCCAACTCCAAACTCGCAACCTAAGAACATCTTTAATGAAGTCACTTGGAACCCTCGTCCTGGCCATTCAATTTCCGCTCCGATGAGAAATGGAAGACGTTCAAAAAGGTAAAGCTCGCTTATTGCTGCCTGCTGCTCTGCCTATTCAGAGGCGCATCCCGACAGGGTAGAAGTTCTCCACTTTCGAGATGCGCCACGCATTCGATTGCCGTTTAGAAGCAGCCCAATGAGTACTCGGCTTATATAAGGATTTGCGGAGGCTGCCTGCGACGGAGAGGCTATCCAGTGTTCTTTGTCCTCTCATATGGCTCTGGATCCAAGTAAGCGATCACGGAGTGCTAGAAGGGCTGACCGGCTTTGTTCACCTATATTCGCTTCAAAAATTTTCAGAGCTAGTGCCCACAGAAAAACTCGTTCTTCTGTACTTCGGAACCAAAGCGTAGAGAATGGCGGTAGTACGGGTCTCTGTCTGAGTCAGGCTTATAAAGTAGCCCTATGGCCTTGGCCTTTATGCCTAATCTGGGATGCCATTTTTTCGATGGCGTCACCAGACTATGAGAAGAGCACTTAAAAGGTTTTCTTTGAGATAGGGTTCGATGACACCAGCAAGTAATAAGTTCAATTTAACTTTTCCGCGGACAGGTTACTCATAAAATGCGGTGACCTTCCGCTGCTGCCTTAAATGGTCAGTTTTTCACAATCCATATGCAAATCTTGAGCCAAGAGGTAGGGAATACTTTATTGAGCGACTTTTGGATAGTAATTGAGCTAGATCGGAAGTAAGACACCCTCTAATATTACAGAACTGCTCTGGCGCAAATTGAGTGTATGATATCATGTCATCGAAATGACGCAGCAGTTAGAAAAGCAGTTTTGCGCAATCATTTTCGCCACTTCTGCTCACTTCTCCCCTACCACTTATTTTAAAGTGGTGCATCAAAAGTGAGGTGCCTAACGTTGTTTCTCATCTCCAGGGATGCGCCACATACTCGATTCTGCAAGAAACCTTGAGGAAGTTCAAAGATGTGTGCGGCCTGCCGCACATACAGGACACTTTTTATCCTGAAAAACCAATCAAAATTGGGAAAATGGGAAGCTTGGTCCCTGCTGGTCCAAAAACCTTGCTTGCTATCCCGATGGCTTCGGATGTACCAGATTCGAAATAAATTCGATGAATACGCTTCTTTCCAAAACATATCAATCAGAATGAAAGATAGAAACAAAATTTATAGAACAAATTTGAAGGGCACGGTGTCTTCCGAAAATCGCGGTCATTTTGGCCTCGTAATGCTCTGCATTAGCGAGAAAATTCATTTTTCAGATTTATGCCCATGAGGCTAGCCAAGGACTTGATGTATAGCAGGCAGTCAATCGGAGCTTTAGTATATGCCATGCTCTCTTATGGTGGAACTTTCAATGCGTGCGGTGACTTGGAAGTGCTCGTGAAAATATTTCGCTACCTCCAAATCGTTTTTATCTTCAATGAGATCTAAGCCATCCAAAAGAACTAATTTATACGGAAACTGAATGGCTTGGGAAGGAACTAATCTGGCAAAACGAAAAGGGTGGCGGAAACCGTGACTTTTATGGATCAGTTTTTCTTCGAATACTGAAGAGCAGTAAGCTTCGATTTTATTGAGTTCCCCGCTGACGGCACGGTGTACTACGGATTTTCGTTCTGAGTTTGCAGGTAAAAAGGCTCTATTGAGTATCGCTGCCAAACGCTTGGTCCAGAGATCAAATCCTGGCTCAGATACTAACAAAACCAATCAAGCCCACCATCAGCTTTATGGACAGAAGATCATTGCGTGGCGCTTCAACAGTGCAGCACCGAGCGATGTCATTGAGCGGTAGCGATGAAATATGCATTATGCCTTGGGTCGCTTTCCATTTGGATTCGAAAGGCTTTTTTGACTTGAACACGGCAATGGACCATCTCATGAGAATCTAAATCGAAAAATCTTGGAAGGAATTTCAGGCGCCATCGTAGCACAGAGAAGATGAAGGTTGTAAGGGTAAGAAGTTCTTGAACCATGAGCAATCCTACGACAGTCCCAGATGGTCAAACCTCATCCAAGCCCCAGGCTCGTAGGAAAAGGGAGAGACTTCCGTAGACTCCTTCCGCTGAGTAATACATTCACCACGTGATCAGTCTATTACATGACACTCCTTTGATTTAGTTGAGCTTCTGCTGCAGTAGGTCTGCCCGCCCACATGGACCGGTGTGGGCGGGGAACGTCTTCTGCCCCGTCAGCTAGCACTAAACGTACCCGCCGACGCAGCAGCAGCGTAAAGGCCACGGGCAGGTGTCAAACTCCTCCCCGCATTTCGCCGATTCATCGCTGCCACTGCCATCTTTGCAGTCGTTGCTGTGTCGTTGTCGTGGTCGAGATCATTGCTCTTTGAACAAAAATGCTTGACTTCCTGCTGTCACTCGCTGGATTCCTACTGGTCGTGGTCCAGTCCAAAACATTCCGTAATGATTCTGTGCTCAATATTCCTGGAATGGAGATGATGGCATCCGACAAATATCCACATTATACTGTAATCGAATCAGTTAGCCGAACTAAATGGCATCGGCATCGTCGTGAAGTGATCGCCGGACCGATTTATGATTGGAATTCCTATGAGATCCCATATCAAATATGGGGAGGTGATTGTGAGTTGTTCCGTGTTGTTTGTTTTCCTATTCATTTTCATATGCTTCACTGATCTTCAATCAATTGTCTACTGTCTTCCAATACCGATATTTATTTCCTTGCGAATCTCAATCCACAAGCGGGGGATTTACCAACAAATCTGGCGCTACTCTTTGTTCGCTCACATAACAGGCGAATGGCTAGTCGACGAGGCCTGGAGATTAGCTGCGCCAAAGTTGCCTGTGAATATTTCACATGTAGTGAGACATGGGGAAACGACTGGAGAGACGTTTCGGTTTGGCGTCATGTACTTACATACCGCCGGACTCGTTTCGCTCCACTAGTGATGGTGTGGCTTAGATCTGCTGGTCATTTCCCAACAGTGTGGCTAAAAACCCGTATAACGGGTTCAGCTATTCTTACTAGTAATTAGTGTATCTTGCCATCGATGGCAACAAGCAACACGACGCTATAAGCCAGCTGCTAACCAGGGATCAACGCTTCAATCAGAGCGCTGCAACGACTTGAACATTTCGCTTCGCTCAAGCGATTCGATCGTTCATAAATTCATGTAGACCCGATGAAATCCACCTTGTCAACAGGCAATTGCGTAAGAGCACTTTTGGCGGCTTACGCATGCGTTCGCCCATTCGATCTATCAGTTTTCTGCCACTTCAAGTTTCTGCTTCATCATCGACCTGTGAGATTTTCGCAAATGAAATTGTGTAATCAATCGAGCGCTATGAGTTTATCGATGTACCAAGTCACCGGCTGGTAGCAGCAGCAGCAGCCACCAGCCTAAGCCATAGCTAAAGCCGCATTGATGCTTGGTGGCCGCGATGATGATGGTGGTGGTGGTGGTGAATCGCTCTAGCAGCAATAACCGGTCGAACTCTTCAGGGACGACCACAAATGGCTCGAAATTTAAACTGAAAGTCGATGACTAGAACCATTTCGATCCCAGGTCGAGCTGTAATCCAAGTAACGAGTTTTTATTGGGTTCCATCCAGGCACCAGCTTTGAGAACGATTCGATTAAGCAGGCTATAGCAGTTAGCCATGTTGTTGATGGGGTGTTATGTTACGGACTAGATCGGTGTTCATGAGACGAGACAATAGCACAGACATTATACAGCGTGTTTTCAGTGATCTGATCGATTGTCTTAAGCATCGATTTGTATGATTGATTGTCGGATGTTCTGGTTTTGAGTATTTTAGAAACGTTGACGACAACGTCAGACGCTAAATTGCTTTTCAAATGCACGAAACAATTGAAAAACTCTTTCCATGTTTTTCGAGACGAGCAGTCATCCACAACTAGGAATTGTTACGCGAACGATGATTAAACGATCGATTCGTAAAATGATTTGCCTGGGAGTCAGGGACATGGGCATAGAACACCACTTACACGGTGACGACCCGATCAACTGGATGTGTATGTGTGATTGGCAGCGATGCTTCGTTCACATGGTGGCTGGATGGAGGGGCAGACCTGTAAAGCTACCGCGCATACACCGACTACGACCACTTTCGCTTTCGGCCCCACCAAAAAAAGAAGTACTTTTTGATGGGTCGGAATATCTTCCTGACAAGATGGGCAAGGTGAGACGTTTCGAAAATAAACCTCCCAGATCCAAGTGGATCCAACTGCTTCGTTTGTCAGTAGTCTCGTGAGGAGCAGATAAGCTGCTTCTTTTGAGCCGACACTTGACTACAGTACACGACAACAGAATAAAGGCATCATTTGCCAAGGAAAAAGTGGATATCTGGGGGAATGGATGGTTTATTCGATCTCTATACAAATCCCCATACTGCAAACCCGTTTCCGTTATTACCACACGCATGCGCTTGTGGCCCATTGCGGCTATATTGCGGGGATCTCACTATCTTTTCATAATTACGATGGTTATGTGGTACGATTCCTATTTGGGTCCGTTACCTGGCTGACAAGCTCGGACTCATCAACATGGTGGACTCATCCATGGGAGTTTCGAAGATGGTTCTGAAGAATCCCAATAATATCTATTCACTCATCCTAACTGCCTTGACATTTTCAAAACTTCTCTCTGGCGGATTTCCTGTCTGAGAAGAGGCGGAAATTTGTTGCTGTAGATTCAGAGGATACGTCCTTCTCTTCGTTCCAGTGAACATCGCTTGCGTCCAGGGCCGTGCTTGGCAAACATCCAACTCGTTTCGAAGTAAATCCAACCACCATAACTCAGCACGACCAGAACAAGCATTGAAATGCCTTACAGGATAGAGAGGGGGTGGATAACGGACGAAAGGGTAAGGGAAGCGCATTCGTGGTGGACAGGTCTATCTCAAACTCCCATCCACTTGAGTTTGTTTCGATTGAAAGGTTCTTCTTCATACTTGATATTTCCTTATGTAGGGATTGTTCGAGTAGAGAGGTAATAGAGATATTCACTTTTCTGATTCCCACCAATCTCGTTGGTTTGCCCACAAAATCTTTAACACATTAGAACCAGGGAGGAAGTGATGCCTGAATAACCCTGGAGAAAAGCAGTTCTGTAGAGTAACTAAGTACAGGAAGAAGCAAGTAATTTTCACATATCTTGAGCCAGTATCCGATTACAAGGTTTTCCAAAGCCAGCCGTCATCAGTGCGAATCTGTTGGCACCTATTTCGACTTGACTTCAAATAAAAAAAAAAGGTTCAGCTAATTTTTACGGTGTTCGTGGAACAAGACTTTACTCGACTAGAACCGGTTGAGGAATCTCCTACAGCTTTGCCGCTCCTATCTGATGAATTATAAATACTCAAGAAATTTTGAAACCATGAGGAATTTGGCCAATAGGTTCAACAGGGAACACATGTCACTACGTCAGCAAGACCGGTTTTTTGTGACTGATTCCTTTGATACAACAACGAAGGCTAGCCTAAACCTGGGCAAGAGCTTCCGAGAAAACGATCACATTTCTAGACTTCCTTTCATATTATCCCAACTACCCAGCCTGTATACTTGAAAACAATCTCTCGGGCGGGACTATGAGCATGGAATGGCCTACTCCCGAACTGACCTTGTAGCAATCTTCACTTTCGTTTCTCTATTTTGTACTCGTTTCTTTGCTCTAACCTCGAATTTAAGAGACAAGACAGCACTGTAAAGAGCCGTTTCCCTTTGCAAACGAATTTGTCGCGATCCTTCCTATTTGGAAAATTGGTGATAGTAAAGAAACACGAGAGATAGTGGAAAATGCGATTATGACTGACTTATTAATCTCTGCCTTAAGAAGAACGGAGTGAAAGCCCGACTTGAAAGCCACTTGACTCATTGAAGTTAAAAGTCTATACAGCAACAGCTAATCTGGGGTGCTATCTGGGAATCGAAAGGTAAAAAATGAGGGGATAATTTTTCATTTTACGAGTGGTTTTACATATTTATGTGATAGAAATATGATTTCATTGATTTCATTGAAGGCTCTCAAGCGCTCTTCATACCTTCGAGAGCTAACAGCTAAGATTACGTGGAGGAGTGGGGGATACAGGCGACACAACAAATTGATCTCCAGTTGTACTATTCATAGTTATTGCTGACAAATTCATCTCCTGGTTTTGTTTTTCAAATGTTTCCGACATGACGCAATTGCTAAATCCATTTGTTTGTCTGGTTATCCGTTATTCACTCACTTGTTCACTGGTTTATTTACAACCTGGGAAAGTTTTTATAAAATATGATTAAAACTGTAAGAAATGAATTTATAATTCGAAACAAATAAAAGGGTATGATAGCTTCATAGGAAGAAATGGAGGGTATGAACCCAGCAGAAGAAGTCGTTGGGTGGTAGACATCAGACATAGAGGTGCCGCCAGTGTCTCAGGAGATGGACTGAAACTTCCTTCAGATCAAAGGGACGAAAGGGCAGTCTCCTGAGACATAAGAATGGCAACCACAGCCTTTTTTCCTAGAACGGACCCCACCAACTTAGGACAGTACAGGGAGGAATATAAAAGAAACTTACAAGTGTGTTTGCAGCAATCTTTAAACTTCCTGGTTATGTGGGATCAAATTAGTGTCCCATTAAAGAAATGTATGAATTTATGGGCGGAAGCGCCCACGGCCAAAGAGGTGTTTCACTAGCACTTTTTTGTAGGGCAATCCAGTCAAGGCTGACCGGATTTTCTACCTCTTCTGGGTAATTATCACCGGATCCTACTGAGATGAGAAGGCGGAACCCTAACTCGAAGGTCGTTCAAACATCGTAAGCCAACGTTCCAACGCATAATTCCTATTGGATTGCCTCACGATAGTGAATGTAGGACCTTGCGGCGCCTAACCCGACAGATTTATGGATTGCGGAAAAAGAATGTTCTTCCCACTGTTTGTTGATGTGCTGTAGGCAGAGTGGACGCAATTGATCAAGCCTATGAGAAATCCATTTGGTACTCTTTCGGAGCTTGCCATTATAAACGAAATTTCAGACAATTTCCAAAATCTGATCCGTCGAGGCATCCGGATGTGGGAAGAAGCAACATGTCTACGTTTCCGAGAGAACATGGCGGTGAGCCTCTTCAAATACCTTTCATAAAACTACAAAAAAAGACGATCTAACACATCAGCCGGGCAAAAAAACAAGTCTCTTCTCCTGTAATGGCTACAAAGACCACATATCTTCAACTAGGATGATTATGGGAAAGATTATCGAGTAGTTGATCCTCTCCGAAAGCCTCCCCTCTTCCTGGTATTTCGATGTAGCTAACCACCTAAGCACTTGTGAAGGCTTGCTCAGTGTATTTGTGACGATCGACCTGGGAAATTTCATCCCTGGTCAGTTAGCATCCCGAATAGAATTTCTACATCCAAAGGAATATAGGAGCAGTAAAAAATGGAAAACAAACTCGGAGTTGGTTGCTTGGAAGGATGAAAGCCTGACTTATACATCGGGCGACCATCAGAAGTCATTGTATAAACCAACATGCGTTCAAACGCCACTACAATCCTGAATGCAATTTGAATGCTGGGCGCAACCTAAGACGGATTGAACGCCAGAATTCTAGGAACACTCTAGTTCTCCGCCAAGGTGAAGTTGGGCCAAAGTACCGCCTGGATAATAATTTTAACATCCTGCCACACAAATTCATCAACCCGGTTGTTAGGTATTAGCCGAAGAGGATACGCTTTAAAGCGGTCTAAAAGAGATCATGCAGGGAGTTATTTGAGCTTTTTTTTACTCAGTTTTATTCTGTCATCAATTTTCTACCATTCTGCTCGGAACTGAGTTTCATGTCCCAAGAAAAAACCTCATCGACCAATCTTGGGCATTGCTTTATGTTCTATTCGTTCAACCTAATATCCCATCACAGCCAAACTCTTCCCTCATAAATTCCTTTTTATATGGAAACTCTTATTGAGAAAACGTCAGTCGCCGTAAGATCAATCTTACCCACCGGGAGAATTGCCCGTTTCCCAGCTATTTCGTGTTTTTTATTTCAGTCTCAAACCTGCAGGATCTTTTCTCTTTTGAATGGTCATATCTTCCAGAAGAGAGGGAACTGCCTATATTTTGCGAAAATCGAGGGCGAGTTTGTTCAAGTTTTTCTGTGAGGAGTGGCTGATTCCGTGAGGGTCACGTTTACGGAAAGCCAAATAGAATATGACTAAACCTTGTGTAAGGCTGAATAAAGACATATGGGAGGAAAGGGCGTGTGGAGGGCAAGGAGACCGTGAAGCCTTGGAGTTCTGTAAACTGTGGTGAAGGATAAGACAAATGCCTTCGTGGACCAAAGCAACTAGATACCAACACTCCCACTTCTGATCCCGTCATTGCTTTACAATGCAATTAATTGGCACTATTTATATCAAAATTGATTATTTTAAAATGAAAGGTCTGTGCTTTCCGCAGAAAAAAGAGTACTCCGAAATCAGAAGCATGGTATATATCGTAAAGCGATTTCAGTTAGATATTAATCCACCGTGAACCCAAACCGTGACCGAGCAGAAATTTCCCTATGTGGGATAGAAACTGAGGATTTCGAGTTGCAGAACTTTTTCCACCAATACCCTGCCTTTGTCTCAAATCTTCTCAGAAACTTACGTTCCTTTATTTCTTCATTTGTTCTTCTACTTACTGAGCCAGTTGTTACTAATACCACCCACTGAGAATGTTAGTAAAAGACCCACAATCAAAGCTTACACCGCTTAAAGAACACAAAATGCAGTCAGCACCGTTTTGAGCAGTAGGGCACCGAAATGCACAAGGAAATTTATGCAAAATTGGGATTACCGTAAAACTGCACGCACTACTGCACCATAATCTTCATCGTTGTTATGGAGCACCGCTCCGAGGACCCTCATAAAACTATCCGTTCTCATTTTGTTGTATTCTAACAAAACCTCATTTTCATCCATCTTGAGAAAAATGATGAATTGATAGAATAAGCAAATAAATAAGTAAAAAACAAATAAATAAATAAACAAATAAAGTGAATAAGTGAAAAAACAAATCTTATTCCGTTGAAGTGAAGCTTCTTTATTTCTAGTCTCGTGATGCTATACGGTACGTCTTGGAGAAAGGTGATAGCTGTTTCACTGAATATATTGGTCGAAACGGTGGACATCAGGATATCATTATCGGGAGCGAGTGCGCGGAGGTAAGTACCTGACTTCAAGTTCTTCACCCATATTTATGTATTTTTATCCTTCACACCTTTGGTTGAGGGAAAATCGGCCTAACAGCCTTCTTCGTTTGAATTGATCAGTGGATCAGCTGATCAGCAATACTCAGAATTACGACTTCACGAAATCACTCTTCGTGCAGGGCATCTAATCTACACATTGATTCATTCCTCAAAAAATCTTTCCATCTGCCTTCCCACAAGCCATAGAAGTCACAAAATGGTCCTTATTGATTGACAAGATTACATGGACACATCCGTAATCATTATGTTTTTTAAATCACTATTTATTTGTTGATAATTACTTATGGGTTATCTATGTATGTGACATCTACTCGAGCTATCTACTGTACCATCATCAGGATGTGATGCAGCCTAGGCATCTCTATGCTGAAAGCATTTGTTATTTCGGAGTGAACTTCTTCGTCATTTTCTTTGCTTTTTCACGTACTTCGAGAAAACTAATCTTCCGAGTTATCGGAGAACCTGTTTTTCTGTCTTACCGAAGATGAGGCTAAGTTCGGAAAAGATTCCTTCGAACTCAGGTTTTTTGAGAGCAAGAAGTGGCAAAAATCTTGGCTCCATCCTTACAGTTGCGATAGAAATGAGCATTGTCTTCAATACTCTCCTGAAGAAAAACAAACCCAAACGTCCTACTCGTTTTCCATTACTTTGAAGAATTGGCCGTAAAACTGTAGTCGTTGGCATTAGTCAAAAATAAATAAAAAGCTCTCTGCATACTTTTCTTTCTACTCTTCAGAGAGACATTCAAGAAAAACAAAATAGGGAAATGTGAAATTAGGGAAAGGGTCGTTTCGGTTCCATCTAATTTGTTTATTTTTGATTAGCTCAAAAACGAAATTTCGACGATAGTCCGTTTCCGCCGTTCTTTTATGTCTATGATCGGGAACACTTTCATTATTGCGCTTTCTTCAGTGTATGTTCTCCCCTCCTAAAGCGCATAAAATACCTTTGATGCCGTTCTGACTATCTTCTGATATAACGCTACCAACTAGATTAACTAGAACATCCATTAGAAATTCCGATATAAGGAGAGCGTTTGCAAGGAGGAGGTACAGAAACGAAGGGAAAAGTTATCACTTGACTCAATCCAAGCAATTTAAATTTAAGCTAGTTCTATCTTTTAGCCTTTCCGTCAAGCTCGGGTTGGCTACCTGACTATGGTTTCACTGTATATTAGCTCTGAGTGATTTTAATACTGGGCCAACTTGTTACACTTTAGGCCAGTTTGCGTCTAAATGCTAACGAGGTTTCACTGCTCGAGCCTTGATATTTGAACTGGGACAATTTGCATCAAATCCTTAAGTCCAATCGAACCACTTGAGACCTCTACCCTTCTAACATTTTCCTACGATTCTAGTTTGAAGCAGAGTGTTGAGATGTCGAAGCCGCGGAAGATCGTCTACGACCTTATTCTGTTCCCATGATTCTTTGTCTGGAGCGAGTGGGCCAAGGTTTTGGAATCTGTCTGTCTGCATTAGTGAGAACTTTCCTGGTTCACTAATGTACTGGTACTGAAGGCACGTTCAAAAAGGTCCCAATTGTAACTTTCACGTTTAATACTTTTTGAGGAGGGTTCATTCCATTCAGATAGGGCCACTGACTGGTTCCTTATTCACTTGCAAATCCCACTTCTGGTACATTTCTTTTTTTGTCCGTGAAAACCAGCTTTAACCATGATGGCATTGTGACTGTCGCAAAACTATTATTAACTTCTCTAATCTTCTATTCAATCGCCAACATCGACTGTTCATTACAACAACGAGAAAAGAAGCAGAGAAGAAGCGAACAGACTGTGAACCAGTTGATCATCCACTAAACTTCTTGAAGAACTCGCTTGTTGATATAACATATGGTGAGACAACCTGTCTGCACGTAGTTCTCAAGTCCCTTCTTAGGTGAGACCACCTCATGGCATACTTCAGGATATTGATGGTTTCAAAAAAAAAGGAACCCGATCACGTCACAGACCTGTTGGCACGTTACCCTCCATGAGATGATGGAGTCTCACCCACAAAATTCGTCTTACTGTTATGGTACTTCGCCATTCCGAAAATCCTAATGTGGGATTCAATGGGTGAGCCCCACATCGCACAAGTTTGTTTCTAACGGGCAAGTTCTCTTGCTGTCACGGCCATTATCGGATGCAATACAGAAATGTTTTCAGTACCCACACCCTCCCTCCCCTTCTTCTTTGCCTCTTTTCAGGAGGGCAAGACCGAATTGAGGTATTCTCACAGTTTCCGCACTGAATGACTCCAAGAAAAAACTCGTGGATGAACTCTCCATGAACCTAATGAACTTTTTTCACCACACAACAGGATTGGAGGATCCATTCACCCTATTTCCCAACTTCAACCCGGATTGGCCATCTGAGCAAAAGGTAGTTGTGGGAATGGTAGCAGAGACCGCTAGAACCACAAATTGTGGTGATTTCTGAAGCCTCGTGACCGGCTAGACTTCTCAACATGATGGATGCTGTAATCGGCAATCATATGGTGCCCATTGTTAACTGAGTATTCATCAAAGCGAATTCACGTCTGCTTTTTTTCCGAGTCGGTCTAACCTGTATGCAACCGCATGCGATTGACTGGGAAGTCATAAACGTTGACAACTCAGTGCCGCATGAAGTAATTGAGGATCAATCGAGCCGCTCTTTTGGAATGTCGTTTGCCCTTCTTCCGTCAATAAAACCGAACCGATTCTTCGGTCGAATGTGTTTCGCGATAAAATGAGGGTTGATGATGACAATCCTTGAAGTTTCGATTGATGATTCGACCACAATCAAGTTCTGCAGTGCCATAATCGAAAATAAATTTGAATAGAATGAAAGCTATAATGATCGTTGGGCTGCCGAAGTAAGTCCGCAAAAAAGTCTAATGGCGCTCTCCGACAACAGACAGACTGCAGTTCGACCACGCTGAACTATGGAAATTTACTAACCCGTCATCCCCACGTAACCTCGCACCTACCCGTTAGACCTCTACTGGTTAAGATCATTCTTATTTCGATTGAAAATGATGTCTGAACAAAGTCGATATGAAATTTCCAGACGCCAGCTGAAAACTTTCAATCTCTTAACAACTTACTATGATCTAATAGCAAACTAGTTACAAGTGTATGACACCGTAACCAGCGCAGTTTTACGTTGGGACCACATAGAACTCAAGAATCCTCTTCCTGAACGGAAAAGCATGTTGAAAGTGACTTATAGGCCGCATATCCCCCTGGAACATCCATGAACGACTGAGCTTTCTTTTGAGATCTAATTCGAATGTGGCACCTAGTCAATGCTTCCAAATGCATTTGAAAACTGTCCTCTGCCTTGGAATTTTCTACTTGCCGTGTAGAAGCATTCGAAGGAATGATCACTCAGCCATCGTCATTAGAGGCGATTAACAGAAAAACTACTAGAACCTTTCAAAACGTAACCATTCAGCCGTTGTCGTGAGGTGAACTGTGGCATCACCGATTCTCTGAACAATCTTTCCCCTCTGATTATCGTTCCCTAGGATATGCCTACATTTAAGGTAACGCCCAAAAAAGCAGCAAAGCAAAGTATAAAGAAACAATTCAAGAGCAGAAAGATACAAACATCGCTTCGTTGGGTTTTAGTCAATTTCTGTAAAATCGTTATGAATAATTTGCCACCCAAGCTGATGCCATCCTCCTGAAAATTGGTCCACTTGATGGAACCTTCGAGCTTACCAACGTATTCGCCTTCAATCGGGACTGCCAACCAACATTTTATAGATTTTCATAAGCATCCATGTTCGACTCTCAATAAACCTTGGCATGGCTTCGAATTGATTCTAGCGGCGGTCGTTTAAACGACCGGTTGTTGTTGGAGGTTTCCAATTCTGAAGAAGGCGATAACGCCGAAACGTAAGTTGATAAGAACCTATTTAAGAAACGTAAGTTGATAAGAACATATTGGTAACTGGTTACCAGTGAATGACTGTCAAACTGTCATGACTGTCAGTCTGTCCAGAAGCCTAACTATGTCCACAAAAGTAGTCAAATCATGAGCAAATCCTTTTGCCTTAGCTTCTTCCGAAGAGACAGCAAAACCAGGGATTGGCAGGGGGCGGTATCAACTGGAGCTTGTCGGACCAAGGAGCTCGGACTTCATGAATAAGTTCAGGCACTGCTATATGCCTTCCCTCTCTTCACTTCTTGCACAATCAGAAGAAGGTTACAGGAGAGGTGGTTTATTGACAAAAAAAAACAGAAATATCCTCATTACTGACGCTCGAAGCTGTCTCTGAAGAGGACTAGAGGCCAAAGAGAACTGTTTCAAAGTATTCTGTGTATCTTGCTACCCTGTTGCACTGATTTGTTTATTTACGCTTTCCTTCCCAGCTGTAAGGCAGCATTACCATGAGTGACACAACCTCCACCGTGTTTTCAAACTCTTCCATGTTCTTCCCTAGTTCGTTACCTCAAGAACCCACTTTAGGGATTTGTAGCGTACATCTACTGCCATTTTATGAAACCTGTATCAGACAGGAAATTGACGGCTCTTAACTTATTTCCCTACTTTGATTTGTCTTGCCAATCTCTTTTTCTTTCCCTCCTATCTTAAACTTCACAAGTAACTTCCCCCTTCGGATGGAACCCGCGGAACGTCCCTCTTTTGCCGTCTCTGCCGTCGAACATTTCTTTCATATGATGTTCTCAGGCAATTATATGAGATTTCTTCCGAATGTCATATCTCGGACATCGTATTTCCCTTCTTTCGATGTTTTCTTCTCCTCTTCGCTCCCCGTCTTTCTCTGCCATCCTCATCTCAACAACACAACGTTCGTGGCGAACCGGTTTTCGACGCTCACGATCTCGACGACCTTCAATAACCCGAGCTCATCGCAAAATTCCTTCGTCTCTATATAATCACAACGACGATCGTCAATAGATAATAGTTTTGTCGTTTGAAAAGGGAAAAGAGGTCATCAATAACGGCATTTCATGGACGTCGGGAAACATTATGCTTCGCCTAGGTGAGTGGAGAATTAGACAATTGAGTTGTCGGCACTGAAAATCCCTTCAAAGTTACGCCGAGCATGCGGCTGCCACTAAGCAACGAACTTTCTTGAATTCAAGTGACGGGTGCCATTCTTTGAAGACGTAACATCCGACGCGACAACTATTTATTTGACGTAACCAACAAGGAGACGGCGTCCGGCGAGACAACTAGCAAAGAGTTGCCGTTCATTATGAACAGCTGTTGAGACGCCGCATTCCTTCTTAACTCAGCCCAGACAATAAGGATTTCTAAGATCCGTCTCTTACCATCGAGCTACCTTCTCCCAACTGCTGAGGAGTTTTGCTCACAAACTGGAAGCAACACCACTTTTTACATAGTACAGGAAGAACTTTCATATGTAGCAGAATAGTAGGTTATGAAGGTAATAGAGGAGAATCAGGTTTATGGTGTTCCCTTCAATTTATCTAATGACATCCGGTTGCAACTAGTTCTGTCACAATTCTACTCAACATGAAGAGCTTCCGACAAGTGAAAGATACGTGGATAATGGGGGGAGGTAATACTGAATAATCGTGGGAATGGTTTTTAAACTTTTTTAACTATAGCTTGCCCATCCTTACCACTCATTTTGTTGGAGTCGATGTTCCGAGGACATTGGACACTGCTCGCTATATGGAAGGAATTACTGCGCTTTCCTTTCGATAGGGCTTTCCCCTTGACAAGTACCAATGGGGGATGGGTAATTGTTTCTGTTTTCGCGTGCCGGTTTGTTTTGGAGGTAGAGGAGTGGTGGCAAGGGTAATACTAGAATTATCGCAATTATTGTAGGCAATAGCTGCATAATAGCTACAAGCATATACATAGAGAGGGTGATAAGTTCGAATTATTATTATTACTGAATATTCCGTAGCAAACCTGTACGGCAGAGCAGTGAAGAACATTATCCCTGAATATATATGCAATATATATGTTTATTTTTTACAGTAAATTAATTTTATCGGCAAAACGAGCTTCGGGTCCCGCTGAAAGTTTGAAATAATGCAATTGGACTTTGGAAAGGTCTCATACACGAGAAGCGAATAAATGGCTCTTCAGACATTTATCCTCTAGAAAATGAATGTACTTACTTCCAATTAGAATGAAAAAAAAAACAAACTTTGAAAATTGATAGTACAACTACGAGCTAAAACAAACGTGCGCTGAAACCTCATTCAACCACAACGTGATCTCAGCCTTTGAAACTCAACTTCTACAGTACCCAAAAAAATTTTCTGATAAAGTTGAGCAAAACATTCCTCGAACTACCTTTGAAGTATTGTGGTCTTATTGAGATCATAAAATTATGGGATGCACTTAAAATCAGTTTCATCTGGATCGAAAATCTTAATCACAATGATTCAACAGTTCATTGGTTGCCTTGACTTGGTAACTATATTTCAGAACATTTTCACTTAAAATGATTGAGTTAAATATTTGAGCTGTAATTCAGCCATCTAAGCTATCAGCTCAAAGCGCACTACTCGTCGATTATTTTACTGAAAAAAATTAAAGTCAACGAAAATAGCGCTTCCCATTTGTATGCTCCTTTAGCGATTAGCAAAAACAAGGACCCCATAAACGACCAAGTTATCACGCATTGTTCAAACTTTATTGCTTTCTCACTCTAACAAACAAGTTCCAATTTCCATTGTATGTTTTGGAGACTCGCCGCTTCTATTTCGTTTTATGACACTTCCGTTCAACTGTTTTAGCCTTTTTCGCTTTATTCGATTATGCCACTACGACGCCTTCTCTTCAACTAACTGCCTTTGATCTTTGTCGGCCAGTGGAACGTATCAAGCTTATTAAGAACTTCATCAACTCGCTTTTGTCATGTTCTCAGTTCTGAATGATGCTAGACCAGTTCGAGTGACATATTGCCTCAGCATCCACTTGAGCTATTCAATCAGCGAGGTTTTATGAGTTCACCAGTATGAACGGTATCTGGGACAATGGGGAAGTGCGTAAGGATTCCTTAGTTTATGTTTTGCAATTGGTACTCCTGCCGATGCAAGAGTTTCACTAATTGGCGCGTCTCTTACTAAATAAAAAAAAAACAGAAAAAAAATGATTTAGCCCATTAGTCAAAATAACTTCCCGTGTAAACTTCTGAGAAATTATCCATTTTTTTAGGAAAAGTAATGAGCTATGTCTTATTTGCAATGAAGAGATCTCTTAGAACCATAGCCTTGCAAAGCCTATCACCAAGTAACTACAGAAATGAATCGCACCGTGCTTCATGATACCCCTTTGCTATGCGCCATGTATCTGATTGCCAAAATCAAATACAAAGTCTGGTAGATGTAGAGGTCTTCGTGAATCAAAAACATGGGCCATGGAGAAAATTATTAGATACGCTGCAATGAGAGCCAAATATATCGACGAAAATTCTATAAGCTGTGGATCGACATCGACAGCGATAGCTATGGATAGTTGATAAATGTCTAGACAATTGCCCGTCCATCAGGATGATACGCTGCCGTCTAGTAAAACTTGCCAACGTAATATCGAAACATATCTAAAAACGAGTGAAAACATATATGAAACCTCAAAACTCCTGCCTAAACTTTTTAACACTGGCTCGTAGGATTCACGAAGCTTATGATACTTTCAGTTTTTTTCATGTTCATTTAAAGAAGTTTTTTTCTGAAAATCACTTCAGAAAACTTTGAAATTTTTCAAGAAAAAAAGCTTTCAACCTTTCTATGACCAGTATAGGAAACTCACGCTAATTCAGCTGTAATGTGGGTGATTTCAAGGTCAAGTTATCAAGGTCTAGAGGATACCCTCTTATTTTTCATTGCACCTATTCGGCTAACTTTGCACTACTTTTTATTTTCTAAATTTTGACGAACAGACTCGTAGTAAGCACATTTCAGATAAAGCTATTGAATTGAAACGATTCAATCAAAAATAAAGAATTCAACCAGATCCGTTAACATCTTCAAAGATTTAAAGAGGTGGGCGACGTCCAGGGCTATCAAAAATAAATTTCAATGAACGTACTCAACGATTAGCAGTGAGTTGCTAATCCGAGGAAAGAATGTCAGGACCCGAATGAGATTGAGAAAATTCAGAAATTCAATTTTTAAAGTGTAAAGCATCAGAGCTTTCAAGATCCCTGACTACCCGTTTCTTGGGAACATCAATTCAGTAGCCTTATTTGAGGAACTAGGGTCTTTGTTTGCAGGTGCTCATTTCCAAATTAACCCTCCCAAATTCGGAACTATAAAGACTGTAATTTCATCAACGAATGCTCGCTGGCTGGGCCATGAGCCTGCTTCGAATTGAAAAAGCCAAGAATCGGTGAAAACCGGCCATGAAACTGTCGATCGTCGCTGCCAATCCTTCAAATGGATATGCAGTCAAGAAATGTTCATCAGCCTTCAAACTCCTCATTATTCTGTCAGAAGGAGAAATTTCTTTTCAAAATTGAGAGAACAACTAATCGACATCCTATTGTTCCCAATCTCACTTGATGCATTTATTCGATCTGATCGCTATTGATCTAATTGTTCGCTATCACTAAAAGCACCACTAGCAATGATAATCAATTAGACCAGTGAATCCTTCACGGGGTTTCCTATTCCATTCGTTCTGCTGAATTCTTCCAATTCTTTTTACGTGAGAACACATACTCTCTTACAATCTCTAGGTGATTTTGGGGATGGTGATTTTTATTTCGAGCTTTTTGACCACAATTGGCCTATAAAATGAGTAATTAAAGCTAGCTAATAAATACGAATCAAGTCTAGCTAAAGACGAAGTAAGCGGCTGGGGAATAGATGGACTGATTGGTTTGGGCGGTTCCTAGTTCGTGAGTCGGTTCCCGTGCCAAGCTGATGTTCTTGAAACTGATAGGAGTTTATCCTTTCACTACTACGAATCAAAACTTTGCAGAGATGCGATCCAACAACTTGTGCTTCTCGGGTGCGGATGACCTCCACCCATCATGTAGATCTGAGAAGCTCACACAAACCTTTCAGTAGGCGAATATGCCCTCTTATCATATCTTACTTCATCTTCTCTTCGAACGCGACTTATTGCCGCTAGATGGCAGCTTCAACAGCACGTGGCTCGTTAATCCATACGAAGAAATCTTAGGATTAAGATGAGGAGAGATTCACTCAAAGGTATCCCTCGTCAAGGGACTATATTGAATGACAGCTCCCTCATCCAAATCCTCACAAACCCCCCTCTTGCCTTTCTCAGCTAATCCGATTGTTTTCCTCTGTTTCCAAATCCGATGGGAATTCCCTCTTAACGAAGCCACGTTGAAATCATTACGCGATCCTTTGTTATTCTAAAAGCTCGATATTCTTTAAGCCTTCTGGAAAAAGGCCTACTACATCTATATTCCTTCTATCACTGAAAATCGAAAATGCCCTCAAATTGGGATGACAAATTCAATCCCTTTTAAAAGATAAGAAGGAACCCTTCGGCAATTTGAGAACAGAGCGGCGAAATCAAAAAGTTGCTGCTTTCACTACGTCTTCTAGAATTATCGAAAGGGAATTGACATTTTGCCTTCACCTCAGGACGTTCGGCCACTTATTCGAAAAACAATTCCGGGAGTGTCAAGAATTTTCGGTACCTTGCACACTGACCCAGGTAAATTCCAAAGCACATAATCGATTACGAAGAATTAATGTTCGACTTTTAATCTATCCAGGTATTCTGGAGCCGTGACCAAGTTTCCTAACCCCGTGACCATTACCCTTGACTTCGAAGTATCTGACGAAGGGGATGCGGCAGGAACGTTATTTAGATTGGTTTTTTGACATTGTCACGGTTGTAGAAACAATCGAACGACTGCAAAGCACTTTCTCGACTAGTTCGAACAACCCCTGAAGAAGTTTTTGGACAGAGAGGCGGCGACCCACAAAGAATGGTCATGTTCGGTATTGGTGTAACCTGTTGGGATGGCGCAACCACTGAAAAGCAGACTTCAAGGTAATCAAAGAAGTAGTAGGAATTCCCTGTAATCTCTTGACGCCTATACCTTGAATACTTCGACGATGTGAATCCAGGATAGAACTACAGCACAGCGCTCTATTACCAGCAATAGTAGACAAGTAAACTACTTTCGATAATAGCAGCAACAAAAGATCCGATTGGAGAAATGAAATAGAAAAATCAAGAACATAGTGAGCGCTATGCGGAATCGGGGAAGAGCCAGAGAGCGCTATACTACATTATGGTAAGAGTAAAGAATCCCAACTCCAAGAGAAGAGAAGTGATCCATCCGGCTGTCTCAGACCAAATCCAATCGGTTATTCGAGAAGAATATCTATTCAAGTGCTGATTATGGCATTTCATTGCACCAAAGTTTTTTCTACTTTCTTTTCTAATTTGCAACTTCGTAAGCCTCATTCCTCCTTCGTTTCGAGATTTTCTTCGGTGCCAGTATTTACGTGCCTATTTTACTACCGCTCTCGTATTACACTCTCAAATTTATCTCTCATCCCTTTCTCAAATTGAAATTTTCTTATATTCAATCAAAATCCCTTAGAAGCATATTCTATTCGTAGTAAGCTCGAGCAACACTAGAAAACCCTCTTTCCTTTCTTGCAAATGGTTCAAATCAAATTCACTTTTTGTTTTTCTTCATTACCCTTCTCTTTTCTATCGTTCCTCTTTTTTGCTCCTGTGAAGGCTCTTCTATCGTGCAAATCGAATTTTACTATTACTTTTATTACTGTTACTATTATTATTATTCAAACACAAGCTACCAGATACCTTTGTAGAGTTTGCGTCAAGCTGAGGTAGCTCAAAGCAAAATTGTACCTTATCGAGAATGGCTGGGAAGAAATCAGCATCAATTTCACTTCAAAATCAGAGATATTCCTTATCGAGCTATGATATAGCATATGAAGCTGATCTTTGGTTATGATGCCACGAAAACTTCACTGTATTACACTCACTGAACCTAAATTTTCTTATATTTACCTCTACCCTTTACCCTTATGAATGTAGCCAGCATACGGAACCCCGATAGCTCCCCGATAGACCCTCAAATTGGATTTCCCGAAAGTCCAGCGCATTCTTGGAAAGCCTGAAATGACAAGGTGGCTCCGGCCGTGTGCCATTTCAGCGTCTTCACGAATACAGCCATAGAATGTTGATCAGATTGACTCCAATATGATTTCAGGAGTATGTGGTGGCGCACGAAACAGGACATGCCCTGGGTTTCTGGCATACTCATCAACGACCCGACAGGTTTGACTCCATTCTTACCATGGAATCTATCCTAGATGTTAGAGATGCTCATCGCTCTCTTCAGAGATCGCCATATTTCCATTAACTGGAAGAATGTGATGGAAGAAGCGACTGCGTCATTTATGCCATTTCGGAGCATGCTTCAAGCGTTTGGAATCCGCCAAGTAAGCCTTGACTGCTTACAAAAAAAGAAATTTAGTGGCGGGTGAAGCAGCGTAACTTCGTCCTACTATTCCCTATGAAAAATATACAAAGCGAACTATTACCTGAGGCTCTTATGATGGCACGCTCGCGTAGCTCCCTGTTCTTGAAGCTCAGTTTTTCAAGTCTAAGCCAATCCATTCTGTATAACACCTTCCTCCCCCCCCCCCCCCTCCCCCTGCCCACAAAACAAGAAAAGGGTGACCAGTTGTTCTGTCAAAACTGTACTCTCGCCATTGGATACTACACTAACAAATACAGAACATCGTAAATATGGTTTCCGAACAATGACTGACCTTGGTATAGAGCAGTCTGGCTGTGGGCCAAGAGAACCCGTCAAGGTCACCAAATGAGATTGGGTCATCTAACGGGGAAAAAATTACACTACTCTGTAAGTCTGTGAGGCTTCTTGAGTTGGCCTTCGCGTACCTTTCGTCACTACTATGAGGAGTAGATCCGGTGCCAATCATCCCGAATCTGAGCCAAATCAATGGTCTTGAGCAGGGAAGATCGTTTTATCGAATAAACGAGCCTTTTAACAGTTATTACTTAACAACCTTTCTGGGTATGTTTCATCAGATTGAGGAACTTCTGAGTATTTATTGTTTCAAAAGCAATCAAAACTATATTCCTTGCCAGAATTCGATGGACATATGCTTTTTTTAAGGTTTCCCCACGTCGTGTACCGTACGACTACGGATCTTTGATGCATTACCATGCTGTCGCTCATGCGATTAAGGTACGTCTTTGAGGTTTGAAAGTCAATTACCTAAGCAATTACCCATTTTTCCCTAAAAACCTTACTTAAAAAATCCTACTAATTTACATCACTAGAGATGGACTATATAATTTTATATTCTTTTATATTACATAAATAACATTTAGTAAAAAAAAATCATATTTGAAAGGCACATTAATTGGGATTTGATGTGACTGGGTTTGTCACTCAGGGGTCCCAATTGCTATTATACTGCAATCGACCCCGCTCTTATTAAGCTGCTCGGCTAGTCCGAATGGGAATCGATCCTATAACTTTGCTTGGTTAAGACAGCGCCTCTTACCAGCAAGCCACTTTTACCTTGACGAAATAGTTGACTTCATAGAGAAGGAAAGCTGAACGATGAAATTTCGCTCTACTATTCCTAAAAGTACTATCGTATCCCCTGGTGAAGGAATCTTCTGGAAAAGGGAAAATTTACCCGACAAGTAATGGTAATTGAAAAATGATTTATGGTGATGGTATTACTGCATTGCAGTTTTCGTCTAACGGCCTTGTCGACCTTCTAATCCAATGAACATTTGGCGGCGTAACTGAGAAACGTCTTATGTAGACATGTCAATGCTTTTTCCTACTCGTCTGGTTACGCCGGGAGAATTACGAGGAACTTGGGAAAACCCTTTGTCACTCGTCACGAAAACGACTACTCAACCGCAGCCTTTTGTGGGAAAGTTTTTTTTCCCTCTCTTAGCGTAACCTAGATGCTGTTTGACTCGTTGTCTAGCATTTTCGCACGCGCTACCGATCTTTTTAATCAACGAATTCAGCCAATGGATCTTTTTTGTAAGGACCGTGTGGTATAGACGGAGAACATATTTAAATGGCACCGCTACTCAGCCACTATGGCTCTGAGAATGGAATTACAACCTGAACCCATAAGTACTAACTCTTTAAGTGGAAGAATTTTGACATCTATCCACACATCGACTGGCCCCTCTTCTCACATAGAAATTGGTCAGATAGGCGCTGAAAAGGTCGGCTATTCTACGTAATAGACGAGTGCTTGGCGCGCCTCGGAAAGGGAACGTTCCATTTCAAAAGCCTAACTCTGCGTTTCCGTTAGGGCTTAATGAGTTAAAGAGGTGTAGTACCGAGTGGCGAACTATCACTTCCTAATTCGAGGATTCAATTCAGGCTAACCAAGCCGATTAATTGGTACCAAAGACGTATGAGAGGTTGGAAAACACTAGCCTATATACACAGTGGTCCAAGCACCCTAATGAAAACTCCAATAAGGTATTCAAACTTCAAAAAGTAAGTCAATGCAAGTTGAGTGGAAGCCGCAACATTTCATGGAGGCTAAGAAAATATCTTCTTCAATTAAATATCTTTTTCTGACAATTTTTGAACCACTAAGATTCAGAAAACAGTAAAATAAAGTAAAAAGTTAATAGACTTAAACTTAAAAAATTCAGTTCTTATAGTCGTCTTCCGAAAGTGTAAACTGATTATATCGAGCAACTGTAGTAGTACTTATTACAAACTGGTACTACTGGTACTGATACTTGGTAGCTCTAGTTATAGATCTTTATTGAGAACGATATTGATTAAGAATAACCCGAGAATTGATCTTTTTATAGGTTTCCGATTTCACGATTGTGCCAAAAGAGTTGAAATACGTTACCACAATGGGCACCGAGAAGATGGCATTCTTAGATGCAAAAGTCATCAACGACATCTATTGCCCGAGTTTGTGCTATAAAACAGATTTCATTTATATATCATTTAAATGCACCTCCCGAAATCAATGTCTTACTGATTACTGGTCATCTAATTTTATGGCTACAAGTGTGGGCACATTTGAAGTTTGCATCCGATTTTGTTCGACTACGCATTAATTACGGAGCAAAACAGATTCCAAGTTCCAGCTGCCCCCCCCCCCCTCTTCCGCTCTCCCTCCCTCTTCTCCGTCTCCTCCATTACTTTAGGGTTCATAACCACGTTTGATGGCCAAAGTTTAGCTCCCGCGCATTTAACGAGTTTTATAAAAAGTTCCAAGATTTTGTGGAATTCAACCCAAGTCTTTACTGAAAATGACCATGTGACTGTATCGGCCCAAAACGCTCTCACGAAAGCTCCAAAAGTTTAGACCGACGGCAAGAGCCGGTAGCCTCCCAGATCCATGCAACCGATTAATGAATTCTGCTCGATAAGGTTTCCCATGGGAATCGAGCGGCAAATCAAAGAAAACCTTCCAAAAGTCTCACGCTTTCTTTTAGATGCCTGTGCTGGACGATCAAATCTGCACTGCCTGGCTGGCGGTTATCCAGATCCGAACAACTGCGCCGTTTGTCGTTGCCCAGAAGGACTAGGCGGGCCTGACTGCAGTCGATTACAACCTAGTTGTAAGTTCATTTTCGCATTCATTCTCGCTGGATTTATT
This sequence comes from Haemonchus contortus, assembly GCA_000469685.2. NCBI lineage: Eukaryota > Metazoa > Nematoda > Chromadorea > Rhabditida > Trichostrongylidae > Haemonchus > Haemonchus contortus. The sequence continues at coordinate 1,603,659 of LS997564.1, read as the reverse complement.
GCTTTAAAAAAACATGGGAAAACAATGAACAATACGACTGCCTGCAAGTTACCCTCATAAAACATTCAGACTTGCAGGTTACGCTGTAAACCGTCCAACCAGTAAACCAACTTTTCTGTACTTAAATCAGCCATACTTCACTCCTGTCAACATGAGCAGGGATAAAATCCGAATAATTTCTCATCGTTCGCCTTGAAATGTTTTTTTTACAGGAAGGCCTTGTCCTACTTTTAGGTCGACGGGCTATACCACTCAACACTACCGTACTTTTTTTTACACAATTAATAAGAAAAAAGCCCCATTCAGTAGTCAATGACATCAATACTTGGGTACCGGCAATCATGGAATGCTCTTTTTGGAAGATGCCAGTCATCATTTCAGACAAACTATATATGCAAGCCACAAAATAAAGGGGGTCTGAGAATGATAGATGATGCAGTAACTGCTAATCAACGGCTTCGGAAGCTATACAACGTTCCAGAGCCATCACCGTTCATATTTTACGTGGCAGATAGAAGCGAATTCGTCTACGATGCAGACATAACGGCCTATTAAACAGCTACATATCGATCAATTGGGCAAAAAAAATGCGATAAGAAGTGACAAAAAAGATGTAAAAAAAGAAATTAAATTAGAATGGAATTACGCAGTATGAATGAAAACCTAATGCCTCCAATTCAATTCATACCCATACTGCTTAGCTCAAATGCTGTAAAACTTTTGTGAATTAGGTTTCGAATTTACACAACTTTCATATTTGTTAAATATTTATACGTTATATATATATGTATTCGAATACGTTAATTATTTATATAACATTCGTATATTTACTTGAGTAATTTTGTATCGAGGATTTCTACCACCTTTGTAAAAAATACGGCCGATATCCTCTCATCTGCTGCTCGGCCAATTTGAGAACATGTGGGCGTGGTTGAAAGCCGCTGAGATCAGAACGTGGGAAAATCTACAAGTAATGGACCAATCGTGGTGAATGAGTAATCAACTTATGCTCTCAATCGCCATGACCCTCGACTAGTTGAAGCAACGCGGCCTTCCAGCTCGAACAAATCAAAAATTTTTGATAAAAAGTAAAGTACATAAACTCCCATTTTTTTTTCTTGAATTATCCATCAGGACGACCATCATTTCTTCCCGGTCACATCTTCATCTTCACAAAGCGACGCGTGCGAGGGAGAAACAGCTTAACCCACAAATCATTAAAATAATGGGAGCACATTTCCCGGGCACATTGCATTTCATTGTCAAAACAATGTTACTAATAATGAGCACCCATCAAAAACTAGTACTTGCGCAACTAAGCCATTGATTTTGAAAATTCGCTACGAAAATAGGGCGAAATCACGCTGTTGAGAGGGATTTACATGAAGGTGAAGATGAATAGACGACATAGTAAATGTGGGCTCACAGCCAGACTTACTTCCAACTAAATAATATTTCAACGCTCAAAATAGTCTGGAACTTTCTCTTGTTGAAAAGTCATTTCGATATTCTTATCAAATCAACAAATATTAATAAGCTGTCTATGTTAGATCGCTTTGAGACGCCTGCTGCTGTTGAACAGGATCTACAGGGTGGCGAAAAATTACGTGCGCCATAAAAAACGCTCGAACTTTACTATTCGTTTACCAACATGGAATGAAAAGTATCTTCATAAAACAACAAACAATGACGTTACATAATCACAACAAATTTCCAAATTGCCCGCCTTCTGCTTCGATATAGGCTTCGATTCGCCCTTTCACCGAGTCGACGGTGCGCCGAAGGTAGCCGAGGCTCAAACTGTCCCAGATTTGCAGACTTCCTTTCGCAAAGCCACCATACTTCTCACGTTCCTATTCCTTAGTTCCCCTTCCACATAACCCCAAACAGCAAAGTCCAAAGGATACAAATCTGGGCTATTAAAAGGCCACCGATCCTTTGTCAGGAAGTTGCCAATTTCGGTCTCGAGGAAGTGAATGGTGGATCTCGCTGCATGGGCCGGAGCCCAGTCCTGCTGAGAGATGAAGTTGGGTGATTTTGCTTTCAGGATAGCTGAATTTTTTCAAGAATTTATTTTGGTAGGACTTCGCATCAATTTTCACATTTTTTTCTACGAAAAACACCGGAGTCTTGCCTGCTGCACTGATACCACCCCAAACCATTAAACTTTTAGCGAACAAACTCCTTGTGGCAATTTTTCTCTTGCGGGTGTCCTTGAGAGCTGGACTAAGGAGTTGGCGGTAATTCTGAGGGTTTTGAGCCACTTTCACGGTGAAAACTTTTTCGTCAGACCAAAGAACGTCGTCCAAGCGGCACACCTCGAAAGACTCCAGCAGTTTTTTGCATTTTTCTTCTCGACTTTGCTTTGCTTTTTCGGTAAGAGCATGCCTATTTAGTAGGCGATAACTTCGAAGCCCAAGCTCATTTTTCACTATCATTTGAATTGGTTTTTTGGAGATTTTGAGCTGTTCTGCCATTTTGTTCAGGCTCCGATCATCCTTACGGTCAATCCTCTTCTTGATAATACCACGCATCCTCCTTGTGTTGACAGTCCGCTTCCTCCCTCTTCCCGGCTTGGTTAGGACGTGTCCTCCCGCCTTCCATTGTTTCACAATCTTTTGAACTGTTCTCAAAGAAATTCTGAGCTTCGACGCAATTGCAGTGTTCTTCATCCCGCCGCTGGCTAGGCGCGCAATCTCCTCGCAGACCTGCACCATGGTCTTGAGAACAACTTTCTCTTCACAGGCTGATTATAGAAGGTGTAAAGAAAGCAACTGATGCGTAAAAGCCGGCTTGGATGTTCAAAGCAGTCACGTGATCGCTCCCAAACTCGCGCGCACGTAATTTTTCGCCACCCTGTATAGATGTATTGAATTGTACATGGCTGTGTACGTAGTTCCGTGAAACTTCATAGATCTGGTTAGTTTTTGTTCGGATCAGTAGAGCAGATAAACAGGTCTTGTAATAATCTGCACATGCTACCACATAGGGGTTTATCGACCACGTTGTTGTAGATGCACTGCTGGCATTTCACTAGCTACAGTGGCCAGGCTTCGCTACTAAGGCAGAAGTTCTTCAGCAATCATAACACCCTCGCATAATTTTGTGTATCACCCCCAAGCGAATATCAGTGGAACGAGGATACCGAGAATAAACAGCTTATGTAAATCCTTGTCTTAAGATCAAGTATGGCAAAATGATGGGCGCGAACCCGAAATATCGCGCGCTGAAGGAAAGAGTAGGTCATCCCCGAACTGAATTATTTGCTTAGCTCATTGAAAGAAATATAAGGGAAATTACAAAAAATAGTTAAGTGATACATAAAACGGTGCTTATAGGGCAGGGTGCGGCTTTCCGCCGTCTCCTCAAATATCGTACTCATTAGAAAAATGTGAATAAAGAGCATGGGTTCAGTAGCAAACCACGAAGAATTCCACACAGATAGTCAAGAACCTGGATCAACTAATGATCACTTCATACATTTTTCTCAAGGGAAACATAACTTCAATCTGATTTCTTAGTTCATATTGACACGAGCCTTCTTTTCAGCTTGTGGCGGCGAATTAGTCGCGACCGACACTTGGCAAACGCTTTCCAGTCCACCAGGAAAAGACATCAAATGTTACTGGAGGATATCTGTGAGTCTCGACATTCTCCCCTCGATTTACTACTGACCGCTAATTGATGGTGCTAATAGGTACCGGATGGGGGTCATATACGTTTCCGACTCTCTGATGGAGAGTTTCCGTGCTCATACGGCTGTCAATCATATGTGGAAATCAAACACAAGTTGGACATTCGATTGACCGGATTCCGGAGGTAATTTATAGTTTCCAGGAAAAAATTGACAAGATCACCTCATGAATTGGTCGCAAAAAGCCTTAACGAGGAGAATAGAAAAGCCAGCTCAGCTTCCTAATCAACGAACTGGATTTTATCGTTCTGGAGCCGAGTCAAGCTAGAATGCTAAAGATCCCTCCTAACCGCAGCATCAGATGCGCTGTTCAAATTTTTCGGATTAGGACCGAATTTTGAAAGAGGTAGAGGCGTAAACTTTATATTGCATTCGCCACTCCATTACGAAGAAAGCGAAAATAATACCTAAAACCTTGTTCCTATTTACAGTCCTAATTCATGCAAAGTCTACTTTCTGGAAGCTTTCTTCTTGGAAGCATAGCCCTACTCATGCAACCGACTCTTTCTTCATACTAGCATATCTACCAACTTCGCACGTTCCCAATAAAGAAACGCCTTGAAAAAACGCATCCGAACAATACATTTACTCGTTTCAAGACTGGCTTCCACTTAGAAATGTTTCAATATCATGCGAAGAAGGAATAGTGTAATGCTATTCAAACGGATAATGTCTAACCTCCACGTTTCGATGGCGGTTCAATCAAGTCTACACCTCCTCTTGTTTACCCGCTTGTGGGTTACCAGCCGTAGTTTTCTTTTTCGATCACTGATCAAAATAAAGTAACTCAACAGCAAGGTGATCCAGATGAAGGGATATTATAGAACTTCACCTGAAGAAACACAGCAGCAGATTGACAACTTGATTGGGAATGTGCGAAACAAAAAATATTCAAAGTCGTGGGATGTATATCATATGCAAAAGAATTATGAGCATAACTTCTATAACTGATGAACACTCTTACCCAAGACACCTTCCGAAGAATAGAATATTTCGAAAATCTAACAATATGCTTACATTTCTGATTATACTCGTCTGTGAGTCATATGCGCAGTTCTATTACAAACTATGGGAAATTTATTCAAAAATTACATTTTATCATTTTGATATATGCTATAAAAGAGGGAGACGGGCAGTAGGAACGGTTTTGTGTAATCGATCCGCCGCACGCGGCTGTCGCGGACCATTTGCCTCGTTATAACAGTTCAAGCGATCTTCATACAGTTCAATCACAATGCAATTATTACTTATGGCATGTTTCTACTATAAGTTATTTTATTCCTGAATTTTTTACTCGCAGCTGCATTCCGCTACATTCCTTCGCGCGCGGCGTCTCTCTCTACGCGACGCGACAATTTTGTTCCTACTGCACCACACCAGAGGAAGCTCTAGCTGTCTGTCCCTTCAGGCGTGTTTTTCTTTGAATGGAGAAACGCGAATTATTATATTCTCAAAGGTAAATGGCATTTAGAGTGGAAAGACAACTTGGCTTTCATCCATAAGCTCAGTTCCGCGTCCTTAAGCATAAATTACCCATGAAAGTAAAAGTTCAAACAGGAAACAAGGCACGCCGGGATCCTTGCATAACCTTAACACCGACTGCCGCGACATGGGCTGTTAAGTATCTGCAGCAACCAGCTTCAAATGCAAAAATGTAAAGAGTCTAGGTGCTTTTTGAACTACATATTATTAGGAAAATGTGAACGTTATTGATTGACGTAAAGATGCGTTTTTTGTTCGGAAACTCCAAAAGATCGGTGGTCTATGTCAAGTCTTCCTTCCCATTGAAATCGTGAGTTACTACGAGTTTGGTGTGAAAAAGAAGAGCACAGATTCCAATGTGAACTGAAGTACTCTGTTAACTATCAACACCACCATGAATCACCCATATGCATGTTTTTCCCATGTGATCAAAGCAAGGACAATCGTTCTGACCACAACTTTTTAAAAATCACATATTCATAGCAACTTCAAAAAAAACTTGAAGCTTACTCCAAAAATTTTCCTTAACAATATTGTAATTCTTTATCTTTTATTCCACGCCCTTCAGAAGTTCTTGTAAGAGAAAGCGCATAGTCAAGTGCTTACCCTTAGTTGCCATTGATAAGATTCCGTTATCAATCAGGTGGTGAAGTCAGCCATTAATTGTTCCAGCACTGCACTCGTAAACTACCTGATCAAATGAATAAACGAGAGCAAAAAACACTCAAATTCCAGAGGATGTTCAAATAGAGAAAAAGATTGAAAGTCTGGAACCGTAAAAGAGGAATTAGCAGCAATTAAACAGTTAAATACTCGTGCACTTGCGAATATCATACACCGGAAATAATCTGTGAACATAGCGTAGAGTGTAATAGAATCAAGAATCAACAATGAGACGACCTGACAAGAAATAATGAAAACGTAACAAACTGATACCGGGTAAGTAAACCAAAGTCAGAGCGCTAGGACCTCGCCACGGTCTTTTCCGTTGATCGCCACCGCCGAAGGGAGCAATGACTATGACCAAACAATATTAAAATCCTTCGTTTAACTATTAGGGAGTCCGAGTAGTAATCGACCTACAAAGCTGGAAGCGAATCTGGTTTTGAGCTTTACTTTATGAGATTGGTAGCTATGCCGTTTGGTACCACATTATCAAACTCACACAGTTTCCTGAATTAGAATACTGGATAGGAAATGATAACCGATACATTTCAGAAAAATAAAGTGGACCATGAACTCCCCGCGGTTCTGCATGTCCATACAACTATTCTCCATACTTTACTATATTTCAGTAACATCCATTTTTCAGCTGCTGTTATCGACCAAAAGAAGACACGGTTTCTGAAAGCAATCAAGTATTCGTCATCTACCATCCAAATGGACGAACAGCACGATTCTCATTGCGCTTCAAGCGACAAATCTAATACGAAGTGAGGAGCTTCGATACGAGGAGCCATCGCCACCTCTGCCTATCGCGTCAGCGCCAGCCAGCTAGCTCAACTGGTCCTGCACCGATTTCATTTTTTGCTCAGGGCTTCCGGTTGTAATGCGCTTGCTTACAACCGCCGGCGCAAATTAGAGACCGTCTAGTTCCGCAGTAGTTTCTGATGAACATCATCATTCCTGATTCAATATGAGTGTGCCTGATTACGTCTTTCAATATTAATTGCAGCCGTCATCGTTTCATCCACTTGAGCTATGTCAAATCAGCCATTCCAGCAGGCGATTCCACCTATTCACCCCCCTAACCTCATCAGCCCTCTCTATCCACACATACGGGACACTGCCACGGCGCGCTAGTTCGCTTGTTCACCCTGCCTGAGTCATCCATGCCCTTCTGACAACCCGATGATCTGTGAATATTGACCTCTTTTCTTTCTTATTTCACTTACAGTATGTTTCCATTTACTGATCACTTGACGAGATGATAGCTTTAAATGTTTTAGTCAACTGATTCATTTCACTTTTTCTATCCACACACACTGATACAGTGCTTCTCTAATAAGCAGTTAGTTATGTAGGCCAAACATGTTTGGGTGAACATAAATTCCTCCCGAAAGTCAGTTGTACATAATGCTGCTGTGATAAATATTTGAATGATTTCTTCTGTGTATCACTTTTTGAGGCCAGGATGATGCTGCAGCTTGAAATTCCCACGATTACTTCCGGGAGATTGGACCGAATACAACAGGGCCATTAGTTCCGCCTCTAGAGAGCTGGCTAAGTTCCACCATTTTTCGCTTTTGATGAAGCACAAGCCTCAAAACTAGCCAAATCCCATTAGCCTACTGACTTACCCTAGGATTCAGACACTTGGATTGCCAACTGGAATTACTTAGTCAGCTTTACCAACAAATCCAACCTACTTCTGTCGTTCCATAGTAAAAAAAAGAACATTCCAGAAGAGCCTGAGCAGCAAGAAAAAAATCTGGCGCTCAATGGAAAAAGAATTAGCTATCCAGTTTGAAAAAAGGATTTAAAAAAAACCTCAACCAGCAACCAGAAGTTATTTGAAAGAAATTATTTCGGTTGGAGTTGATTTTAAAAAAATTAAAAATCACAATATGCACGATTGACACAAACACTATCAGCTAACATTCCTCTACGAAACACTCGAAACTTTAATGTTTATTTAATAAACAATTAGTGTTTTGATAAAACTCAATTAATTTCATAAGCCGAACCACTACATAAGAAAGAAACTCGAACACAGTTTGCTCAGGCTTTACGATGTTATCTTCGTACGGTACCCAGGCTCTTCTGAACATTCTCTTCTAGTACTTGGAAAATCTGTTTGTACATATTAATTACTAAATAATTAGTAACTAAAACACCACCAATCCGAAATCAACAACAAACAAGAACACGTGAAATAGTAGCCTTTTTTCGAAACGATTATCAAAAGCTGTAAAATAATGAGTCGTACGAAGCTAATGTTTGGGAATCAATCCTATTGGGGACGAAAAGAATATACATGTATTAGAGGGTGAGGAAAGTCGGCAGGTCTTTCCGTACAGACTGTCTGCGATCAGATGAAAGAGGAAAACGTTCTATGACGGCACGGAAAATGGGGATCAGCTACGATCCAGATTGCCGTTACCGGCATATAAATCGGTAAATACAGTATATCCGTCAGTCAGGTCCATTACTGGACGACATCTCTGTCTAAACTATTAAAACAATGATAGTCAGTGATTAGATATTCAGTCAACAAATCAACAAATCTTATGAAGAAATTCCGGCGAACAGTCAATTCAGGAATAGGAACAGGATAAAAATCATCGACGTTGAGGTCGATTCTAGAACAGGAAGTGACGAATATGATTTTTGTCGAGGACAGAACCATAGGATAGCAAACTGGCGAAAAGGCAACTGTGGGACACATAGCAGACCGGGCGGATAAACTCTGCCTATAGACTATAAACAACAGAATGTGGTAGGATTGAACGGGAAATATATAACCAACGATAGAAGAACCAGGAACCGATAAGAAAAAATAATAAAAACAACCAACCACAAACACAACAAAACAGCTAAACACTATGGGCGGCTAGAGTCTAGATCTAGAAACGTTGTCGTGACTGCGCACATGCATACGTATCTATACGTCGTATGTAGTAGTTATGAGAAATCTGTAGGGCTGATCAAGTCATCGAATGTAGAGTACAGAAACGTTTCGTGTTACCATTAAGAGGCAAGACTCAACATTACAATAGGGTCTCAATGTCATACAGCAGCTACCATAGGTGTAGGATTTGTTGACAAAGGACGGCCCTTAGTTGACGTTACTTTTTGCAATTTTGATGGATCGGACGCTTTTGCGAACCCGGCTTCCATCAGATCCTTGTCCACGCGTATGGGCTGAACACACAGTTCGCAACTAGGATAGTAACACACCGACGGAACGCAGCCAGAAAAAAACGACGCGTATGCTCACCTTGCCTTCTTCATCCAATACGGTCAACTCAACCATGGGCACTTTATCTTGGACATTGAAACCAACCACTGTTGCATTTATGACTTTTCCCATACATAACTTTTGGAAATGGGCAAACGCTGCTTCGCCCCATTGCCACGTGCCTGCAAAACAATTTACTGTTAGGCAAGTAGAACAATTTAACCGATAGAACATTCCAAAGGCGCATCTACAACCATTTCAAACATGGAATATACACACAAGAATAATGGACATTTAAAAGCCTGTAATCGCAGTAAAGATGCAATATTAAAACCTATAAAAATAGCCTCACTGAGTGAATATTAAGTACTCGAGGCAGCATAAATTTGAATCTCACACTGCTCACAGAAAAAAAAGAAAAATTTGAGAATGTGAAATGGAGAAATTGAGCATACCATCAACTGGCTGAACATGTGCTAAATAACATTCAATTGCTTGGAACGGCAAAGACATTAAATCCGTCCTGAAATGTAAATATAAGCGGCGATAATAGTTTTGCAGACAATGTAGCAGAGATTGGGAGAAGGAGATTTAGATGAATCGGTACCTAATTTGTCGCAGTTCACTTCTTGGTAATCTAGTATAGCCTCCATAGTCTACAAATCTCAGCATAACTTCATCGCTCTCGGGATAGTAACTCACAGTCACTGCGCGGAACCAAGCTCCAAGAACAGGAGCAGCGCAAAGAAGGCCAGCTGCAAAGAAATATTCAACGATGGAATTGATAGAATGACTGCCAATCTTTCTTTTGTTGATAGAGTGGAAAACCGGCTTACTTTGACAAGGTTTCGGCAAGTCAGGAATATCTGTTCCTTGACTGTACAAGCGTATCATATACATGTCGAGATGGGATAAGGATGAGAACGAGGGATGGGTAGGTTGTTGTAAGAAGAAATGTCCAGGATCAATAACCGAAGAGCATACAACTTCACAAGGTATAGCGTCCGGGAGAGTAAGCTGAAAACCCAAGGGTCAAAATGAGTCAAAAGTGAAGAATCAATCACAAATAAAGCACGTACCCAGCTGGGTTGTGAAGCTAATGCATCAAATAAGTTGCTCGCAAGAGGTGGAGGTAAAACCGGCTGCAAATTTAATTCCGGGAATCGTGCTGGAGGGAATCGTCTGCGCAACATTTGTAGACAGCGATTGATCTGCTCACGCTTTCCGCGTACCTGAAAATGTCGTCAGAGCATAATACAAAAGCATTGAGGATAAAATCAATGCGAACCGAATGACGGAAGAACCTACTTGACATATTTGGTGAGTATCCACCTTCTCTGGCGTGTGATGTTGTCGTATAAGCATTCGGACATCAGTTCTTGAACTCAGCTCCTATAAAAGACCATATCAATGGAGCACCTTACACCTGACTATCCTCTGAAGTTAAAATCGCACGCACCTTTATTGTTTTGCCTTTGATTCCAATTACCAAACCCACTAAGGTGTTAGGAATCTCAAATTCGTACATCGGAAGGACATCTCCGGCTTCATCCATTGGGGAAAGCGAGGATGCTAATCCTCCCGTTGCACGTCCCGAATCTTGTGATGATACCTAGACATTAAGAGAGTTGGGATGATGCGGAAGATAAAGAAAAATCTAAAAGGAGTTTGAGAGGTGCTTAGATTCTTTGTTTCAAACTTTGGTAGTCCCTAATGGGTACTACCTTTTTTAGTTACAGTTTCACCCATAAATGTATACCATGATAGTGAGCATTGTTGTTCGTTCTAGCATTTGAACTTTTAGTAAAAAAAATTGAGTCAGATAAAAACATGAAAAATGCATGACGCTTTGAAGACATTGCATAAATGGCGACCATTTGTTTTCATAGCGTTTCGATTACTTTGCACTTCACTGACGCAAGTTTGGAATGAATCAAAAGCCGTATAAAACTGATCAGAGGGTAAGTACAATATCATGCTCCCTCTCGTTAAGGATGAACAACAAGTAAAGAGCACAAAAAAAATTATGCTTACGAGTTAAGCAAAAAAGCCCTGATCAGAATACCTCAATCTTGCAAAGCATTACGCCTTAGATGAAGTCAGTTGAGACATAAGTTTAAAAGAAAACTTGAGAGCCAAACAGCGAGAAACAGAAGAAACATAGTAGCCGAACGTGAAAGCTTACCGCCTCGCAATTTGATGCCGAAGAAGTGCTTGCTGCACAACTCATTGACTGTGCTGACGAGCCACTACTTCGTCGTCGCATATTCTTGTTGGACTTCAGCGAGGTTATGGTTAGAGGTAGTGAAAGAGGAAGAGGCGACACAGCTCTTGCCAATCCTGAGCTATTTGGAAAACGTGATGGTGGGCGAATATAAAACGGAAACGGGAATGGCGGTGGTACCGGCGGTGGCAAAAGTAGTTGCCGCGCGGTCGACGATGGCGATGAAGGTGGACGTGGGTGCGGTGGTGGTGGCGGGGGAATATGGGTGGGAATGAAAGCAAGTGGTGGCAGTAGTGGGTGCACAAACATCACTCAATTAACGATCAGATCTTACGAGCACCCTGTGGTGTTGATATGGGCGTGAAAACCACCACCCCACACGAAGTGAAAGCCTTCAGAAAGTGACGGTGGCCAAGTTGGGGGCGCGGCCTCGTGGCACGCTATTGCACGTGGAAGCGAGAGCACCGACGTGAAGAGCGCCAAGCTGGGCATCGAGACGACTATGGAAGCGCAGACGTGAAAACGGTTAAAGTGCGTGTGATGGTAAGAGACGGACGACGGGGGCGTGTCAGCGCAATAGTGCAACCACCGATGGTGTCGGTTGGGACGGATTCGTGGCAGTGAAAAAAATGATCCGAAGATCAAAATTGCAGGCTGTCTGCACGGGTGATGACGAAATGAACTTTGTAACAAACTTGTACTTGGCTGGGAAAGCACTTGGGAAGCATCGCCATCGGCACAACAAACAAGATACACGACACATGGAGAAGGGCACGAGACAAAAATCACTGTGAACGAAAACGCGTGACAAGAATGGAAAACGAATGCCAAAAGAGGCAAGGGAGTGACAATCATGGCGGCCGATCGATCGATACGTACGTATGACACCGGTCGTAGCCCACCCACGACATTGATAACTGGCGAAGAGCGCATGTTGGCAAATTTCCAGACACAGCTGGCATCCCGCCAGCAGGCACTGAGCTCGTCGCCATTCCGCATTTCTGGGCAGTGGCGCGATTTAATGAGCAGCCACAGAATCACAATGGGTCGTAGAAAAGCATGAGATTACAGGAGATTATTCCCTAGAGAAACCGCTTGCCATTTGCGTGAGACGAAAAAATGACTGCAAAACATGAAAAGGTGACTGCAGAAATTTAATTTGTAAAAAAAAGTCGTCCTTCAAAATGTTATTGCCTATTTTAGACTGTTCTCCTTTATCCTATCATGGAAATTTGCTCTAAATTGTTTTAACAAAGCTAGGCGCCAGAGGGGGGGAATTGAGTTGATCCAATGCGCTAATTTGATCCTTGCACCTGACTCCTGTTTCTGTTAAGAAATACTTCACTTGCAACTATTCCTATCTCTACAGGGGCCTTCTTATCTATGCTCTTCGTTTACGATGTCAACGAAGTTTCCGATATGATCAAATGGTAGCAAATACGTTGACCCGCTCTTCGAACCTTTAATCTTTGACATGCTTTGCGACAAAAAGAGGAAATCAGAGGTTGTACATTGAAAAACGCGGTTTGTACTTATTTCAACGAATAGATGAGGCGGATCCATTGTGTTTCTAGAAAGGTAGCTGCCGACATTTCGTTCAATCGATGATTGTATGACTACGTACAATAGTAAACACCAAACATGTACTATTGATTCAGACACCCACACGACAAATAGAACATGATAGACTAACAACGGATTGGGAACATTTTCCCCGATGAATACAGCAAGGGTAACCCAAGTACAACACTACAGTGCTTTACGGTGGCAAAAATAACGATCTCTGTGAGGGGTGTGGGCATGACTTTGAGAACCCGCTCACGTGTTGGTAATCTGATCGATATTGGACCATTCGGAGCAGATATCCCAGTCGAATCGACGAAGGGCAGCATTTTTCAGAGCGAACTTTCTTCCATTCACCACTCTCACTTTGATGCAGGCTGCCGATTTTTTTTTAAAGACTTCTGCTATAAAAAATAGAGGGAAACCACAAATCACGTAGCAAAAGTCCCTTTTTTCTTCTACCACAAATCTTCCGAATGAATAAGGAAATTCCTCTTCAATTTTTATCTGAACAGTATTTTTCTTCGTCTTTACTCAGCATGAAACAACTAAACTAGCACGCAAAAGTCCAGGAAAAAATCTTTGAACTCGAAAAGATAGGCACAATTTTGTAGAGAAAGAGTGGACTCTATTCATGGCTTTGCTAAGCCACTATTCACAATCAGGACGATCGATTCCACTGCAACAATCAATGCATTTTTTGGTTGCCTAGACTGAACCACACCTACTGATTGAGGATGTTCGGCTAATAATCATGAATTCCATTCCATTTTAAGGTATAACGCTTTAAAACTTACAAAAATGGTGTCAAATTGGCTATCAAAAAACTCAATTTAACGCCCTCACAGAAGACACATACGGACGTATGTCGAACGTTACACGTACTGAATGCTTAAGCCCTTATCTACGTTTATTAAATAAGAGACGATGAAGAAGAGTGTCAAAACTCTTTTGCGAACTATCATCGATCAAGTCGCTCCTGCAAGATCTGGAGCGCCACTTGGATTTGAAATTTACAACCTTCTCCATAAGGGGCGCTACAAAATAGGCTATTCCAATTAGTCCCTGACTCTTCATACTTACTGTATCTTGTTTATTGAAGTCGAATTTGATATTGTTTTTGAACAAACGAAGACTTTTCTTAACTACGGACCGACAGCGTCATGTGAAATCAATGCTTCTCACACACAATTCAAAGGCTTCTCTTCGCATATTGAACGAATGCATAGACGCGCTCTCATTACGCCATCCTCCCCACTTCCCTCCCTCAAATATCTCTTCGTTAATGATCCTTAGTTAAAGTAATGCCGCATCCCGCACTCATATCTGTCAAGCAGGTCATATACCCTGTTTCCCAACCCCTCTTAGAGGAATTCTTTTCCACAACTGATTGAGCCTTTTTCTGAACAAGTTCACTGCCAAGACTTTTAGATTGACTGAGTAATTTTCTTTGTTCCGACGGAAGATGATGAAGAGTTCTAACATGACGTAGCGAAAAATAGAAGGGGCTCAGGAAAGTGCGAGGTGATCTTCAGAACTTTGCCTGGGTTCACACTACAAAGAATGATCCCTGTACTATTCACATGCAAATGCTACATTCATAGGTCTAGAGAGTAGCTTGTGAGGGTGCTTGAGTGGACATGAAATAGCAGCCTATAAAACTGCATAAGCGACCTTTAATGATGAGTCAATTCTCCTCATAGACCAATGATCGAATGTCTAGCTCAATACAATTGCAGCCTTCCGAAATCACATGTTCAGTAACATGAGTCCAGCGAGTTCGTCACATGGGCACGTGCCCCACATGACACCCCGCAGTCAGAAGTGTTTCTGATATTTGGATCAAAAAATCATGATAAGCGCCACCGTTGCCATTCTGCTGGACGGTTCAAGTCAGAAAAGGTTACGGTGTTGATTTACGAAGACCCCTCAACGCTCATCGATGAACCGTTACAAAAACAGGTCTCCACACAGAAAGGCCGTATCCCGCCACGCGCACTCGATCATAGCCGTGACAAGTGCCCTGTGCTGCAACATCGTCGCGCCGATTAGAATCGCCAATATTATGATAGAACCGACTCTTCTCTCCCTAAAATCAAGCAACGGGGTGTTAAGTCTGCACTAAGAGTGTAACCGATGAGAAATCAATTACATGACTGAAATTACAAGATGCTGGGAAGTCGCAGAGAGTGATAAAGGTGAAACTAGACAAGCCTTTTTACAAGAATGAAAATTGGGTTTTCATGACAATTCAACGTAACTGCTTTTCCCTTCATCAATGCGTTCAGATTTTATATTTCAAGCGCTGCTAGGAATTCATAACAGACCGTGGGAGAGAATCAATTTGTCGTAACCGTACGATAGGCAGCGCGGAATTCGGGGCAGATTCGCTTATTACACTGCATTGTCTTTCTGAATCTCTCATTTAGACATGCGAAACAAACTAACTGCGCGTTTGGACAACCATACTCGCCTTTCGCTTACTTATCACTCATGTTAGGAAACTGTAGTTAATGTTCACAGTCACTAATCATCACAATGCGTAAAACAATAACACCTTCACTAGAAAAATCACTTAAAACTATCGCTCCAATCAAATAGAAAAGCAACAGATCATAAAAAAACAGTCGACTTCAGAATTGTGCTCAATCGAATCCCCATCAGTATTCGGATTTTGGGTAAAATAAATCAAAAAACCAATTAAATCAATGAGTATACTGAATTTTCAATCAAAACGAATACCAAAAATCAGAATGGGCCAAAATGTGTCGTCTTTTTTGCTCACAATTCTTCAACATATTGTTGAAAACGTCAGAAGGATAGCTGTAGTTGCAGGCCACTTTTTTGTAATTCTCCTAACTCCTTCTAAAACGAAGCGATTGAATATCCTTACGATAGTTTTGCGGGGTAAGAAAAAGAGTGAATATCCTGATTCTATCCTCCGATCGCAGATCTTCAACGTAGGAAAATTCCGCTTACCGAATGATTGGTAAAATTGGAAGGTATTACCACATTGAGTCTTCCTAGTTTTTCTGAGAGGCTTCTATACTTTCAAAGGATTGATATACGCACATTTTAAGGTCATAACAAGAAATGGAGAGTCTTAAGCGCTGTATTGTAAAAGGCTCATAAAACATGGTGCCGACGATATGACAATGAGGAGCAATACGATGCCTGCTAATCTGCAATGACACATAATTTTAAAGCCGGGGAATTGACAAAGACTTTTAAATCAATCGCGCCCCAGAGAGCGAAGGTTTCATCCAGATGTTCAAAGAACACAAAAAACGATAAAAGTAGGATGCGCCATTCATAAAAAGAACAATAAACTGCCTAAAGCTGCTATAAATACTGTAGCTGTACTCGAAACAAAAATTGTTAAGGGATATATGAAGAAGTAAGCTCATTATGAGCGTTGCCTCCTAACTAGTGTTTTGTTAATATTGGAGGCTATAAAAGATTCCTAATTAAATAGTGTGAAATACCACTGTTAATGCAAGGTTCACTACGGCATTTCTGCAATGTAAGAACCTCAATGGAATTCTTCAGAGATTTCATTGATAATACTACTGATGGGAATGCGTTAAACAAAAGATTCAATGAACAAAATATGGCAAAGCAAAATGTCACCGAAAGCAGTGGCATACAGAAACACCTGTGATTCACAGCCATTATTCGAAAAATGAGAGCTGCCTCTATATGTAATACCGTGATCATTACGATGATCTATTACTTCTCGTACTATACTTGAAAACGTGAACGAAACGACGAGTGAAGTAAACGGCATTGGTGATATCAATCCCAAATGAATACCGCACAGAAAAGGATAAAATTGAACCCAATCTAAGCACCTCCTGTTAGTGGCAAAGTA
The DNA here is from genome assembly GCA_000469685.2 of Haemonchus contortus. Taxonomy (NCBI): domain Eukaryota; kingdom Metazoa; phylum Nematoda; class Chromadorea; order Rhabditida; family Trichostrongylidae; genus Haemonchus; species Haemonchus contortus. Next base: position 1,586,924 of record LS997564.1, on the reverse strand, counting down.
ACACACCTCAGAATTTTGACTTGCTAGTCCAGGTGAATCGCTTGTTGCATAATCTCCAGAACTTCCATTAGCCCCATTGGCCTCCTGCTGTCGCTCTTCTTCTTCGTCCTTTTTACGAGACTCCACGTAACTCCTAATTAAGGGCTTGAAGCTATTATAATAGAGTAACAGTACGCCAACACCCACATATATAAATACCAAACAAATAAGAATTCAATTTTCAAGAACAATTAAAATCCTGAGAGGGTGTGAATAGTTCTTTGCCTGAAGTTCCATACAAAAATTAATAATAACAAGTATTTTTCAAATCTTCAGGACTGATAGGTCAGTCCTTCTAGTACTGAGGGGAATCAGTTGTTCGAACACTGCTAAAGCTCAACCTAACTTTTTGTGCAACCCATTTCGGTACGCTGATAACTGGATGCTCGTCCAGCGATACTTGTGGAAAATACTTCCCATAAAACAGAGTGCGCTTAAGAGCAAGCCATCAAGGTTTTACTGTTTTATTACTCTTTCCTTCGTCCCCATCCGACACGAGAACCTTTGCGAATACTACTTATGCTAGACAATAAAATGAAACCTTTCATCCAGGTAACACTTTTTTTACTAGAGCAGAGATACATATGAAATGATAGTAAGCACGTGAAAGGCATCAAAAATGAACGTAAGTGTGCCGAAGTGCAGAACTTTTTTCTCTCTTAAGCTCACGATTGACGACAATGAAATATTTTCTAGGGATACCAACCTTTCCATTTCGTCTGACCATGAAAATACCTCCGGCTCGGGCTGATGGGAAACGTCCAGCACCAATTGTTGGTCTACGGCACTTTTACATACCTGAAAAGATACTTGAAAAATATGAAAAAGCAGCTGAGGCTCACGAAACAAAGTGAAATGTTTCGCTTCCGGCACGCATTAAAGCTAGAAAACTTCAGTAGGATCATTGTTGTGAAGGAAAGAACAAGTAGGTTAAAGATTTCTCGATAACAATATAGCTTTGAATTTGAAGAGAAAGGTTTGAAAAAGGTCCAAAATCAAGCAATTGAAAGCGGTTTTAATCGAAAGATATTTAGCAATGTAATGTTGTAAAAAAGGTGGTAGAGAAAAATCTCGCACCTGCTCCTGTTCTTCATTTCGAACCTCTTTACTAGGTAAATTATCTGCATCTGTCTCTTTCAATTGCTGCTCACCGCCTGTGTTGTCGAAGGCTGTGGGGGACTCCTAAGCAGCAAGAAATAATATTATGAATTATTCCAAATGACATGCCTAAAATACATTTTTTGTTGCCCATAACACAGTATGATGTATCTAGTACGTGGTACGTCTATATTTCTCATCCGGTTGTTACCACTGCTCTGGTATAAGCATAAACGGAGTTTCGAGTTCCGAGCAGGACTAGCCCAACCTCAATGACTCACCCTGGGGTGCGGAGTGTTAAGAACTAAATTATAGTAAATCCAACAAGCATGTTGGTTCAATGAAAAACCACACCGACCTAACTCTAACAACGTTCGGATGCTACTCATTTCCTCAACAAATTGCTATCAAAACTGCCTGCTCAAATAAAAAATGCCTTGAAAACCTAAAAAAGAAGGGTGCTTTGATTTCTATACCTTAGACACAACATGACTAACCACAACCACAGCGCTGTTCATAAATATGAACATGCTGGTTAACACGAAAAAAAATACAACGGTTGCCCTAAATTTTTGAGATTGAGTTAATCCAAACATCGAGCTGCTTTAGGTGGACGGTAATCCATATGCTTTTTAGACATTATTTTAAACTATCCCACCGGTAACGGTAAATTATACGCGGACAAGCCATGATAATATTCGTTATAAGGTAGCATTAGGTTAACAGAATTTTCAATTGTTTTCCAAAGTGCTTTCGCTAATTATGGGGAGCAGCCGTTTGTTTTCGCGGACGAAAACATCCTCAAACAAAGAAAGTCTGAATCAACGATGAGATAATGGAGCCATCTTCCCTGACATTTTCATTTGGAAAAAATGGGTGTAATGAATCACCTCTTCATGGTTATTGAGAATCCCATTGGTAAGGGGAGTCGATGGTGAGCTAATATTCGACACTGGCTCGCTATCTAATGCGGTCGTCATAGCAGGGACAACACCGCAGTTCTGCTTTTCGGACACCACACTGGACTTCAGTGATGGCTCCGAATTAGCTGAAACAGAAAGACATATTAACAACAAGTGCGTCCACACATGACCGACTCTACCTGGTGTATGAGTTATTCGTTTTTCTGTATTAGACGGCTCCTCACGAGATATTGACCGCTCCTACAATTAGGATCTTCGTTAACTACAAAATCAATAAATAATAAAGCGAAACGAGACAAAAAACCATTTTAGTGATTACAATTCCGTAAAAACCAGTCATATTTGCAAAGAGCGTCCGCAATAGAATAAATTGAGCTATAAAAAAACATAGAGCCTAAAACGGTATTCCAGAAAATTTCTCTTGTGATCTTGATCCCTCAGTCATTGTAGAAATGCCCGAGCAACAAGTAAGGCCGTCAAGAGAACTCTTCTATATTTCTTAGAGCATTGCTTCTAAGAAAAAGAACACCAGTGTTTTATGCGAGACTTCCTCGAATGCGAGGCCTTTGCCTTAAATTAATTCCTTATAAAATCCTATTCGAGAAAATTGCGTAAACTCCCATGCTTGCTAAAAAAAATGTTGGGAGTGAAGAAGCAGTGGTTTTGCCGAGTGCGACGACACAAAAAAAGAGTTGCTGCTCGCGCGTTGCTAGGAATCGATTGCTCAGCACTACCGCCTCTATCTCACATCAACGCTGAATACAGCGAGAGCCGGCCAAAGCAAATCATGCAAAGAAATCGCCATTAGACGGACAACCCTTGCGATGGCGAGACATCAGATGAGTAAGCAGAACACTCCATAATTTACATAACTAAAACTCATCAGCGAATAGAGCTGTGAGCAAGGAAAACAAACAAACAACACGTAAGCATAATGCAAATACTAATTTCGAACAAAGTCTACTACACCTTGGATTAACTTACTTTGTCTTTCTTCACCAAACCCAAAGAGCACTGAACAACCTCGAGCCATAAAATGGCCTTATATTCTTTGCTTTGTGCTCATATGGTGTGGAAACTTTTTTCAACCTCTCCCCTTCCCTCTTAACGAACACTTGAATGCGTTTGTTACTCGTCTTCCCTCACGGTATCTCATTTCTCGCCGTTCAAACTGCGTCTCATCCATATACTTTCTTGGAATCCTTTTCCTGTCTCCTTTCAAAAGGAAAAAAACCTTATATGCTCAGCGCTAATGAGTTCGCGAGTTCCAACAGAAATTATGAAGAGCGTTCTTGACAGAGAGGTACATTTCCAGGTCAATAAATTCTAGGTGGATTTTATATATCACCATTGAAAACGAGGAGCAGAATGAAAAAGAACACGTAAATGCTTGGATCACTGTAGCTATGAGTAAATCTTACAAAAAAAACACATGGCGCTCACGATTAAAGGATGACGGATGAAAGGAATCCAACCAGTGTATTGGAAACTAACCGTCTTTTGGTCTACATTTTCTGTTCTAGCGCTTCGTTTCACTTCTTCAATAGACATATCTCTCCGTGGTGCACGTCCCTTCTTTGATCGTACATACCATAAGAAGAAAGCTGCTAGTGAAACACCGCTCAGCGCAAGCAGCAACGTGCGCTGCGTGGCTGTCGATGACATACTGAAAAACGTGGATTTTCAGCGTACTTTTCTTAGACCACTGCAAATTTCGCTCAAAAAACCGAGCGCTGATTAAACAAACAAGCAGGGAAAGCCCTTCAGCTTGGACTCATATGGAATTAGTTCAACTTCACAAAAACTTCTACATCGAATACAATGGATTTTCATCATCACCACCCTCCGCTGTAGAATCATACATAACTTACTTTCAACTAAGCCAAAGAAAAGACGAAAGACGCGATCTCAATGACTATGCATCAAAAGATTGAGATCAATTGCATACAGTGAATCAAACAATATCCCACGACCTTTATGTATAAAATCCGTTTTTTTTTGTCGAATGCTTTCATGAAAACGATACAAAGGAAGAAAAAATTCAAAAAAAAGCCCCGATCAAAAGTTCAGCACTCCCAAAGGATAAGACAGAAAAAAACATATCGACGACAAAATTTGACAAGCTTTGCGCATCTTAACATTTCTTTCTGATAGTCTACCGAGTTAAGCAATCCAACCATTACCACCAAGCGTGAAGGAGCATTAAATGCTTCTTTTACTTCTGGCTATGAATGATCGGGAGAATGTTTTCGAAATCTGATTCGCTCAACAACGAGCACGATTCAAGTTTTCGAGTGGCGGTCTCACTTCTTCCACAATCTTCATTGATTTAATGAAAACAATTCCATCTTTTCAAACGATATCTCAACGATCGTTCGAGGACAGGAACCCACTGGAATATCACTAACGTGATTTAAATTAACATAGATGAGCATGACTAAATCAAAGAACTACCAAAAGCGAGTAATAGTGAAGGTTTCTCGGTTGCTTCTGCAACGTGGAAAAATAAAAACCTTATAAGGAATTCATTAGGATAAATACATAAAAGTATGATTTTGCCACGGGAGAAAATGGTGAAAAAACATTTTGTAATCTGTAATACAGATAATAATCAGCAGTCTTTGATGCCGTGGTGGTAACTTCCGTGAATAATTGCCGTAAAATCTCGATCAGATGTTTTTGAAAGAGGTGATGAAATGATTAATATGACTCTTCCTTTCCCAATAATGTCATTACCCCTCAGCATGCATAATATCGGAAGAATAGAATTCAATCTGATAGTTGCTAATTCTACAACTCACCTACTCGTTTGACGATTGATTCCACTCGAGTTGGATGCCGTTGAGAAAGCGAAATTGCTGAGAAATTCACGATGCTGTTTTGTTTTGGCTGGGTAGAATAGGATTCTACTAAGCTAATCCAGAAGTGTATTTAATCGATGTACACCTGATAGAAGAAAAGAATGAGAGACGGAAAGATACATTCGAAATTAGGCCATGGCAATGATAAAAGAACATTTTAACAGCGCGAAAAGTGGAAACATTCATGGTCGTTTTAAAGTAATACGCAACGTTGCGCAATAATGAGAGACGTAATACTTGCTGAAAACAAATCCATGGAACACTCGAGGGGAAAACAACATCAAGTCAGATAAAGCTTTCAACGAACGACATACAGCCAGAGGAGTGGGCAAGCCTACTACCTCATAGCTTTCCATTGCTATGTTAAACAGAGATCAAAAGCTATAACCAAAGACATTTCACCTCCACCCAATTAAGCTCTCCCCTCTAGTCAAGAAAAAGGAACTAATAAACAAACTTGAGCTAGCAGAGACCAAGAAAAGACGCTCATTAGTCGCTGAATGTTGAAAATCTTCATTCAGTACTGATTAAACATGAGACAGCGGTAAATAGCAACCTAGCCGTCACAAGATCACTAGCAATAGAAACGGGAAAATCGATTTACACCGATTCGCCATTAAACGAAATCGGCACGACTAAAGTCGAAGGCAAATGGGTCGACATTGAACAAAACTCGTTATATATGCACATCCGGAAGTATGTTAATGCCGTTTTAGAACATAAAATTATAATTTTGTAAATGGAAACGTTTATAAAAATGGTGTTTATCAAATATACTAACAAAAATGCTCAAAAACGTGGAAAACGAGCTCGACTCATTAAGAAGTACGTGTTAATACTTAACAACTTAATACTAAAAATATCCTTGCTTACTGCTAACTGAACACCCTTGCTGCAACACCCACAGGCTGATAGGTGACAAGCATTGGAAAGAGATTAAAAGTGGAAGGAATCAAGCTGTTAAAATTTGAAGCCAAAAGGAGTTGAGAATATAATTGCCGGAACTTAAAGGCCGCATTCATACTAGGTGCGGTAGACGGCGGACTAGGGCGGTAGACGGCGGACTAGGGCGGTAGACGGCGGTCTCGGCGCCGTCTACCGCCCTCGACCGCCGTCTACCGCCCTAGTCCGCCGTCTACCGCCCTAGTCCGCCGTCTACCGCACCACTCGGCTGCCAGTCTTACGAAACCAATCGATGACAGGTCCCGTTGATGACTCATCCTACGGGATGACTGTTCGAGATAATTGTGCTCCTTTTTCTCTTCGCTCGTAGCAGATTTTGTTGTGATTTTCATTTTGTATCACGTCCCGTATAGATGACCGGTCTTCCGTGCGCGAGATGTTCGCAAGGACTCATTATTTTTCCATTTGTTTTTTTATCCCTCTTATCTCAGCATTTTGTTGTGAAAATTTTTATATTTCATTTTTTCTAATTTTTCTATTCGAATTTTTTATTTCTATTTTTTCCTGCTCTATATTCTAGTTAGTACTGGTGTGTTATGCGTGCCTTTTTTCATTCTTACTATTCTAATGTATACTATTCACACTTACAAAATCATTATTTCGGAACCAAATCATGTCAGTACTAGCTAGAATATAAAGCAGAAAAAAATAGAAGTAAAAAATTTTATAGAAAAAATAAAATAGAAAAATTCCCACAACAAATTATTGAAATAAGAGGGGTAAGAAAAATAAGTGAAAAAATAATGAGCTCAAGCGACCATTACGCGCACGCAACATCGGTAGTAAGCACGGGACGTGATACAAAATGAAAATCACAACAAAATCTGCTACGAGCGAAGAGAAAAAGGAGCACAATTATCTCGAACAGTCATCCCGTAGGATGAGTCATCAACGGGACCTGTCATCGATTGGTTTCGTAAGACTGGCAGCCGAGTGGTGCGGTAGACGGCGGACTAGGGCGGTAGACGGCGGACTAGGGCGGTAGACGGCGGTCGAGGGCGGTAGACGGCTCCGAGACCGCCGTCTACCGCCCTAGTCCGCCGTCTACCGCCCTAGTCCGCCGTCTACCGCACCTAGTATGAATGCGGCCAAACAGTTCTCGTCCGTCCACATTTTGATGCTAATTTTGACGCATAATAACAATATAATGACAATTTTTAAACACTTACATACTTACATATTCCCTATTACATTCATACTTGTCAAAAAAATGTGAGTTCGAGCAGTAATTAGACAAGGGAGAGAGGTCCCTTCGTGGGCACAGGCTATCGGGCTGTCAGCTCGATCACGGTCAGCGTACAGGCAGGAAGAGACGAGGCAAAGAAAACGAGCGGCGAAGAGACGCCAGACGACGAAAGGAACAGTGGTGCAGGGCACGGCCCCCGCCTTGGTTGGTCGCGTGGGGGAAGGAGGGGCCGCGGCGTCAGTTTGCTTCGGGGACGGATTGGTCCTCACGTGGGGTTTGACATCGCCTGAAAACATACTTAGGGTTTCATGTTTACCAGTAACTACCGAGCAGTAATGGACCAACAGGTCCCGGTCAAGATAAGTTTGATGTGGGAGGCCACGAAATGTGAGCTGTAAATGCATTTAAGCTTTTGCGGTCATCTTTGGGAGAACCCGTCCTAAAAGAGTTCTCATTGCTACGCCTTTTTACACTCCATTTCAGTTCAAAAAGTTTTTTTTTAAACAAAACTAATAAGTGATGCATTGATCTCCCTAACAGAGTGTTATTTCCTATCAGTTCCTATCTCCCACTCCGCTAAGGTCTTTACATATCATTTAATGCCTACTTAGTGGGCAAGGCTTACTAATCAATACATTCGGTAGTTATCGACCTCTCCAGGGATGCGCCACGTCCTCAAAACAAATATTGTAAAGTAAGCAAAGTTGCAAAGCAAAGTTGAAGTGTTTATGGTGGTCAGTCCAACAGTTCAACAGGCTCAGGGAGCTGATTATTCGATTAGTCAGAGTGGGATTCAATCCCTCGTAACTTTCAAGCCTCGCAGAACGTCTTGAACATCTGCCCCTCCCCTACAGAGAACTGTAAGGTATTGTAGCCAATTCTGATTTTTTTTTTACAAAATAAAACGAAGACTGGATACAAGACGGCGCTGATCACAACGAGTATGACGTTTTCCGCGTCGCTCAGTCGGTGAGGACGCGCCGTGCACTCGGTTTCCTTTAGGCGCGTAGGGACTATTGAAGATGAATTGAGGCAATGCAATGTTTTCACTGGTCAATCGTTTCACAAGTTAACAATATTGCAGACACAAACCGATATAAAGACCAGCAAGCAAAAGGTTCTGAAAAAAAAAAACAAAAGCACGAGATAGGATGAAACTGTTGTGGTAGAAAGATTGTAAGTAATCGGTTGGGAAAGTAGTTTAGTTGTTTTTTTTCCCGCTCCGAATCTTTCTTCAAATCCCATCGAGTGAAGGTGGTTTGAGATGGTCTTTTTGTAGCAGTTCACCTTCCCAGCCAGTTTCCGAATTGTTTTACGGATGACCTCCGTGTGAAGCACTTTGAGACGGCCCTTGTCGTAGCCAGATGATCGACTCGAGAGGGATTGGCTTCCTCGTCCATTTCAAAGTTTTCCTTGCTGAACATGGTGGACCAAAGTTCTTTTAGTTTCGGTACGGTCTCCATATATTGACACAGGGCCCAAGGAGTTTTGCAAGCTTTTGGCCTAAAGATTGAGTAACAATATTGTAGGACTGGTAAATGTTTTTAGCCGGTCCAGCTTCCTTTTTCAGAAGGATGAATTCAAAGTAGAAGCTTATTATGGAACGAAAAAGTTAATTTACGTCTGTAATTGAGATTAAGTGGAGTAGAAGTAGAGTGAAATGGATTCAGGAAGATTTAGTGAGTCCGAAGTCAAAGAACAGATGCCTCACGCTTCTTCATTAACGTCACGGGAAAAAGAATCTCATTCAGGGGACTGATTTTGGAGGAAGCTCTTTGCTGAGAGCTAATATGTAATAGATTGCGTTTGCAGTAATGACCTCTACCAGGTGGTCGGTGAAGAGAGACAAGGCTATGGGTCGCAACTATTTACACAGAACTTCTTGTATAGCAGTTCTGAACCGCTTCGAACGGTTCAAGGAAGCAGCTAAACATCACGAGCGGGTTACACCAAAGACCACGTCCGAACCTTTCTTTCTGGCTGACATATACCTCCGTTATATTAAATCCAGAAGAACGATCCCCCAGGACAACTAGTTGACCCTAAGGAAAGGATCCTGAGAAGACATCCAAGGTTTCGAACTGAAATTTCTTAGTGACGATCAATCCCTTTTCAAAATGCATTCCGTGCATTCGGGGATAGAAGGCTTGGCTGGCGTATTAGTCCGGATCCGATTACCTGCGACAGCGTCATTTGGAATTGTACTACATCCTTATTTACCCACAAGAAAAATTGTAAGGATAGCAGCATGGGTAGTGGAACTGTTAGCATGCCTTTGGATGTAAATCGGACTAACCTCGAATCCTTGCGTTGGTCCCCGGTATGAAGTTGATCCTATGTGGTGAAAGGCTGCACTGACTTGTCACAGAGGTGTTGTGAATAGCACATTGCAAAAAGGTGAAGGCGGTCAGTGATTCGAATCTGGTCTTGGTCGAATCTTTTGCTCTTATGGTTAGCTAAGAGTCCCCACAAAGCAAGTCCTTATAGCTCCTCCTACTAATCCTTGTCATAGAGGTGTTATGCCTACAAATATCGCCTCCCCCCCCCCCCCCACACCCCTCCTCCTCCTCCCTCGAGCACTCAACCCTCACATCAATCACGGTTACAATCGTTCGACCTAATCGAAAAGGACACTACGGCATGGCGCATCTTTGCGAAGAATTTTTAATCTAGGTACCATAAATATACCACTATAAATCGTAAAAAAATTATCGAATAGGAAAAGTGAAAAAAAACGGCGGACTATCGTGAATTAACGGTTCGGATACCGAGTCCCCGAATCGATATGGGCCCAGGCTAAAAAGCTTTTCATTCCTGCGGAATCGGTTAATTGGCACAAGCCTCGTCTGGAAGGAGGCAACCACTGTCTTGTACAGCGTCTGGCCACCTCAAGTCATTGTATAGACCACATATAGGACGCATTCCTAAGACGGAATTGCTGAAACCAAAGGCTTTATCCGTCATTCTCTAAAGTAATAGTGAGGTTACGGTAGGTATTTGGAACCTCGGCAAGGGCGCGTTGTGGTGCAGTCGATTGCGTAGTTGAACTTCGGCCTCGAGGCGAATGGTGAATAAGTTCAGATATATTAGTCTTCTTATGTGGAACTCGTCACGCCATGCATGACTGCTTCAAGTTCCTGAAGTACAAGTTCCACGACTTTTCTTCTCAATACTTTTCAGATACTTTTGTTTCGGACTTCCGGTTCCGATATAGGCGTCGCTGCCATCTATACAGTCGATGAAAAAAGCGAAATACGACCGTCGGGCTTCTTTGCGGTCAAGCAATGGTGGCACTAAAATTTCTGTCTGATGGATAGATTTGTATCTAACTCAGTGGGAAGAGGTAATGTTCTCGGCGGCATAAGTGAGATGACTGCAGAAAAATGCTCCCCAGTCCATTGTGCTAGTAAAGAGATACAAAGAGACACTGAGTGACAGCGACACTTTCCCGTGGATAACATAGCAGAAGTGCTCTAGTGCCCTACACTCCTTTGTAGGCAGATTATTGTGGGAGTAGCAAAAGGCTTTGTAGGCACATTGTTGGGGGAGCTGCTAAATGCTGCTAGTGGAAGTCAGATGACTGCAGAAGGACGGCGGACGTCAAATGACGATGGTCGATTGACGTCCGTCGTCCTTCTGCGGACATGTGACATGCTCGAAGCGTTCCACCCCCTCCCCCATGGGGCTGAGAGTATGAGAGTACGGCTAAGTATTCATTTATTTGCTCAATGTAGGCAAGGTACAAAGCAAAGAAATACAATCAACCCCTCAAACCGTAGAAATTCTATGAGGCGTGAGAACATAATGAAGGGATATATAAAGTGACATCATAGCGGAGCACTTCCTGCTTTTTAATAAAGATTCGTTAGTAATCCATCAACATCACATGGTTCGAGCGTTCCCCTTCGGGTTTCGAGGAAGCAGCACGGGAGTTTAATGAGCTTCTATATAAATTTGGAAGAAGAAACTTGCTGTTAGCAAGCAGACAGGACGTCCGGGGGCGAATTGCTTGAATTGCTTCAGATGATCGTATTTCCCACTATATTCAAGAGTGGAAGGTCATAGAAAGATAACTGAAGTTGCACCTTTGGACTGCTTTTTCAGTTCTCATGACGTTCTCTGGCAAATTTGAGCTGAGTGAGCAGGCATGGAGCAGAGGCTCAGAGCTTCAATTTCTTCCGGACTTCCGGATCTGATTTACTAAGACTATATCCAAGGGCTTACCTTCTTCTGAGGGGGCCCGTTGCTATGAGACTAGACGTTGAAGTAAAAAAAAAAAACTCTGTTGTCAGCTATTTCTTATCCTTACTTACCGTACCAGTAAACCAGTAAAAAGTGCACTTACTCAAAAAAGCCTCCCATTGTGCCAAAGCTACCCCGTATACCGACCTAGCACAGCAGAAACAGGGAGCCCAACCCTTGAATCCACTTGCGGCGACCTACTCCCCTATCCACCATCAGAGAACGCCCTACATAGCCTCGTCACTAAGCGGCTGGAATCCTTTAGTGAGAGAACCCTCAATGAAGGAGATCCGAAGTACCCATGGATGAATGATATTAATTTTTGCGGTTGGGGTAGGATAAATAAAATGAAAGCTCGGTCACAACTTGCCATCCTGATACTGAAAAAGCAGACTCAAGCCTTTCCAAGTTCCCCACTCTGTCCTTGATGACGTCCTCTCTAAGCTGAAAATTGTGTAAAGTACACTGCGTTACTAATGCCCTCTGGTTTATCCCGTTCTGGACGAAGGCCGGTCGGACATGGATGCCGTGTAGTGCAGACCCTCTTCTCCGAATACCTCCCACACCACGTACTAAAATGGTTTCACGGATAGGAGGGCCAGTCTTTGGTCGAGATGGAATTGGGCAGCTTTCCGCAATACCACTTTCCGACTGTTTTCGCCTAGGTAGAGGGGGAGGGAAGGGGGGAGCGAGTGGAGAGTCGAATGGCCGGAACCTGCAGTGCTTGTTGCTGCAACGCGCTCCGCCTCCAGCTAGTAGCTGCTTTTCCAAGGTCTCCTGTGGGTAGGTAGTTACCCTTGGTGATCTTGACGGTAGAATCCACAAAAACAAAGTGTAGTTCCCTCGTGGCACTCACCCCAGCCGTGAACCTTGGTCTGGGCTAGTTGAGAGGCTCACATGACTACTCGCATTTTCATCCTATGGGTAAACATCCTGTTGTTTTTCGAAGTGAAGACATACACAGTTCGATTAATCATGCAAAATTGCTCCATTGCCTAGCTAAAAAAATTAATTCTATATAAACCTATGCGTAGGTAATGGTACCCTACCCCTCCCCCCCCCCCCCCCCCCCCCTCATGCATTTATGGTTCAAAGTTAATTGAATGAAGCATCCAAACTCATTTGCAGACTAAACAATAGGTAGCGATAAGAATACTTCAAAAAATACTTGTTATTATAAAACTTGCACTTATGGTGAACATGAGAGAGCGCGAGAATTGCCCTATCAGACACCCTGTGAAATGATATCTCACATAATTAGGTTCTTATGATGAAAAGCTTTTTTTGTGCATTATGAGGACTCGAACTCAACAATTTCTCAGAAGTTGCTGCAATCGTTTGGAACTTATTTTTATCTATCACGAGAAAATAGCTATGCCTCAGAAAATCGATGGCTGCAGGCAGATTTATAAGGAGACTACATAGTGGATGGTGCAACCGTCTGGCAAATGCGACATCTATGATAAAAGACCTACCTGACTCTTTTATTTTCGGAAGGCCTGATGCTGGCAAACAGTAGACCATCCGAAGAAAATAGTAAGGTATGTCCTCTACTAGAAGAGAGAAATAAGGGTGTCTAAAGGAATTGCTGATGCCAAAAGAATTATTTGCGAATGAAGCCTTTGATGGAATTCTGGTCATGCCGACTTGGGGGTTCCAGCCTTCGTGGCACCTCAATTAAGCGAGGAAAAAAGCATTTGTTGGGCATTCAATGGCAGTGCCACTGACATATTCACATTTAGTAGGTATTTAAATTTGACTTCATTTTTAAATGTCCTTAGAGTGCATAACACATGCCAAAACGGGGAAGATACCTTCTAAGCGCTCCACGCTTCCGTTCTTTCAGTATCTATCAACATTTTCACGCATTATTTCTGAAAAAAAAATGATCAAGCTCGATTACTATGGGAAAATTATGTATTGGTAGATTTTCAAAGGTCAAGGTCAGTAGCATAGTGCTGACAAACGCCTACTGAACGTTAGGGTACGCATATGCTGGGTCTCCCACTTCCAGACTGCAGATTGGCTCTTGCTTTTACCACCATTTATTTACATGATTTTATCATGAGGTTCTTCAAAAAGATATCAGGCGCAAATAACAGAATTGTAAGTGACGTATGGTACAAGTACATATAAAGTGATGAAGTAACGTTTGAAAAGCTTATGAACAGAGATCATTCCTTGATTTTTTTAATCAGTCGATCCAGATCAGAGAGATTCCGCCTGCAACAATCACCATTTAGGAACAAGTATTCAAGCAAATAGTACAAAGGACAAAGTTAAAAATGAAAGGATGCCTACTTCAATCTTTCTTCCAACTCTTCTCGTGTAGCTGTGATAAGGTATTCTTCATTGTGAGATGAACGCTGAGTGGGAGGGCAAGCTGATGCCGATCGTAAGGGAGGGGAAGATCCCGTAGAAGCCGCCTGCTGTTCGCTCCATGAACTCGAGGTTGACTGAGCCCGAACTCCACTACTGGGACGACGCACAACTTCACTTGCTTCCATAGACATCTAAATTCATCACAGCTAGTTTTGATTTGAAGACTTGAATAACCGAATTATGGACGGTAAAACCCACCGTTACGATCGGAACCTCGCCGTGTAGGCCCGCTGTTCCCGTCAAATCCACCATCTCATAGTCAACACGATGCGCTTCTTCAATTGGTAAAGGAACCGACACGAAGCCAAGTGTCTAAAAGGCAAGTATGGTCATAAACGGTAAGGAAAATAGCAACTGAAGACAGACTACTGCAAGCTTCACGGATTCACGTCAGTTCACCACATTGTAGAAGCAACTAAAAAAGGAGAAACAATGCCATTCGTCGCCACCCGGCATACAAGACCACGGAATAAAACTGATTATTAAGTTAGTTTGTTAACTAATTTTATTGGCTGCAGATAACGATGCAAAAATTATTCTAAGGATGCCAGATTATTCCAAATGCCAAAAGAATCCAGAGCTGAAGAAAGTGAAGTATCCAGCTTCTAACAAAATTCGAACACACACTTGTGTGTTTCTGGTTTTGTGAGTAGCCCAGCTTCCTTGTAATAAGAGGATTCACTTAAGATTTTTCCAAAGAAATATGTCTTCTGGGAGTCTTCGTATGCCTCAATCGACACATCACTTTTTTTAGGAAAATCCTTCCAGAGACATCCCCCAAAGATCCGATTAAGATATTAAACAACTGAAGCTTTATCTCACGACAGACAACACATTAGTAAAGTTAAAACTGATTCACCACCAAACCTCAAATATTAATTTCTCCGCATAACATACCTTTGAATAGAGGATGCGTTGAGTACTAGAAAGATCAAGCAAAAATCTTCTTATTCCTTCGAATATTTGGTAAACCACAACTGATTTTATCCTTACCATATCTCCACTCATATCATGATGCAGTACTTTTACGATAATATTGCGGCGCTCTCCACAAATATGAAATCGTGCTGTCCAGTTCCAAAGCGGTCGGCGAGAACGTTCACAGATTGGAGAGCGAAGTTCACCATCCCTTCCCAACACAGAAACGTATGCATTAGGAGAAACAATGCGATTCCTGGAAAGGAAATGATTTCGATGTATTCAATGGAAGGGAAAGTAGGCATGAAATACCACTACCTTTCATCTCGAACAGGTGGAAGCCCGCGAGCTTCGTGAACGGTGAGTTGAATGAGGCATTTGCTCCGAGGGCTCTCACGCTCTCTTTCTTTCACGCTTGATGATGTGCTAGAGCGCACTGCTGGACGAAACTCTCTATGAGAGTCCGACACATAGGCATATCGAGGTCCATAGGAGCCCACACCCGGTTGGCCAGCAGTTCCATAGTTGAAAGCTTGTTCTTCAAAAACGGAATCAGATATGTCAGTAAGATTCGATGGGACTCTTTCACGGAACGGCATCGGGGCTGATTTGGGGAGATGGCCTGAAATGAACAAAATGGGGGAATGTTAACAGTGATGAAGTAACATGAATATGAAGACGTACCGCGTTGTGGATGTCCATCCGTCCTCCCACGGACGAGCGCACTCGCATCTAAAATGCGGAAGTTTCGATGAAATATTGAAATCAAAGCATTCATTCAATCTACACTTACGAAAAGGTTGGGTGTGAGAAGGAGGTCTGTTCTCATTAACTTGGACAGCACGATCCAACGAGACGCCTCTTGATCGGTTCCGTTCTCCAGAATCTCGTTCATTTCTTATAACATATTCATGGTAAAATGATCCAAGACGTGATTGCAAATAGAAGGCCTGGATGAAGGATGCCTTACCTGATGCCCTCGACCACATAAGTTGACTCCAACAATGGATCCCTTAGTTCATTAAGTTTTTCGCTCAAGTTCTTTTCACGGCTCCCCAGATCGATACGGATCTAACAATTCGTGCAAATATGTAGTGTCGCGATTCAGTACAGGTAAAAGAAGCATACCAATGAAGAGCCCTCAAACGACATCCCTTTCGTAGGGATGAAGTTGAAATCACGACAAATCATAAAAGGAGGAATGAGTAGCTCGGAAAGTGGAACGACACAGTGACCAAGTAAGCGCGTCTTGAAAAATGAATAATTTTCTTTTGAAACGATGCTATCTCTGAAAAGCAGCAAATGAAAATAAGTAGAAACGACTCAACTCACCGAAAACTTTCCACGAGTATTTAGTTGAACATGGAGACGTATTATGAGATTGTGCCGATTCCAGAACGGAATTATATCAGGATTCATTTGCAGAAGGACAACTCGCCTATGGCGAAACTGTATGTTAGTCATGGTGAAACTCTTGGCCGGTAATCGAACTGGAGCTTTGAGAGATCGCGAAACATTTTCAAGGCAAGGAAATTGATACTCTAGGTTGAACCTGTCAAAAGAAACCACTTTAAAATGTGACTTCACACAATCAAATACTATATGTCTTACCCATAAAGCGACCCTTCATTGTACAACCGTTCAATGAATGTGTTTTCTTCTGGGAGTATTACACTGTCAATGTTAATCCGAATAAAGGATAGGTGTGTGAGGACCTTGTCCAGATGCAGTTCCGAATCATAGCAGTCTTAAGAAAGATAATGTATAACAAAACTGAATCCAAACAAATTCAGATTGATATGAGAACGAAATTTCGTACCGTGCTCCTTATTAAAGGTAGGACCTGACTGCGTATGCCGGCTCTGCATGCACTTGCCCTGTAAGTTTAGTGATTCCGGCACCTGCAGAGTGAAATTGCTCAAATGACAATATAAGGGGGAATCAATTACCCACAATCACAGTTGTACAAGGAAAACACATGAAATCGAATTCTTTACTGAGAACAGCGCTTACTTATAGTGCCCAACATCATCTATTCAGAACTATGAACAGTTATTTGTGAAAAATATAAATTCTCAACATTCGAACATGAGGTAAAACGCTGCTGTGGTGTTTTACACCGAATTTCGTAAATACAAGAAGAGCGAATGAATGTCAAACATTTGAAAGGAATTACATAAAATATTCATCACTTGTAAATATCACAATCCTAGATGGCGAAAGCGCAAACTATTTACAATGGTTAGGGTTGAGCAAATTTCATATTTTACAATTTAGCTGCTACTTGTTTTTCAGTGACTAACTTGTTAGCCCGATAAATACGGCAAGCATAACAAAAGGAAAAAGGGTGCAAATACAGCAGTGTTGACGATTCCTCGTCGATGCCGAGCAGATAGTGGCTTCAAAGGTTTTATCTTTCCAGGCACCATCTCACCCATAGAATGTCCACATGTAATGCCAAGGTAGGGAATCCATAAAGGAATCTATAAAATTAAACAAAAAACATTATAGAAAGATAGAAAAATGAATTAAATCCGCGTTCAAATGAAATTTTTGGTAACTAAGACGACTTTCTATAGTGTGTGAGGCAGAAATCGTCCCAATCACAAAAAAGCGAGGTCGCCACTCGAGTCAAAGTGATGCTTGGCAACAAATGTAACGCCATGCTCAACAGAAACCAACTAGGCAAATGAAAACTAACAAAGAATTCTATAAATTTCCATACCGAAAAGTTGCCCAGCGGTAGGCACCACGTCACTCGTATAATATATTGCTTATTCCGTCACCCTGTCCAGGTTGAACACTGGGTACCAAAGTCTCGACGTCACTTGCCCACTCGTCATCCACTAAACATAAACTCGAAGATCTACAAAAATGGTCCAAAGCAAGTAAAGGTAATCAATCTGCAGTAAAAAGCGTCGGTCGCATTTGACATGCAACCAAAGAATTGATATCACAGAACGGCAAAAATATGCGTACCGTGCATTTCAAGTTTTGCGCGATGATGATCGGCAACTATATAAAACGTAGCCCAAAGGTAGCATCCAATGCTAAGGATAAGGATACCATTCGGTAGAAACATCGCCCATTGCAAAGCATGGTACTTGGCTGCCGAAGAAGTCTGATCTCCTTAAAAATTTCACTTATCAGTATACGTCTTGTAAATACTAAGGATCCTTCACGCAGACCTCGCACAGCATCCGAAATAAAACCGATTATGTATGGCGATGAGGCATCACCAAACAAATGACCTGTCAAGGTCTGTATGGCAGTGGCAGAAGCGCGGCGATGTGAAACGATAACATTCTGGAAATTATTGCAGAATGATGGAGCTGCCAAGTGACTTATGTCCAACAGAAGAAATCAATTTGAGCATAAAAAGGCATATTTTGACGAACCATCAACATATCCATATTTAGAGCCCAGTTGAGGCACATGCAAGTGACTCCCAAGAACAGCAATATCTGGAAAAGTAAGAAATTTCAGAGGATATAAATGAAAAGTGCCTCAGCTCCGAAAATGTATAGAGTAATATTCGAAGCAATCTACCCAAGCATAATCAAGGGAGTGGCTCCCGACAATTAAGGCAATGAATAACAGTGGAGCTGCAAGAAGGGATCCAGCTGCACATACGAACGCATCGGCACGGTGCGAAGCGCGAAAGCACCAATTGCCTTCTCTCCACGCCTGATTAGAAAGAATAGCTTGAAATTGTAAAATGGTGCAAGTTTCGACAAAAGACAAATTCATAGAAAGGGCTGTACGTTCCTTAAGATGAAAACGATCATACCTGAGCTATTGTAGAGCCGGCAATGATACCGACAATTCCAGCACAACATGTGATTACTCCAAATATCACAGAAATGCTACAATTAAGCGGATTTTTGAAAACAGAACGAACACAGATGTTTAAGTACGAAATCAACTCACTGTGCCACTTCATCCTTCGGAACGTTATCCATACCATGCTGAATTCCATAAGCATATGTCATCAGCTGCGGTGTCCACCAACTTGCAGCACCAACACAAAACACAACGGTCGTAAATCCCAAAGTGGTCAGTAAATAAGTTCGTCTGGAGAAAAAATATGATAAGTAATCTCCAAAGACATTAGGATAAGCAATACAACTTACACACTCATCAGGTATTTGAGATCCTGCATTAATGTGCTTGGCTCAATCTGAGCGTGTTCAGCTTGACCGCGAGCTGGCTCTTCGAGCCCAAAGATTATAAGGATAAGGAAGAATACGCCAATAATGGGGGTGAACCTAAAGTGGTTTTTTCATGATCCATCAGCAACAACTCGGCGATCAAAAGTTTAGTGACAACAGTCTATTGAAAGAAAAGAAGCTCGAAGTTGTGAAACAGTTCGGGAAAGTTCGAGCAGTACATTTTACATCTCAATGCAGCAGCAAAAACCAGGAGCAAACTCAAGTATCCAGAAACATGGGTTCCAGATAGTTGAACATAGAAGAAGAAACTTCACCTTACGCCCCACTGCCAGCTTCCAGTCCACAGAGCAATTGTTGAGCCACCAATGAATCCCAACCCACTGAAAATGGAAAACATGAAAAATGAAAATGGCATGCTCTACGATTCATGAAGGTGTTCTGCTTCGAATAATGAACTTTACCTGCCAACAGGTATAGCAAAATAAAACACCATGAGAGCAATGCTTCGCATCGGACCAATGAAGATGTCGCCGATTATGGTAGGTGCGACCGTTGAATAAGTCGCTTCGCCAATTCCAACTACTCCTCGTAGAAACAGGAACAGAAGGAAATGCTGAAAAGATGATCTTTGAGATTTTTCTCCACCCGCAAGCATTAAAAAAGAAATGTCATGTACACACGTTGAAATACGAGTGATACGTGGTAAGGATATTTGAACATGATCGTAATTTCGAACCCAACGCACATTTCGTCCAACTAATGTCGACAGCATAACACCACTTATCCAAACTATAAGGCCAGCAATGATAATGAATTTCCGATTGTATCGGTCCCCAAAATACCCACATACCGGAGCGAACAGCATGAAGAAAACAATAAAAACTGTCTGAAATTATTAGAATTTGAGCTCTAATAAGTCAACATATTCTTGAACTACCTGTAACATTCCTGCTTCTTTATCATTCAAAAAGAAATAATCCTGAAGTCTTCCAAGTAATCCGGCGATCGTAAAACGATCCATATAATTTAGCAAGTTTACTGCGAGCAGGATAGCCACAGCAAATATCTTCTTTGATGTGACTCCTTCTGCCAAAATGGAACCTTTCATGATCAATTCTCCTCAACGGCAACTGAAGCGGAACTCAGCCAAATGTTCACCCACCATCGAGGACGGGAATCATTGCTGGAACGGTCACGGGACTCATCCTTCCCTGCTCTGTGGTGCGCCTTCCTTCCATTATGGCGTATGCTTTCCTAATCCATGTAGATCGTTTCTAAATTGCCGCTCCGTAAAAGAAGGGCTATGGGATAGAAGTAAGTGAGTGGGACATCGCTTAGAGTGTCAAGAAACGTCAGGAAAGATTAAATACAAATCTTACAACGGAGCATTATTCATTAAGAGATCATGACTCACTTCGTTACAATAATAACACTCGAAACATTCTGATGAACATTCAGAATGTTTCGAGAGTTATTATTGTAACGAAGACTGGAAAACCTTCCAACAGCAGGACGTTTGATTTGCATGATAAGGTCCAAGTGAGAAAACCGGACTAACTGAGCAAAAAAGATGAAAAATACTAAGACAACCATGCAATATCAAAGGGTTATTCTATTAGTAAGTAAAGTAAGAAGCTAAAATGTGATCAGACGACACGTGTATTATTAAATATGGCATCAATTTAATGATGATTGATCGGCTCAAAACTGTAAGATTCCGGGAAAAGAGATCACTGCTGAAGGAACAGTATCACCTGAATTCTAGGCTGATTTTTTCCCAAATGCTTTGAAAAGGTCACTCATCTAAATGTATTATTTAGATGAAGCTGCGTAACCAAAAATGTTAAAACAAAAGATCTAAATTCAAAAAAAAAATCCGACAACATCAATGGAATCTACGTTGGGCGTCAACGGAATGTAAGCCATGTGTGTCCTGTGCGGTCACGGGTGACACCTGCATTCCATCGGCTTTTTCTTTTCGATGGCTGTAGCGGTGAAGCTTGCGTAGAATGGATAGAGCCGCTTTTGCCATTGTTTTCTCCTCTTTCTTCTGAAACGTCTTATTACTTTTGTTTGGGATTCGTTAATAAACTGAAATGCACGGTTTGTAAAGAAATTCATGGGTGCTTGGAGAATTGCCTTTTCTCTCTAGGAAATATTTCTTATTTTGGTATCTACGATTCTGGTTTCAAAACGTGCTGTAGTGGCAGACTTTCAGAGCCTTGAAGGAATGAGTAAAGCCGGGCCGGCTCGCCTTGCTGCGCAGGTGGAGGAGATCGCAGCTGATGAGAGTCTTCAGAGTGATATGAAAATTGTAAGAAGTCCTGCAAAACTCGACGCCCTTTTTTGTTTCTGTTTTCGTTGACAATAATGTTTCAGCTTCCATCTAACTATACGTTCGAAATACCAAAAACTATTTGGAAAATTCGGACAACTGGCAGTAAATTGGGTTTGTTTTTGCCTTTTAATTATCCTTTTTGGGCTCATCTTTGTAATATCTGATTTAGTCGCTCTACAATTTCCTGAAGGATTGCTTATGTATTCCTGCCTGATTTCCGATATTCTCGAAAAATATACCGGCTGTGAAACTGTAATCATGGGAGATGTTACCTATGGTGCGTGTTGTGTGGACGATTATACAGCGAAAGCATTAGGTAAGTATTGGAGTCAAGCCGAGCATTTCCAATTTTCAAGTGAAAATTTTAAAATCTGTGTGATTATTATCTTTTAAAAACAACCATGCGTGGAAGCGAATAGACTTTATCTTTAGGATTCTTGAATTTCAGGTTGCGATTTGCTGGTTCACTATGGCCACAGTTGCCTAGTACCCATTCAAAACACTGAAGGAATAGCAATGCTTTATATATTTGTCAATATCAACATCAACATTAGTCATTTTGTGGACTGTATAAAAGCTAATTTCACTGCTCCTTGTAAAATTGCTCTAGTTAGCACGATTCAGTTTGTCGGCTCTTTGCAGGTATATCTACCCTTTTTAATTGTTTTTTGGTTCAGTCGGGATCATTGTCAATTCAGGCTGCGCGTAATGCATTGGAGGATAGTGGGCTCGAGATCATTATTCCACAATGCAAACCGTTAAGTCCAGGAGAGATTTTGGGTTGTACATCTCCAAGACTAGATGATAGCTGCGATGCTGCCATGTACGTCATTTGCGAAAGTCTATGCATACTTCTTTCCAATATGTTCCTCCTTCAGATATCTCGGTGATGGAAGATTCCACTTGGAGTCTTTAATGATGCATAATCCCACCTTAAAAATGTTCCAATATGATCCATACTCCAGGAAATTCACTCGGGAATATTACGACTTTGACAAAATGTTGAAAATTCGTAAAAGTTAGTCTTTTTTTCCATTAATTTTTCACTATCATTAGTATTATTTATTTTTGTGACTTCCTTAGCTAATCCTTTATACGGCATGAGACTTTGAAAGTGACAGAAAGTTTATTACCATTCCTTTTACGATGTAGTACTTGATCGTTATTCAGAGGCCATTGATATAGCTCGTAAATGCACTACATTCGGTATCATCCAAGGAACACTTGGTCGACAAGGGAATATCAAGATTGTTGAGGTGAGCTGGTTTGTGAAGTATCTCAATTCTTCCCCTAGCTATCAGCTTCTATGGTTATCAGACTGAATAAACATCCAAATTTGATCAGAAATTTAAGTTTTTTTTTTGCATTTTGCCGCTTTGCTGACCTTGGTTGCTCGTGTTTCCGCTCTCCATCGTGACTGGTCTGTCTTTGTGCTTCAAAATTCTTTTTTCAGGAGTTGGAGCGAAAATTGGAAAGCAAAAATAAACAGTTTATACGAGTTCTCATGTCAGAAATTTTTCCTGAGAAATTGGCGATGTTCGAAGAAGTTGATTGGTATGAGAGTGTGCATTGATTCTAGAGGAATGTGTTTTTCTTTTTTTCTTAATTGATCCATTTTAGTTGGGTTCAAGTTGCCTGCCCTCGTCTCTCAATAGACTGGGGTGCAGAATACGAAAAGCCACTCCTATCTCCCTACGAACTTATGGTTGCACTCGATGAGGTTCGTTAAACGTAGTTGTAAAGTTGTCCACTTTCTTTAATCTGCTATATGAAAGCATCTATCTGAAAATAATCAGTAAATTATATATTATGTGTTGCTTTATTTAGGTATCAATGCCTTCAACCCATTATCCAATGGACTACTATGCTAACGATTCACTGGGTCCCTGGACAAATAATCACGAATCGTATCGGCCTGTGAGGACTAAAAGGCGGGAGAAGGTTGTGGTGACGGCTGAAGAGAAGTGAAGTTGTTTTTATTGTGATATATACTGTATTTTATTGTGTGTACTGTTGAAGTAGTGAAAAACATTGTTTTCTCTCTATAACTATACGCTAATTATACATTTGCTAATGTAGTTGTCATCTAAAGCTGTATGCCATCATGAAGACATTTCTGACTGATCGTGGAACATAGAGATTTCTGAAGTTCTATCGAATTCTTTGCAGCTTTGTTGTATACTTACCTATTTCTTTCTGCCTGTGAAGTTCTCGGCTTGAACCTTAAACTTCTATGTTCCGTAGAGTTTAAGGTTAAAGTCAAAAAACATGAGGTCAGGAATTGGAAAGTTTAATTTTTTCCACTTCTTACCCAATTTTCTTGACTCTTTCTTTTTTCCCTCCCCTTGTAGAATAGCATGATGGAGTCGTCTTGTTCATCTGCCGTTTTGTCGAGGAATACGAGGTACTGTCGTTGGATGTAAGGTTTTTTTTACATTTTACAGAGTTACGTTTGTTGTTGTTGTTATCGATTTATGACTATGATACTGTAACAGAGTATGTTTATTAGAGCATATTAATGAAAGATTAATATACGGTGTATAAATTTAACACATATACAATATAAAACGGTCAAACTAGAAGTTCCCTTGTAATCGGTAAATAGTACGTGTTCAATGGTTGTATGCATGTGATATGGTATAGACCAAGATTGCGTGGCGAGTGTGAATGGCGGCAGCTCTTAGCGATTACACCTAATCCATTCATAATTGGCATTGCTTTACGACTAGAAAGTATCACGAATCCGGCGGTCATATACAGGTAGAAGTGGACGAAAGAGCACAAGATGGTTGCTAAATCAAGACGAACACATCTAATAGGGACAAGCACATAAAGCATAAGAAATCCGATAACGAGGGGAGGGGCGGGGCGCCGGACATCATTTGGTCATGCTGGTTGGTTGGGGCGACCAATATAATCACAGGAAACCACGCCCCTAATGAAAATCACTGCCAGTTTACAAAACATTGCTCTGTATGGGTTCACTATGGCACAACACTGAAATGACGTCAACAGATTTCAGAGATAAACGATACATATTATCAGGTTAGGTACCCGGATTAGTCCGGAATTCTTGGTTCATAGAGCTCATACAGCAACACGAAAACGTTCCTTCTGAAGAAGGTATAAGAAGCTAAAGATAGGTCATTGCGACAAACCAAAACCGACGACAAGTGTCTACACTGACTATAAAAGCCTACATTTGGAAACCACACGAAAGTAAAGCTATGTACTGACTCTTAAAGACATTGTGTACGGGAATTGGGCTTATTTTCATGCTATAGTTGTACGTACATTTTATGCACCCCAGATGGT
The DNA here is from genome assembly GCA_000469685.2 of Haemonchus contortus. Lineage (NCBI taxonomy): Eukaryota > Metazoa > Nematoda > Chromadorea > Rhabditida > Trichostrongylidae > Haemonchus > Haemonchus contortus. The sequence goes on along the minus strand of LS997564.1, from coordinate 1,562,487 downwards.
TTCACAAAAACCATCATAACAATGATAAGAGCGAAAACCTTATGACCGTTCCCTGCCAAATGGGTGGTGCCTAAAAGGGCTCTGGGGCAGTGCACCCAACAGGTGCTAACAAGTGTTGGGGACATCACCTCAAAGTGACGTGTTGCCCAACAAAATCAAGATGTCACGCGGATTTCGCGTCACTGAACACCAAGTTTATTTTTAGGTAAGGACCTCTCACGCTGCAGAACACCTAAAGAGCGCATTCATACTTCCGCCGCTTTTTCATCGACCGACTTCGGCGTCGCACTATGAACGCGCCCTGTGAAAGTTTTCAGGCGTAAATTCAAACGGAAATGGGCACGGCAAAATTATGTAGAGTTTCAAGAATAGAGTTTCCAAATTTGAACTCCATTATAGTGATACCATTGAATGGCAGGGCTTCTGGGTTACTCAGAATGGTCAACTTTTCGTACACAATGCCTTTAAGGGTGTTCACGGAATTGTTTGTAGAAACATTGCACGTAGGTAAAGACACATTTCCAATCGGGTCGATCACCCATCATAATCATGTCATCCACTTCCAATAGCGGACAAATTCCATGTTCTCTGAAACCAAGTGGGTTTATGTGTACCTTGAAAGGGGCAACTATGAGAAATTAGACCAAATGGACGAAAACAATTAGCTTTCTATCGACCCCATAATACTCAATTTGCCCATTCTTCAGGAGCGATCGTGGTTGGTCCCAGTCGGTTGCCGCCTACGTCAAACACTGGCGGGAGCCATATGCAGCGCTCCATCGGCTGGTGATACGGACAGATGTTTGTTAAACTGACCATGCACATCTGCACGTACATGTGCCTGCGAGAACATAGTTATGTAGTATGCAGTCATGCATGTCGCGTTTAATAAGTACCCTTCCCCGTTCGTGGACGTGGGAGAGTCACTGAGGTCTTTGGCCCCTCCTGCCGAACTGGGCGATAATTAGATAGTTGTCCCGCCGAGTGCTACAACCTATTTGCATGTAATAGATTGCTGTCTCTCATCTTAGGCATCTCAGCGATGTAGGTCGGGAACACGGCTTCACTGTACCTATGGCTCTTCCTCTTTCCTTCATGGATGAGGAACATGACTCCAGCCATCGGCAGAATTGATTTCCATTCGGGAAAACTCGCAGAAAACTGGCCCACCCATATAAATTATTCAAGCGGTCTATGCCGTAGCGACTACAGGATTACCCCTAACATAGCCAGCTATTCTGGTATCTTCTATTCCTTTACATCAACGCGCAGATCAGCAGTTATCAGTTTTGTGTATGTCTGTGGCGATCAGAACTTACTCTGCTACTCTGAACGCGAGTTCAAAGTTCTGTCTTCTGTTTTTTGGGTCCAATTTGTTGAAGTCAAATGCATCCGGTGCAAATCGATGGATTAGCGCACAGAAAGCCATTCCATCAGCCCATGACGATGAGAAGTTGGTGACGGAGACATTCTATAACAATTAAAGACTTCATTCTGATAATCGGCTTGGGCTTTTGTTGAAGATTAGGCTGAGAGCTGCTTCCCGAGCAGCTCGTTATCTGTTTTTGGAAGATAATTCTACATCGGAGCGTACATGGCTCATCAACGTCAAGCACTGACTACTGCCCCAACCCTATTAGGCGGGTGCCCCCTTTCCTGAACAGTTGACCACTTAAGAGGGAGGATCCGAGTGCGGGCTTGAATACTCGTCATTCTTAGGTAGCTAAGTGTAACCTGAGTAATGGGTTCGTTCTGCAATGTTCCTCAGCAAGAAGTTAGTTGACGAAAAACTCTGCATGATTAATGTATTGGTCTTTTTCATCTACCGTATGCCATTACACTGACCGGATATCCTTGCACTCGATTTTGAACCCATCGAAGTAGTGCATCCTTGATCGAGTTCGGATTCATAGTACGGGGTGATGCCGTTGTACTGCTCACTTTTTCCATTTGTTTGAAAATATTCGTACGAGCTGCCATTTTTTGTTGAGCTGCAAGATTACATTTGCATTATCGAGATCAAGCCTGAATCCGACTACTACAACAAAGACGTCTAGAAGAATGAACAAGGAACTTGAATTGAAAATAAGAATTCAAATTGATGAAGTATGGATATTCAGTAGGTTCAAGGCTATGGAAGGGTTGGGTTCACCCACTCGTTCACATCTGAGACTATTTCTGGAGAAATATAAGACTAAAGGGTGAGTTTTATTCGTGGGCCTTTTCCATAGTGCTGAAATCGTTTGTGTTCGCATCTTTTATATGAAAAAAAAATTACGGTATAACCCAGTACTCGTACCAATACATTCAATTTCTCGCGCAACTTTGAAGGGTTTCGTTTAAAAAATGTCTCGTTGACCTGAGGGAAATATGATCTAGCATTCGCGCGCGTAGCAGCAGCGCTTCTTGCCACTGAGCCCTACTGGGAAGCAAAAATAGCAAGAATTGCAAAGCTGTGCGTCGAGTTCTCGCCGCAGCACGCGATCCGAAAGTTTCTTTAGGATCTTTGACCTCATATAGGACTCAAGCCCGTACCTGTGCTATTCGGGAGCCGTGCTCTTTATGCTCTACTCGGATAGCACGAAAACCGGCTCGAGTCCCGTCCCAGGCCTAATTTTTGTCCGTGACTCACCAAACTTGTAAGACTGTTCCTTGCGATGCAATGATAAAAAGACTTATGGATTTATACAAATGATGTAATGAAATGACTTTTTGATCCTTCTAGATCTGATTACAAAAACACGATAATTTCAAGAGTCAAGTACTGTGTGCAGAGGCCTGACAACGTTCTCCAGGGTTCCTACTATTACTTGCTGTAATGCTACGATCACAGGTCAGAACACATGTACATGATACGAGAGGTCAAAAACTTTTAAAGTTCGGGTTTCGAACAGTTAGCAGTTAAACACAAGTGGATTACTAGAACCGTGGAGCCACAACGCGAAAACCTTCAAGAACGAGTAAAAGTAGAAAGATTCCCACACCTAACACCCACAAAATTCCGCTCTCAAAGTGGGAACGATCAGAGTTGGTCGCACTTTCAGTAGGTACTCGAAGATAGTATTGAAATAGTAGGCTATGAAAAGAGTCTGTAGATACAGTAAAATTGCAGATAATCTATGGCAAATATTTCTCGCACAAAGGGGTTATTTGGAAAAAGTAGGATATGCAACAGCTTATTGTAAGAAGAATGCACCACGCTCTCTGCATAGCGAGTTATTCGATTGGAGATCATTCGCTATTAATATATGTTATGGTTTTATTTAATGGCTGAAGTAACCCCAGAGTTTCTTCCTCCTCCAATAGTGTAATTCGTTCGGCATTCATTCAAGTAATACTACCTGATAGGGAATGATAGAGAGATCGACAATGATCCTGAATTCGACTTTCTAACCAAGGGTGTACGGTAGCGGTGCGACATGGGATCGTCTCATCTCCACAAACTTACTAGACACTAAGCCTAGGAAGCTAAGGCTTTCCCGAATGCGATGCGACTCGTATTGTTCGTCAATGAATGAGAAAAAACTCGATAGTAACTGGAAGAAAAGCCCTAAGAGTAAGATAATGGCGAATTTAGTGGCCATACAAAGACGATTCGGACGACGATCTGAGTAGCGTAAAACGTGCTGTCGTGATGTAAGGTGATCTATTATTGTCCATATCATTGCTACTAGATAGCCCCTTTCCATCGTTGCTGCAGAGGCAATCATCAATATCTCACGATAGAATGGCTTGTTGATTGACTTATTGCTGTTCTCCATTGATCCCTGATATAGTAGGCTTCCAAACCTCCCACAATTAAACCCAGAAAGTGCATCGGGCAGCAATTTGTCTTCAGAAATGGAATTGCCAATTGTGAGTACAGCAAATTATCTCAGAGTAATAGATCTTCCCTACACCCCGTGCGTCCTTGCTGTTTCGGTGGTTTTTCGGACCCCGAAAAAATGGGCCGAATAATTATTGCCAGATATTCAAGTCCTTGCAGCCTGGTTTATTCACCTACCCATATTTGTAGATCCCTATCGGGCAGAATAGAAACAAAAAAAAGGAAAATGTAAGATAAAAACAGCTTTGTTCAGTGTTTAAAATTCCCCTTCAGTGTGCGCCTTGCGCCTACCATTTGGCTTCTTTTCAAAACCACTCAGAACCGATTGGAAGCCTGTTGCCTCAACGTATTTCATGAGGCCACGCCCTACTTATAACTTGCTGCCAGGAGTTATTACAGTCACAAATGTCAAACGAGTACAAGGAAAAAACTGCTAAAAAACAAAAAATATAGAAGGGATCGCAAGGTGGTGTTATATTCGAGTTGCTCTCTGACGAAAATTGAAAGGTTAGACGGAAGAATGTCATCCGAGCTGTTTAACAACATGAATTCCGGAAACTGAACTTTGACATTGTGTTCAGAGCCGAACAACAAGCGCCTTCGATTTGTCGTCAAACCAGATGCTGAGCGCTTGGAATCACCAAAATAAACACTCATTAGTGATAGGACAATAACGGGGCCCTCAAAATGCTCTTAGAATTTCCGATATTACACACCCCGCTCAAAAGAAAACATCATCACTTTTATCGTTGTGATTCAGAAAAATTGCCGATCCAACAATAACAAAGTTGAAATGACTGACAAAAAGCTCAGAAAAACTGCTATATGACCGATTTTTAATAAATACACATAAAATAAAAAAATCACAATACAGTACCCCCAAGTAATTGACAGAATTCCCATGCAGTGGTGAGTGTAGGGTTGAAAAAGTTGCACCAAACAATAAGGCCTTATGGATTCCCTATTCAAAAGGCATTGCCTTTCACTAGAAAATGACGTCCGTCTGCAAATTCTGCCGAGAGGAACGCTAAGGGCTTCCTACTTGTGAACGAGTTCCAAATTAGCCATGACTGCAAATTAGATGAGCCTCCCTCTACCTTCTTCCCTTCCCCTCAAGCCTTGAAGGACTCTAAAGAAAGAACGAGGAACAGGAAGAGGAAATATTTCGAATCAGGAATTTCAGGAGCGAACAATACCCCTCAGCGTTAGGCTTCACTCTCGGGTATCGAACAGAAAGCACAGATTACTTTCAGATGCAAATAGGTGTTCCATTTGGAGAAGCAATGGAGGGAATAAAAGGAAAAACCTCCATAAATCTTTATAACTCCAAGAAACGAGGTTCGGAATGAGGCACTGGATATTGCAGGAAACTTATTGGTGAGGTGTTTTGTGAGTCGAACAATTGGAAGGAATAGAGGAAGGATGGAAAAAAATGTCCGTCTCTACAAATCGGTCAAAGGGATTAATTCAAGCGTCTCAAAAGATTTTCTGGCTCGTTAACGTCGCCGGGCAGAGTCAGCTACGGACAATGAAGAGATTCTGCACTCGTGACACCCTCGGCAACCTCCAGTTGCAGGGAAAAAGTCGAGATTCAGCCAGGATAAAGACATATGCTGTTGAGGGGAGGGGGGCAAGTGGCAGCAGCCGTAGACGAGACTGCCACCGCCGGCGTCATTGTAATAACGGGATAGGCGCGAGTACGCGCACTACAGCGCAATGTTTAAACCCTCTACCTTACAACTACTATAAAATGGTGACAAGATGGTAAACAATGAGAGTGACGATTTATATGATCGCCGGAGCATCTGTCAAGTTGACTATGAATGCAAGGGTCGAGGTGTGACAGAGAAGCCTCACAGAGAACGGGGAAGGAATGAAATCACTATCACTTTTGAGTAAGAAGAAAAAGGACCATCTGGAAACGACCGGGGGTTTTTGTAGTGTTCAGGAACAGAAACATCCAAATTCCACAGGAACGATGTTAATTAGAGACCTCTGAAGTTACGAATCATCGAATTCCTCCAGTTGATTGCAGGTGACTGCACATGTGATCATCAGCCTGCCGCCAAATTGTTGTCCTTGGCATCATTTGGAAGGGAAACTTCGGCATTCACATTAGGAAAGGGTTTCTTATGAAGTTCTAAAGAGGCATCTGTTTCCCAACCTGTTTTCCTATGTGTTTAGTTATTTATGTAACAGGTGGATATGAGTCATTGACAAGTGTCGTCGCTGTCACTCACGTGACCAGGGATCAAACCTCGGTCAACCCATCAAGCTTTACAACTTGCAAGATTAGTTCATTGAGAATAAGCACGTGAGAGAAGCTAAAACAGTTCATAGCCTGGCTTCCTCAGGTTATTGTATAGACTTTGCACGTACTCGAAGTACTCGAAGACCTTGAAACTTCTCAAAGGAAGTCGAATGCATGGCGTGTCCCAAAATGGGACTGACCAACACTAAAACCAACAAGAATTCCGATTAGAAAACGGTTGGAAGTTGATTTCTTCCACACAGTGCCACTGCCACACGCTCGATCCCAATCCCTGCCCAGGCCATCTAAGTTCTCCATTCCTCCCGACTCGTGGCCAAGTGGTATTAGACCTAAGAAGGAGAGCAGAAGCACTGGCTCGTACATAGGCTCGAGCTCGGAAATACCGCACACATCCTCAATCGAAGGTCACAGTTCCGAATGGAAATCAAGTAGATGGACGCTTTTCAAAACGTCATTTATCAATGCCAAACACTTGGTCGTTTATCCGTCAATACCATTAGAAAGGCACGGAACCAGTTTATTTGTCTTCAGATGCCCCCCGTAGAGCTGGATCCAGCTCAATGAATTCAGTTTTTATTCTGATTTATCGAAATTTTCATTACTGTCTCGATCTGATCCATAGATCAACCCTAAACCTATGAGAAATTCCCGTGCCCACCGACTCACTCTAGGACACCTTTGTCATAGCCCCTCGGCAGATGTTCCTCCTCGGTCAAACTCAAAGTTCCTGTCTTTGGCGGGAGTCACAAGGTCATGTAGCGGTTGTGTTCGGGACAAAGAAACATGAGCCGGCCATGGAGGCAATGGAGCGATCACGTGCAAGAGGGGTTCACACAGAGGAAAAGTTTGAAACGACCTGAAGAAGTACTTTGTTCAAAGCTATTCTACCGGTTCCTTCAAGGCTGCTTTCATGACTGAATGGGGGAGGTAAGGGTTTAGGGCACATAGGGACCAACCACTACGTAATTGTTACTCTTTCGCCTTGGGATGTACGCCAGAGAGCTGGAGAAGTACCCAGAGGGAATCCAACATCCTACAATATGGAAAGAATATGCTCCACCATGTTTTTGTTTATCGGTGTCTGGGAGGGGAGCCTTTCAGTTTTTTGAGAATGATCATTGAAATTTTTTGCCCATCTTAGCATTTTCCATCCTTTTTGAGTAACATATTTAGTTTTTGGCACAAGTTCCTTGTCCAGTCTTCCTCGCTTATCGGAAAATCTCATAAAAAACTGAATTACTCACGAGTATCGCATCTTAAACTGGCGATCCCTCCGAGGGTTCGTTCTGACACTTGATATGCTGAAAATACACATTGAGAAAAATTGCTAAAATTATACGAAAATCGGAGATCAATATTTTGATAAAGGTGCATCACGAAGGCATTCATCAAACCCATAGGTTTTTCTGAAAATAAATGACGGAACGTATGCAGCGGACTCACATTTGAGGGAAACAAAAAGGTCGCTATAAATGTTTGGACTTCAGTGGATTCTCGGTATGAGCTATTCATTTTTCATTGGATTCGTGGTGTAGACTACCGAGAAGAATATGAAGAGGATCCTGCTACTTTTTGAAACGCGAAAATCGGAAGCAGCTGGCGGATCTTGTGATTTTCCGGAAAAAAACCCATTGGCAGATGATAGAACGCTGTTCAGCCTATTATTTCTGGCTGACAAGTCTCATGCATCCATGAGCATCTGATGAGACTGACTACATGAATAAAGTTCTTTTTAGTTCCTCATAAATGTCAAGGAAAATTGATTTTCTAGCTTCAGCTTGGGCCAAGGCCAAACTACCCAGGAGAAGAATGTCAGAAAGCACGAATAAATTGGTAGAGATGGTGTGCTGCTAAGTCGCGTCCACATATCGGCCAGGGATGAACTCCATTTTGATACCTATCATCACAGCTAGCTAATTTACTATTCCATGGGTGGATTAATTGGTGTTACACTCGCCAGGGAGGATAAAAGCGCCGCTTTGAGCATCGACTAGCCACCGCAAGCCATTATATAAGCTGCATACGCATTCCAAATCCCATTGCGATTCTGAGTGGAAGTCGACAGGTAGGGGTGCACCCCGAAAATGAGGATTGATATATACCGAAAGAGTCTATCAATTGTCCTCTATCAGCACGTCGCAGAGAAATAGCCCGGATTTTTGGCCTTTTTTACCTTGTACCGAAGTGCTCTTCATGAATTTCGTATTCAGTAAAATGCACATGGAAATATGTAAGCCATTTCCTGTGTTTCAGATCATTATTCCCTGATATTTTTTGTGCGTTACTTATTTGCATCTGGCGAGGCCAGCTCAAGTGGGAGTTTTCCAAAATGAGCGGGGCGTAAATCCAAACCATACAGTTGAACCCCATCTGCAACCACCCAAGTTGCTAGTTTGACGAATTCTCAACCAGTTACCTGGGCTCCAACGGCTCAGCTCTCATTTAGGCAGAGCTATTATAGTTATGCTATTCTTCCCATTCTCTGTACAACGATAACGTTCGACGCCTCCGAATAACAGCAATGATCCGTAATTTGACATGAATTTGAAGGGTGAGGGACGAAGCGCAAGATGCAAGGCTTGCAGGAAGCTTCAGGCTGCTGCTGGAAGGGAGAGCGATTTGAAGAAAAAATGGCTTGCCTGCTCGTCACCTGTTAGTTTTTTTCATAGTTAAGGCCGAAAACTATACAAGCCGTCTGCACCACAAGCCGAAAAAACTCCATTTCGATTTTTGGAAATGCCGAAATGATCCAACTGCTTTCGAAATGCTAACCCCTCAAAAGTTTACCTCTAGGCTTTGAACATAAATAAAATTTCGGAAAACCCATCAACTTCCAAACTAACAGTTAGTGTAAGACGTAGGGTTACGCACAGGCATGATCGCTAACCCTATCGCCCCCAGATTTATACGCTACACCCTTTCACGAGCAGAACTTTCCAATTAGGTACTCTCAAACGAACCGAACCATTTGAGGTGTCCGACGGGCTTCCTGAAGCAGATCTTCGGGCCCCTACCGGGATCAAACTCCCCGATTGCGACGTAAGAGGGAAGCAGGAGAGTAATTACTCATTCTAGATAATCACTGAGTGGGCGCCAGGAGATACCCATGTGTATCAGCTGGCTGTGCAGGAGTAATACACCAAGCAATAGGGGTAGTGATCACACACCAATCAAAACGATAAGTATAACAGACACTTTTCAAATCATTTCCTAGGAATTACTGCCACAGCCCGAAAAAGACAGATAGCATAACAGGACAAAGCATGCAGTTGAGCTCGAGAAACCAAGTTATTCTTATTAGGGTTTGCAATGAATGCCAACTTTAGAGGCTGTCTTCGTTGAATATGCTACTATCAGAAGCCAATCGATCCCTTTCCAAAACGTGGTCGAACAGAGGGAGGAGACTACTTTTCGATTTCTAGAGAAATACTGTATGGCCGTTCAACGGGCAGCAAATAATCTACAGCGGACGCTCATCGTCCACTCAAACGAACTGTTACAGATTTCCTTTGTCAGAATCCATCCCCGGCCAATTAATCCATTAGGGAACGACACGCTACGAGTATGCATCATATCGCATCCGGTCCCATAGTTTTAGCAGGACTATGTAGCTGCGGCTGCGATTTATAACAATTAATCATATATTTTTTCAGAGTTCATTGTTTTCAGACAAGTGGGAGCGGCTGCAAGCAATGCTAGCAAACCAAGTACCACTTATTTTCATCAAATCAATTCATCAATTTTATTTTCAGTATTTTCGAGGAACTCAGGGCAGACGAGCTTTTGCTAATATCATGGATAAAGTGCAGTATGGCCAGGTAGCGCAGAAAGCATAGGTATGAGTTCCAGTCCCGTCTGAGACTGAGCGTTTTGTCCATAACTAACCACCCTTGTGAGATTTCCCATTGAAGGAAATTTTTATTATCTCTGATAGTGGGAATCAATCTCCCGGTGATAATATCAGCACGTGTTCCTAGCCAACATCTGCCTCAAGCAGCAAAGAATTTATCCTCTGAACTAACTGACTCAGGGTTTAATATGACTCTGTACGGCCAGAATGTTCATGAACGTTTGCTTACCACGAGATGGATATCACGAGACGTATAATCAATAATCATTCCGAAATATAGGACCTCACAAGCGTGGGGGAGGGAGGTTCAGTATTGAAACAACTTGAGCCATGGGAAACCTTCTACGTACCTGTTTTCACGGGCGTGCACGGTCCGCTTTTCGACTGTCCGACATTTCTTGCGTTCTCTTTACCGTCCAAAAGGGAATTTCTTGAACGATGTACATCATTTTGCTGAAATCGTACGCTTATCGATAGCATACTCAGGTCGGGCTGATACAGTTCTGTCGTCTAGAAAGTAGTACAGTTGTAAACAGGAATGATCAAAAAGTTTTGACTATTTATACCTTACACAATTTTATTTACGGATGCACCTGACCTTGTGTATGAATTATTCAACAATGACGAATATTTTTCGAAACAGCCTCTAAGAGGATCGCCAACTTTCAAAAGGCCGAACACCACTGGGATACGTGTCAAATAGCTACCCAAGCCTTCTACCTAGGTGGTTTTTCTTAGCGCTGATGATGTAGGGTTGCTCAACTATCTATCTCAACAGGGAAGGGTTGTAATTATGCCCACTCAGACTATGATGAAAGCTGTAGCTAATTGAAAACTGGGTACTGCTTCCAATTCAGACACTATGAAGGTGATGAAGCCGTTGATGGCGTACCGCATACAGGGAGCTTTAAAAGTTTCGGCATTTACTTCTCGTCGTATATTTCCCAACTTTATTCAGCTGGGCTTGATTGGTACCACTACTGGAAGCGGACGCATACTCCTGAAGGCGGACACGAGCATATCTTGTCTCCGCTCATTTTTGAATACCTTTCGCCGTTACACAGTCCTAACCTTCTCCTCCCTTTCAAAGCTAACCCAACTATGCTCTTCATAGAAGCACAACTATTGAACTTTTTAATGCCTGAAAAGACGACTCCAAAACAATTCAACCTGAGCAGCTCCGATTTCTCCAAATCTTCTGGCCAACTGCATAACTGTTTCCGGACGTCTGGCGCCCCTTGTTTCCATACTCACTGGACGGCCGGTATCCTGAATTCGTGACAATAGTACATGGTGTTTACATTACTTCAGTGGCTTGAACCGAGAAAACCGAGAAAAAATGGACATAACGGCAGGATTAATCATATTGAGGTTTAGTAAGGGTGGAACAGTAGCTCCTTGGAATCTTTCGTGAGGATTTTTAACTAGCTGGCCTCTACTCTGAGCAAGCATTTAATCGGAAAAATTGGTGTCAATACAGCAAAGAGAGGACATGTGGGTGAGGCAGTGGTAAAATAGCGCTCCCATCTGGTTCGTAGGATCGATTCCCGCCTGGGATAGCCCTATATTCTATCCCTTTGACAAGTGAAACACGTTCCTATTCGTTGAGCAGGATGGAACCTTTGAAATGAAAGTTAGTTACTTCCGAAGAATCTTAGTACGGCTCCCTGTATAGAGGTGCGAGATGCTTCCAAAATTCCGTAAAGAAAGGGAGGAAGAAAGTAAGAGAGAGAGTGGATGATACAACAATGAGAACAATCAAAATTTATGCAACATGCAGAAAACCGTCTGCTGCCCACTCATTTCTGCCCAACTTGGTTATCATTACCTAATAATGCTCCACGATAGCCATGAGATCTTGGAACCCACTTAATGAGACTTTCTGAAAATCTATGTCGATTTAGAGGTTTCTGAGAAAAGAACATCTGCTTGGGTCTAGGAATAACTTCAAAAGGCCTGGCTGTATGCACGAAAGAATCAATCACATTGGAATTCGTTGAAGACTGTATGAGAGACACAACAACCGCCCCTGCTCAAATGGAATTTTACACGAAAACCAATGATGTCGGCTTTGTCATACGTGCTCCGACACATTAGCAGACCATAAATGAGTGAATTCAAAAAATATGCCTTCTTGGGAACCAGCTTCGAGCAGGTCCACATGTTCACTTGTCATTGAATAGAACTTATGTTCCTACATTCGCTCTGCACTGCAAGTTGTCCGAAATTCAGAGAAAAATTGAAAAAAAAATTCAGGAAATCATATAAAAAAATAAAAATTGAAATAAGGAATGTTGAAATGTCAGCTGACTTTTGAAAAAAAGAAAACTAATGCTGAAGAATGGGGCGAAAAAAGGCAGGAATCGCAATCTCCAAGGAATTCTCCGTATCAAGTAATTGGCACATGTAAGTACTAATAAAAAAATAAACAGTTATTTATTCGTAGTGGCAAGATTGTAACGTCGTTCGTCCTGTGAGGAGCTCGCTCACTCGCATAGAATGAAAAAGCCTGAAGCTAAATTCGGTTCCAGTAAGATGACATGTTGGCACACAAAAAAAAATTTCAAAATTAAATCCTTAAAATCACTCTGCTGAATTCCTAACAATAAACAATTTCTAGGAACAGCCCCCAGAAATCAATGCATGGAGAGATGAGTAATATACTATTTGGCGCCATGATTGACGCCATTTGTGACCATCCATGGGCTCGATCTCCTTACCTGTTCAGAGGTTTCGCTCAAAGAACGTTTCGAAGGAATACCTGAACAAATTTTATCCACGACTTCAACCGAAGTCATTATAAGAGGTAGTGAAAAGGTCTACCGAAGGACTGAGCCATTAGATGGCAGCCAACTTCTCGTAAATCCGCCTTCCTACCAGAAACCCAATATAGGTTTGTTGCTTTGGGCATCATAGACCGGACTTGAAACTCGGGGTAGTACAAATGAGAGTTGCGCCTATCCAACTCCTTACTGATATCAATTAAGGCCTCGACCACATGTTTCAGATCAACAAGAACAAATTAACTTTGCACCACAGAACCACGTGAAGACAGGAGATGGACTGCCGAGCAAATCCCACGATGAATCTTTTGCATGGGAAAGTGGATGGGCGAAACTATTTATTATGCAGAAATCGGAAATTAAATGAAGAGAAGCAAAGCTTCGGTGGGCGTACTTACATGCAAATTTCTACCCGAAGTTGCTTCTATGCTTTAAGTGAACTTCAGCAACTGCTTCTCTTATATTTTAGGGAACTCGGAGCTGCTTCTCTTCGTAGAAACTTCAATTGAAGCCTGTCGAAAGAGGTTGATCAGCGCCGAAAGCTAGTGCATTTTTTAGGGCATTTTTATTGGTCTCATCAATTCTGCCTTTCTGAAGCTCCAATTGGCAAAATGCCAAGCTTCTTATAGCGCTTTGCCCAGAACTCTCAGCTCACAACATCTTCAGTAGGAGCTGTTTGGCATTCCATTCTGGACGACTGCCTTCTTTACCCTAACGTAACTTATGGTTAGCAGCAGTATGCTTACAGTAGAACCAGTAATAAGATTGCCACCCAGAGAGAGGTTTTGCTTCTATTAGAAACGTAATGGATCAACTCAAATTAGCCACTTTCATTCAGCGTGCTGAACAGGGAAGAACCCCCTCCCTACTCTCTCAGATTTGAAAATACACATTTCCTTTCCCATCAAACTTTTTTTTATAAATTAAGTTCGCAACTCTATGATATGACCATTAAAATAAAGCTTTAAAAATAACAATCAAACGGAAAATTTGTTCAAAGTAAGTAATTTACAAAGGGAGGGGTCGAGCGAGCATGGGCTTTACTGATTCAGGCTAAACCCAAATCCCCGGCCGCATAGGTGATAGCGATATCTTCTGATCTGCATAACACTTCCTTCCTTAATTGATAATATTTTATCTAAGGATGAAAGGAATGAACATGGGAGAAGTGGATGAGAGAAATAGTCATACTTCCATACTCGACGAAGACGAATTGGCAAAAATGATGGTCGTTACGAAAATGAGGGTTGTCTCGAAAAAAGGTCCTTACGTGGAACAAAAACATTTTTTGTTCGCATGTTGAACAAGTCATCAAAGCAACTTAATATTCATTTCGCACCAATTACACCTAGGCAGGGCAATTAAATTTTGTTGGCCTCGATAAAATTTGAGGACTGTAGGAGGCACCGTGATGTCGTGCTGGGAACGTATTAAACAATCCCGAAAATTTCTGCCTTTTAAACTCTTTGGATGCGTGGCGCACTAGAAGGCATGGTGCCGAAAGCGAAGGTCCCGAATTCAACAACAATTCAGCATCAAAATCAGTCGTCCCATAAAACATGCAGAAACGCACCACTCGGCTGATCTTAGATGGAAGGAGGTCCATCCGAGTAAAAATATGGATTCTGATTCAAACCTTGAGGTCATGCGACTAGTGGAGACGCCCTTTACCGCTGTTCCATACAAGTTTGATATAGTGAAATAGTTTCATTCGAACAGAAAGTTTTGCCCAAGTGGATGACACATTGCGGTTCAATGCTACTATCTCGAAAAGTATCCACAGAAGTAAATGACTGGCATGAATTCACCCCATTTGGCCACACATTCATTTCAGTTGCTCAGTTTTGGATTTTTTATGCGGATTTGTGAGAAGGGTACTTCTTGCGTATGATCTTTATCCAGAGGAAAGCTGCAACTCGTACAGAGCGTTAGGACAATTGACCGGATGATTTACATATCAGGAGCTCATTCTATTCTCAGGTCCTTGGCAATGATAATTAGTCCGAAACCCGTTTTCATCGAAAAACCGTTCCACGCAAGGAAACCTGTACGGAATCTTAGTATGAAACAGTTTCCCATCTGGTTTTTCCCATTTCCCATTTGCTCCGGCTCGAAGAGAGTCGGACGCTGAAATACTACAGAATATGTTCCTTGATCCGGATTTCTATGGAACTTTTGCGTTTTTATTTTTCTCGATATCGTTCGAGACGATAATGAACTTTTCTAAAAGCAGTGAAAATCCAGGTGAAACCGAGTCGAAAATAGAGCTGTCTGTTTCTTCGCATTTTTTCTAGGTCCGCCCTTTTATCCCGTGATAAATAGGCTATCCCGTACCGTTGTGGTTGTCACTGTCGATATAGCCCACTGACAGAAATCGCCTTTTTAATACATTCAAGATGAATTATATGCAAGTTCGATTACCGATGTTGAGGCGATAAATCTCAGTAACTTCACAGATTAAATGAAACGTGATATGGGCAGAAAAACCACTCAGAAGAAGAGAATGTGCTAGATCATAGTCGCTGGAACCATTGACATAGAGCCTCAAACACCTAAGACTTTGAAAATAGGCAGGTCCTTTGCTAAGGGGTAGACTCGTCCCCCGTACCACAGGTAAGGATAACCTCAAAAGGAATAACGGAAAGGACACGTAAGGGACATTCATGGAGTCATTCAAAATTAATGAAATTACTGTTTAACAAACTATTAACTTCAGCGAAAGAAATTAACCAAATATATCGACAGAGCCAACTAAGCTAACAATCATTCCAACTGTTTTCTTCATCTCTTTTCAATGTTGACTTCTTGTAGGAGATCCCTCTAACCCGAATCCACCCTGATTGAAAAGGAGACCCTCCTTGATACAACTTAACAGTGGGCCTCAATTAGTCGGTACAAAAAATATGATGCAAACTGTAACAATGACCACCACAGCCATTGCAATGCATTGAAAATCAGCAGATGACGTGACCATCAAGATTGGGCTTCAAGTGAGAACAGTTTTGTTTCGTATATTTGTTTTCACCCACTAGATCCATCCCCATTAGGGCGATGACCCTCAGAAGGTAGTGGGTGCAATCAACTTACCTGATAAAACTCAATTTAATGATGTTCTAAAATAGGTTAAAGCTGCTACTAAAGGAGATACTAAAGGAGATACAAATCCAACAAAGACAGCGTACGCAACAACTGGGGATAATGAACATTTGGAAGTGCTGGGAAAAGATGGAGAAGTGAAAGGAGAAGATAATGGAATTCCACCAGTCTGTCACATTGACACACTGAAAAAAATGAGAGATCGTGAAAAGACAACCGGAACGAGAACTGTCAACCTTTGTTAGTGGTTTCTTGGAGAGAAATTTTGGGCAGTTCGAGGTTTTGAGTTCATCAAAAAAAGGAAGTGGCCAGCCAGAAGTCGCCCTTGACTACGAAGCGGAACATCATCAGTCAAAGCCAAGATTCACTATGAATTAAGAGCAAGTCAGCCAGGACGTAATTCGCAGAGCGCACTTTATGGACGTTTCCTAGGCCAGCCAAGTCCACCCCTATTAGGGTCAGCCATCCGTACTGAGGCTGTAGGATACTTCGTGTGTAAATTTTTACAAGTCCAACCCTTCAAGGTAGTCGGCACTAGAGATAGTTGCAAAGATTTCTGAATTAGGAAGGATTCCGAAAAGCTCCTTGTCATCGAAGTTCTTTCCGTAAAAACCGTCCTCAAGAGGAGGCAGAACTACTAGAAAGCTGAAGGCATCGGGTTGAGACCATGGGGATCATAGGGCAGGACCTTGATGCCCCATGGGTGAATTGCTCGGCGAGTATACCTTGAAAGGGTAATCGGGTAATGTCGAATGACAGCGAATTCCCACCTTTCGGTGAGGGTGAGATGCGAAACTGAACCATGGAGTACCCAATTGCTGGCAGCGAAAGTACTGGGAGCGGAGGTGCTCCACGAAAGCAGCACTCTGAAGTACACGTATCCATTCATGTCCAACCATCCCAACAGGAACGTTTTCTGGCAGTTCAGCTCAGCCTTGTCTCCCCTTCGACAACCATCTGCTATCGCTTCCAGATGCGTCCGACGGAGAGACGCCGTTTCCCGCTGTCAGTCACCAAGTTCGCCAGCGGAAGAAATTTCGAAGATTCGATAGTTCAAAGGACAATTTGCTCAGTTTAGAATATCCTGACTTCAGCTCTTTTCCCAGCCCTTGGGAGGTTACCAAAAGCGCCCTGCAGTCTGCCCAACACTGAAATATGTCAAGGAAACTCGATGCTCTGAAAAATCGAAGGCTCAACCTGAATGCTCGCAATCTTCGGTGTCGTACTCACCGTGCTTCAACTGCTGAAACCACCAGCTTACGGCCTAAGAGAAAGTCACTTTCTGATCCTTCACATGCTTCTTGCCCTTGTTCTCTTATTTAAAACAATGAGTTGGAATAGAACCACAGTATAGCGCTCAGGGAGCTTACCTGTGCTCAATTCTAACTAGGCTGCTCATCTTGCCGATTTCTCGATTCAGATACAGCTGCAGAATTCAGAGATTTTCTTCCGTTGAGCGTAAAAGTGGCAACAAAAGGAAGTTCATTCTACATGATCCTGCTCACACCTTCATCGGAATACCAAACACACCCAATCAGGAACGTCTCTATGTGAATCAGTGTTTCCTCTTCGATGACATCAATGAACTGCCAATAACTAACAAATCGTTCCCGTGACTATTCCATCGTAAAGACGTCAGAACATAAAATTTCCAAAACAAAATCGCAAATATTCGCGCGTCTCGTCAAAAAAAAAGTCGGCAGTGGTGGAACTGTGGATAACTGGTGCCGTAATAAAGCAGTTTTGCAACTAGTTGTAAAAATTGCTGACGAAATTTTTGTTGAGTGTGACTCAATAGGCATTGGTTCCGGCGAACTAAATGAGCTGTTCGAGGCAGTTGAAAATAAGCTCCACACCGATAACGGCCGAGGTTCCTTCACTAGTCTGAGCGTGTGAGCGTCTAAAAAAGTAATTTTTTCGCCTCATGCCAGAAAGGGACGTGGAGTAACCAACCTAGGTAACTTGAGCGAAAAGCGGTCAGCTCTTGTAGAACTCATCCATCTATTTTACCATAACTTCTCGCTTTCAGTTTTTTTGCGGTAGAAAGAGCGTCGACTTGTGTGCTGTGTTCCAAGATTCCCAACTTTACAGAGCTAACGTTTCGGCCTCTTACCCATCATCAGAGCTTGGCAATCGAGAAATTAGTGGAGATCAGTCCTCACATGCCAAACAGCACTCAAGTGGGAAGACTAAAGCTAGCCCACTCACCAGTCAAAGTTCATACCAAGATAGAGAGACAGTCGATTATGGCCTACTCCAGAAAACTTCTACAGAAATGTTTTCGAGATGATTCCAGGAAATGAACTTGGTTCAAGGCAGCTAAATGAAAGTGTTCGAACCATCATTTAGCAAACGGACAAGAAGGAAATGAGCTTTGGATTCAAATATTCCACAGTACACTCTCGTCTAATGCCCTATCTCACACTTTTGACCCCGGATGCCAACAAGTTTGAGTGATGAGAAGACCTTTCAACAAAAGATTGTTTGTGATTGTGTAGTCACCTTAAAATGAGCGAGACCTCAGTGCTTAACCTCATGGACTGGTTCCCTTCACAGAAAACGATACTTCTGTATCCCTCTTGCAGAATGTGAAAACTGATTGCTCTTACCGAGCTACAATTTGGTTCACATCCGAAGCCACCTGGTACAACAATACAACAGTAGCAGTCAAACTTCGATGATCTAAACGCGGACTGAACTCTCCCTGACATATTCAAGACATCGAAACAACTTGGCTGCCAGTTCTTTCAACCAATTCTCTAGAATCAAAATAATTTCTCCCCGAAGCCGTCCCTTTCTCCAGGTTCCATGCGCTCCCATGCAAGAAAGTGACCAAGGCAACCCTACAGTAAAAGGTTCTAATACAACAAGAGGACGATGTGGAGAGTAGGAGCTTGTAACCTCACCTCGTAACGCCAATGACCATTTTGAATTCAAAGCAGCTTTGACATCCTGGTTTAACTTTAAAAGAAGCCAAGAATAGCCGTCGTACACCGTAAATCACTACCATAAATTCAAAGTACAAACTCGTTCCGGTTCTTTCTTACCACATACGTACCCCAAACTAATGGCACTACTCATTCCCCTTGGGTGAGCTTCAAAGCCCAGTCCATTCCCAAAAGCAGAGCATTTAAATGTCTATATGAACGTAAAAAAATGACGTGAAGAAGACGACGTCCAAGCAGGCGCTTCAGAGTCCCAGAAAAGTCGACACTGGGGCCCAGAGCTAAAGCTCACCTGGGTAGAGATCCGATCCCATAACTAGTTATTTAGCGTCCTCATAAAAATGCCTTCCATCTATCCTCTAATATTCATCCCCCTGATTTTATAAGAAAGTTTTTGCTTGTACCACGGAAGCCATTGCAAGGAATCGTAGCAGGATTTGGTGGCTGTGTAGCCGGCTTGCCCTGGTTTTCCTTGAGATTCAGAAGTAAAAGACGATAGTAAAGACCTCCTACATTGTCTCCAAGTAACTTTTTTCTTCACTCTTCACCTTCCCACTTACTTGCTAATGGCATGCTTGTCTCCTTACAATGAAATAGTTCATTCATACTGACGAGCGGATACGAATTCTGTGATTAAATACTCAAGAAAAGAGCGAAGCCACACGTAAATTCTCATAGCGCATTAAAGAACCTTGTCCTACACATGTTCAGGATGTTACTTTCGTGGACAACCAGTCAATGAAAAACCAGCCCAACTGCTGTGGGCACAGAGTGGGAGCTTCCGCATACTGTTCTTAATGGCATGACACACTTACTAGTTTCTATTAATCCACTACAGTAAAGTAGCTAGGTGAGTGGAGAGGAGGGTGGAAAGTGGACCCTGCACAGTCCGCGCTGAACCTCTCCATTACCTCGAAATTACTTGCTGAGAATGCTAGAAAGTAAGATTATAAATCATGAAACCGAATCCAGACTAGCAATTAGACACCTACACATTTGCCATTACGCCGCCTCACCCGACGCAAAAAAAACCACTGACTAGTATGAACACTTAGAAGGCCCATAGGAAAATAGCTTTCAAATTCTTTCTCTAAAACACAAGCTCGTTGGTCAAAAATTCTCTAAGACAGAGCGTGTTTGAAAGTTTAACAAAAAAAAAACCAAAAAAAAAACACATTCTGCATTTCAATGGTAGCACGGTGGAACAAGATTTTTTCAATGTGGCCAATTGGACGAGTTTCGACGCAGATAAGTGCTGCTCCATGTGGCTTTCGAGCGAAGTTTTCAAAATCTCTACATAGAGTTATGGGTTGGGGAAAGCTTAGAGGAACGACCATGACAGCGACCCCAGCATCCGCCAGACGGTCTGACGGAGGCATGGATTTGGAAAACTCTTACGACAGGACAGTGCAGGAAACTGAAAATCGCAGGCTCAAAGCCAGCACTTTCGTAGGTAGTTCACTCGAAGTGTTTACTTAGGTCCTTTCAGAAAATGCGACATTCGTCTGCCTGAACCCATTTTGCCAGGTACTAAAATAATAATGAGCAGTAATAGTAAAAATAAAGTTATGTATAACACCAGATTTCACTGGACGGAAGCGTAGGGGAAGTAGCGTCGTTATCATAAAGACACACTGCTCAAGGCTTGAATTTTAGATTGATTCCGGCCTAAGTGAAGCTAACCTCTACTACCAGGTATCTTGATATATCTGTAACCAAAGTCCAAGGCGTATATCCACAAATCCGATATACTTAATCTTAAATCAACCACCCAAATACATGAATCATCCTTAATGTGACAAAATCAGAAATAATTTCAGAAGAGGAGGTACTGTGAGTAGAAAAAATTAGGGGTAAATGTATTACAGTGGAAAATTTACTATTTTTCTTTATGAAAATATCCCCTACGAATTTTCGGCCCTATCGTTACGCCACATACTGCAAGGTGGAACAATGACCTCTGGGAAAAAATACTTAATGGCTCACGGAAAGAAATCCCGACCGAGTAGTAGAGAAGTGTTAAGGTCAGCTGGATCTTTTTTTGTAGGCCAATCATACCAGTAAGTAAGAGCTTCTTAACTGAAAGTTCTCGGCGAAGTCACAAGATCGAGCAAAGATTACGTTAAGAGAAATGGAAATCTGAAGATAGAAACTGGTGGCCGTCGGGGGTGGGGAAGGAGCAAAGCGGCTAATCAAAGTTGCGTGAATTTTTTGCCGAGGTGATGAACCAGACTTTGGTGATCAGCGCGTTTTATGCATTACTAGCCGGCAGGAACAGGTTCCCCTTTTCGAATGGCTCGGCTTTACGAAGATGGCTGCGGACTTGAATGGCCGCCAAGGGTGCCTGATATGCGATGGCAATAGACGGACGATTCAGCTGTCAGTGGGACGACCTGTGCTGCTCCCAAAGGAGTAAATGTTGCCGGTGAGGGTGGGGCTGATCAGATTGGAGACGGTCGCCGATGACAGGGTGATGTCAGTTGTTGTCAGTTGGAAATCATCGCGCAAAGCGCCTCCCGTCGCTTATGTTTGTGGATACGTCTGATCGCAGTGGCGTAACGTGCAGCCAGCCAAGCCCTGCCTACGTCGTCTGCTGCACAAACATTTCGGGCGAATTTCCGCAGAACGTTAAGCTTATCGCTGCGGATAGTGGGCATTAGCGAAGCGAACCCCGGCGTTCATTGGTCTCAGAAAACGGAAGATTAATTTCCTGGCAACGGTCGTTCCCATCCGGTTGTGCCATGCATTTAGCATCAAATCAGAATCGGTGATCTGCTGGAATGACCTATAATTGAATTCTGAACTACCGGAATTAGAATGAATTCAGAAAACTTTCTCAAGACAAAGAGAATGAGTATGACAGTCCGAATTCTTCCCAAATTTTTATTCACCATTACTTTTCGGATTCACCACTCGGTGTAGTAAACACTAACGTAATCTGCAACTTATCGCGAACGCATAGAAAATCTTTCGGTGCTTCCGTAGGCAAATTTAGGCGAATCATTTTGGACTAGATGTCAACTCCAAGATCCGATTTGTCACCGTAAAATTCCACTTCCGAGGAGTGGGCCAGAGTGGGATATGGATAGTCATTCCTAGTACAAGGTCAGAACGACGGCTGGATGAGAAAGACTGGCCCAATCAGTAGCCTTCGCTTTTTCGCGATTCTACTCCATAGGGAGGGATCGCAAATGATTATGGAGTATTAGATCTGATCCTCATTGCATTCCAGTTGGGATGAGAGCTTCAAGCGCTCAAAATTTTCCATACCCTCAATTAGCTCAAAAGTATCCTCTGTAAATGATGTTGTTTCTCATGGAAGCCTTACTTTTCAAGGGCATGGTAAGTATACAGCACTTATTCTGTACTACTAGTGATAGTTGCCTTGAAAAAATATAAGGTTTTCGAAGAGGCCTCCAAAAAGTAGGATCGGGACCATGAAAGCCAGCAAACTGATAAGCTGACAGAACTGATCAACTGTTCTGATGAGCCTGTGTAGATACCGCCTCACAGTGGAAAAAGGAGCTTTAGGAGCATATGAGTTCTAAAATCAGAGCTCAGATCATATTACTCTGACACCTACTTAGATTAGCCCTCCAAAGACTTTCGGTCGGCATCACAAATCTTTTTGAGTGGCAGAAGGACCGCAAATCGGTCCATTTTATGAATCCTTGTAAAGGTAGAATACGGCCGTTCCTTGAAACGGAAGAGGAATAAGGGCGTAGCGTCAAATGGCGCCGTTACTACGCATACAGTTCGGGGATCAAGTCCCGAACCGGAACATGCCTAGACCAATCAAGCCTTTCTCCTTTACGAGATCGGATAATTGGTACTGGACTCACCTAGGAGAACAAAAAACCGATCTGTGATCCGCATATGCCTTTATTTAACCTAATGAGCTTTCTAACGCCACTACGATGCCCAGAAGATGCCAGAAGTGTCCTGGCCATTCTGAAAATAATAGGAATTTCAGTTTCACTGTAAACAACTCGCTCTATTTGTTTTCCGGGGTAAAGGCGAAGTGTCATGTAGTGCATTACGACGTGTACGGTCAGAAGAAGAAATCCCGAAACTGCTTAGGGCAACCAAGCCTTTAATGCCCTTGGGTTCGATTATTTGGTACCAGACTAGTGTGGAAGGGGCTCCGTAAGTCATTGGTAAGGTCTCATATCACTCAAAACCCTGCCTTGATCCGGGTTTGGTGTGGGATACGAGACGTCCTCCCAAACCATGAGTGATCAACACCCGAAGACCTCAATGAGAACTCCCATTCCTAGTACTCATGTGATGAACCAGCACAGCCGTTGGAAAAGTTCAGTAATCTGCAGATTTCTGACAAGCATTGTGGCTTGAACTCTCATCTTCAAACCTCCAGTGTAGTACGGTTCCCAAAAGATGAACGTTATTGCTAAGAAATGAAAATACTCAGAAAAGAAGGACAGGTGTCGCATCCTCTAGAATGCCGACCGACGACTAGTCATCGAGGCGACATTTCGCATGACTGGAAACGTCTAGTGAAAGATCGAGCGAAAGAGGAAAGAACTCGTTGAGGTCATCGAAAGCCTTTCCAGCAAAGCATCCAACTGACTATGTCGACCTTCTACGAATTGACTTCAATGAAACGATGGTCGGAATTGGAAAACTATCGGTTTCGCTCGTTCACTATACAAAACCGTCAGCGAAAGGTCGGTCGAAATTTCCGTGAACACTTGTACCTGGAAATCCCCGACAGAGGGGATGTAGTAGAGGAGCTGTAAGACTGCTTCGATTACAAAGTAGGCATTTCGATTGCCTGGTGAACCCATCAGATTTGAACTTCTGGTAAAACTTCTAGAATTTCTATTATAGTTAGCTCCTGTTGAATGATGACTTGGGATGTACCCACTGAAAATTCTGCCCTTTCCCCAATCAAATTATTGTGGGAACCGTATATAACTATTTTTTATCGAATCATCACGTGATGAATGCCCAAAGTAGGTGCAGGAAGAGAAGGGGTTGGGATAGGTGAGGCAATGAGAATTGGTGCCAATCTCGTTGAGTCTGGGGAACCATTTTCGAACTGCCTCTAACCAGGGTCACCCAAGGAGGGAACTTTAGTTACAGTTAGAATTCTGTAGCTGCGGGATCAATCAGTTGGAATCGCACCGGCTAGGAAACAACAGCTTGCACTTCCCTGCTCGAAAAAATCAACAGGGGTTGTCAACGACGTCGTGGGTCCAGTAACCCAGCGAAATCGCCTTCCCAGGTAGGATCCCCAATAAAGATGGTTTACTGAATTCACTGAAAGCCGTCAGCATACACCAATTACATCGGAGGAAGTTTCACTCATGGTTCTACTTACAATTATGGCATGTTTTCATGTTGTAAAAGAGCGACGTTGACGGTCTTGTGGTTTTATAGCTATGTAATGATGTGAGTTTCAGGGAACTAGTACCCCGTCCCATTGATCATTGCTTCATAAAAATTCTGTTTCTCTCGTTAAATTGGTGAAAATAGAATTATGATCACAAACGATGATGCCGAAGTGTTTTTCTTCCAACGTTTCTCATACTATAGCAAATACAATGAAAACCTGAAGTCAATCACTTAGGGGAATAGATGAAAAACACTCGCCTCTACTAAGCACAGTCACATACCTTTGAATGTAGCCAACCTTTGAAATACTTTCTCAGTAATGTCGAATCAATGAGACTCGGGTAGGCCTCTTTCTATGTCATAAATAAATAAAGGTATAGGCTTGTGCTGTGCGCCACCAACTTTTGTAGAGCCAACACCATCACCAGTGGCTTTCCCCAGCAGTACCCATGTTCCAAAGCGGTGACACCAAGCGGAGTAGGCAACTCGCAGTAAAGTTCCCAAGTAAAAAAACTTGAAGCCATCTTTGAACCTCTGTAGAGATGAAGAGGTCAAAACCTAGGGCCGATCAATGTAGAGCTTTTATCCAACCATCTCCAATACAAGAAGTCAATAGTGTTCCCATTCAATGTGATGGGTTTAACAAGTAGACCGTGAGATAAATAGATACAATGAAAAGAACGATCGTTTCAACACATTCTCAAAGCACCTCAACTTCACATTTTAAACTAGCGAGGAAAGCCAATTTCAATTCAGTTGGTTAGTCTAAAATAGCCATCTTCTACCAGTTAGCAACAAGGAGGCTGTGAGATCATGAAAACAGAAAAGATCTCCAACGTAGTATAGATCTAGAATGTCCCTACTCGTAGCTCTAAGCCACCAGGAGAGAATCACACCTAAAGCAAGAACCTGCTCCGGCTTCCGCGGGATGACTCCTAATCCGATGAAACAGTAGACCAAGTAAAAGTGAGGACCTTTCTTCTCGTTACAAAACAGTTACCCGTTACTATCGGGGAAAAACCTGGGCTACTGAAAGGTTGGAATCAAAAATTAGAGGTTTTCACCTATACGTTAAACTACTGGGAAGCCGTAACTCGTCGTCTTTAAGGGTGAAGATGGCTCAGTAACAGAAGCTTCTTCTTGTGGGGCCAAATTCCACTCAGGCTCCCTTCAACCGTTTCGGCGTTGACTCTACAGTACCACTCCTGTTTTCGAAGAAAGCGCTTACCGAAACAGTGAACAGTCACGGGTGGTTGACTGAACCAACTGGTATCAGACTCACCTCCGAAAATGAACTCAAGCAATTGAACTCAAACGTCAACTGGACCCGTTACTCATAAGTAAGGTCGAGTACTTACACAAACAAGTTTACCCTTCCGAAGTGTGGGACAACTGGGCTCAAAAAGGTAATGATTCCCGTAATTATATCTTCTTTTAACCTTTTGGTCGTTCGGAAAATACGGAGAAAACTACCGTCTTGCTTTCTACCGTGCACGACGACCGAGAACAGTTCGTCTGTTTTTCTCTCGCAGTGAATGTGAAGTGCTTATTATTGCCCCATCAAGCAGCGACAAAAAAAAAGTCAATTGTCCAGTACGACGTGCTAGCCGGTTCACCTTGAAAGTTCAGTTGAATCAACTAAATCAACCGGAATTTTCTACGAGTTTCCAGACTTTTGGAACGATAAAATCTTTGTTATGAGGAGACCGATACTTCTACATGCCATCAAGCGATTCCAGAGCGAAAATGAGAAGAAAAATCACTCAAACTGATAGTTTGGTTCGTGGAATGCGCCACACACTTTAATCCTGTTCAGTATCATTGCATCCTTCGGGATGTCTGAGGTCTACTCGAGAATTTGACTGGGACAGAGCGCTGAATGTACCAACTCCTTGGGCTCCGAATAAAGCTGAAATAACTTAAACAAACCTAGAAAGGGGGAAATAATGAGGAAAAGTGAGGACCAATCCGGGACTTGATCCTCGCACCACTTATGCGATCGTGGCGCCTCTACCAACACCCACCCGATGCCAATTTGAATCCCTTCTCCCGAAGCTCCTCATTGTGCAATTCGTAAGAGCCAAGCTGCTATAGCCAAAGTCCTACTCGCGACTAGTGCATACCGCAACAAATGTCTCTAGCCATTCGCTATTTTTCAGAAATACTGCCAGAGCATAGCATCGGGTGGGCCAATATTCCTAAGTCTTTCAGAGCCCATATAAATCGAGAAAACTGGGAAAAGAAAAGGAATAAAGAGCGTAGGTGAGATTCATTTCAAAAGCGATCCTTGCACTAGGCAGGCGATAGTAGAGCCGAGCCAACAGCAACTCGTCCACCGCTGCGAGACTACATCGTGAGCTTGTAGAATATGCAGATACTCTTCAGTAGCGGAAGAGGAGAAAGGTGGCTTTAACAAGAAACAAGGACACCAGAACAAGAGCAAGTGGATACAAGTTTTGCTAATTTCTCAAGCTGATGGAACGGGATCTGCACGGGGTCGCTGGGAGCAGAACACCCAGGCTACTGAGAACTGAATGATACAACGTAACGGTTGCTTCCGCCCGTTGCGTAGGCCAGCGAAAAATGGCGCGGATGACGCAACATCGTCGACTCTCATCTCTGAAAACAACAAAGGGGCTCAAAGAGAAATCATCGAAATGACTGGCGATGTTTTCCGGGAAGCAAAAGCTGTTTCATTCTGAATTCTTTCTATATGAGAACGTTTCGGAGCGGGCATTACGGTCTACGTATAATCTGCAGGGAAGGACTGAAAGGATAGAAACCGTAACATGGTCAAATGGTACAGAAGGAAATCTCACATCTATTTGTAGCCCCTCAATACACCCCTAACCCTCGACTTCAGGATCATTAACTGTGAAGTGCGGGGAACGGGAACGATTTTTTATTAATGTACATTCGAGATATAAATCTATAGCTTGAGTAGATTCCTTCTTTAGGTAAGCTAAGTAGCTTAGCTCTCACTCACTACTTCCCCAGTCAGTGCCGACTTGTGTCTTCTTCAAACTGCTCCACTGTCTCCCACTGGACTCATAAGTGATTCCTGGAGGATTTATTGTATATTCTTGAGCTACTTTATGTTCCAATCGATTATCCCTTCTTGATTGGCTAACTGATACTACCCGTGGGCAGGAATCCTGACGATCTCGAGTAGGATCCCATCCTCTGAATGGTGTAAACGCCTTTGATCACTTACTTGAAGCAAAGAAACTTAACACATCGCTCAAAACAACTCAAACTCAAGCTCACTAGCTTAAAATTAACCGTGGGAAAATCGCCTACTTCTATGAATAAACGGTTACTGTACGTGTTCAGTTGCTTTAATCAACTGTTTACTCAAGTACACCCATGAATGTACCACATATTGGAAGCAAAAATCAAGGGGTAAGGACTCAAATTTGAAAGAAGAAATAGAAAGGTAGCGAAGAAGTAGAGGAAAGATATAAAACATAACAAGTATTCAATCTATGAGTTGACATTCCAGAGAAAAATTCTGAAATGATGATTAGGGACTTGAAGAGGCAGCGTTCCTTGTAGGGTAAAGTAAAGGAACTGATGTAGGGGTCAACCAGTGGGGATACAATCAATATGGCCAATCAAAACGTAGCCGTCTGCCACACCTAAAAACCCAGGTCAACCCAGATTGGGTCACCCAGTGCTGATGTCTTGTCCTGATACTCCGAGCGTGGTCTCCATGAGTGGAGCTTCACCTAACTGCTCTACCTGCGCAGCTCAAAAGGTGTCAGCAGCCTCATCGTCTTGTAAACTCAGCAAGACTGCATCAAGCTGAGATTCAAGTAAAAAGGTCGTTTATCTTTAATTCCTGGGTGTTAGGCACTGGTACAAATGATGGATTTTGCTCTTCAAGTAGGACGAGTGGAGTCCGATTTCCAAGAAGGTAAGGGAACTTACTACATCTGTCTCTACAAGAACCACGTGTCCGTCCTTCTGAAGAATTCTCATCACATCCTCATCGAAGACTTTCTGAAGTGAAACCGGACAGGTACGTCGTCGCCATCGATCAATCTGAAACAATCACAACAGAATCAATCAATTTCTACGTCTATCACTGAACTGAAGCCTCGTACCTGACGATCCTTCCGTCCTACTCGGCTCAACGATGACCCATACTGAACCGATCCCTTCAGTGACACCTGAAAAAGTGATAGTCGAGTTTTGCCACGAATGGGCGGCCGATCAACGTACTTGTTCACTGATCTCCTGATCGGATTCGCCCGATGCTGATGATGAACCGTAGCCGGACGACGCCGATGCTACCTGGGAAGTCTTCTTCGAAGGCAGTTCCGTTTCTAACTGGAAAACGATTTATGTAAGGCTTTGCGGGAAAATGGTGAAGTTATTCAGCATATTATTAATTCAGTGATTCGCGCTGTTTTCATGAAATATGCCATTTGATCCCAATTATCGATTATTAAGCTATTATATTTTAACAAAACCATCAGCTCAGAGGAAATCACCGAGCTACTTTCACCTTGTTGAGCTCCATAGAGTCTTCAGCTGCTTTCCTTTTATATGAGTTCACTGAGAGAGGTGTAAGAACCCTTCCGGTGCAGAAAGCACGTGGCGATTTCTGGCTAGTTGTCTCATTGACGTATATTTCTGTATTTTGGCAAGCTATTCCCCTATATAAGCAATATAGCGAGCGAACTCTGACTGGGATGCTACGGATGCTTCGCCGCACCATAATGGATGCGCCATGCATGCAATATACTATGGAAGAGTGGTGTAGCACCTATCACTCGAGCATGCTTTTTCAATTATTACGTGTTTCATTTGAGCTTTCATTTCGAGACGAGGTAAAGATAAGCCATTATGGTGTTCTCTTTGAAAGGTCAAGAGCTCAAAAAGGGGAGTCTATGAGAGCATATCCCGCTCCAATAGACCACGCTATTTACTTTTTTTTCTATAAAGCTTAGGCTTAAATGAGAGGACGTATATAAGTCGTGAACATATTTCGAAGTTTTCTTTTTGAAAAGCTTTCTCGACGTCAAATGTTGTAGTGCTCGCAGTCATATTAACAACTGAAATCTGACGTTGCCAATTCTTCTGCATTGCTTCTCCAACGGTGTACATAAATGCAAGTAACGGAAAGATGTAATGAAAGATGTGTTCCTCGCAATCTACATAACCTTGCTTTTCGTTACTTGGATGTATCATGAGCCTATCTGCATAATATTACATAGCTAGTTTACTTTAAGAACTTGGATGCGCTTCAATTTTATGTATTTGTGACCTTTACCGTACCATTAGAGGTATTTTAGATAAAGTTAAGCTCTTGCGAAGAGCATCCAACTTCTTGTCAACTCATCCGTTCTCCTCCGTCGACAGTGAAGTCGTGAAATCTATTATTATCTCCACATATCATAACCACATTTTCGAGAAGAATTTCTAGGAAATCCTTTGCTCTCGCGTCCAAGCACTGCCTGTCAGCACATTAGAACTTTTTCAGAGGAGTCGTGCTGCACAAGATCGCCGAATATACCAGTTACTTGACTGCTTATCAGGGATGGCGCCGTTGACGTAACTATATGAGGGAAGTGGAAGTAAATGATATGCATATCACTGCCGGCAATTGGCCAGCCAGCGGAAAAAAGCTCACCTGATATTCAGAGTCGTTTTCAGGAGATGCTAGAGGTGGACTGTGACGTCCCGAGATTGCTGTGAATGATTCCTCGTCAGGGGTTGTACTTGGATCGTAGTCGGTGATAGGACTGTCTTCTGAAAACAATAGATTTATTTGAGGATTGAAAATCTTCAAAAAAAGAAGATAAAGCTCAGTTGATCGAGTTCTGCCAGAAAAGAGCGAGCATAAACATAACATTCGATTTTTGATTTAATTTTCCGCCTTTTCATTCACATTTGGAATTTCATAGACAATTTTTTAATTGTCATCTTATGACTACGGGTGAAATCTTTACGGCACCAACAAGCATTATTTCTTTTTGAAGCAACAAGGTCGCGCAATGGCCCCAGAGCTGAACCCTCTTCCACAGTAGGTTAGGTCACTTCAAGGTTGATCAAACCTAAACTTGCCTAGGAGGATTAAACTGTTTATGCATTGGGTGTCCTTGAGAGTTACTTAGAGGAGAGCAGTGGTTAATCGTCTATGTTTTGAGTCGCGCCACGCTTTTTAGTCTCGTTTAGAATTAAAAGTCCATGATTTGCACAAAACCTTCTGAGGTACGCTTAGTTCATTTCAGCAGTTAATAATTTTTGACTAGCATTAACCCTGGTGGGATTCAATTTTGAATCTGAAGGGGTGCCACGGTTGTTGTAATGTTTCCACCCGTCAATTCTCGACTTGGGAGAAAAGTGCCTTCTCAGAGATAGTGGTATTTCTCAAATTGTAAGAATTCTCAAAAATGGACCATGCAAAGTTTTCTGAACATAGTAGGAGGATGGGTAGTTAGAAATCATCCAGTACTTGAGGAAACAATAAACAAAAAAGCAGAGAACCTTCAGTATAAGGTCTGAATCGGCACATTACTGCTTCCAGTAATGGTTTACTCTGAAGATCTAATAGAAATATGGATAGGAGTAGGAATAGGAATGGGCGTCAGAAGCCATTCAGTACATATTTAAATAAATCGTAAACAAACAAACATTTTACCTTTGACAAAGGACCTGAATCGCTGCATAACTGTTTCCAGCTGTGGTGTAACTTCAAGGAACGAAATGTGATATGCAATAGAATAAAACGTCTGTCGAGTCGCTTATCACTTACTCTTTACTACCTATAGCACGTGCGTCCCCGGGAGAAGAAGTGTTCTTTGGGTCATGGGCCCGGAAAGGCAAAAAGATCCTGCACATGCTATGCAGAACAAACCAATCCACCTACCTAATTGATCTGCAATACTTTCCCCATAGGGGCAGAACATGGCCTCTCCGTTTCGACGACGTTGTATTGACCCCAAATAGGACGTATAGCCCGGGTACGGGGGCGGTGTGACGAAAATGCTGAAAAAATCTTGTTGTACTTTGTCTTTTCATGCGTAATTGGCTATTCAACTTTTCTACAAGTCCTTTCACTCCACGAAGAACTCCCAGAACAAAGTGAATCCTCAAGTTCGTGCACGGCACAGGAAATTTATGTTTTTTACCCGATTTTCAACCAAGTGATGTCGTTAATAAAAGCAAATTAAACCATAAAAACTGAAAATGAAGCTTTTAAGCGTTCATCTATTTTGGATTGTGCCCTATATCTATCAGAATAACTAATGAGGATTAGGTTTGGCTGGGTCACTTTGGGAATGATTGCACCGGCGCTGAATAGCTTCCTCACCTACTCGTCCACCTCATCTCCGACATCCCCACATTACAGGGCGCGTTTGGGAAGGGCTCCGATTAGGAAGGAATCAGAAGAAACTGCTTATCAGGACCACTCTAAGTGTGGTCCTGATAAGCAGCTTCTTCCAATTACTTCCTGATCGGATTATCTCGACAGCTTTTGTCCGGGAAGGAGTTCAAAATCAAAGGAGGACGTTAAATGTCACCTCTTCTTTTATTGCATCAAAGAACACGATATTTTTCGGATCAAAGTTTGATAGCGTGGTCATAAAATCGGGAAAAATTGTTGATAGTAAATGGCTATTCGCTCAACCACACTCATTTCCTTCCTAGGTGATGAAGTGCAGTTTATTTGATCCTAGAAATGACATTACTCGGTTATCAGCTCATACTACTTGGGAAGTACAGGTAAAAAAGATGACAACACTCCAGGTCTCAAGATTCATCGAAAAAGTAACCTCCGAAACCCATTTGGCTCTCTATTTCAAGCTTTTTGCAAAGCGCCAAGATAGTGCAATAATAGAAGAGACCAAAAAATGAGCAAAAGCGAAGGAATTGATGAAAATGCCACGACAGGCGTAGTGAAAGGACCGAATCTCAGATGGAATCCCGCCTAAGTGATCGGAGTGCGGACAAGACACCTCCGTGATGACAGAAACATTGAATCGCGCCTAAGTCGATGGCATTGCATGACTTTTAGCATAAGTGCAAGCGCAGATGGCCTATACAGTAGAGGCGCCGGTTGCTGCCTGTTCAACTCGCAGGATCAAAGTTCGCCAAGAAAATCTCAACCGTCCGCAACTATGGTGTTGAATAAGCCGATCAAGAATAGGATAAGAATCAAGAATTCACTATGATCGACTCGGGAATAGAAGTGGAAGCCCTGAATAAGAAGAAACAGACCGAACTCCTTTCCTGTGAACAAGAGAGCCGATAGTGGACAAACAGCAGCGTAGCCACTTTTACTGCTACTGCTGACAGAACAGAAGCGTCGGGGGTTACGCCCAAGTGATTACGGCTTAGAATACCAGATTGGACAGTTTTTTTTTCAGTGGGTGCTCAGTTCCAAATCTGGAGTCGAGGAAATGCACTTTGCCAAAAGATTCGCCCTGCACTAGAAAAAAAGCTATGACGCCGTCAGTGTCAACGAAGTTTTCTCGTAGTATCTATCACAATCGATTTTGCTCATGATCAATCAATCAGTTCGCAGCACATTCGGTCCGGATTTGCCAAGAGGAGTTTCTGTTCAACCGGAACAACTATTAGTGGATACGCCACACATTTTCACAAATCCGGAATAGTAGAGACCATCAGTACAATACTGAGAATCCCCAAAACAATATTCACTGATGTCTCTTTACTCTTCCTATCCTATCAGTGACAGCGTCAAGCAAAGTGCATGTTTCAAGAACTTGAAGACCATGAGTGATCTCTTTTGGAAACGAACCCGACAGGGCAAAACTGCACCTCTCGCAATTGTTCCTTATACTCACATGGGAAAATCATTATTTTCACCACTCCGAGCTATCCGAAGCTATCACAAAACCTAAAGGTTACTGGGGTATCCGCGCTTATCGGTTATCGAAGGGTAACTGTTCCAAGAATTCATAGAAGCTAGTCCAAGTGTGTATGCGGTAGGAAATGACATCCTTTGCAGCCGAGTAGCCTCCTGCCAATCATATGGAATTATGGACCGATAGATGAAGGGAAGTTGAACGATGCTCGTTGTAAAAGAGTCATCGAACAAAGGACGCCGTGTTTCCCTAGCATCATGCTTTGAAATGCCGTCAGGATTGTAATGTTTGGTTTCACGGGAATGTCAGGCGAGAATTGAATTTGTTTTCACACAGCCGCAAAAACGGTCGCAGGAGGTGTCAAAAGTCAAAAGGAGCATCGATCGTAGGATGCAAAGAGAAGAACTTCTAGCAAGAGTAAATAACATGATAGTTAGTTATGTGAATCCCCCTTTTATGAACCGCCCGTCTCCCTACTTATTATTATGAGATCACCCAAGCGTTTCATAAAAACATCACGAAATCCCATTCTGAGAGCTATTTGGAGAATTTAAACTACGTTTCAACAAATTCATTCGATAAAGTGATAAAAGTCTCCTGGTTTTCAATCCCTGACGGGATACGCACCGCATCTGACACCCTTCAAAATCCTATTGACATTTGAATGCGTGTTCGGCCACTGAATTGCGGTGGCCAGACGATGTCAGGGCTTATCCATCCCAGACAAGGTTAGTAACGATTATCTAATCCCACAGGATGGAAACTCTAATCAACCTGGGCGGGTATTGATCCGAGGTTGATCCTTGGATCATGGCTGTGATAAAGCGTCTTTCGCCAGTACGTCACGCCTAATTTTTTTGATTACCCCCAAAACATTCCACTTTCAGAGAGAAAACTTTGCAGAAAGGAACTTTTTTGTGATAAGTATCCAAAAATAGAATCTGCTTCTCATCGGATACCCCTACTCCAAAATTCCGTCTAAAATCGGCCAATAAAAAATCCCCAATGCAGTCGATAGCAGTTGTACGGTAATGGATAATCAAATGCTATAGGAAGAAAAGTTTTCTTAGGGGCTCAAAAATGATTTAGGTAAGAAAAGAAATGCATGTAGTTTTCTACTTTCTGACAGGAGCAGCAACCATGCAGGTGACGAGCTCGTTGAAGGAAAACTAAATAGTCGCAGCAGGTCTTAACAACAGCAGAAAAGTTGAATATGCTAGAAATAGCTACAATTACTACCCCAAACATTTATGAAGGCCCTCCTCTGTCGGAGAACTACCTCTTCTTACCTACTATGACAAACACGCGCTTGTGCACAAACCACCATCACACTTTTGAGGCAAGCAGACTCCCCGGCGAAGGAGGTGAGGAGAGGATGGTGAGGTAAAGATGTCGCCACTGCCCCCGGATGTGAACACTGGATTACCAGCAGCTATAGGTGAACATGAAGAGAAAGGCTCTATCGCGTTTCAAAAAAGATCGCGAGAATTTCACAGGTGAATAATCAGTTCAGACCTCCCACTTACATTAGTGAAGCTATATGAATTTCATACAGCGATTATCGACGCAGTCTACCAAAGAATCATTCTATAGTTTGTGACGAGATAGGGAACACCCAGGCTGTATACTTTAGAATAGGTCGATCGGAAACGAATTGTTCCAAAATCTGATCCCAGTTTATGCGTTCAGAATCAGTGCTTATCACTGGTTTAGAATAACGATGCAGCTCACCAAAAGAACCCGGCATCGCATGGGCGACCGTTTACTCAACTCGCTACCTCAAAAGCCCTGCACCACCCCATATCCACTTAACGTTAATCTTCATTGAAGGGACGTAGGTCAAATGCCAGATTTCCTGATTGCTTTTGGATCTGAGATATGGGTATTCCTTCTAAGAATGGAATAGCTTTAGTAAAGAACGACCAAGGGCTGAAAAGCCCTGTGTAAGTAGTTGCACCACAGACAAAAGCACTGATAGCACAGACACTGTCAGAGTTGCGAGATCACCCATTTCAACTAAGATTCCTCAGAAGGGGACGCTTACTCATACAGTTTCAAGTAACACAAAGGATAAAGGATAAAGTTTTTGACGTTAATCAATCCCGTCTAAGGATTGCGCCCCCGCCCTCGACTTCCATTCAGAATCGTAGTGGCGCATGAGTGCGTATGTGGCCTATACAATGACTTGCGATGGCCAGCCGATGTACAAGTCAGTGCTTTTATCCTCCCAGACGAGTCTGGTACTAATTCACCGACCCCGGAGGGATGGAAGGCTTGGTTGGCCTGGGCGGGCATCGATCCGGGATTCAAGCTCCTGACCGTGCATGTGAGATAGTGCGCCACTTGCCACTACACCACCTCCGCCCTTTTGAAGTGACATATGATTTGCAAATCGGCAAATGAGTTCTGCTGTAAGACCGAAAGCCTAGTATTCTTATCATAACCAAGGAGCTGAATCGATACTGAGCAGCCTCTGAGTGGTAAATAAATATGCATTTCGACTACTTAACATGCTTGAATGAAATAGAGTGGGGGGCTTTTTCCACAAGCGAACATCAAAGCTGTACTCTCCTTTTTCCCATAAATCTCAATGACTTTAATGAATATTTTCCATTGAACAATTTTCCATAGCTTATTACACAGACAGCTTGCAAAAAGTACCAAAGATTCTGAAAAGTGGTAGGAAGTAGACCGTGGACCATCTTTTCTTTGCCCACGAAAACCTTTTCCTTTTCCAGTGCCGCTTTACTTTCCTTGTCTGTTAGTATGCTTTGTTTCTCTTTCTGACGGCCCCTCTTTGAAGATTTCTGACCATTTTGAAAGAAATACGAATGAAAACACCTGCACATTCGGCGGTCAGGCTTTCGAAGTGCCGCTTCCGATTTGCCACCACCACCACCACCCAGCATTCTGCGCGTCCTTCACGTCAGGGGCCAGTGCCAGCGGTCTGAAGTTCAATCAGTTAACAAAGGAGTTGATGGGATGGTACGAACACAACCGGAATGCACGTACACACATAAAACGTAAAACACTAAATAAAGCTGTCAGTCAAAAAACCCTCTCTCGAAGTTGACAGAACTCGTCCGAACACAAAAGGACGTAATAAACACACACTTGACTTCTTGTGGTAGACGTTCTAAGGAACAACTGAACTGGTTGGAAAGACAAACAGGTAGAACTTCGTCTGTCAGGGAACTTCGGTGGGTAGGTAGATGGATGCTGTAGCAAAGAACACTGGCACTCCGACAGTCAGGGACCTATTCTTCTCCTGTTTACATTACAAGGTCAATTGCTCGTCTCTTGTAGTAGCGGAGCAGTTCGGCTCTCAAGGCATCCGGTATCACTGGCTAATCCATTACTTTTGAGAGATCTCCTCGTGCTACCGCCTTTTCGTGCTAATGATAACATTATTTTTGTAAATGCGGCTAATTCTTCTACTGGTGTCATTGGCGTTAGTATTTTAGTCAAAAAGTAAAAAAAGTCGGGTGTTCCAGCTTATGAGATTTTTGCTGCTCACAGTGTATTAGACCTAATAGATGGATTGCCTACGTAGACAGGCCGGATTAGGGCTCGATATGTTTGACAAACAAGCAGACAAGCAAGTACACGGCTAGGATGCAAAGGCAAAAGTCAAAGAAAATGAGGATGCTTTATCCGAAGACATAGAATACCACGTAGGGCAAGTTTGCACCGATGGTCTCCCACTGAAACCCCGCCCATCTGATCTAATTCCGACTACAACTTCCCAACTAAACCTTCCATCTTTCAGTATTAGTCCTGATAAGAACGTTTGCAGCTACCTTCTATAGGCTTGTCAACTCCGCTACTCCACTGACTCATCAAGTTCTGCCCGTTTGCTCAACGCAAATGGGAAAAAAGTAATATCTCTGATTTTTCCATGGAAACCTCAAAGTGCAAGAGGAGAAGCTCATTTAGAAAAAAAATCATTCATAGTATTATATAGTGAAGCAAATATGCGACGAGAAAAGGAAGGTGCATTTGTGTCGCACGCAAAGTCCAGCTGAGTTTCCTAAAACCGTTGAATATTTCGTATCCGAAACGCAAGAAAATAGTGATTTAGTTGTTCCCTTCAAATTATTTTATCTACCAAATCCACATTGAAGATGTCGGCGAACTGAAATCGAATCATGCATAGAAGAGCCTCAAAATAGAAAAAGTTTAATTCATTTATTGCTAATTATGGGATTACTCGCCTGTACTTCATTGGAAATTGATGATTGAAAACGTGGGACAAGATGTGAGAGGCTTACAACGAAATCGCCGCCAGATCCCGAATGGAGGAGTGCAGGCAGCGTTTACCTTAGCAGCATGTTCCATGCTCCAGACTTCCCCAATTCTCCTTCCCCCCCCCCCTCAATTATAAAGGTGATTTCAAAAAGTACGACGTCTTCTACTATCAAAGCGCGTCAAGCCTAAAACCTGCTATTCGGATGGAAACGAATCCCGAGGGGTGAAGAGGTTTCCCTTTCATCTGTATGCGTGACCCCAGACTCAAGTAACTCATGCGAGCACTATCCGTATAAAAAATAAAGCTCGGCAGTTTTCGTTAAAACGCGCCTCGCATTTAACATTTGCTCAAAACAACAATTACCTACGGGTATGGTTAATAAACGCATATACACATTCAGCGCTCATTCTACATACTTCTGAGCTACAGAAGAAAGAAAGAGCATCAAGAACGACCCCGACAGACTTTATCGGCCTGGGATGTGATCCGAGCTTTGATCCCTGTGCCATATAGGTGACAGCTACGCAACTTATCACAAGTCCAGCCCCATCAGAGCTAAGTAACAAAAATAGCCTGTCTGGAAATGTCCTGAACGCGATAACGCCTTTGTAGAGTATGCCGTCGAGTCATTTTACTGTCACAATGAATGATGTCCTTTCGTCAATGCAAGTATCAGGAATACAGAAAATGTCCGTTCGTTCGCAGACATATCCTGTCACTTACACTCCGATATCTCTGTTAGAAAAAGAAATTGGGAAGAGCTGAAGAACAGACTTTTCTGATAGACGAACAAGACCAATACGACATATATCCTTATCTCGACCACCTCGGCAACATTTTCCTTGAACCTGCTATGAGTAGGCAAGTTTCCTCAATGACATAGGCATTTTCCCATTTCGAAAAGTTGAGAGTAAACTGAACGAGCGAATGGTGTCAACATCAAGGAACGGAATGATTTCTAGGGGCAGCAAGAAATGCTATGAAGGAAACCGAAGGAACGCCATTAGGATTAAACGACAGCCGAAACCCAGATAATGGTGTCCGGATAGAAATGCCAGTTCTGACGACAAAAAATGTCGGTTCTGGTGGAGTTCATCGATTCTGAGTGATACGCAGCTATATGGCTTCTGGTTCTTTTCGAAAGATCTCACGAGCTTAGCAGGACTGAGAAAGTTTCGTAGATGTGAATAATTCTTACAGAGTACGCCATTCAGCCGGATCTTATGCTAAATTCCTAAAGCATTGAAAGGATATGAGACTGGCATAACGAGTTCTGAAGTCGATGTGGGTTGTGCCATTCCTTGAAAGATCGACTACATTTTATCGACCATGATGTGAAATTAGCTCACAAACCGGGCTAAACCAAACAACTCCCATTCAACTGACACCAGAACACCTGCTACCTCTCCCATTCAGCCATCCGTTCACTTCAGTTGGTATGAACAGCCATAGCAAGACGGAAGTTGTGGTCAGTTTTCAACTGAACATGACAACGTCGGCCCAACAAATCTATTTTTGATGAGGCCGTAGTTGGGAGACGAGGGTTGTCAGGGGTAAGAATATTTATTATTAAATCATTACTACCTCTAAGATCAGGGATCATTCCGAACCAGCATACACAGTCTTCCCTTAGCCCTTCTGGACAACCCAATTCATTGTTGTTCTACGAAACATTGAATACTTTCGAACTTATAGCCATCTATCATTCTTTCGAGTAATTCAAGAAACCTTCAGAGCAGATCGGACTATTCCTTTTCGAGCTTTCCTTAGATGATGCTTCCTTTTCCTCATAAACTAGGTAAATTACATGGAGGTTGAGAGGGGGCGGGGTAGGAGGAGGACAAAGCGAAGCAGTGCATTACCTACTTATGGTCCGGTGATCAAATACAAGGTAAATACTCGTACGGGCCAACTAAGCCTTTCATCCCTTCGTAGTCGGGTGATTGGTACCGAACACATCAGGAAAGTTGGGAGCACTGAATAGTACATGGGGTGGCTCCAGTAGGTCATTGTATAGGCCAAATACGCATTGAAAGACCACGAAAAATTTGGACGGAGGTCGACTGCCTAGGCATATCTCAATACCAATCCGTAGAATGTCTAGAATAGCCCTATATCTCAGGAAAGCCCCACTTAGAAGGAAAACTCGAAGGTGTTGGAGAAGACGAAGGAAATGAATGTCTACTGACAGCATCGTTCAATTGCCACTTGTATTTGGTTCCTTTTATGGCCTATTTACTTGTCCTTTAGAAATTCGACACGGCCTTTTTTTCTCCAGTAGTAGATCCGGTTCTCGTTCAATCGCAACACTCCCCTACTGAAAAACGATGCTTTCGGGTGTTATTTTTGACAGTCATGCGAAATGATCGGGGGAAGTGGTCCTCGGGCGATAAGCTTTTTATATGCCAAGATGTCTTGATGGGATTGAAATGAGGTGAAGGGAAGGATTATCGTCCTGTCAGATCTTCCCATCACCCAGATCAACCTAGCTATTAAAATGGAGATATTCCCAATGTTAGGCCTGTCCCTTGACGTCGGGTACGAAGTCAGCCTAAGTTTTTAGGCAGTTCAGTTTGTTCCTCTCTGAGCGTAATTAGCCGACTAATGCACACGCGAGAAGAGCTCTTGTCATGGCCAATTAGTGAATTTCCTTCCAACAAAAAAAAACTTCGAGAGGAATTCCCGAAGGGGACAGAATTCGGCCAAAAGTGCTACTTTTTGCTTTGTGGGTGTTGAGCTTGAAGAAAAAACCTCTGCCCACGTAATTCAATTCAGTCCGTACTAACTAATGAGGCACGATTCTTAAAGTCTGAAATTGGATTTATACAGTTTTTACCTACAACTGCCTAGAATTCCGCTCTATTCGATCATGATAGGCCCATCATTAGGCCGCGAATGTTGCTGAAAAACGTGACCAAAAAGATTTTATGAGGCTGGCAATCCAGTCGACGTGCTGGGCTGCTCCAGGCGCATCGTAGAAAATATTGAGTAGAAGGGCAGGATGGCTTCAAGTGGACAGGCAGCCTGCCATCGCTTTATGCGTCAATGTAATAGTAGTATCAGAGTTATTTCTATTTATCCTTCCTAACTTTGCTTTATACTTCTTTTCGCGGATTCAGTAAGTGGCGTCGTTAGTTCGTGAATGATCCCTCAAACATATTCCCGTCGAACGCTCAAATCGCCTACCCTTGAGGGTCGACTCGCTCGTGCCGGTTTCCGACAGGAAATCATGTTACAGCCATAATGAGTGCTGTCTAGGAATCAAATCCAATCCATGACAACTCATCATCCTTCCAGAGGCGCATTCGGTCCGGCAAGGGCGAACTCCATAAAAACCAGTAGTGATTCTGACTGTGTACGACGATTTGCCGCAGTGTCAGCGTTCCATCTATGTAGAGGCAGGATCGTCATAATCGGTTTCGATCCGAAATGAAGAGAGAACATCAGCAGAAATGTATGATACATTCGAGCTTCCTATGTCGACTTGATTGGAAAGTGAATCCGTCCTCATGATTGCGATAGTCTGGCTCAAGACCCGTCTAGACGAGGTCACTGTTAAACTTCTTAGAAATCTTTCTCGCTCATAAGAAAAATGGCGTCAGTCGTTACCCGATGAGGAAAGTAGCACATAGAGAATACTGAAGAGCACTTATGAGCGAGCTTATCTCATACATTGATGTACAGACTGGTCGATACCGGTCGACTGGTGAAGTTGGTGTAGTGGCAAGTGGCGCCCCGTCACACAGCAGGTGAACGATACTCGCCCAGACCAACCAAGCCCTTCATCCTTCTGAGGTCCTTTAATCGGTACTAGACTGGTATAGGAGGATAAGAGGCATAACGTTTCCATTCGTTGGCATTCGCAGGTCATTTTATTGGTAATGCACGCATTCAAATTGCCACTACTATTCCGAATTAAAGTCGAATGCGGGCACACCCCACAGAAGGGATCGGCTCAAAAACGTTACTTTTAACACCAATTTGTCACTTCCTATCTTTTCTCTCCCCTTCACACAAGATAATAGGATTGTTCGAAGAACTAGCGAAGGCTTACTCACAGCAGAACAATCTTTAGAAAATTGGAAAACTATTTAAATAAATCCTAACAGGCAACAATTCTACCATTGAGCTCATTAAACCCTTCAAGCTCAAGTAGGGACAGGCTCAAGGAGGGTCTCTACATACTTTTCGTCCACATCGCTTTCAAAAAAAAAAAGATAAAAGAAAAGTAGAGTAAGAAAATGCCTCAGACATGAGACTGAAAGGCTTAGGACATGTGCCAGAGGCATTCTCATAGTCAATTTTCAAACTGCATCAATTTCCTCATGTATACGGTACTCCGCCCAAGCTCTAAAAACCTCTTTCTTCATCTGGGCATGGATGAAGAAGCGCAACATGTATTCGCTCAGACCCAGCTTGCCCTTCCTCTTTTGTGAAGGAAGCTAAGGTGTTGGGTTTGTAATGGAAAACAAATAAAGTTTAGACAAAGAAAAGGCCTTCTATCAAACGATTCGGGATGAGCCACGCATTCGGTACCCTTTCAAAATTGAAACATGCACTCCAGGTCTGGCACTACATACTACATGACTTATTTATAACCCTCTACTATTTTTCCTAATACCATCTTTTGCACGATAGCTTTGACTTTCCGAATCCCAAGCTACTAGGGTTCCTTGAAACACGGCTTTGTCCCCGAAAAATTCAGCCATGCCGATAAGAAGAAAGGACTCTGAGCTTGATCTCGTAAGTTGTGCAAGTAACTTCGTATCATTTGCTGCAAGGGATGTTGCTTTTGTTGAATTTCTTTGGGTTGATCGGTACCCTACACTCAACACTACCAAGAATTCTTGATAAGAGTCGAGAAGAAAGCGCGTATCCACTTAGTTATTTGCACTAGAGACCTAGCTACAGTTCACCGTAGAAAAACTTCTCATCCTCTTGATACTAGACCATAATAACTGAGCGATGTAGATCTGAATGACATGACAAGGACAAAACAAAATAAAAGAGCCCATTGATGAGGAACAGCAGATGGGCTCAATAGCCCAGTGGTCGGCGAAACGATTTTTGGACTTATGGGTCAGATTAGGCGCCTGAGAAACGTTAGCCGCCAGCGCTGTCCATGGAAGCTAATCATGGCTCGGAAAATGCTCCCCACTAAATGATCAACAACACAACTCGACCGACCAGTCGAACCAGTTCCGGCTCATCTTTTCAGCGCTGATGACGTAGGCTTAGGGCCGAGCTGTGGTCATTCCAGCCTTTACGGCTTTTTTTTGCAACAAATGGCTGGCTTGATTATAATTTTACGGAATTTCAACGATGTTCTCATTCGTAATCGTTCAAGTTCCGTTGTCAACTTGAATTCTGGAGGTGTCCCTTCCAATCAAAGTGGCAGTAACCCGCAGGAGGAAATATTTAGAGGCAACTTGCAGGGAAGAAATTCATTCAAATTCAAGAAATTTTTCACAGCACTGGTACGATTTTCAACACTTCGTTTTCGGGTCCGTGGGGAATAAGAACTTGTCCTTAGTCGTCAGAGCTACCCTACGCTCGATCTGTGCCCTTTATCGGGGGTAAAGAACATCGAGCCCATTTAGGCAGGCCTAGATCCTGCCCATTATTTTTCAAAAAGTCCCCAGCTCGAATGAGTCCTCTCTGGGATGCTACCAATGGCGTGCGTGGACATCCCTTGTCTCCTAACTCAGCAAAGCCGAGTAGTAATCGTTTTTGTTAGAATTTAGTTTTTACACCGCTGAAAGTGCATGGACAGCGGAAAGACATTTTTTACTACGTTGTTGCACTTTTACCACACAATTTGACTATGCACATAGTAGAATTCTATGAAAATAGCTGTTGGCAAATGTCCAACAAATCCCTGACGAGCTACACAGGAAAAAAGGTAAAAAAGCAGTTGAAAAACTTTGGATGGAAGGCAGCAAAGTAAAGTGAGCCGTGCAGCCGTGTACTTACCTATCCGAATTAACCAAACCTATCTGATAATACGCCCTCCTCCTCCATAAG
This sequence comes from Haemonchus contortus, assembly GCA_000469685.2. Classification (NCBI taxonomy): domain Eukaryota; kingdom Metazoa; phylum Nematoda; class Chromadorea; order Rhabditida; family Trichostrongylidae; genus Haemonchus; species Haemonchus contortus. The sequence continues at coordinate 1,519,247 of LS997564.1, read as the reverse complement.
GTGAAAATTTACCGCTAAAATTAATTTTGGTCTTGGGTGTTGTACATATCCTAGTGTCTCTCACGTCTCACGTTCATGGCCGTCGCACTTCTGCCCCCCCCCCCCCCAAGGACCAAAGATCATCAGAAAAGGTGCCTTTTCGTTACTCCTTTAGGACCCAGAAGTTGTAAAGTCTTTAGTGAGTTCGTTTTGTCATCGCTGGGGCGGTTGGTCCCTAAGTTTTATCTGCAAAGTTTGGCAAAAGCAGAGTTGAAGGGTTCGCCTACGATTTCGTCGTCATTTGTTAGAGTCAAGAGTCACAAAAGGCGATTAGTTGTGCCCGCTGCAGAGAGCCAGCCGAGCTAACAACCAGCCATTTGTTGGATCTCTATTCCAAGAAATTCGCTGAATCTTTCATGACCCCAGAACTGAGAGAGGCTTCAGCGTAGACAAGTAGCTGTGTGATATAGCAATTCGATTTCAAAGATACCTCAGCAATACCTTACCCAAGAAGTAACTCTGTTCAGGGAGTCACCGAGGGAAAGGAAACAGAGGAGGATTCCCAAGAAGACAGATTGATCAGAGATGTGAAAAGCTGTGAGATGCTAAAACTACTTTGAAGCTTTTAGCAAACAAAGGGACACAAGCGTGTACCCCCCACGGCCATTTTCTCGGACAAATATGTCCCATGGGTAAGTTCGGGCTCTGGTCAACACAGAAGCTATTCAAAACAAAGTACATATAAGGAAAGGAGTCAGAGTGACAAGTGTAATCGAATAAGTTTGCAGGGTTCAAGACTAAAGATCCGTTCTCATAGCACTGGTGCAAGGGCAGGATGACAAGGCGAGTGAGAATTCAAACATACCGTGACAAGAAAGGAAGTCCAGTAATTTGAAAACACTTCCAAAAATCTTTGTACAGGGTGGATTTCGGATGAGTAATTAGTGTACTATCTTTATGCCTCAAAAAGTACCTTAATACGGAAACAACTCCTGATTTGATGGACCTATCCTGCCTGGAACTTGCCACACTTGCGGGTGTTCTCATGCAACAAATTGGTGGCTAACCTTGACTGTTCAGAGAATCTATGTGGAAGAATTCGGACTGCACTATTTTTCAACATCTACAGTAGCCGTGCGACTGCACAACTACGGTAACATCTTTTTACAGTAGCCCAAACTGATCTACAGTAACTTACGTGTTCAAAATCCCACAAGACCCGGCAATAACGTTTACATTATAAGAGTTCTCCAATAATTTCGAGTTTATGAGAAGGCTGTTACCACCTACTCATGTGGGCAATTTTTCATCAGTGAAGGAAGAAGCCAAGTTAGGGATTCAGAAAGACAGCATGATACAGAACGACATTTGAATAGAACGCTCCCAATCGGCTTTCAGGAAGGCACCAGGCATCCGTCTGGGGTAGCGACTGGAAGTGCAGCGGAATAGTGAACTTCTACCTAGCAGTAGAAAGATTAGAAATAATCAAAGTTGACACGTCTACTACTACCATTATTCATTACTTATGAGCATACTTATGTTCAAGTTTTTTTCAAGTAAGCGTATTCGAAAAATATCCCAAGTAAGAATATTTATTCTTTCCAAGAAAATAGAACTCCAAACATCTGAGAGTTGTACTGTGTAGAGGTTCAGGCATATAGCTCTCGATTTGTAGCCAACCTGCAGCAGAGCTTGCACCTATACGCTCCATATGGAGATAGAAAAAGAAACATGATGTGGTTAAGGGTTCATTACGTTTTGCATTAAACGGAACGCTGGGATCAACCTGTGTCTTCCAAGTATAGCATGAGTGAGATTGACGAAAAACTACCTAGAAGGGCGCTATAAGGGCTCTAAAACCGGCTAAGCCGAGGTACACACCCAAAATTGGCCGTGTTATGACGCCTTGTTGTGGTCGCCCTATTACCAAAGGAGCGCTAGGGCGCCGACGGATAGTACGGAGAAGACACCGGGGCGATTACAGGCAGATAATTTCGTATAATCCCTTTATTAACCCTTTACTACTTTTTTTGAGCTTACATTTGCAGCATTGAGAATGAAGCAGATGACCTAGCTTTGGAAGCTAATCGTAGTTCGTGGTCACTGGAATGCCTTTTCATTTTCAAGTAACAAGTAGGCACTAGAATTCCCCACACGTGTCCTTCCTCAAATACCTTGGCTATCACAAAGAAAATGCAAGAAAAATCGGCGAGACTATAGTTTAACAGTTAACTAGCACTGCGAGAATGATTACAGGACAATTCTATGGAAATAACTGACCTAAGAATTTCAATAAGAATTTCAAGAAAAATCACTATCTACTTAAAAGGATAACAAAAATGCCCAATGTTAGCAGTAAAGCCAGTAGAAGAGCCATGGTTGCCTACAGCTGACAAATGACTCTTGACCATCGATATGATTGAATTCCGAGGGAACCTCCCGTCACAAAATCCATGCATATACATTGTCTTGGTACCCAAGAAGAATGATTTATCCCTTCTGACACTTCAACAAAAAGTGCCCATTCTGCAATGACTAATGATGCGAGCTTGCCTTCACCTCATTCTCGAAAGAGGGAATTCATTCAAGTGCATTTTGCCAAAGAAACAATCGGAATGAATCGTAAATGTCAATTCCCTGCTGTGACCTAGGCAATGTACTTTCTCATGTAGTGAACCACCGAATTCAAGCTCTACTGGTGAGATTACTTGGGAGCCTGAATTCCATATTGAGGACCAAAATTCAGTAAGGAGGCTTCCACCATACAACACTCTGGTCCTTGATTCGGAGAAAAAAGTTTCCTAATAAGGAGAATTGGAGGATTCTTGAACGGAGTGTCCCACGTTGATCTTCATGTGGTCCCCAGTTCATAGTCCTTCTCATCTCTCATTCTTTACTTTTTGCACATGAGAATAGATAAATCACTCATGAAAAGCTGCCTACTCGGACTCTCTGGGATGTGATTTGGGGATACTTACAATACGATCGTGTAGAATTCGAGGAGTGTAGTCGAGGAGTGTAGACAAGCCTGAAGAGTAATTGAACGAAATAACACCAGAACCGGAAGCGAGCGTTATTTCATGGTGGGAGACAAGCACAGAAAGGGAACAAGCCTGAAGCGAGACAGCTTAAAAGTGCATAACAAGCCAACGGCTCATTGTGTAGCTCTGGCTCCCCAGAGTGCTCCAAATGCAATACAACACAATATTAAAGGAAATCTAACACTTTCAAGACCAGATAAAAAGAAAAAACAATGACAGCCAGAAGATGATAATGACAGCAATTATCACTTACTATCAGATAATATCGATGGAAATCATGTTGCTGTTTTTCTAGCAATTGAAGCTAGTAGCATATACATATCCTACGAGTTCATAGTCCAGTAAAAAGGCAAAACGGCATGTACATCGATGCTGACTGAATACCAAGTGTGGCGCCATGCCTTCACTACCACACCAAAACATGGGGCTGCTTGAATGCGTATGCGCGGTCTCAGTGATTTCCAAGGTACAACACAATCGTTCGAGAGCGTTTTCCCATATATGTATGATGCATCAGGCACAGGTGCCTGTAAGAATTAGCGCTCCATTGGCAGGGCCGGACTGAATCCAAAACTCAGACCTAAGGCAGCAGCACCTTTTGCTGTTGAGCCGTCGGCTCTTCAGAGCTCAGAAAGTGTTATCAGATACTATCAATTCCACACTTGTTAAGTGTTCAGTGCATTCCTTTCTCATAAGCAACGAGGTGGCGTTTGGACAAAACTTTGGCCTATACGAGGTTTTCGGGGATCAGCCGATAAACGGGTCGGCTACAGATGCGTTCCAACCCTAGGAGGGGTCATGAAGGTCCATGATCGTATCCTTACAGGAATTGATCCGAGGACTATGCGATGCTGCTGCTGCTGCTGCTTGACGTTACCCAATCACAGTTTTTATGGCTTCATGATAGAGCAATGACTCCTTGATTACAATGGCAAAGCATTGTTCTAATCCCCTACATAGAATTTCCATAGAGATTCCTAACCCTTGGCTTCTCTATGAGGTCCTTATTCTTCCTTATCACACCTTTATTACTCAAATGTTCTTCCCTCTACCTTAACCACAGTATCAACCTCATCATGAGACTGGCTCGATTAGTTGCCAGTTTCCTTTCGTATTTAGGTAGACCTAAGAGCCCACAGATCCCAAAGATCCGAATTGACGGCTTATAGGCAGCTAATAATGTTCGACAACTTCAACACTACTAGCTGCCTATAAGCCGTCAATGAATGTAGAATGTGTCATAATGAAATATGACCTTTCCTGGGAAAGCGTTAGTCTTAGTCGTTAATCTTTACAAATTGGGCGATAATGCAGAAAAGGACGAGCATCGATTCGATGGCAAGCGGCAGTGGTCACCCCTGAATAAAGGGGCAAAAAAATGGACGGCGACGCTAAAGAGGGCATTCAGCAGACTCTCTTGCTCTTGCAGTCCCCAACCTCCGCCCCGCCCTGCTCCTTTCCCCAGAGAGTTGGACAACACGCTTTTCGTCGAGATGTCCGCCAAGAATTTAAAAAAATGCTCCCGTCAAAGGGCGGAATGTGACTAGAGAATTGGTGCTGTGCATGGGTACACATTAGTAAAGGATACTACAGTGCGTTTCATAATTATAAGGTCACCCTCAATTTTTGCACTCTCAAAAAAAGTAATCATTAAGGATTTTTTCTAGCATCATGAACAGGTTCCCCAGCACGAATAACCTAGGTATCCGTTTCTTAGCCGCTGCTGCATTCTTCTGAACTTTTTTAGAACAGTTTATCGGTTTTTGCACCGTTTCATAATTATAAGGTCACCCTGAGAAAGTGAACAATTATTAACGAAAGAGAGGAAATTTCGTGTTTGAAGATACTTGTAAAGGTAAGCATGTGTAGCAAAGGCATTTCTAAACCTGACTGTCAACATGGCTCGTGGCCATCTGCTTTCCTCTGATGAGAAGGCTAATCATAAAGGTGGGCTTCGTACTCGAGCCATTTCCAGGCAAATAGAGAGATCCCCTTGGTCCATTCGGAGATTTCTAGAGAGTCCTCATGTCGTTAGATATAACACCGACTGTGGACACCCATGAAAGATTACTACCCGTGACGAGCGGAAAATTCTGAGGACTGTTTCCAACAGTACGCCCTCCTTGAACCAGATCCGATCGGAATTAAACCTCTCTGTGTCGAAAACTACAGTCTGGAGAGCAGTGAGAAGATGCGAGAACATCACCAGGTAAGCAATGGGGAAGGTGCCACGAATCACCGATAGTCACAAAGAGGCTCGACTCGGATTTGCAAAGATGAACCTGGGGAGAGATTGGGCAAAGGTAGATCTGCATCGAAATCTTACCATAGAGCTGAATAATTCCTACTCAGGTCGTCTTTTCGGATGAAAAGAAATTCAATCTGACGGAAACAAGCGGTACTAACGCGACTTGAGGAAGGAACCAGTCTACTTCAGCCGTCGCAATTTCGGTGGAGGAAGTCTATGGTGTGGGGTGCATTCTGCAATGATGTCGTGTTGTATCCACCCGTCGTGAGCTGCAGTATGTATTGCAAGGATTACCAGAACGTATTGGAGCATCATCCAGTACCCTTTCTATGCCATCGCCGTCACCTCAACTATGTCTTTCAACAAGACAACTCCTCCATTCATGTGAGCCGTGCAGCGGATGACTGGCTACAATGCCAATAAATAAGCGTCCTGCCATGGCCAGAATGCAGTTCCGATCTCAATCCGATGGAACATATCTGGGGTATAATAGTCAGACAGGTTTATGCGAATAACCGTCAGTTCCAAGGCACAGAAGAGCTGAAACGGGCAGTTATCGAAGCATGGACAACAATCGATGAGGAACATCTTCGAAACCTAGTTTCTAGTATGCCATACAGGCTCTTTGATGTTGCTCCTAAACAAGGAGGAGCTATAGATTATTAACTGTTGTACATATGCCATTAACATTGATAAAACATTTACTTCCTCAGGGTGACCTTATAATTATGAAACGGTGCAAAAGCCGACACTATCTTTGAAAAATTCGTAAAAAATTTGAGGTGAAAGATATTGCGACCAAAATTTGAGTACGGAGGTACATTGCGACGAGGAATCTACCAGTGTTCGGCAAAAAATTCCATTCTGGCTGCTTTCTCCGGAATCGCAAAAATCTGGGGTGACCTTATAATTATGAAACGCACTGTATACAATAACTGGTAGTAAACGATGGTATTGAGTCATGAGTAGTGAAGAATAGTGTCCCAAGGATTTTTGCCAAAGAGCTCATGTAATACTAGTAAAAGGGCAGAGACGATGATTAACATAATCTAATAAATCCTCACTGGAGCTCAGCTAGCGCAGTGCAAAGTGGGCGGCTTGGGACCTGAACGCTTTCACTCTCAGTGGCGAATTTTCTGCCAAAGGTATGTACCTCTACGATTTAGCCCTTTACTCAAGCATGAGAACAGAACCGTCCTCTAAATGACAAGGTCACCATACCCATCCCACCGCTATTACGGTTTCGGTCGGACACCGAATGCATGACGTTCCCCCTAGATTTCAATAATAAGCCGGATAACCCCTGACCATCTTTGGGGTAAGCCATAAGTATGCAGATCAATACAACCGATCGCCGTAGAATATGCAATCATAGACCATCGGAGCCTCATCACATCCAGGATGAGCCATGAATGAGCCTGCCAATACATGTGCAGGCGATTAAAGGAGTACGCCTTACCAACAAATACGCAGTTCTGGGTTCACCATGAGCTTGGCAGCAAACCCTGGAGAGATTTTCATGGGAGGTAGAAATATATAGAAAAAAAGTGCTGCTTTTAAGAGCAGTTAAGATGAAAAGGATGCGAAATGGGAACTTGGTTCTTTTCGCAGCCCAAGGGAGTGCATAGTATAATTTACATAATTCAGTCTCTCATGCGCGTTGACGGTCAGATAATGATGTAACGACTAATTGGAGAGGTCGGTGTCAGCCTTCGCTGTCGCACTTCTCATAAACTACGGGAACCAAAAAGAATAAAAAAGGCTGAGTACTGTGTAGTGGATTCTAGACTGTAACTCGTGTACCGTTACGGTGATCGCGAAATCGACTCTCTCAGGCCAAGCGACCCTCCTGATTTGGCAATTCTAAAAATGTACAGATACTTACAAATGCACGATTGATCTCGGAACAACTTACACCATCTTTGTTTCCTTTGCGTGGGATTGTCTGTTTGCTCCAACAATATCTACTACTATCTACTAGTGACACCCACTAATACTTACAAATACCTAATTAAATAACCATTAATATCTGATATTTCATATTTGTCCAGCACTTTAGTAATTAAATACTGCTGCTAAATTTGCTCAAATAAATGAGGTAAGCTTGTCAAACAGCTCAAAAATAGTAGTCAGCTCCAGTAACACCCAATATTACTTTCAAGTAACTAATATTAACAGCCATTAATAACTGATATCGATATTTGCTCGATTTTTGATACTTTCTAAATGGGCATGCGCGGCGCAATCTAATCAACTGGCTCAATTTTAATGATAATTACTAGTAATGCCCACTAATACTAACAAATGACTAACCAGGGAAGGATCCCAAGTCGAAGTGGCCATTTGAAATGAGACCTACACTGCTGGATGTGTTTTCGGTTGCTGACTTCAAATCTGCTTTCCAAATTTGCCGAGCGTTTCTGTGAACGGAGTTATGAGGGTGGTTTCAGGGAGCTCAACATAAGAAAACTTAAATTAAGAAGATGTGCCTAGCACCCCAACGGCGGCTTGGTATAGTGGTAAGCGGGACGCTTCATGTGCGAGAGTCTGGGGTTCGGGTTTGATGGGGGACCGTATTTTTGCATTATATGGAATTTTTCCCTTAAGCACTAGGAAATACTCTTATGGTGACTATATCACGTTTTATGACCTTTCAATGCTTGCGTTGATATTTATCCACATAAGTTATACTTCAGTTTTACTCGCATGCTCATACACTCTATATTTACAGTAGGATATTTTCTGCCAGTTTACGAACAAGTGTGATACTCTAGCACGAACTGCTTGAAAAAAGAGCTTTTGGCAGTGGTAGCAACGGAGGAAAAAAACTCGTCACAGTCCATTGCTTTACACATGTCAACCCTAAATGAGAAGGAAAACAGAGTTTTGTAGGGGTCCCAAGATCACCCGGGTGAGTACTTAAGTAGGAACAAAAGCGAAATTTCCTAAACAGCACAGCACAAGCGGACAGTAGACAAGCGATAGTAAGCAAAGAATGGGGTCTCGTGTGTACACGCAAAAGTGGAGATCAATCACATATGAGGTGGTGCGTTTCACCATAATTTTAATAAGAAGCGAGAAATAGCCACTATCTGCTGGAGCTTCGGGCGGTTCAAGCAGTTCGTGCTATAGTATTAGTATAGTATTTGCGCACAGAAAAATCTCTCACTGGTAACAAGTAGATAGATAGGTAGGAGAAAGTAAGCAAAGACATCGAAAGTTCATACAACGTGATAAAATCACCACAAGAGTGTTTTCTAGTGCTTAAGGGAAAAATTCCATATAATGCAAAAATGCGGTCCCCCATCAAACCCGAACCCCAGACTCTCGCACATGAAGTGTCGCGCTTACCACTATACCAAGCCGCCGCTGGGTAGCTAGGCACATCTTCTCAATTTAAGTTTTCTTATGTTAAGCTCCCTGAAACCACCCTCATAACTTCGTTCAGAGAAACGCTCGGCAAATTTGGAAAGCAGATTTGAAGTCAGCATCCAAGAACACATCCAGCAGTGTAGGTCTCATTTCAAATGGCCACTTCGACTTGGGATCCTTCCCTGGTAAGAATACTAGTAATAATACCTAATATTTATCCAATATCTTGATATCTCCGAAATATTTGTAGTTTAATGCAATGGCATGGCTCAATTCTGATTATATCGCACCACTTCTTATCCCCGAATACTCCAAATAGAGAATTCTCATAGGAAGCGACCAAAAATCTTGGAGCCATAAACGATGACGATGACTGATTGTGATCTAACTGTAATCGGACTCGTAAATTACTGCAAAGCTTATGATTTGTACCATAACTCAAGCTGAACCACCATTTCAGGGACAATTACAGTTATTTCAGACAAATGCCATAAATCAGTTTATTGTGGACATGCGCTCTTTCGAATGGCTGTCATTGTTCATTCGAATAAGAGCTATTCAACGGAGATGCTAGTCAGCCATGGCATTCTGAAGGTTTTTTGTCCCCTTCTATAAAACAATAAAATAGCTCAAGGGATACTATGGTTGAGAAGAAGAGACGCTGGATAGTGCAGTCTCTTGGTTGCGCCACGGATCGACTTCCAATCAGAATTTCAGAAACAACTTTGTATATGTTCATGCTAGCCTTGGCTCAGGGGCTCTCATGACGTAATAAGCCATGTAGCTACAGTTGCGTAAGCAGATACACAGTAGCAAGAGCTCCAAGGTCTGTAAATCTACGCCTGATAAACAAGACCTCAGACACTTGCCCAGACGCGACTTCGTAGTACAAATGGAAACGGCTACGCTATTACCGAAACTGAGCATTTCATATCGTTCTTTGTCCTTTTCCCATAAACGTCTTCAGGGTTTTGCCTTAATAACTTCGGTAGTTGTGTGCTTTCTATATTTATCGGGTGTCCAAATAAACAAGTAAGTTATGGGATGTCGTCTGACGAATGTAGAATTTCAGCACCAATTAGCTATTCCCATAAAACAGAGAGGACTCTTTGAATTGGCAAGATCTGATCCCACATACTGAGTGGTTCCTACGCGGTAGCTTTGTTCATGGTATCCTCCCACGACTTTGATTGTAGGCTTTTGAGATTCCTACATAGGTATCAAGGTTCAGTAATTGATACTCTCGTGCCAGCGAATCTAAGCTGAATGGGAAAACGGTATTCACTTGCTCTGACGCAAGTCTCGTGAACAAACATATGTATACAGCTACTAAGTTACCGTCAGTAAACATTCGAGTTGTTCTTTGTTCTTCGCAGCGCATCGCCGAACATTACCACTTTGTAAATACTAGGGTTCACAGATGGAAAGTGTTCGATGAAGGCTTTTTTCATCCTGTCAAATGCGCTTCCTAACTAATCAGTCAGTTCGGCTGCACTTTTAAGAGTAATTAATGAAAGCAGAAAAACAAAGAAAAGAGCTAAACGATGAACCAAAGAAGCAGGAGGAGGAAGCACTGACCTGTCCATCGGTGGGCCATCGCAAGTGCTAGTATATGTTACACACGCATTCAAGCTGCCACTACGATCCTGTATTGAAGACGAATGCAGGGCGCAGCCTACAGACGGGATCGCTCTTCGTCCTCTATCCTCACCTGCAAATGCAAAATTCAATGGGAAGCGGGTTTCATGCATATTTAATTGGCTTTCTCGTAATAATTTGACTTTGCTTCTGTTTTCTGCTATAGGTGTTCCAATTGCTGCAAATCCAACCCTCAGGGAGCTATGGTGCAATGAAGTGGAGGAGAGATCTGTGAAAAAAGTAGACCCTAGTTACTTGTTTACAGTCTCGCTCTAAGTTCTTAAGAGCTATTTTTCATCCATGAATTGACGATTCGATGCTTAATCCACTACCTTGATCGTTAGGGAATTCCTTAATTAAGAGAGGAAAGGCAAAATTTTGTGCTGTGCTTCACAGCGCGATGCAAATGATGATAGAATATCCCACTGAATGAGACCTTCCCAATTCCACGAAAACATCCTTTCTGCGAACTCATTCCACCCGAATTATTTCCGCAAAAACTGCATTCACTAGTTGCCAAGTTATCTGAGCCAATTTCCATAACTTCACGGGGAGTTTCTGGGTATGAGCCTCGTGCGAAATGAAAGGGCAACCTTGGAACTTTGGCTTGATTTTCAGATTTTGCATTCACAATACTGATAAATAGTGCAAATGGTTTATGAATACATTTTTTTCATATATTCAGAGAATTTCTATATCAACTTAAGATTCCAAAAAGGCTGTAGGTCCAATTAGCGCAAAAAGAAAACAAAAACTATTCATTTAAATCAGAACAATTTATGCAAATTAACAGAAACAAATAAGGCGGCATATAACAACAGTGAGATTTCCATGTAGACCAAGAATTATTCCTCTGAGCATGAAGAGCTTTTCAAATTGTTCAACCTAGTCACAATGGCGTTCTCGGCCTGCTCGCTGTCTATCCTCTTCTTTGACGAATCCACCAAGAGATTTCTGAGTTTCGTCAATGACTTTGCATGCCCGTTCGAAGCTTTCTGGACGAGTTTCTCGTTTTTATCCAAAACTTCCTCCATCATTTTGTTTATGGTGCTTTCGTCTGTTATTCTCCACAGATTGTTTTCGTTGAAGAGCTGACAACATTCAATTATTCTATGTCTTCTGATAATTATGAGGCTATAAATTGAATCGGCTCTACCTGCTCTGCGTCCCCGATTTTGCTGAGAAACGCTCTCAAAGTTTCAAGTGCTCGAAGCTTTGTAATCCGTCCCTGGGCGTGGAACTCGACGACTGTCATGAACTGCTTCGCGAATTCGGGACTAAAAGTGGACAAAGTAGAAAATAGCAGACTTGACACGTGGCCCCCAGCAGAAGGAGATTTCTTTGTATTACATTGGAGACTGCACCATCCACGATCAAGGTATCAAACTCAGCCTATGAGCCAAGCAAGCCTTAGATATTTAGCACCGGGCCAAAAGGAGAGAGTATGGAGGATAAAAGAATAAGTGCACTGCCTACATCAACTGTTCCCGCCAGTGTAAAGACTGAGTAGACCTTCAACCACTTCTATGATACCTAATAGAAGTCTAATGCATGGGCGCATTTCAGATCCGGTACCGATCGAAACCATCGTTGTAGGCTGATATCAGTTAATCAACAACGAATGGATTTAAGCATATTTATTCCTACTTACGGTTCGAACTCATACCTATGCACACACTTCTGACCTTTACAGTAGACCATCTCTATGAGATTATGCGTTTTTACTCAATTTTTTCTCACAAATTCGACGTGAATCTTGTGATACTTGATAATATCAGTTGATGAAGTAATTCTAACATTTACCCACCCATGTAGAAAATGCTCCAAATGTGTTCTCCACTACATCAATCGGAATATTTCGAAAGTGGGCAAAAACTACTATTTCTGGGACCAGGAAGGGACGTGCAGCGATACAGCACCTGCTTCAGTAGGAATAGGCGCTGGGACCACCGTGGGACGGGATTCCGCCTGCGGTGGCCCTCGCAGGGATCCTTGCTGACATGGGGTTCATCACAAAATGGTAAAGGGACGAAACACATTGCCTAGGCCGGGACGCAAACTCGGATTCGTACCTCCCTGTCGCCATTCTGATCTGTTGTGCTACCGAGACCAAGACTTTCCATAATTTTCTAAAGTATATTCACCACACCTACTCAGAACCATCACATTTCTTATTTTTGTCAGCATCATACTTTATATTCACATTACTAGTTACTCTTGATCGGTTCGTAATCGACATCAGCCAAGCCACTCATAAGTAAAGCGGCTTCAATTATTGTCTACCGAGGACAAAAAGTTAGCCTAGCTCGAATCTCAACTGAGAACATGCGTTTTGCCCGTATAACATGAACCTTTCAATATTTTCAAAACACAGATCGAATACGTGGCGCATCAAAAAGTCAGGTTCAACCTCTTCATCTCCCATCATTCTTACAATTGTTAATCGTTCTCCTACTGAACTGAACCATATTCAGCCACCCATAAGCGTTTATAGTACTCCTTTCTATCAGCCAGAATCGGGCTGTATTCGAAATTACTCACTCTTCTGGAGGATACACTGCTTTGCTCCTTCGCATCATCATCTTCAGTTCGTACATCCATGTTACGAATTCGCTGGCTCCACAATTTTTCAATCGATCAGCGCAACGATCCACAAATCGAGATAAATCGGGATCTTCCTGCAACAAAAAGACAAGAATTTGAAGTCATTTTCTAATTCAAAACTTTCCCCACTAGTGACCTCACGGACGCGGTTGTAAGTGTTATAAAAGACGTACAGCATAATAAACTGCCCGTCTCGGTTCAAAACCCAACTGCTGGTATTTCACGTAGCTGGGTTCGGAAGACACTGACGTCATGCATTCATCCACCCACTCAGGCCGAATCTGGACAAAATTATAGAATTATTTACCAGATGCAACTCATTTGTATAAAGACCTATAAATTGAAAAAGTTTCTAGATGGCAGCATAACTGCAACTCCAGTTAAATTTGCTTACTTTCAGAAAAGGTAGATTGGGCTCAGGAATGAAACGATAGTCAGTGATCTCCTCTTTGTCTCGCATGGATACGGTGCGTCTGAACGAATAGATGACTCCCATAATCAAAACTAACTCGGTAGATAGTGAATCAAAAACTGAGAAGCCCTGACCTAATACTCAGAAGTTAATTCAAAATGGATTTTTTTACTCAGTAGTAACGAGCACTTCGCCTTCCTTCTATGAATGGAACCTTTACGATGGAAGGCGTTTGATACATAGAATAAAAGAAAAACCTAATTTGGAATTAAAACATATTTGGAAAAGCAGAACGTTTTCTCTAAATTGTGAGACGACCTTCAATAACCCATGAAAAGGAGGAAGAAGGGGAGAAGAGGGAGCGCAGCTACAAGTTTTCTACCCTTCCTTCTCCAACCCTTTCAAGAAACTTAACAACCAATTACGTAAGTGTGAAGGACATGCTGACCGTCAGCATGGGAATCGACATTCCGACCAAACATCTGACCGGATAACCTCACCCTTGCCCTTTCAAAGATGATCATTCCCATCGTATTATTTCTGCTTTTTCTTCATAACTGGCTCTCGAAAGCATTCTTTCCAACACGTACGATAGTGTATTTCTCTTTGTTCACTACAACATTCATCTTAATGATATCTAACTCGACATCTATAAATTTGCTTCCTCTTGAAGCCAGTTCATGGGGAACAGCGTTTTTTTTCGGGCACTTTCCCAGTCTCAGTTCTTTATTATTTATAACTTCTTCTAGCATTAACATTCTCTATAACTTACCCGTGCTCATCACATGTTCTCGTCTCGTTGACTACTCGGTTTCCACTCGAAATCACTTCATACTGTCGGTTGATTTCAAAATTGATTGCCGTATGAAGATGCCGTAAGCTGTTGATGTTTTTGACCTTGAAAGAAGATATTCAGACCTTCTTACAATCGACGGAATAAGCAGGTTAGAAGACTAAACAAAATAGGAAAAGAAAACTGCTACCTCTGTTTTGACTCCTTTGTTTCCATCGTGTGATAATGACACATTTGCGTCAACACGTAGATGGCCTTCTGAAAGGCAAGTCAACAGTTCAGATCTATGGATATTCCTCGCTACTTATAAATATCCAGCTATGCGTCAATCAAACTAAAGAAGGCTACTTTAGGCTCAGCTTGGACTATAAATGTTTTCAACAGAAATGATCCCATATTATTTATCTCTTCCAATTTGCAAGCTGGCAATGCGTTCGCTTACAGTAAGCTCGCTATTACCGTACTATGCATTTCTCCTTGGCATATGCCGTGGTGCATGAGAAGTAGACGAAGCTGCTGAACAAAGCACATTGCCTCCAAAGCTGTTGAGAAATCCGGCTCACTAACAACCTCCACCAATGGGGCACCTAAAGCACTGATATTCAGGAAAACGTTATGACTATTAAGATGAGAAGCAACTTATGTTAAGTAACACCTGCACGATTGAGATCAATGAGAGATGACTGGCCGAAATGAATGGTTTTTCCGCTGTCCTGTTCAAGTTGCAGCTGGGTGATCCGGCCCTGCAAAATGACAAAGAATGCTCTTTCTGCGCAACTCCCACAAGCGAGGAATTTATTTCGTCGGGAAATTTAGGTTGAGAAAACCAGAAAACGCTGTCACAAAGCTCGCTGTCACACCATTTCCCATGTTTCTCAATCATGGACAACCAAAAGCAGAAATCGAAGGGATAGCAAGTTTTGCCTTGAACCGATTGGACGGTGAGAACTTGTTTAAACTCAATCTTCTGAGTTAGAGTTACTTTAGGCTGCTCGGTTCTCTTCCTAGATAAGGAATAAGATTATTAAGCTATCAATGAATTTTGCAGTTCTTGTGAATAGGAAGGGGATCGTTCTTCTTAGGAGCTAGGGAGAAAGTGAACACTTGAATCCGGTCTTCCTCCTCTTCCTCTTCTTCTCCTTGGGATTAATCGCATGCCGGCCGTCGCAGGGCCTGCTGTTCTCCTCAGTCGTCTCCACTTATTTCTGTCTACGGCACCTTCTGCCTTTATTTTTGCTTCGGCTAAGTCCTACTTGATCACGTTCCGCCACCACTCAGAGCCTAGAATTTCGTTGTCCTATCGAATGATTCTTTGGTTTTCCTCGTACGTGCCCGAACTGTCGCAGTCGCTGCTCTTTCTTCTTTGATTTCAGAAGTCTTTGTTCCTGATCCCTTCCAGTCGCATCCGACCGCAGGCCCATCTGAGCATCATCATTTTAGCGGGGTGAAGCTGTCTTTCATGATTTCTACTGACGGGCCGATACTCGCTGTCGTAGGGCACCTGTACACCTTTTCTTTGAGTGTGTTGGAGCGGTAAGGCGTACAACGGTTGCACAGGAACCGCTAGACCCCTCCACTTCATCCGTGCCACGTTTATTCGAACTTTGACAACCTGGCCCACGCATCATCAGCGAATAGATCACTCTTTAGGAATCGGAAGTCCTGTTCCCTTTCGATAGCTCCCCCAAGGTCGTCTACGATTGGCTCCGTGCACTCCTGAGCTGAAGAACTTGGTCTTCTTCATGCTCAGCCGGCGCCCATTGTCCTCCATTTCTGCAGCTTGTCCTGGTTTCTTCTGTGCCCTCCGCTGTCATCAGCGTAGAGGACGGTCTTTAGTGAAACATCCAAAAATTGGGTTTTCATTCACTATTCCTTTTCCTTTTTTTGAAGCATATGCTTACAATTTTCTCCGGGCCTTGAAGTAAGAACCGTAGCCAATGGCACAATATTCAGGAAACCGAGTCAAAACCTACAGCGCACTCATAAGTTGCAAAGCTGAACGCTGAGTTGCTCGAGACAAGAAAATGCTCTAAATATGTTGGTGATCGAGTCAGTGATCATTTCTTTTACTACTTTACCTATTTTTTACTTAATAGTACATACCTGAAAAATGATGGAAACCATCGCTAACCTCTTTGTTGTATGATGGGATATCCTCGCTGTACACCGCGTATGTAAACCTTCCGTTCCGAGCCACAGGCTGATCACTCTGCGTTATTTGATATCTATAATATGTAAGAAAAAGGATGCAAGTCAAACTTTTAGAGAAAACAGTAATTACCGAGGAAGTGAGAATTGGTCAACTGTACCCTCACAAAAGTAATACTCACCCAGCTGGCATATCGGCATAGAAGTAGTGTTTTCTGTCAAATCTGCAGTACGGTGGGATTTCACAGTTCAGAAGTACAGCCATCCGTAAAGCATGCTAAAAATAAGAAAACAAATAAGCGTACTTTGCTCTACTGAGGCCCACTAACTACATCCCCTCACCATCACACAGCTTTTATTGAGCATTGGCAGTGTACCCGGCGTAGCCATGTCGAAAGCAGCAACTTGGCTGTTCGGTGGAGCATCACTATCGCAAGGTGCTCGGGAAAATAATTTAGATTTTGTGTTCAGCTGAACATGAACCTAAAACAATTGCTCCAAAAGCAAACAAAAAATACGAACTAATAAATTAAGAGCTCGATTCCACTATACTGTTCGAGATATGTTATGACAAATATTTAGATTCGTTTGACCGTAGGACTATGCTCCATTTTGAGCTCCTCTACGGAATCCACAGAACTATGCGAATGGAAGCAGTCTGAGAAAAGAAAAGGGATCGTTCGTGAATGTTCGTCGGCGACCTAACTAGCGGAAGAAATGCCCGTCTCTCTACTACTGCTAACTTACTTCATGCCGAACGTGGAGTAAAAGTGCTAACACGGCTCTGAATCTCTACGTGGATAGCGCACTGAACGGGACGGTAGTCAATTAAACGGTCACTGGCTGATGAATAAAAATGAAGAGAAAGTTTCGTAGGTTCCAGAGAATTCAATACAACAGGTAACGACGTTTTGCCCTCCCCTTTTCCCCAAATGCTACAAATAAATATTTTTGAAACTACCGGCACTTTACAATAACTCAGGCAACCTCACCTCTAGCCCTATCACCGGTTGAAACTCTTCGCGAGAAAGTTGAGCGAGTTTCGAAAGCTTGCGCCTCAAAACTCGCCATGGCAATGGTCGTAAAGCCACTATCATCCAAGTGCTGCTGAAAAATAATTGAAACTACCCGACAAGGACTAAATCAAGTGCAGAAACAATTCATACCGTAACCCTACTATTTCTTCGCACTACAGCTAGACGAATAACACGTGTTCTATGATATTTCGCGAGCAGCTGCAGTGCGGACAAATAATTTGGGGTACAATACGAATTTGGGTCCTCAATTAATTATCGTTCACTACACTTCGCTAGGACAGGTAGAAACCGCTTCCAGAAAACCACGAGGCAGATATCCATTCAATCCTTCCGTAAAAATCGTGCCACTCTATCATAAAACTTTTATATTTGAACAACATCTGGAGAAACAATTGCATTCCAAACACAGGAGACAGTAAAACACGGAACAGATGCTGTCTCTGTGAATAGAAGGCAAAAAAATCACTGGAAAAAAAACACACCCATGCAAAATCGATAGGAGCGTAACAATCACATGAAAAGAACTTCGCAACAATGCCAATCTTCGCAAGAACGAATATTAAGGCAAACAACATAAATAATATTAATTAACAGATAAAATTGTGTTGATCGGTTCGAGCGCCATATCCGCGTTTTTCACGACTCGGCGCAATGCTGGCTGTAGTTCATTAAGCACCATTTTCGCTGCTCCTTCGACGGATTGTAGGTATTTCTGGAAATTCATAATGAGCTACTGTCATGCCAGAGAAGAACATTATGGGTGTTCCTAGAATCGCTCCCTATCTTTGATAAATGGACGGCGAACGCGCCAGCAGAGTGTCATATGCTGATATGTTTCATACCAGGGTATTTTCGCCATAGTTTGTTCGAAATGTGTAGGCTATTCCAAATATTTCCGACCGTTATCTCAAAAATAATCAACCGCTTCCATGGGATTTGATTTTTTCTCCGAACAGGAGAAGGGGTAGTAGCCCCTGCCTTGAGAGATGATCGTCAGGTCACCATCGAAATCCAAATCGCATTATAATCGAGTTCCTTACCAATCAGCATTACCCAAACTGTCAAATGACTTTCAATAAACTGCTGTTTCAAGTCAAGGAAAAGTAAGTTTTTCACATGCTAGGTCAGCTCAAGAAGCATGATGCTTAAAAAAGTTGCACATTCAAAAACACAATGATAATGTTCAAAACGAACGTTGAAGCCTTCTTGGCCTTCTGCGAAGTGGAATGCGTACACCAACGCGAGTTCAGACGCCGACCGAACAGCTGAGTTGCTCTCTTTTGCACCATTCGCCAAATGTGGGACGATTAACTGAAATTTATGTCTCCTTTTGAGATTAAGGGAATTCGATTTAAAAAGGTTTTACCTTCAGAAGTTCGCTATCAAGTTGTTCAGGAGAGGAATGGAGTACATGACCAAGTACAGCCGCAGCAACTCGTCGCACTTCAACTGACTGATGACTAAGTGAACGCCCCACAGCGGCTAACAAATCCCGATCGACGCCTGGGGTTTGACTGAAATCGATCACATAGAATTCGCATAAAATTAGCACAAGCTAAATTGAAATTAAAATAAGTTTGGAAGAAAGCGAAGCGGAGCTGAAAAAAGAGCCGAAATTAGTAAGGAATGCAGGACCTGATAAGGATGTGTGCTGCAGCACGTAGAGCAGCACAAGCAACAGGAGTTTCAGCGCTCAATGCCGCCATTAGAGCTGATCGGCACGCGTTTTCCGCTTCTGTCCAGACCGTGGTCGAGTCAGTCTGGAATGGAGTTGGAAGTGCGGGACGCTCAGTCATTCGGAACAATCTTCAATTAACAACGTTCACCTGACACATCTGCTGTAGTGCGATGGCCATCGCCTGGCGTACCCGTGGCTTTGAGCAATTTTCTACATCTGAAAAAACCAACATTTCAAGAAAGGAATCCCGTCGAAAGCTTACTAGCGCAGAACAGATGGGGCGCTGATTATTTTAACCAATCATTTCAGCTGAAGTGACCTCGGAAAATGTTCTTCGAGCAGAATTCCTTTGTTCTTATCGCCAGCTCCCCATACAGCGCTCCACTGCATACAGTAAGCGACGTGTCCAGCTCAGTTGGTGTATCTAATGGCACCTCAAGAAAAAGAGCATAGGTTTCGAAAGAAAATAACTGGAAATGATAAAACATACTGTGTACTGCAATTCGCACACTCGATATCCTTCCTGGATAGTTGCTTCTGAGAGTGGATTAGCAATTTTGCCCACCAGCGCTCGTGCAGCGACAAATGTCGTCTCTCTGACATCATCATTCATTCAGAAAAGAATTCTAAGTTTTTCCTGATATTTTCCCTCGTGGATTGGCCCCACTGCCCCACGCTTTTTATGTGGATTCTATTTTGGTGCTGATCCCACCGTAGTAATCTTCCCCGAAAGGTCAGTTGGTTCTCACAAGACTTGTCTGGAAGACATGAAGGCGGGCTAGTTTGTATTAAATTATTTAGCTCTCCAAAGTGAAATCAACGATTGGAATTACTACATATCAACTTTTAGGCTAACTCTTCAAACCATTACATTTAATTATTATGGCAAAGTATTGAGTTATAAGGTTGTAGGTACTCACAGGAGCGCTTGATCCTGAGAATGAGCAAGCATTTTCAGAATCTCAGTGACTAGTGGCTCTGGTTTCAGATGAATGCGTAACAAGCGAGCCAGAGCACCTGAAAGCAGTAATCGTCGAAGAATCGGTTACATCCGGCGATTGGCAAAATGACTTTTGTCAAGCTCTCACCTCCAGCCACAAGTCGTACAGGTCGCGACGTTGGATCTTGTAGTGCTTTCAGGAATGTGGATTGCAGTTGAGGGAGGAAAGGACGAAGAAGTGTGTCGACCTTCAAAGAAAAATAGTTTGACAGAACAATCTTCTAAGAAACCTGCTCTCGAACAACTACGATGAGTATTAAAACTTACCTTGTCGAGAAGTTTGCTGAGCGTCTCGAGAACTGCCAATTTCACATTAGCTGGATATCGATCTCCGAGAACCCGAACTAATGGCCCAGTAATATTAACCACATGAGCCTTCAGAGCCGACACATCAGATACAGATACCATCTGACCAAGAGCTTCTCCAGCCAATGCCTTCAGTTCAACTCCACCTGCAAACGACACTATCATTTTAGAGAAAGGCAACAATATAAGATATGCATTTGAGAGCTACTACTCATTGATGATCACTGGCGGATTAATACGACGCACATATCACTCTCCTTTTCTTAATCTCAAGATTGCAACGGCCAAAAAAGGATTTGAATGGAACAAATTGAGCGAGTCTTCAGCCTCCCTCAGAGATTGAATCCCTCACTAAGAATTTAGGTGAGGAGACGAGATGCGAAAATCCCGGTCCTTCCTTTCGGTTTTTTATTGGTGCGTTCAAAGCGGCGTGATCGGAAGTCCAATCAAGGTCTGGGAAGCTTTTGAATGAACAATTTTGTAGCACCACGATGCAGTTACTATAGTTTGAGGGCTTACTTTTCATTCTTTGCTTCGAAGTTTAGAGCACCGACATGTCATTTTTCCAGTGAGCTTACCAAAGGGACCTAACTATAGAAATAAAAACCTCATATTGAGAACCTCAAGAGAGCTTTTTGATGCTCAAGACTTTACGCAACATTTCCGTTTGTTACGATTGAACCCGATTCAAACTTATACCTAAAAAATGCACCCACTATCATTCAGCAAATGCTCAACAAAAGATATGGAACAACAACTTCGAAAAAGAACGTAGCAGCGAGGATGTCATAACTGTGATACCAACCTTGTAATATGGCTTCTCTGAGCATTGGTAGAAGCGGTTGCAATGCTTTCGGATGAGCAAAACCAGGTATCGGTTTGCCCTTAGATTGAGCAACAATGAAGTTCAAAGCTTTCTTCACAACAGGGATAGCTTCCTTAAAAAAATTGTTCAGGATTCAAACGAACTCAACACTAAAACGTGGAATAATATGGAGTTGATAGCGGCGGACAGCAAAGGTGATCAGGTTTACTCAGAAAGCACAATACATAGGCGAAAGCTAACGACAAAAATCAGTTCAAAATCTAAACTGTAAGCCCATCACTGACCTGCATCTCTTTCTGATCCAATGCTTGAGCGACGCCGATAGCTGCGTTAACAGCATGGTCTACAATTTGAGCATTCGGAGACATATACAAGTGTAGCAATCCAGGAAGTAAGTCGCCCGTGAGGTAGTTGAGGGAAACCTATTCATGGAATATGTTATTCTTGATGAGCTCTGTGAAGCGAGATACTGATTAGTCAAATGAAAGCACTAAATGTTAAAAAATATAACAACCAAAGTTTCAATCGAAAAAAAGAATTAAGGACATACACCACTCTTAGCGACATAGGTATGAAGCAAAACAATCGCAGGCACATTTCCTTTATTGGCTTGCTTGAGAAGGTAGTCAACAAGGACGGGTATACCTTCGTCGTCAGTTACCGCTATTACTACCTTCTCGCAGCTGTCGATCATCTACAAATAGGGTCATAAATTGACACACGTTTGGCATATCATCATACATTGCAACCATAAGGCTACCCACTGGATCATATTGGTCGTTCGTTTGACATGCTGATAATAATGCATCCAGAACCCGGGGGAGTTGTCGTGAGAGAGAGCTTCCTTCAAAGATGTCATCACCAGTAAAGTGAGTACATTATGAGTCTCTTCAAACATTTTTCACAAAATTTCCACCAATTTGAGACATCTTCGCTTTGTAAAATTCTAATTAGTACAGCAAAAAAATTCTCGCTCTTCATACATCGGCGCGAAGATAAATTCTTGTGATAAAAAACGGAAAACTTCATACCTGCCACAGAAGCTAAACTACAAAGAGCATGCACATTGATTGGAGGTCGGGTAAGACGAGGTAGCAAGTATGGCAACATTTGCCTGAAGTAAATATAAATCAAGAAAGATCTGGGATGAACATAAGACTGCAATGTGATTACCTGCTGTTCTGTTTCATTATCTCACACAAACCAGCAAGAACGTCTTCCTTTTCAGGAGTCAGTTTTTCAAGCAATGGAGTGATGATCTCATCCAAAGCTTCATGACCAACCATCTGAAGTTAGTTTCAAATTATCTCAAGGTGGCTTCAGCAACACCAGATGCAATTTCATCACGTTGTGGTAAAAATCCATTAAATAACGCTTTGAAATGAGCTGTATGAGCTGAAGAAAACTGCAATCAAATATTCTGCATACTGAACGAACCTGATAAAGGACTGAAAACGTGTCGGCAGCCGCCGATCTAACAACTGGTGAAGGGTCGCAAATGCCATTGCGGACGGGATTCACTAGATTCTCCAAGTAATGACTGAGAACATCCTGAAATTTCGAAGACTAGATTAAAAACTGGTCAGGTTGAATGGGCAATAATATCAAACTGAATAAACTGAGAATCCCACAGTATAGAAGTCTGTTGCCCACTTCCTAAACTCTAGAAACTATACGGGTAAAGGAAAACCTCAGACACAGGGAAATTAGCATTAACTCAATAACTCAGTTAGTAAGATGCTACGAAGGCATTGCTATAGAAGAGCTACTAGGTTATAAAAGAGATCACTGCAGGAAATAAAAGTAAAAAGAGCAAATGCAACAAGTAAACCAAAAAATACTAGAAACATTGTAAAATGAGCAAAATCACGAACCTTAGTGATATTATCCATGATTTCGTGTAAGGCAATCGCAACTCCTACCCGTTTTTCTAGGTCATCAGACTTCTGATTTTGTTCCAGTATCGGAAGAATCTTAAAAAGGCTACATGCGTATGACAGCCGCATAAAAATAACTTCCTGACTCAATCCTCCCAACAACGCGAATTGTTACCTCGTTGATGATCTTTTCACCCATTTTTCGTACTAGTTCTCCCAAACATCTCGCACCCATCTGCTGACGCTCTTCACAAGTAGACGCCAAAGAGTCAACAACCTGAAAATGAAGAAATCATTACGAACGATTATACCTTCCCAAGGGTGGTCCAAACTGTTAGACAGTAATTAATCAAAAATATTGCTGACCATTTCGAAAAGAACTTTCATAATCTCCTTGAGTGTACGTGGGGTGTTTGCGACAACAATCTTCCAGACGTGGCTGGCTGCTTGACGGACAATCAAAGCAACATCAGACCTACAAACGCAGAGGTAAAAAAAGAAGTAAATTTATGAGAGAACTATAATACTTCATAAATACCGACCTTGCTAAATACAAGCCGGCTAGCACACTATCACGGCACTGCTGTCCAAGAGCTCGCACAATACTCTTTCCAGCGTGTTCCATACCCATTGTATCGTCCTCATTTGCGGTTGATGACGTGCTCTTACCCGATACACCTGAAGAAACTCACTTCATCATGTATCTTGCAGATATTAAGACCAAGTATCAGCACGCTTGGTTGAAATGATAGTAACCTGAGATAGTGAAGAGGAAGTCTCCGATCAGTTGCACCGATGCATGACGAATACGCCAGTTCTCATCATGAAGGGCGTTTTGCAACTGCGGCAGAAGCAGACGACGGGCATGCGAACAGTACTGAGCAATGAGGCGCTGACCTGCTTTGAGAGCCGATGCACGAACGTATCTGAAAAGAATGTAGCTGGGAATCGCTTTTTTTTCCAATATTCGGACTGGCCTCACAGCACACCGTGACCCGTCAAAAGTGCTCTAACTCCTATGGAATGCACCAAGCCAAATCATTGCTTTTGAGCCCTAGAGCAGGAGCCATGAACTAGTGAGCTGCGATAAAGAACTGAGACTAAGATGAATAAATGGTGCCACATACTCGTTTTCATCAGCCAGAGCTTTAAGAATAGGTGGCACGATCTGCGGTAAGTACGGTAGGAAGTTTTCTCCAAACACCATTGGTAGATAGATGTACATAAGAATGTAACCATCCCGTGTCTCGGCAGTGACCTGAAAGCCATCAACTTCCTCTAATGAAAAGTGCCCATATATTAATGAAGTAGAATGATATCTGCCATGCAGGAACAGACTTTCTGCGTTTATTTAAACTGGTCACTTTTAGTAACAGCTTTCTTACCTCCGTACTCTCAGTGGCCGCGATAATTTCAGGCATAACGAACTCAAGTTGTTCAGACCCAATACCAGCAAGTACTTCGCAAAGACCTTGAGCTGCTCCAGATCGATCGACAGTCGAATGTGGAGAAATCTGAACAATTTTTCCGAATTTAGATCTAAACTTTCTCAGAAGTCAATGTTTTTACCAATTTCTCCTTCAACCAGGGCACAATACTTCCACGGAGTTTCTCGCTGGTTGCTCCGGTAGACTTTGCAACGATAGCTCCAAGCGCACGCGCGGCAACCGTTCGGATCTCGGGCACAGGATCAAGCAAAGACTTTTGCAGCCCTGGCACCAGATCACACATGTATGGTTCCATATCCTAAAAGTTTTCAAACTTAATTAAAACTTTCAACATCACCAAAGACCAATAAGTTACTTTATGTTCGGTGAGGGTGTAAATGTTCGCAATGATTTGTGCTGCTACTTTTCGTGTCTCACTATTTCTGTCTTCGAAAGCTCGTCGAACTACCGGCATGATAAGAGCAAGTGAGGGTGCATCGATGTAGTGGATGAATTTGGTATTCAGAACAGCCTGAAAAAAAAACTCCTGAAAAGTTTTCGACATATTCTGTAGGCACTTTTACATGAAAGTCCACGATATGCCCGGAGGTATTACCTGTAACGCATAATTAGTTTTGTTGGCAGGATCCAACAAGCCCGAAATGAGCTGGTTCGACACTCCCAAAATTTCTGGATTCCTAATGACACTCGCAATCTGTCTAAGGGCCTTTTCACCACTTCGTTGAACCTTAATCAGTAAACTGGAGACCAATAACTATCTAAATCAGAACGTTGATGGAAAGTACCTTTGACGAGGAATCTGCCAACACTTCGATGAGTTTAGGAACAATATTGGGCAAACAAGCTGACAGTTGCCGAGGAGCACAGAACGCCATAGAACCAAGTAATTCAGTCTAAATGTAGTTCTACATATGAGTTTTCTGAATAGATTAAATACCGCATGGAGATTTGTAAGCATGGGAAGTGGTCTCAGCACTCACAGCTGCGCATTTTGTCCTCCAAGACTCATCGTCAAGCGCTGTAAGCAGCGATGGAAGAACCAACTTCGTTCCATGAGGTGACATAGAGGACATCATGGCTACAGCAGTATCCTAAGTTGTTAATTTGGCAATTTCAAATACAAGTACAATTTACGTTTCAGTGCAGCCATCGAATTAAAACAATAGTACATCCTTAAAAACTAATACAAACCTCAGCAGCTCTACGCACACTTTCATCACTGTCTCCGAAACAAAGCAGTAACGATGGCAAAGCTTGAATCATGTACGGTTCGAATAGTTTACCAACAGTGCTGAAGAGAGCATTGAGTTATCTCTCTACGAGCATAATTAAATTGAAGCACACCTGCACAAAATTTCCAGTGCTAGAAGGCCTCCTTCGCGGTGTTTCGCATTCTTCTTCTCCAAAAGTGCTTTTTGAACGGCTGGTAATAGGTCGAGCTCCTGAATTGACCCACAATCAAAAGCGTTACAGGCGACCTTGTCGATTAGATACGAATAATGGCAATGCTACCAAAATGCTCCTAGCTACTCTAACACTCGTAACTTGGAGCACAAGCTAACATTTCTTTCGACATTTTCATGGCCACGAATTTTAGGGATTAAATTTGCTTATTCCGGAATCATCACCATCACCAATCACAGATCGAAGCTACGTCTTACATGCGATTCATTTGCAAGCGAAACAAAAGAAGTGCGTAAGAAGGTCGACTTGGGAGCTTCATTTTTTCATTTCATTTCATCATCCTAACTTCTTTTCAATACTTCCTATCCATACAAGCAACATGGTCGGAGTTCATATTGTCGCTAGCTACGGAAGCCTTGATGATTTTTGGAGTATAACATCACATAGAAGAAACTGATCCTTCAGCTTCGGGTGATTCAGTAATGATGGAGAATATGGAACAGCCTCTAAAGCCTCAGAAGCACTATGACAATGGATTTCTATGACGGCCTTGAGATGCTTCTTAGTGTCTTTCGATACATTACTGACCTTAAGTGAAGAAACACCCATTCCTTTCACAATTCCAGCTATGCCGTAGGCGGCACCACGACGTTCACCATAGGATTCAGCTTCAAATAAGAGCCACTGCAGCTTTTGGATCAGCGTCTTAACCGAATCTCGAATTGCAGGAACTAGCGGGGAGAGGCATCGCGAAACCGACTCTTGTACCTGAACGCCATTTTATTCTGCAATGTCACAGGGCAAAGAGTTGAACAAATAGGAATACATTGACTTAGCAATCTATACCTGTTGACTGGGAGTCGAAAGTGCTTCCATCAGTCGAGCAACTATGTCACGGACTTTATCGGAAGAAGGATCGAGATATTGAGCGAGAGTCCCAAGAAGTACCACTAAACCTTGTCTCAAGTTGTCGTGCTCTCCTCCACTTGGAGTGGTATCCGACAGATGTTCTGGAAAGATAAAGTACCGGAGGAATGGAAATGGAAGGAATGGTCAAAATTATGAACAAGTGCGAGATATGAGATTGCCGCAGTACATGCCACAACTTCTTACCCAAAAACGGCAACAAATCATTCATGATAGCTCGACCGTGCTTTCGAATTACTTCAACGGCCGCATCTCGCATTCCATTTCTACAATCAGCGTGACGGTCTGCGAGACCTTGTGGAACGACCTAGAAATAAACTAGCACTACCCAAACTTCGGCTGTGAAGGGCTTTCATGCTAACCTTCAAGACCAAATTAAAAAATCTGTAGCCCACGTTTGAAAAATTACCAATTTAATGAATTGCATGGCATCTTTGGCTTCCACGTGATCGGCCAAACGTCCTAAAACTTGACCGACACCACTGCGTCTAGCCCACTCGTCAACGCTGTCCGATACCATTCGACCAACTTCATCGAAAACTGGAGGACGGATTCTAGCCAGGTCAGTGTACACCTGAAAATCATCCAATTATGATCTCAGCAAAATCATCCTGATGATGCAAGAAAAATTCGACCAGAACAGCTGAGCCAGTTACACATCTTTCAAAAAAATTGCTAGTGTTTGAATGGCACTTGTGAATACTCTTAACAAACTACACGTGACAGAACGGTAGAAAGAACTAGCCTCGTCAAGTTTAGCAAGAAGCATTGGCATTTTTTCCGGAAATTCTTGTACAAATGATGCAGTGGCACCCGCAGCAGACTGTCGAACAAAGGCCACTTTGGATACGCACTTCTCTACAAAAAGGTTCCGAGATCAATATTTACATTGGTTGATCTGATCCCAATGTACTGTCGAGCAAAAAAGCAAAAATCAAAAGAAATTGTAACTTTTGAACTCACCGATAAGAGGTTCAGCCATTTCAGGTCTCAGGTGAAATACTGATGCGTACCACAACTGGGACGCTTGCTCAGCTACAGGTTCAACAGCGTCGAACCGAGCCACGAATAGTCGAACAAGACATTCGAGAGCAAACTGGTTATCGTTTGACGACAATACGAGTCGAGTTAATAACTGCGGTGCAGACAATACCTAATAAAGCAAAATAAACATGCCAACACACGACTGCTTGAATTTCATCTCAAAAATCCTTCACAATTTAGTACAGCCAAATTCCGTCAATGTTCATAACATAAGATACATATTAGCAGGAATAGAAGATTTCTCATTTTCTTAACCCATTCGTACGTTCGACTTCCCAGCTTGACTCCAATGTTACGAAACTATTCACTTTTGAGAATAAGTGGTGAATGAAATTTTGGTACCTTAATGACATTTTCTCTCAAATCACAGCTATCATTATCGAGATAGTTAAGCGCACTTCTGGCCAAGCTGACCACACGTGGTCCGGTATCTTCCGTCTCATTCGCAAGACTGACAAGTTGTACAAGTGCCTGAACATTGGCTTCTTCAGTTATTGCTATTGAGTTGCGTCGCAAGGTCTTTCATGCCCACATTTGTTGTGAATGAATTCCTTGTAAAAGAATAAACATAAAAGTATCCAAAAGAGAAGAATTACCTGTCGCGAGTGAGAAGACAAACTCCTTGCATATTCCGAGAGCAACAATGTCGCGTATTCATTCATCGGCAATTGCAAAACAGAATTATCCTGAACTCTGACATAATCGCAAGAGCACCCCTTGAGTATTACAATTCACAGACATTCCTTCCCTCGATATCGGCTAGAACAAGGGTATGAAAAATGGAAGTCCAACCTTCAAGAAACGTCGATGTATAGCGTTTTGCAAAAGTGTCAGAGTGGACTCTCTGATATCGTCTCCGAACTGGCTAGAGGATGAAAGGAGCTCGCGTATCATCGGGTAAAGTACTGTCAATTGTGTAGCGCCGACAACATCTTCGAAGATGAAGGTATCGTCCTAGAAACTGAGCTCGACGGAAAATCAACAATCTACTGAGAAAACGCGCACCTCATCTCCAGTCTCTACAACGAATGCCCGCTCATTCAGTAGCTGAAGACATCGTTGGAGAGCCGCATTCAGCGGCTCATCTTGCCAGTTGGGCACATGATAATGAGCTCCAATCACCCGTAAAATAGTACTGCCCAGTAACTCGTCTACAAAAAGAGTTCAGTGTAAACTTCGTATTTGCACAGAAAAATGACGAAACGATATTACCCAAATAGTCCTCGGTGTGAGGAAATGCAGCATCACGATATGCAAAGAACAATTCTGCTGCGTTTTTGGTCACAAGGTAGCTCTTTGTAAGTGGAATGCAGTAGTCGAAAAGAAGGCTCGTCCTGAATATGGAGCAGAATTTGGAACATTAAGAACACTTGGGCCTGTTGACCACATCAAGAATTCAAATATGATTGAATGGTCTCATAAGCGACGCGAGCACATTCACAATGGTGATGTATTACAAAGTTAACCACATGAACGAACCGAGCCATTGCTCCAACGTGATCTGCAGCCACCATAGCCCGAGCTTCATCTAATTTTGCTTCAGCAATAACGTATTTGTGACGCATTTCATCCCTTATTTCCTGAATTTGCAAGGGCACTTAATCTAAGTATAAATCAACATAACACAAATTGAATGATGAAGAGAAACCTTTTCTTTTGCTAGCTCTTTTTCCATTACTTGCTTCTGGGCGGCAGTCAGTTTCCCTTCCTTTCGTTTCTTTTCAGCAAGCTCTCTTCGAAGTTGCATTTCGGCTACTTGATCGCGGAAGCTGTACGCTTTATTTTCCCGACGCATATTATAGGTTATTTCACCTTCGTCACTGAAAATCAATGTTGTTTCCGATTTCTATGAATTAGCAATTTTACATCATTGAAAAGACAATATTATAATAACAGCTTCAAGAACATGGCAGCACTTACAATTCTAAAACTTCGGTGTTGTATAGATGACCTTCAGAACACTGGTAAATCAGAACGTGTCTTTCAGGGATCCGAACATACTCGCCAACATCAATTTCAGCTATGCTTTTTTCTATGTAACTCCACAGTCCGTCTCGTAACGATGGGTGATTAAGTGCCACGAGCGTTATCAAAGCATTGTCTCTGAAAGAGTGAAATTCCATTTTATCTCACGGTTTTTGAGAAATACATAAATGCGAATCTTTGGAAGTTGAGAAACAGTGACAGACCGAACGCTACGCTCCGGGCAATGTAGAACCAGATTGATAGCCGTTTCCTTGAACACAGTGCTCGTCTTCAATTGAGATGTACTAGTTTGACCATGCATCCATCTCAACCACACTGATCCATCAACCTCCACTGAAATACGAAACCAAAAGTTCTGCTGAATACGAATATCGGTACAACTGCAATGAACACTGGCAATGAAAATATGAAAGAATGCATACCAAGTCTCTGGAGCGAAGCTAGCAGTAAAGTGTGAATGGCAAGCTTATCAAGTTCTGGTCCCTTTGGAGTGAGCAGCAACCGTAGAACCTTGATTTAATCGCTTATTGAGAGGAACAAACGCAGTAGAGTCAAAACATTTAAACAAAATAGCCAAAACGAATTCACCTGCACATACCACTCGCCAGGGACTGTGAAGGACGAAGGGTCTTGATTACTGTGCATAACTTTTCGCAAGGTCTGCAATAGAATTGAAATAAGTAGGCATAAGTCAATATCGCTACGCAGCGGCCACACACCTACCTGATCTACGAATCCATTGACAGTCTCTGTGAATATCGTATCAGCTAATGCTTCAGCAAAATGAGATTCTTCAACTGTGAGGATTCGCTCTAGAGCGAGGGAAGAGCGCTTTCTCACTTGCCAGTGAGGCCAGAACAGTAGAATTGTTAATGATTTCAAACACATCGGAGGATAAGAACCAGTCTAAAAGCGATGGCTTCAAAACTGCGCATCCATATTCCAAAAGTAAGAAAAGAAAATGAATAGAGCCCTGGATTTAGGTCCAAGTTGCTCCATAGAAACATATGAGAACAGGAAAGAGCTTCATATAAGAAGAACATAGAGAAATCACTCACAGCATTCGAGATCGGCCTTTCAAGGATCATTTTTTCTGTGAGATCAATCCATGCGAAGGCATCATCCGTAGACATCGCTGAGAGGGCTCTGTCCTTAAAAATACCGATCAAGAAGAAAAACAAGAGTTCTTCTGAAATTTCTCTGGCGACCAAAAAGTATAATGGTCCTTCTATGCAATATATCAATACCTTCAGCATCCCGTCGTAGACAGAAATCTTCTCCCATAGTTTGGTGTGGTTAGCTGTACCCGCATTAGAACTCTCCATTAGAAGGAGATATAAAGAAAGAAATTGGAGAGGTTCCTTCAGAACTGCTTCACATTCTTGCCACAGTTGCTTTTCTGATTCTGCCGGCAACGCTTTCATTCCACCTGTACAAACGATGTAAAAATGAAGACAAAATGAAATTTCGGAGTGACTCACATCTTGTGAAAATTTTAGCCAAAGTACGATAACCAATATGGCGAACAGCAGACAGAATCAAAGGGGCGCTCTTAAAAATAAGTTCCTAATCTTTTACAGGTATCCGTCATGAAGAAAATGAGAATATCACCTTGAATGCAGAAATGAGCGAGGTGGAATCGTTTCGGAGCCGCCTCGCCCAAGAGAACGCTGTGTTCCATTGGGCTGCTACGACATTTTCATGCGCTGAACTTTGAAAAAAGTAGTTCTGAGAAAACATGATTAACAGATTATAAACGAACCTTCTTTATCGGGAGTTGTGGTCTTCACAACCACACTGTTTGCGACTTTCTCAAGCGCTGATGAACTGGCATTCTTCGCATCTGCACAATTAGCTATACCCTCCAGAATTGAGACGCGTTGCTCGGATGATTTCGCCACTGAATCATTCATATGACATGGCTGGGCTAGACATATCCACGCTATGAAACGTTCGTCGACATTTCGCTTCGGATGCTAGCCCGTGACAGAAAGTGCATGAACGGTCGATATGACAGAAAAAGGCAGGCCGAGGGAATATTTGCGGCACTGTACAGGAAATAAAAGGGAGTGACAAAGCCTGGTACATTACTGATGATTCTTTGAACATCAACATCAGATTCGTGGTTCGTGAATTAAGTAAATGTTCGGGAATTGTTCCCGGAGAATCATTACTAACAATACGTTAAACCAACCCTATCTAACAATCGATGGACCTTATTAGAGCTTCAACATAGCGTGAGCAAAGAATTTAATAGGAGCATTCATTTTTTTATACTCTGACGTAATTCAAATTGTTGCATCAGTGATCAGCTCCTCATTCCAATCCTATCAGTTTCAGTCAAATTGAATTTTCCTTCCATGAAGATGGAATCCCCGACCGATTAGGCAAATATACGTCTTCACATCAGAAGAGGACGTTGAATAAATTGCGGCGAGAGCCACAATGTAATGCATAGTACTTTGAAACGCCGAAAAATGACTTTCTGTTCAATCATACAGTCAGAATAAATTGAACTCATCTAAACTGCATAAAAACAGAAAACAAGCATAAAATGGTCGAAGAAGAAGAAATCTTACTCACCAGTCAACTGCTCAAAAAGATAGTTGACGATCTTTTCTACAGTAGCAGCTTCTGCTTTTATAGCTAACGCTGCGACACCGGCTATTGCGGTATTTCTCAATTCGTCCGATGTCGATGTAACAGAGGCTAAAGGCACAACAATGGGACTTTGAAATTCGCAAAATGAAATCTACACTCACAGGTTAATCCTTTCAGCAAATCGTTTACGAATTCGTCAAGGGGGTGTTCTGAAGACTGGATCGCTTTCACCACACCTGGTTATGCGAACGATCAACAATCAAAAAAGCAGCAACAATTCGACTCAGAAGTTTTTGCAGAACTTACCAAATAATGCCACCTCAGGACTCCTCAACAACGACTTTTTTATATTCGGCAGCAGCTGATCACGGAACTCTGAGGCCGAAATAGAACTGAGTCTCGCGCCACAAAAATCCTAAAACAGAACGTGAATACAGATCACCAGCCATATTTAGAAGTACAGCGCTCAAAGAGGAAGTCTCGAAACTGACTATGACGAATCCCTCAGGCTTGCTCTTTGGAAAAAGAATTGCCTTTGAAAACACGTCTAGGTATAGAGTATGATCTACATCAGCTTGTACCTTAAGCATCTGTATGAGCAAAAGAAAACGCAAGACCGAAGACTTAATGAGAGAGTTACCTTCAGGAGGAAAGCCATAAGGCAGACCATTTTCTTGGCCGATGATGCATCTTTACAAACTTCAGTGATGCCTTCTTTCAAACGTCTTGCCTGTTCACCATTACTGATCAACAATCGAAGTTTTTTCTCGAATATTCCAGAGGCTTTGCCGCTCGCACAGCAATAAAAGGCAAGCGTTCCCAACGCAGATACCTCAAGGGAAGAAAAATACAGTGATTCGCCTCTAAGAACCCCCTACAGTTCACGAATCAAAAAATGCGACAATTGTAGTTTGAGAGGAGAATAGTCAAGGAAACCAACCAGTTCAGGCACAACTGCTTCTGCCACTTGTGGGAAGCGCTGCAAAATCCATTTCAAAGGTGGAATTCCTGTGCCAGCAATGCTCTCGCTGTAGTAAAAAAGCACTTATGACAATTCATATAATTTGTTATCGAAGAATAAAGAAGAGTCGTGAATCATATGCCATTGAAGATCCTCACATGGGGTTTTTGACTACCTAGAAGCTCTACTCAACCATTTTTCTCACCAATGATTTCACATTTTCAGTATATTCGATATTAGAAGCACATAATCACCACAACTCGGCCTTTATTACTTTTTTAATTCTGATTCCTGTTTCGAAAGTTTGACCACTAATGAAATCTGTTACAATAACATCGTTGCCTCTTGAAGTTTTTTCAATAAGAACTTCAAGCACCAAATACAGCCCGAATACTCTACAGCAGCTTACTGCAGTTAGAAAGTTAGCAAAAAAAGTATAAGGCACCTGATATTTGGCGTCAATGGAAAAAGGGCCAGAACGCTTTGAGCCAGCGAACGCCCTGTCACCCCAGGGTCATGTTTAGCCAAGACATTAAGCAGATTTTCCACAGCCTGAGAATAAAAACTTGATTAATTGAAGCCGATTCCATTAATGAGCTCACCTTGAAACTTGCTTGATGACGATAACGAAGAACGGCAGCGTTAACAGCAAGTTTCACAATCCCCTTAATGAATGGCTCCGGCACAGCTTAATAAAATAGTCATTATTTTTTGATTGAAGACAGAAACAAAGGAGAAATAAACTGACCTTCAACGTGATTGATTACTTTAACAAGCTGTGTGTATGCCTGCACGTGAAGTCTAACACTTGAATTATTTACAAGGCCAGCAAATTTGCGAATTTCCTCTTTCAACCAGTCCACCTAGACCAATTAAATAAGCAAAAAAGAAGTACTGCTGTTTTTAACAGCTCAAATAAATGACAAGATTAAAAAAGTTGTCAATTCGTTTCGAATCAGTTGCTCATTATAACAAGGGAGGAACTCTAACCCACTACCTCTGAATCATGATCTCGCTTTACTGAAAAGAAAAAAAACAAGTAGTTCCAACAAAGATCATGCGTTTCCTCTTACCAGTGAAGCATTAAAAAAAGAGAAAACAGGACAGAAATGGCAGTAACTCGGTAGAAAGAATGTACCCACATCAGAGATGGTTGAATGGCTTCGAGATACACCCTCAAGATAGGCATCGAACTTTCCCTATGTCTGAATTTTCGGTCGATAACTCTGTTTTATAATTTGTAAAGGCGAGAGTGGTAAGGTGGCAAGTGGCGAACTATTACACATGCATGGTCCTGAGATCGGATCATGGATCGATTCTTGCTTCGACACACAAGTCTTCTATCCTTACGAGTCGGTTAATTGATACCATGCTCATCTGATATGATGAAAGCACTAGGTTGTACATAGGCTGGCCACCGCAACTCATTGTATAGGCCGTATAGGCACTCAGTACGCCACTTCAATTCTGAGCGGAACTCGAACCTCGACTCATCCCAAATGGAAATTGATCAATGCTAAAAGCATTACGATAGACACAATTCCTATTACAAGTAGAGATCACAAAAGAGTGCATCTGAGGAGCGCTTCAGCTCCTGGATGAAGAATCACTATGAAAGGCTCAGCAGGTCATCCGGTAGTCGAATGCCAGAAAGGCGCTCCAAGGACTCTTTGAAACCTCATCCAAACTTTGCCTTGGCATATTGCCGACACCCGCTAGGCCTCTCCATCATAGCTGGACTACAATATAGACCCATCTTACTCTCAACAGAGGTACATTTTCCTCCTCTGACAGATCACCATGACCACACGCTCACTGCAGCCGAACTTCGGCCTCAATAACTTGCCTCACATCTTCTCCTTTGCATTTTTCCAGTTATAAACAATAGCCAGTCAGAAATTCGACTTAATTTCGTTAAATATTCATCCCGGCTAAGTCCAGACCCACTAGAACTAAAAATCATGCATTTAACAATTCTTTTGACATAGCCACAACAACACCGCGATACAATCTCCCGAGATCCAAAGCAGAACAAGCAAGTCTTTTGTCATTTGTTTAAAAGAAATGCTATCAAAAGCGCGAAAAGGCGGAGCATACCTCATTTCGCTCACTAACAGTTTCCGCAGGATCTACGTTTTCTTTCAGTTGGTCTTCGTTCTCCGTCGACATTTGTACCCTGAACGACAGCATTGCCACTTACGTCGAAGTAAATCAGACAAATGAGTGACCAATTAGGACGAAAGATATGCAAAATGAGAGAAGTGAAATGGTTGCAGCACAGTGAACCACAAAGCTGGACACTTGTAGCAAAGTGGTAACCGAGCGCGTGGTTCGCGGTGGAGCGTGCTTTTGGACCGAGTTCGCAGTTCAATCACTGGTTGTCCTTTGAATGCCCTTCCATCTGTTCTGGTAGTGACAGGAATGCGACTACCCGTGGTAGCTACGATGATTACCGTATTCCGATAATATATTACATATATAGTTGTCATCCATGGTGGGACAGCAAAAAACTTGGTCCATTAGAGATACCATAGGCTTCATGCTTGATATTGAGACAAACTTACCGAACTAGACTATAACGAATATCGCTAATTACCCTATCAGAGAAGGAAAATCCTTCTGATTTAATAAATGTGTAACTTTTAGAACTACAGGATCCAGATTCCTTGAACTCGGGTAGAGCCGACTGTCAGGACTGTCTACGGAGGGAGATGATCGATCCAACTCACTCCGTAGATAGTCCTAACAGGGAAAGAGTTCAGTGACTTACGGAGCTTTGAATAAGAACTCATGTGAATCGATGTGCGCGGAATTTTAATCACAGTCAAGGACGCTGAAGTTGCCTTCGGAATCTCCAAAGCAGTTTGCAGCTTATCAAAGGAATCGAGTCGTAATTTCGGACCTCCTAGGACATAGTTGGCGGGTTTCTCACTGATGGTGCATAAGATAAATAAAATATTTCAAGATGGTTCGAGAATAAGTAACTGTTTCACTGCGGCGTTAAAAAACCAAATTTTGCAACCATCCCTGGCCACCGGTTTCCGAAGCAAAAATTTCCCAGAGCGAGCACTCTTCCACCTATTAATCAGTTGGAACCCCTGCTATCTTGTTGTTCCAAACGCTATTAAAATTCGGCTAAAAAGCAAAAGCTCATAAATTGACTGAGGATACTAGAAAAATAATAATAGAGAACCGAAGTGTTTACAACCCGTTAAACAATTAAATATTTATTCCGGCGATAATACGCTTTATAATAAGACGTCATGAAGTAGGAGTAAACAAAGAAGATGCAATTGGTGGCCTGATCCAGGGGATCAACTGAAACGTCAGCCATCTTTCAACATATCGCTCGAGACTTCCCTGGGATAACCAGGGCCCGTGAGGGAGCTCAAAGCCGGAAACCTGAACGTTTTTTTAGAAGTATGCGCAGCCATTAGAAAAATTAGCCAGCTATCCAAATTGTCGAAATAACCAACCAGTCAATAACTCTAGCGTGATGAAGAATAACAACAACAATCGCGATCACTATCACCATAAAGTGGGTGAAAATCACTGCCAGGATCATCATGAGAATTTTCTGAAAAATCAATTCGGGGATTGGGTCAGGAGATGCCATCGCGGCCATCGAAACATCAAGTTCGCGCTCTGTACAAGCATCGCGGCACGGACGTAATGTATACAGGCTGCGATGGCAACTTCTGATGCTTCTTGTGCTCAAAAAATCAGAGCGGTAATAGTACACAAGAAGTCAGACTAACCACTTTCGAAAGGTTGCCAACACCTTTGTCAACTTTATTCACTGAAAAATTCGAAGAATTAAGCTAACTGATGGTCATTTGCCCTTCATTAAGTTCAACTCCGCGTGGCTTTCCAAGTTCTAAACCTTACTCAACCTGAGTAAGGTTACCATACACAGTACACATACACCATACAAAGAATATCGGATCTCTGGGCAGGGGTTCATAAGTGCTCCTTGAAGACCCGATATTTCTCGCATGGTGGCGGCTACGCTAACCCTAAGCCAGGTTTGGTAAGTTAGTCCCTATAGAGTCTCCTTACTTCTCATAAATCTCCCTTTCTATTGCCACCCAAGAAAGTTACCAAATCCGAAGCTAAAACATGCCGCATTTGATCAGCTGCCAGCGAATCTTTGCTGCATCCTGCAGCTGCGGTCAGGGAGCATTCGGTTACGAGATTTTGATGAAAAAATGTAGTCTCCGAGGAAATCGACGACTATCGGAATGATAGCCAATATAGCTGATACCCTCCATTTCATTTTAACAAATCAAACTTTTCCAGCAGTCAATCCAACGGTATAGCCAAATGGGCTTGATGGGACTGTGTTTGCAGTTTACAATCGTTCAATAAACATATTGAAGAACAAAGACTCTGAACGAACGCGACGAACCCGTCATGAGGAGCCCATACCCTCCTATTGAGGAATCGTCACGCATTCGATTTCTATGAAAAGTATTGGTTTCCTCGGCTATAAGTAGTAGGGTTATGTGAGATCTGAAGGCCAAGTAAGTGTCAGGGGCATCACTATCGCTGGTCCCATCCACTCCCTCCACCTTTGTCTGCACAGTAACCCACAAATCATCATACATACTAGTTACCTTTCAACACCTTTCCTGCTGATACGGGTATTTTGACATCATCATGGCCTTTTTCTTTGGATCTGAAATATTCTGATACCATTGCTATGACGGAGTATTCGTTCATTAGATCACACCTTAGCTTTTTCGCTTTCTTCTGAGGGAGTGCTTTTTTCGGTTCAGTAGGTTCTCCTGCTATCCGGATATACTCATGCTCCGGATCGGGCTGCTCATATCCGTCTCCACCAGTTTTCACCTGCTCGTAGGTCCGCCCACCAGGCATGTTCCAACCTTAACAAGAAGCTAGACACTTCAGATAAACTGCAACTATTTAAGCTGATCAGAATTACCAGAGTGATTTTGCTCTGTCTCTGTGAAGAAAGGTTTGGGTGCTACTGAGACGTCGACTATAAAAATGAGTAATACCCTCGTGAGTTTGAAGTTGTGACTATCTCGAATTGAAACGATGATAATGTTGGTTCGATTCAGAATGTGGCTTGATAAGGGGATGAGCTGGCTCGCTTTGAGATTCGAAAAAAATCATTCGCCTATCACCTCTAGCATGTATCGGGACGCGCCATCATCTTGCAGCGTTATCAGCTAGTCGTGTCAGGACCATCAATGTTTGTATTGAATGATGAAGGTCCCGCAGCCACCTACGACTTGGGGGTGTGGTGCGCTAGGAACGAAATGGTCGCGTCGCGGTGAGAGGGGCGTCGCGCGCGAAGGAATGTAGCAGGATGCAGTAGTAGGTAAGAAATACAAGAACAAAAGTACTAATAGTAGAATTATGCATAAAATAATAATCGCATATCGACTGAGCTGTATGAAGAACGCTAGAGCTGTAATAACGGCGAATGAGTGATCCGCGACAGCCGCGTGCGGCGAATCGATTACCCAAAATCGTTCCTAACGCCCGTCTCCCACGACTTGGTTTCGACGGTGTGACCTCAGAGGAGTGTTTTGACTCCTATGCGACCAACTGTCCGTACCGTTCGTGACATGGGGGCTAATCGGCTTTTTTCAGACCACAATGTCTTGATTATGCTTGTTAGCCATTACTAATGTCTAGATAGGCTGAAGTAATGCCTGAAAAACGTCAAGCTCTTCAGAGTCATCAGGAAGGCTGCCTAGCTAGAGAATGGGTAGAAATCCTCAGTGTAGTTCAGAAAGGCTGATGAACGTAGGTCTTCCGGAGTAGTTCCACGTGATCTGCGTACCATTCTGCAGATCATAAGGGGCGTTATCGATGAAGTAGCTAGCTGGCCTACTCCTAACCATTCAGCACCTCCCACATCCGCTCAATACCCACTCCCAATTTCCCTCGTACTCTCATCTTTTCGGAAACTACTCAGCTGTACAGTTTGATTCATCATTCAAATTCCAACTGAACAGCTGCTTTCCAAACCCACTCAGTCGCATCTCCACCCCGCTAACAAGCAAAGTTGGACTCTGTTCCTCCTTCCTGATTAGGTCATATCTTACTCCAAATGTAGGACATTTACAAATTAACCGGAAAGAAATTGAAAATCGTTCGAATACTCGTATGCCTATCAATAGTTCCGTTATGATGCAGAACTGGCTCTTACAGATCGATTTCCATCGGGCTCGCAATGATTGTCACCATTCTTGGAGCGAATTCATTGCTTGGGCAACATCTCGTCCAGTACATCCAGCGTTCTTCTGACACATCGGTGAAACTGAACACATGGACTTATTCCGGCAAATTGGAGTCTAGACTATCTGGTACATTTGTTTTTATTTCTCATTTATTTGCTGCTCACATTTAGGGGCAAGAAGACTCTCGTCATTCTCTTGAACTATCTCCGTGATTAGTAGTTCCGCTTAAGCTCTCAAGCATTCTTATGAAGCAGAATTCCTAGAAAAAATAACCTTCTGATGCAGACCGCCGACAACTGTCAGATTTCCGGTTGTGGTACCAATTACTTGATACTACATATTAATCACGGAACCATTGCCTAAATTTATTTCCCCTGATCGCAGGAGGGTGTCAGATTCATTAATTAGCTCGTACGAAAGAAGTAAATACTTCCATTGCGCATACTTCAAACCAGACCATTTCCATCAAGCTGAATTTCCCTTACTTCAAAAGAAATGTAGCGCGATACTTTTCTTGAGTAGCCTTTGGAACTAGTCTTTGGAACTACTTAAGGAGATAAACAAATGAAATCATTAGCTGAAGCATCAGAGGGAATCGTGGTCTGCTGCCAAGTCAAAAAAACACGGTGGAGCCTCTGAAAGCCTCTAATTTCGATCGAGATTTCTAGTGTCCAAGGGATTCATCGGTCTCTGACATACTTACCGAGTTGTGGGCGGAGGTACTGCCATTGAAACTCTCAGTCAGATCTTTCGTAAATTCATTTTACTGACTTCTTCCCATATTCCAACAGCACCCGACGAGTTGATCCAAATCGTTCAGGCATAGAACTGTCGCCCATAGACCACTCCAGCGGACTGGAGGCTCTTCAAAATGTGGTACAACGATCTGATATTGTAAGTCTGAAGAAAAGAGTACCGAGAAGCACGTAAAGGCCGTAATGATAGAACCTTTCAGGTGTTCAATCTACATGAAGTGCAGGATCTGAGTCTTTTACCTGACAAACAACGCCTATGGCTTCACAATGTTGGCTGTAAGCATACTGCTCATTGATATGATTAACTAACTTATGCTGGCGAAGGATCACATCCAAGCCGTAACGTGCCACTTCGTATTCCATGTCGAGTGCGTAAAGTTCGACATGCCGCGCGGTGAGACTACTAGCTAGAGATCGCCGCGCGGTGAGACAACTAGCTAGAGATCGCCGCGCGAGATGAACGGATCAAGTTTAAGGCGGCACGTTCGAGTCTCTAATGTTTCAAACAAACAATACATGTTTCGATGTGATATGAAAGCATCAATGAGGGATTCAGCACTGGATTCTTCACACAATCGACCTTGTTTTTAACTATGTAAAAATAACAGTTCCAGACATTTAGTTGTCAAAACGGTACTGTCTTCAATCCGATGCCCTCTCATACATCTGTCCTCTGTGTTTCTACAATGTTCATCTCGTTGGCCAAATGTCTTCGAAGGAGAAGCCGATCCTATCAAATATATGGACCAATGGCCATTTTGGGTAGGTTCCAGCATAACTTATTTTACTAGTTATTTTTCTTAGCTGGCTCATTCAATGGCGAAAATTAATATATTACGACTTACTTCCAATCCAGAAGTTATCTTAACTGAAGAGGACTTAACTTATTGTTAGTTCACATAATTTTTATATCCTATCGATGTTCCAGGACTATTGCAAGTCCAAGTATGATGCCGAAGAGCTGATACTGAGCGCGCCAGTCAATGCCTATGTAATGTAAGCACTGTGGCTCTTGTGTTTCTCCAAATTTTCCTTTACATGCACGAATACCAGAAAAAAAGTTCGAAAGTCCCATGAGACTTGATTCAGGCGTTGTGTTCCTGCTTATGGTGAAGGAGACAAATGTTCGGTACTAACGGACCTTATCAAATTTGCCAGCAACGGCGATATCGTCTCCGTCGGGGACTCTGATGGTGCGTTTGAGGTACGGTGAGCTCGACTTACTTTCTAGCCTACATTTGCCGTGAAATCATCGAACGATAATCAAGTAATAGGAGCCCATGATCTATGGAACATTACTCCCGGATCTGTGAAGAAAGTTGCTGTCCGTAAATGACGGAAATAAGTTGTATGAGTAGTATATAGCGGGTGTAGGATCGTAAATGCCCATTCCACCTACTGTCGATGATGCAGTTCCTTTTGACCTCAGAGGCATGTACATATTCCAGAACGAGAAGTGGGAGTGGTTTCAGATGGCATACCAACGAGCTAAGCAGAAATCACTTCTCACGGGTCTTGTCCCATTTGGACAAGGACGAGGGCAAAAGGACGCCAGCCTTCCTAAACCTCTTTGTCCCATAAGTTAAGTCTATAAGTTGCCTACTAATGTATCCAGTCCAGTAAGAGCAACTCAGACAATAATTCATTCAAGCAACTCTTAGGCTATACCTCACACCTCCTTTTTGAGAGAAAGTTAACAATTTTAGCCAATACTAGTATTATGTGACAAGTCTTTGCTTCAGATGGCCTATGCTGGGAATTTGGCAGAAGGTTTATGGAATGCTGCATTGCATCTATTATCGTCCGTGGAGATACGGAGTAAATATCAGAGTTACATGATTTTCTTCTAACAACAGAGAAATTTTTAGTGTTATTTCTACACTTCAGAGGCAGCGCCTCATGGGACAACCCCGGAAGTTCCAGCAAAAAGCATCAAGGACACGATAATTTTGTCTGATGAGACACCAAAAAAGAACATATTTCCTCTTTTTAAGCCTGTCTTAACGGTGAGGTCATAC
Source organism: Haemonchus contortus (assembly GCA_000469685.2). Classification (NCBI taxonomy): domain Eukaryota; kingdom Metazoa; phylum Nematoda; class Chromadorea; order Rhabditida; family Trichostrongylidae; genus Haemonchus; species Haemonchus contortus. The sequence continues at coordinate 1,476,929 of LS997564.1, read as the reverse complement.
TCAAGAACTCTGTAACTTTATGGATGTTTTTGAGCCAGTCTTCAGAAAATGAAAGTTTTTTCCCAACTCATCCCTTTACCGCTTCTCAATTCAGATTCCCAACTGCTAACTCGATAGTAGGTAAAAACGCCCCGTAAAGGAGGGACAGATCCAACAAAACCGCAAGCAAAAAATTGGGAGCTTACGAACTGGAATTTTCTAGAGTCGAGAGTGACGTATCGCGGCAATTTCTCGGCAAAATATGACGGAATATAAATTTATGTACCCCTTCCGCTTTCTGTGTTCCTTCTTTTCGTTTCTGCGAAACTTATTTCTGTCTGCCTGCAACGATTAGTTTGGAGGTGGGACTGACGTGAAGAGGCGGGGTAGGCATAACTCAGAGGTTTGATAATTCGCCAAAAACGTACCTTAGCACTTTTTTTAGCATAAGAAAAGCTTTTTCATTTTTTTAACACATGCATATCAACAGAAATAGTCATACCTATTGCTTCTGTAAAACATGGCTGATAATTGGTTTAAAATTTCGATTATTCAGACCGGAAAACGGAACATGATTCAGTGCTGTATCCCATTTGTCCCCCTGTTCTACATCTATTATCTGGTCACATTGCTCGTAAGCGTGCTCTCGGGATACATTACGATGCCCATGTGTATTAGAAAGGTAAGCAAAATGAACTTTTGTCGTTTCGAACCTCACGGAAGCTTGAAATGACAATAACAATAACTATAATATAAATAGCCATAACCATTAGAAATTACAAAAAAAAAAAACGAAAGATCCAATTACTCCAAGTCTCCAAGATGTCTATTCAGTCTATTGAAATGTCGTCTTGTGCCCTGTGAGTATGAAAAATAATAGTCACGACATTAATTAGAATAATAACGAGGATGTTGGTATTAATGAATATTTTTATATTTTTTTTATAAATTTCGAAAACAATAGTATATCATCTTTGTCAATTTGTCGGTATTCCTCTTTCGTTTCCCACATCGGCGAGCACAGAGGTATGGCACAAACCTCAAAACAAATACTTATTTTACATTACATTACTAATGTACTAATTACATTAGTAATGCAATGTTACTAATTTTAATTTTTTTTAATTTACTTATGTTACTAATTACATTACTTGTTTGCTGTAATTCTTCTGCGAATTTCATGTTTAGAAATAATATATTAGTAGGAGGACTACGAAGGATATATTAGATTTGGGCTCATGAACAGAACATGAGAGAGCATTCTTTCCTACAAATAATGTTAATGTTTCCTCCTATAAATAATATGACATAATAGTATACTGGTAATTACAAACTTTTTTGTTTTCATCGTTGCCCTTGTTGCCATTTAATTTTGCCGTTTCCAGCTGCCACATCCATCAGTCCTCTACCTCTGCTTCCGCCACTGGACATTCTTTAATACGAAGAAAAGCCGTCTTGTGCTAGATTACCAGCCATCTATCAAATTTGAAGTAAGTGCCAAATTGACTATGAAAGCCCTCCTCTCATAGGGTGAGGACTCATGAGTTCCTATCTAGGATGCTTTGAATCGCTGCCAGATGTACTATCGCCATCTTCAACCGCAGGACATTCCTTCCTATTCATGGAGCCCAATTTGTGCTTGGTAAGAGACGAGAAATCAGGGAAAGAGAGTCTGTTCAAAAGTCTAGTTAAATATTTTGAATGAAGTTCAGGTAGCTTCTAAGCTACTCCTCACTAAGACCTTCCTAAGGTGCTTTGATGTGGTTAGTTGAATTGTTTATTGTTATGTTGTTGTTGTTGTTGTACTAGTAAAAAGAGAATAAAGCTATTAACGTTAACTGGTGCTACGACATATACTCAAATCCAAACTGTAAAAATAATTGGTTTCTGGGCCAACTGAGGACTAACATAAATTAGGTACCAAACATTTGCCGTTTTGTTAGAAAAATTGATACCAAAAACGGTACAAGAAGTAAAGGAGGCGTTGTATGTATTGCCTCTACATACCTTTATAGAGGAGGATAAAGAAAGTTCAAACAGAAAAAAATGAAGTCCAATTCGCCCCCCCCCCCCCTTACGAGAGCCAATCTTTTTGAAAAGTCAGACTTAATTCTGTGAGGTTCTCTGTTTTCAGTGCTAGACCCACAGCTCAATGAGATTCAAATCATTCTCTAATCGTCAAACTGTGAACAGATTTCAACAGGACTGCTGTTCAAACTTCCAAATAAGATTTATGATTATGCTACTAATTAATTAATTAATTTATTCATTCATTACCAGAGCACTCTTCAGAGAGATGCTAGGAATATGACCTAATCTATAAAATTGAATATGAAAAATACAGGTGAACATTAAGCATGGGACTGGGAGAGGAAGGTAAATATTTCAGTTTACAATTGTGTCAATGAGGCCAATCTCGATTTCATGAATTTCCTTCATTCTCACTCATTTTGCTTAAGCTATACATTGAGAAACGTGAAATCCTGAAAAGCCAGCTAAGTTGTTACTAGGTTACTGCTGCCAACCTGGCTTCCATGCCAACAAGGGTTAGGCGGGCCGATGTCTCTGGAAGAAAACCTACTCTCAAAATGCCTCGAGTTTTGATTTTCCCTAATCTGAGTATCCTTACCACCCCAATATAAGCCCGAACTAATTACCAAATATCTGGTTGAAAGCAAAGGTATCACTTCATACCTATTTTTAGCAACTTCTACTTGATAAAGAATGTGGCAGAAACTCCGACAACCCACACCGCAAGATCGTTCTCCAAGACTGATTGGAACAGGTGATAAGGTTTTCTTTTGTTGTTTCTGTGTTGTTCTGGAATTTTTGTAAGCACGGAAAACCAAAAATGCAAAGCTTACACAAATTTCAACAAATTATTCATTAAAAATAAGCTTCAAAAGTAGTGGAAAGAAAATTTGATTCAATAACATTAGGTGAGGTCAGTTTTCGGAACGGTAGACATTTTTTTGTCGAAGAAATTTGAGCAGAAGTCAAAATGCATTGACATGGATTAGTTGCATGACCAAACCTCCGAGAACCAAGCTAACTCTCAAACTACTGGTAAAATCCGATAAAATCCTACTTATATAATCGGCTAAGTGTGTCTGTTGGTGTGTTTGTGTGTGTGTATGTGTGTGTGTGTGTGTTTGTGTGTGTGTGTGTTTGTCTGACCGGAAATTCATAACTCCTGTCCCACTGAACCTAGAACATTCAAATTTGAAAGAGAGATAGGGGGCAGGATGGGAACACTGATGGCACGTGATAGGAAGTGACAACTAACGATAGAAACTGATAAGGAGCCTTAAAAGGCAAAGGCCTCGGGATCCGTAACTGCCGTCGTATTAGCGGTGAAGCTTTGGCACTTTGGCAGGTGGTGTAGGATGTGAAGGGACCGCAAATGTTTGACGACAGGGATTGATAACAACTGATAGGGACTGATAAGAAACCGAAGAAGGCGAGAGCCACTAGATCTGTAACGCACTTTCTTTTAATGTTGGAAACTTGGAATTTTAGTAGGTTACGTAAGATGTGACAGGATCGTAGGTACTCGGTGACGGGATCGAGAACGGTTGGTGCCAGGCCAGGAGCTGATAAAACTGATAAGGGCTGACGAAAATCCTGGAAAGCGTAGAAGCACCATGATAATGGCATTAATAGTGGAGCCTGGACAGTTTGGCATGTGGTGAGGAGTATGGCGGGGTCATAGACGACCGATGATAGGAATTGATAACAGCTGATAACGACTGATAAGAGCACTTACCCACTGAATTCAACTCCTGTGGTATCTATGATGTATTTATGATTACGACTATTATATAGATTACGACCGCTACCCAGCAAGGTTTGTAACTCGGTGAAAGATCGAGGTTACTTAATGTTTTGATATCATTTACGACACACCTCATCCGACCGCCAATAATTTGGGATTCTCCACTAATGATGTACCCGTGGAGGAAAGAAGGTCCAGTGATAACGAAATCTTATAATGGTGTTATTATCACTTGAGAACATTAGTGAGTACTACTCAATTTTTCGGTTGCCTATCAGTTAAACTTTGAATGGTTCATAATTTTCAAGATGAAGAGCAACCGATTGACACTTTTAAGCGTGGGCATGTGGTGCACGCATTGGCGTGCGTAGCCCAACTGGTTAATATAGAACACGAGTAATTATAGCTTTCGCTTCGAGGAAGGGGGCCAAGCTTTCCAATAACGGAAGGTAGACCCGAATGCAATAATGTATTTGTCTACCTTCAAAGATACGCAGTGTACTGGGAACCCAATCAGGATCACGGAGCCATTTGAGTGAATTGTTGGTCTCTCCCAAACCTCTGGGCCTTCCTATGTGTTTGACATAGACTCTCTATAGGCTTAGGCGCCCAAGCCAACCAAGCCTTCTATTCCTCCTACATAGGTAGGTTGAGTGGTACTTGACCATCTGAGAAAATTAAAGCGATGACTTGTATAACGACTAGCCACCGAAAGTTATTGCATAGGCCACACACGCATCAGACTGCGGAAGTCGAGCGTAGGCGCATCCCTAGGAGGGATCAAGTAGCGCAAAAGACTTGATAGAAAATTTATATACTTCCGCTGCAATACCACTGAAAAACGATATTTCAGTGCTGACTGTTATGTTTGTTGCACAGCTGTTCGTAGGAATATGGTTCTACAGAGAAAAAATCTACACAACACCCGATTTCGACGACATCCGCAGCGCTGTGATCACCAATTACACTCAACTATTCTATGATAATACTAAGGTGATGAAGGGTCTATTTTTCTCGATTGGAAATTGAAGGACAAGCATACAATTTTGGTTAGTCATGAAGTAAAACAGTATTCTGTAAGTTGGTGGACAAGCGATGGGCTAATGGGCGAACTAGCGAAGAATCGCGAGTACTAGTTTGGGACCATTATTATTATACATTGAAATGAAAGCGACGGCATCACAAGCACATGCTTGGCTTACATTGAGCTGAAGTCATTTCTATGAATTGCAGAATGAAAGCCTTTACAAAATCCTATCATCTGCTGAATCATCGCTAAGAGATTTGATGGAACCTCAAATGGTTGGTACAGTGATTGATCCGATCGCGATCCTAAACGTGATGTTTGGAATAAGTGAGTATATAAATTGGAAGTGTTTCATTTTGAAGTCCAATTTTGGAGACTATAACAACTAACGTTTCTGCTAAACTATCGACTTTTTGCGGACTTTTTCAGATGAAAAACTGGCCTATTCTGATGGCGTATTTCACTATTTCTTTTTCTTTTGCTGCAACATCGTCATATACTTCATTATGATCTGTTTATGTCATATCATTGATCAGAAATACAACAGCAGTTTTGGTGAGCTTTTACTTGGATAATTATGCAAAAAAAAGCTGAATATGGGATACTCACGGGATTCCCAACTGATTATTATACCAGATTCAATGCGTGTATGGGCGATACAAAACCTTGCTACAATCCGTGTGCGACTAAGGCAGTTAGTCATTATCCCAGATAGACCGGATTTTTGGTACTATGGATGTGCTTATAATGATGTTAGACTCCGGAGAATTAGCAAAATAAAAGTTCAAATTCGAAATCATGACCTGTGCGGAGCTAGTGCTAGTCATTACCTTCAACCCCCCCCCCCCCCTCCCCTTTTTTTGTTCCCAGTATCTTGAACGCAGCGAATACCTTCGTAACCAACCGAAAAGGTCTGGCTCATGATGGAAAAAATTTCGACGGAATCCAATCCACTAGTCATCGTGCGCGCGAATTTGCACCTCTGACCATCTATATGTGGGTAGCTGGCAGCTGGGGGTTTTTTTTTTGATGTAGTACATAACTATTGGAACTATTCAGATAACAACTGGGTGATGGCTCCGTGTCCTCCACGCGATATCGTTCTTGATTTCCGAAAGCAACTAGATCGAGCTGAACGTGAAGGGAAAGAAGTGCAATTCAAAGTGGTATGTCGGTCAGAAGCAGTAACGCAGTAATGGTAGCCTTAGAGTGTTAACTTGGCCTGCTTCCACACCTCAATTCCACAAATCAAATGTCATGCTATTCAGTGTTCACTGGGCAAACCGTTGCCGCCAGAACCGTTGCGGAACGCCTTCTTATGGCCGATACGTTACCCACGTCCTGCGCTCATGTGTCTGGTTTTCTTCATCATTTTCTCCATGTCCCTGGCAGTCCTTTTGCTTCCGATCGATAACGTTGGATTCTTCCAAGCACTAACAAAGATCCTCAATTACTGCAATATGATCGGCAAGTTTTATCACTCATTCTCAATGTCAATGTTTTACCCATGTCAAAGAACCCATCCATACAGGGGAAGCGAAACAACCTGAGAAAGTCAAAGGTGGCGAATTTCGCTCGCGACAGGGACGAATAGAGACTTTTTAGACGCCTGCTAGAACAATTCGGACGACAGGTGATATGAACGAAAGGATACAAGGGTGATGCTGATCAGTAGTGTGGAGGTACCGATACGCCATGCATCCAACTTGAATTCGTAACCGTGTCGTGATCGTCAACTCGAATAGATGCCTCACCCCATTGGGTGCTGTTAGAGTACAGCGGTGAGCATTGAGCGTTGAAGCGGCATTACAGCCCGCTCCGCCGCTGACGATTTTGCGTTGGAGCATGGCATTTTCCAAGCAGATCAGCGTAGAGCTCTTCCACTACGCTATATGTATATTCATCACATACCATAGCAATCAAAGAAAGAAATATCGAACACATATTTTAAAAAAAGATTTAGAATAGTGAGTGACACAATCAATAAAAACTTGACCAAGAAATTGTTCACAGCCGACCTGCGCATCGATTGACAGCCGATGTTGTAAACAGAGCGCTCGCACGCAATCAACGTCAGAGGCGGAGCATACGATAACGTGTTCCGCTCCGCGCTTGACGCTCAACGCTCTACGCTATGCTCTGAAAGCGCCTATCCACACACCTAAAAGGAGAAAAGAACAATTCAACTTGGTTGCATCCTAAGATCATATTGCGTGCTGTGCGTCATATTACTTCTGACTATCGTCACAACTCCTAATTTATGTACTTATCTAGTCCTGCCATACAAGAGTGATCACGATTCATGGTTAGCCTGAGCCCTTTCCTTCGCTGGGAGCCTCGTGGAATCTCTGGAAAGCTTTATCCTTTAAGCTTCAGCCCACTAGGGTGATGAAATCTAAAAGAAGAATAAAATGAAAGGGGACAGAGCAACCGACAATCTAAAGCTCAATTTCTACCCAATATTTGCACGATACAAGCCTTCAGACTGGGTTTTAGCTGAATTCGTCCATATCTTGGCCTTCCAACATATGATATTTACCCATATGATATGAGAGGGAAACAGCTGATCAAATCCCGTAGGTACGAAACAACGGATCTGTACAGATAGGCCTATCAGAAAAGAGAGAAAAACGTTGAAACGTGAAAACCTTGAAACAAACATGAAACGTTTCTGTGATACATAAAGATAAGAAGGAAAACAACGATAAGAATGGCGAATACGGACTATAATTACCACTGTGGGACCCCAACAATCTGACAGCTGAAGTTGAAGAATGAAGTTGACAGTAATCGCACAATTGGAACGTATAACGGTAGAAAGGGGGCTTTATTCAACGATAAGGCAAGCAAATGGCTTATTAGGGATGGACAAGAAAAACAGAAATATCGAAACATAGAAACTGTAGTACAGAAGAAAGGTCATCCCGTTATGGCGGCGGGAAATTCCCGTTATCGATCGTTGCCATTTCGGGCGGGGCCCATCACGGTTACGTGACTGCTTGAACTTTCTCTGCATCCCTGACGGCAAGAGGCTAGAGCGCAGAGAAAAACACCCCGGGTGAAGTCTACGGCGGTGGTGGTGGGGGTCCCATTGGACAGGCGAGCACAACACCCAAAGACCACATCAGAGGGGAGTGCGCCAGACGAGGGCAGAAAAATGACGCATCCGCCAAATTTAAAGGAACCGAGTTCAAGTAGTCCGTAGGCGGGCCCATCACCAGCGGTTGTGACGTCAGCGATTCGGTGAATGCTGTCGGTACGAGAGAGCGCAGACGTATGTGCAAAAATGGGTCACACCTAGCAGGGAAATGATATTGCGCCATGTAATCGCTCCCTGTGAGGGAGATTGGATAGGTCTTGGTGGAAATGGAGTCTGATTACAGCTTTGAAGCCACAGAAATAGTTTCAATTTCTCAAACGCTGCTCGGAACGCCGGACACTGAAGCGGCTGCAGTACCGCAAATATCTGCAGCGCAATACCGTAGTTCACGATACGATCATTTACAATTTCGAGGTATCATGTTGACAGAAACTAAAATAAGTAAGTTGGTGCTGAATGAGTAGTAGTTTCTGAAGCTGATGACTCCTGCCCTGAGATGCGCCTCCTTCCAGAACCTTCAAGATTTGGAAATAATTCGTGATCTAAGATGGTCCGATTTACATTTTATCAACTAATATAGTAAATCCATGTTCTTTGCAGATCCCTTCCCTCTTAGTGGAACGGTTTGGATGTTTTTGATGTGGGTACTCGCATTTCTGGATTTGGTAAAGTTATACAATAATTCTGAACCTACACATTATGATCACTCATAAACTGTCCGCTTTCAGATCGCGTTCAACTATACCATCTACTCGCTTTCCTTACTTTTTCTTGATGTGGTCTTTTGGATTGTTGGAGTGGAAGAAGAGTTTACTCCAGTACTTCTTGAGTGACATCGATCTATCGATCTTACGCAAACTGATAAAAGTGCTATAAAATAGTGTGTGAAACGAGGAGTATAAGCAAAAAGGTTATTCAGTGGGGTGAGCGGAGCATGCGAACAACTAGTGTTTATAATTACAGCAGCAGGGCGCATTCATAGTACCGGCGTTCTAACACAGATACGTGCGTCAAAGAGCTTGCATTGATTGTAGAGGTATCGATCGACGCCGCGCCAATTGTCTCTCCTACAGCCCATCATTTGGACAATGCAGCGTATGAAGCGTACAACGGCGCGAAAATCTTGCCATCTTTATTCCAAAATGCAAGAGCGCTGACAAACGAGGACTGGACCTTTCGAATCTGCCGCACTTCTGGGTGTATGTCGTTTGGCGCGATCCCAACCATCGTGTCGCCTATTCAAGGTGGTTGCGAGCTGGACAACTCGTACAGGTGATTGGGCAACCCACTGCCTAGCAAACTGTTAGAAGCCCGATCGATGACGCCACTACTATAAGACGCCGAATTGCGGAGCTACAAGTATTCCGTTTAGTTAAATCGATCTGCATGATCGGTAGTTTGAACCACCTGGACGGGTTGTCCAGCGCAAACCGCGCCTTCTGGGTGTATGTCGTTTGGCGCGATCCCAACCATCGACCGCGCCGTATGGACGGGCGTGATGGGAGGGGTCGCGACAAACGATCGCCTCCCGCGCTTTTGGGTGTGTCATTTCAGCTTTATACTGAACCAAAGTGGCCTATGTCGTGGATCCAGCTGGTCCTGACACGATCATCCTATCCGCAAAACTAGCTCAGGCATTTTGACAAAAATCAGTGTGGATCAGCATACGCTACCGTGGTCTTGTGGAAACAAGCTCGTCGTCCGTCCAATAGCGGCTTGTCAATATAGGAACCCTCGTCTTCTACACGATAGGTCATAATTCGGCTAGCCGAGTCATAATGAGCGGTGACTTGGTTTCGGCTGACGACCGCGAGGCGTTTCCCAGATGGGAACGTCCGTTCTAGTCGTCGACGAAACTGGGTCACGCCGCACACGTTTCGCGCGAGACACACGCTTTTAGGTATCTGAAGAGGCAATCTAGAAGAAATTGTAAGGTATTTCTTGAGAAAACCACTTAAGGTGTAAATGACTCTTGAGCAAAACAACATCGCCATAGAAGATAACGTCTTGTGGTTTGTATCAAGTATAACTGTCTGATTTAAGACATCTTGAAGAATACGAGCAAGAAGAGACGGGAAAGAAACATTTTTCTTCGAAGTTACTGTGAAATCAGAGTGCTTCGTTCTGCACTGTGTGTCTGATTGATTGATTTCTAAGCACTGAGTTACTGATTTCTGTGACTTTTGTCTGTTCCCGCTGTAGCCATTCACGATGACATGTGATTTAAAATTAAAAGAATCTTCATTCAGAACACGTGTTTAACTCTTAGCTTCGCTCTACAGCAGTATATCATCTGGTTGAGCCTGATTCGGCTTTTTCTTAACTTTCTTACTGCTGTCATCATCCCGCGTCAACGATGCAACATCTCTGAAAATTCCTCAATCCTGAAAAGAACAAGAAGACGCACAAGCCTCTTTACATAGACGGGGCACGCGTTGATCTGCGGGCGGGTCTCGTGATGTCATTTTCCACACACCATTGGTGCTTTGTCTATTGGAATGGAAAAACAAATCAATGGGAATTGTACAAAGGTCCCACAGGTCAGCGTGCTCCCTACTTTCGGATACCTCAGTGTATGATCTTCTTTAGTTCCGCTTCCTGCTAACTCGATATGAGGTGGTGGTGGAGGCAACGGACGAGGTCGTGTCTGTTCTTTATGACTGCAATTTCGATGATTTTTTCTATTGCTTCTTTTTTTTTTATTCGATTTTTACACGAGGTTTTCCAGATTGTCAGTTGCAGGGTCTCTTCTATATGCTTGATATCATTGAGTTAAGAAAACTCACTGAGTTTCTCCTTTAGAACAACCCGTGATTAAGATGATACTTAATAAGATAAGTGTGTTTACCTAAAACCATAAGAGGCTTCAAATAGAAAAAAGCAGGTTTTCAACAAAGTGTCACTCACAGTTGAGGCAATAAAAAGTAATAGCATTGCAGTTCACTGCTCTTATTGGGACATGTAATGGAAATGACTGATTAGACTTACCCCAAAATGAATTGAATGATATTCGTACGATTGTCAGGTAAATAATATGATAAATAAGTTTTTTACGGCGATAGACGTAGTCGAGCGATCGGTGTGGGGAGGCTGCTGCTGAACTCAAACGGCATTACGGCCGATAAAGTTTCCACTGAGGGACCAAGTCAGTCATCATGCACGGTGACGGTTGGAAGCCGGCGCAGCCCTTGGATGACGGCCAAGTAGGAAAAAATTCACATGGGCGGACAGGGTGAACGAGCAGTCAGTGCTGTACTCAGCAAAACAAATTTCTTCGAATGGTTTTTAATTACCAAGAATTTATTTACTCAAAGTTCTACGCCTTATTCCTATTGCTCGACTTTCAATTAATACCATACTTCAACTTGGACTCACGATTGGACTTGATATGACTTAATATCTGAATCCAATGCATTCGGTAATTGTATCCCCATATCGAATTTCAAGTCATCTATTCCTCCTCATCATGATCCTTTATTCATGTACGGCATTTTCTAATATCGGGATCGATACCACAGAAAATAAAAAATTCCAAACACACTCACCATTTACGTTTTTGTATTATTTATTACCTTACCAAGATACACAATGGATTTGCTTCATTACTATTACACACAGTTATTCACAAAGAGGAACAAACGGAAGCAGTAATTAGTACTGTAAAGAAAAACGGTCAGAGATCGCGGCAGCAGAATGTTGTATTCAGCAGGTCCGGAAAATTATGCTCTCTCTCCACGAATACGGCGAGCAAGCTGGATGTCTTTTGGCATGATTGTGACACGCTTGGCGTGAATTGCACACAAGTTTGTGTCTTCAAACAGACCAACGAGGTAGGCCTCTGATGCCTCCTGAAACAAGATTATTCAACCTGATGAAAATTTTTGCATTCACTGAACCCCAACCTACTCAAGTTGAATCTTTTCTTCCAGAAATAATTCAGAAAAAAAAATCATTACACTTCATGAATCCACTGTAGCTACTTGGGTGGGAAACTAGGCTAGTGGGCGCGAAGCAGAATACCTTTAACCCGATGATTCACCCTATCAATAAACTCATTCATGTGACCGTGTGAATAAACTCATTTGTGTGGTCAACAAAAAACTGGAAGCGTACTACTTATGACAGCACGGCTCCTTAGGTGGGATATAAAGGTATGGATTAGCAACTGGATTAACAACATGTTCCTTCTTCACTTCCCCGGTATGCCTCCTTCCATCGAGGAACGGTAACAAATCGGTACACAAGAATTTTGGGAGGCAAATTTCAGAATGTGGAAAATGGTTGACGCGTGATGAAGGTGGAGGGGACCAATGAGAACAGGTTTCCTATAAGGAGAAGAATTAAAGATTTGCTAAAATCAAGGATGAATGTGAGCCGACAGATGACAGGTTAATGTGCTCTTAGATAACAACAATTAGATTTCGGCACAACTGTCTGGTCAACACTGTTCACACTACGCGGTGTCAGCTCCGAATAATGCTCAAATGCACTGTTGAGGCGAATTTTGGATTGATGGCAAGAGCAATTTCCGTGTACTTTTGTATCGCCTGTACTCTTCGACAGCAGCATCTTGACCTTTTAACTTATGGACTTCCTTAACGTGTATAAACAATGCCTGATTATCAAAGCAGATTTCGTAATTTATTAAGTGCAGATTAAGTGCAATGATTTATTTTCGTAAAGTGCGCCTCACATTATAAGACATAAACAGCTGCCCGCGTGTTGCGCGCGCGGCGTTTCCCTTCTTACAACCTGGAAAAGGAACACCAGACGGAACAACAGGCACCAAGACGTGATGCATGCTCAAAGCTCTCAGCGCCGTCTCAATGACCTGACTAATATTGTACGCCGATATCTGGGAAAAGAATCCCAATTTATACAATTACGGTGAATTTCAGTCACCCAATGAACATTGCGCCCTACCCTATTCTCCGTGCTACTCAGCTTTCTTTTTGTGCTTGACCCCACTACAACCGAAAAGTATAAGTGAATTTGTTGAATGATACCTCCCCAAATATTAGCTTGCATAGTTGTGTACAGTTCTAGCTCACCTGCAGTGCTCCAATAGCAGCGGACTGGAAACGGAGATCGGTCTTGAAATCCTGCGCAATTTCACGAACGAGACGCTGAAAAATAGAAAATGAAGTAAGGCCTAGCACAAAGCAAACTCTTACAAGTATACCTGGAAAGGCAGCTTACGAATAAGCAGCTCAGTGGACTTCTGGTAGCGACGAATTTCACGAAGAGCGACAGTTCCGGGACGGTAGCGATGAGGTTTCTTCACACCACCAGTAGAAGGTGCAGATTTACGAGCAGCTTTGGTGGCCAACTGCTTACGCGGAGCTTTTCCTCCAGTAGATTTACGAGCGGTCTGCTTGGTACGAGCCATAGTGGGTTATCAAGTCACGAAATAAGCAAGAGAGAAGTTTGCCTGAAACATTGAAATTGCGACAAAATCATGCAAAAGGAACAGATCAGCAGAAATTTAGAATCGCTATTCATGAAATATTCAAACACAATTCATCGAAAATAAGCAAACGCGAAATATCTCCACAAGTTCCGTTATCATCATTGTGAACCACAGTTTCCTATTTCACAATAGAAGCAAACGCTAGAAAGGTGTGAGTCGCCATGCAGGAGACGCACAGCAGAGCAAATGAAACACGGTCGCACTTGACCATGTACTGGAGGATACTGCCAAAGTCGCCTAAGTAGCGTCACTGGTCACGAGACATGCGTTTGGCTGAGTGCCAACTCCGGATGACGCCCCCACAGTACGAAAATCGCTTCGGGACGCATTATCGATTGCCCTGCCCTGGATGACGTCATAATCGCAGAGGCCACCCTGGTTGGAAAACAAGTAAACATGAGTGAGGTTATTCGAGTTCTAGGATAAAACTTATAATTAAAAGCGTAGCTGGGCGAATGAGTTCTTGAAGGTTGAGCTCTAATCAAAATTAGCATCTAAACAATTGATTTCAGTGGTGAGAAACAAGGGAAATAAAGCGCATCATGGAAATAGGAGCCAGGATGGAGATACACCCCGCGACTGTCACATATCGATGATATGCCCCAAATGCTAAAAAAGTACGGTTTGTGGGACCTGTATAAGTTCACAATCCCGTTGCTGAAAAGCAGCACCACTGACTCGGACGGCCTAACTCACTCGAGAGATATTGGGACGTAGAAGAGCAACTACCCCCTAACAGGACGGCAAGCAACAGTGTGATTGACGAGATAAGAAACCCACCCCGAAGGGCAATCGATAAAAAATTTCGAAAGGATACGGTAATCTCAAAATTTCGGATTTTGGCACAAGGTCAGAAATTCTCAAGTGGGGCGGCCGCCCATCAGGTCCATAGCGTGCCGCGCAAGTGTCTGCTTCCCTGCCTATCTCGTAATCGTATACTGCCTCGATGCTCTCGCTGTCTGCTGTCTTTGCACCAAGAACTCTCGTGAAAACTTGTGCTAGATGACCGCAACAAAAGATTTGTCATCACGAACCGCGCGCATTTTCTCAATTCACTCCTGTTACCTTTTATTAAACGAGTGTTATTTTCATTCCGGTTCACAGGAGCTTCGGATCAGAGGGTGATACGATCTTCCTTCAGCATACATGGCTCCTCCAGCAGGAAGTACGGTTGTGGCACCCCCGGTAACACCACAAGGATCTACTACAGATGAACAATCTTTGAGGACATACTTCAAAACGAAAATTGATGAAGCTCAGGTGATTGTTTTATTTTGACTGACTCAAAAGAGTTTCAGCATTCGGGTTGTGCACCGGAGTGAAGGCAAAAGGGTTTTAGTGATCAGCTGCTGCTCTCCTGGATGTAAAACTAACCCTTAAATATAGTTTATCGCAAACGCTATTTTCATTTTGTGCATCACTGTCAAGCGCAACGAGCAGGTCTAGACTAGCTCATAACCTCTCCCAAACTAGAGTCATGCGTCAAATGGTAGAAGGAAGAGGGTCAAGCTTGAAAGTATTAGCCCAAGGATTAACTTCAGGGGTCCATTATGTGTAACCCCTCTTTGACTGTTCATCACTTCGACTCTCATTAAATGCTAGTAGCTTCTGTTATTGAGCAGCCTGTAGTGTTGCTCCTCCTCTACAGAGCCATCTTCAGCGCTCTTTTTAACTTTTACAAGGGCTTTACTCAGTTGTTGGTTAGCACCACATTTGACTCAGATCCGCAGTTCAGTTGGCAGCTCTGTTTTCGAGGTTTGGCTGGTTGCTGGGTTTTTCAAAAACATCTTTTTTTACTAACCATGTTCTTCAGCAAATGGTGAGTGAGAAAAACCAAAATGTGCTCCGTCTACAAGCACAACGCAATGAACTGAACTCGAAGGTAGATTTACAATAACTTAATGTAATCGCATTCAACTCTGAAAATATGCTCTTAAGGTCCGTATGTTGAAAGAAGAATTACAACAACTCCAAGAGCAGGGTAGTTATGTTGGAGAAGTAAGCAAAGCTATGGACAAGAAGAAGGTTCTCGTGAAAGTATGTTCCTAGGCTTGTTTCCGTTTACAAATTTCTACATTTTCGCCCACCAAGCTTGAAATTTCTGTTTCGTATTTCCCGGTTCACGCTTTTTTCCTTATTGCAGCAGTTTGCAGGTCCATCCTGAGGGAAAGTATGTCGTGGATGTGGATAAAGGGATAGAAGTGGCAACGATCAACACCGGTTGTCGTGTTGCCCTCAGAGCTGACAGTTATGCTCTACATAAAATTCTACCAAACAAGGTTCTCTTCCATATTTTGAGCTCTTTACAAAATGTTGAGCCATTAGTAAGGTATTATAGTTGTCATTCATCTCATATATCTTCAGGTGGATCCCCTAGTCTCTCTTATGATGGTTGAAAAGGTGCCCGACTCTACATATGAGATGATTGGTGGTCTTGACAAGCAAATTAAGGAAATCAAAGAGGTATTTCTTATCCGAAAGTTGTTAAATTGATAGCCATGTTCATATTTATAGGTCATCGAGCTACCTGTAAAACATCCGGAACTATTCGAGGCTCTGGGTATTGCTCAGCCCAAAGGTGTTCTATTATTCGGTCCACCTGGTACTGGTAAAACATTACTCGCAAGAGCTGTGGCTCATCATACAGAGTGCACTTTTATTCGCGTGTCCGGTTCTGAACTCGTTCAGAAGTTCATTGGAGAAGGAGCACGAATGGTATGATACTTAGGGATTTTTTTTGAAAGATATCTTTTATGCGGAGCCGTCAGAAGAGTATTTGGAGCAAATATAGAGCTTCATTTGCTCCAAATACTCTTCTGTCTAATATGTGATAATTTCATGATTTTAAGGTTCGCGAACTTTTCGTGATGGCGCGAGAACATGCCCCTTCCATTATTTTCATGGATGAAATCGATTCCATTGGGTCAAGTCGAGTCGAAGGATCAAGGTATAAACTCATATTTGGTTTTCCGATTAACTCTTCTGGGAGGAGTTCATCAGACGTTGTAAAGATAATAACAATAGATGACCAGTTGATAGTGAACACCAAGTTTTCACCAAGCTCTGCGACTGTAGGTATCGTGTTGAAATTGTGAAAGTGTCTTTTTATTCTATGAAACTGTTTGTTGTAGTGGAGGCGATTCGGAAGTGCAACGGACAATGCTTGAGTTGTTGAATCAGCTTGACGGGTTTGAGGCTACTAAAAACATCAAGGTAACCGCTTTGCCCCCAATTTTTTTCTGTAGTCATGAAGTAAACTGTACAGGTTATCATGGCCACCAACAGAATCGACATTCTCGATCCTGCATTGCTTCGTCCTGGTAGAATTGATAGGAAGGTAGCGTCTTTTCATTGTTGTGTAAACGTCGAACTGTACGCTGATCGGTTGAATTTTAGATCGAATTTCCCGCTCCCGACGAGAAGGCTCGTGCTGATATCTTGAAGATTCACTCACGTAAGATGAACTTGATGCGAGGTATCAATATGAGGAAAATTGCTGAAGCGATCCCCGGCGCAAGTGGAGCTGAAGTGAAAGTGAGTTATAGCATAGGAATAAAATGCGTACCATAAAAATCTGGTTTCTGCTGCACCACCGCTCAGCATTCTGTCAAGAAATCTATCAGTAATTATTAGTTTTTATAATTATTTCAAAAGCTTAATCAATAATATTCGAAGGGTAGTCTCTGCACTTACTGTTGCTTGCAGCTGTTTTTGAAAAGTTTTTTGACTCAGGTTGATTGCAGATCTAAACACATGTAAGGATAGGAGAAAAGGTTAGAGTAAAAGGCGCTGATCAATCCCTTTGTGGGTTTTGCTGTTCTAATATCATTCAGAAACGTGTTAACTTTTAAAGCGTATGGTCAGTGCTTTCACCCTCTCAGACGAGACTGCTATCGACATATAACCCCGTTGAAAAAGAAGGCGCGATGGATTCCACAGTTGATGTTTGATTGCGTTGCTTTTGCCCCCAGTTGGCCACTTTGAGTAAAGTGATGGGGCATTTGATGGTAGACCATAGTTTGATCGGTTCTCTCGAGATGCGCCTTGATATCTTTCTCTTTTTTTGATGTCAGAAAGGGTTTGGAGTGCATACTTGGTCGGCCTTTGGTTTCCGTTTGGTGGTGCTTTCATCTCCCAGTTAAATTGATCTCAACTGGTTTGAAGAAGAGTTTTTTAATCTGTTCTCCGATATATTAGTTGGCGGTGGTGAATTCACCTTTCCTCACCCTTAGTATGAAGCTATGTTTCATAGTCAAATCTTCCAAAAGTGAGCACCACTATGGTGCTCACTTTTGGAAGATTTGACTCTCCTCTTTACTTCTCTTTCCTTTAATTATAGATTCTCCTAAAGATCTGTAAACTTGTAGAGCCGCTTGAGCCACTTACCACTTTTTTATGGTCACCATTTGGTTGTCAATGTTATGATTATTGCTTCATCTCAGGCAGTGTGCACTGAGGCAGGAATGTTTGCGCTTCGTGAACGGCGTATCCATGTCACCCAAGAAGATTTTGAGATGGCTGTTGGAAAGGTCCGTTTTTAATTGTGCTGTGCATCCAATACCTGTTTTGTGAATTGATTGCTGTCATTCAATCTGAACTTTAACCGCTTGAGTTAATTTGGAGTTATGAAAGACTAGATACACTTCTAATTATGTCACCTGAAGTTTCCACCAATGAACCGATTTTCTTGCATAATTTGATTTATAGTAATAGGTCTCACTTCACTGCATGTGGAATGGCTTTGTTGGAAGCCTTCAGTTCAATTATTAACCCATTTTATGGCTGCTTTCAATTGATACTGAAAATCGGGCAGCTTTCAATATTGTGCAAAATATGGGAGCGTCTACAATTTATTTCTATTTTATTGTCAATTATTTTTCTATGAAACAATGCACTTTTGAAGGCCCCATTTCTCTCTGTGATACGATTGAGGTAATATTTCTTTATTTCAGGTCATGCAGAAAGACTCTGAGAAGAATATGTCGATAAAGAAGTTGTGGAAGTAAGAAGAATGAGAAGGGCCATTGAGAATATTGCGTGTAACAATATATAAATAATAAAAGGCGTGGTCTCTTTGTGTGCACATCAATCAAATATTCTATACCATAATATGCATCGTACATATTGGCTTAAGAAATTCCTCGGCAACTTCAGTTCCGCTCCCCTAAACCGGATTTCCAATCTGCTCTTCCACAGTCCATACATGGTGATTAGGGTTGCCATGGTTTGATTCTTATTCCATGTTTAATGTCATGGGACTTATAGCCTTTTATGACGTGGCCTTTCTGGTCCGCTATATGGCATTAATGAAACGAGCAATAGTCCTGCTTTGTTTTTGCCTAAATGGGCTGTTAAATATGCTTTTCGGAAGGGAGCCTTTTAATCCCTACTGTTTAAACGCCCACATACTTCAAAAGAAACGCGACTGGAGAAAGTTGAGTCCACCCTGGGAAAGGTAGATTCAGGCAGGGACTCATATAGTGCTATTTGTTTTAGACTTGATCAGTCCGTCCTTCGCGATATGTTCTGTGTGAGAAGGCTGGTGGGGAGATTCTTTCTTTGACAGGAGTCTCTTGTTTCCTGTTTTGATTTCAGCAACCCTAGAAGTTGCATCATTCACCTCTTTAATATCAATTTATTGGGGAGGGCTGGTAAGTAACGCGCTAATGCGCGCAGGTTCCTTGAATGGGATTCCGTCTGGGGTAACCAGGACTTCATCCAAGAATGTGCTTGGATGGTACCAGAACCATCTGGCAGGATAAAATCAAAAAGTCGTATATCATTTAGAGGTGGAGGCCTGTGCAGGGTTCAAACACGAACAATCTCTCGCTTCTACTAGAGTATTCGTATAGTTTAGTAGTTTAGTTTCGCCTCGATTCCACACCAACAAACCCAGATCGCTGCACAGGAGTGGTTCTGGTGAAAAGTTGTTCAATGCCGTCTCATCAATAGCGATTTCTCAATTGTTCCACCCACCCCTGTTTGTAGCTTGCTTCTGCGCACCCCCTTCGAAAAGTGGGACACGGCCCTTTGTGTGTTTAATGTACATGCTGCTTGCTTAACCTTATTTGCCAGCGTAATATGAAGGTCTATATCGGAAAAGGTCTCGAATCTGAACTCTCCTGCCTCTCTCATAACTTGTAATTTGAAGTAACAATGAGTCAATCAAACGTGAACGATCGCCCATTCTTCTTCCGTTATCCATGCCTCATTGAGCGCCTGTCATTTTATTCCGTTGATATATGTTTCCAGTTTCTGAAGATTCCTCTGGCAAACTGTCTCAGAACATCTCTGAGCGCGTGCCAATTTCCTTTTTATGTTGTTGTAATCGCTACTATTATACTGGAACCGGTTTGATTACTGCGATGGGACAAGCTGAGCTTTCATCGAAACGTTTTTCAATACAAAAAACTCTCATGCTATTCTTACGGGAACTCAATTCCTACAGTAATCCAGCTGTGGATCCTGACTTAAACGAGTGGCCGTGATGCAATACAACCATAAAAAAGTTAAACCAACGAGTGCGCCATCTAGTTGCTCAGTACCAGTTATTACTGCTTTCAATCGTCAGCTATCTTGTTGCCATTGGTTTTCTCCTTCATTTTCATCTCAAGGTTAAAGATGATATTCTGTGGAATATGGATGCGCCATGTATTTGACGTCTTTCCGATTGATCCGTATGTGCTGAGGAGCACGTTTAATGCACATTCGTGACCCCACTACATTCAAATTGTTTCGGGAATGGCCTTAATTAAAATTATTGGTTTATTATTCTAGAAAAGCTTGACAATTTAGCCAACAGGGAAGTCTTTAGAGGTTGAGTTAGATCTCTCTTAGCGCTGCTCCACGCTTCCCATCGTAATTCAGGGAATTCTGTGAAAATGATGTCATCTGAATGGCATAAGTTTAACGGCTGGTATTTACAGCCTTCAGATGAGCCGACATAAGAAATAGACAGTGCGATGTTATCAAATGTCAACCGTGACCATCACGATCAGAGTGGGAGCGAGCGTACAGGTGATGAGAGCAGTCGCGAGTGTGTCTGAAATCGAATTCCCATCCATCGTGGGAGTACGCAATTAGTAGCATAGTTATTGATCGGTTGTTACTCTGCGTATCTCTGCTCAGCACAATGTCTTGTCGAGTGTCTGATTGTCGTAGGCCCCGCCTCACAACGGCGAATCGATCGCCTGCCCACGACGTCGTCGGCTGAGCGCTGCACACATTCGTTCGTCAGTCAGCTGATCCTGATGCTTCATTAAGATTCCTTGTGAACTGGGTAAAGTGTGACTACTTACGGCAGTACGTGCAGTCCTGCAGCGTCCAATCGTTTCGTCGTTTCCGCCCGGAGAGTTCATCGACACCGTGTCGACTATTGTTCTCCGCAACCGCTCCTGTTTACACTATAGGAATATTCTGAGCAGTAAAGGTGAAGTGTTTTCGACTACTCATCGTCGTCTTAAGTAAGGCAAAGCCGGTTCTCATCCTCGTATCCCTTTCAACTCATGCTTCATAGTTTACAAAAGTAATCCTGGTTTTGTTTATGATGAGCTGACAGCTGTCATCAATTTAATTTTCCGCTTGTCCCTACTAGACAATGTCCCAATCAATATTCTACGCACCTCGTAATTAGGGCAATTATTCGCGCGATAGTCGATGAAAATCGTGGTCGTCTATGTGAATGCGTAATTTTCAGGTGAATCCCGTTGCCGATGAGCAGTAAGGGATCCAAGGACTCTTCACCGACCTCGGAAAATGTAAGTTTTCCCCGTTCGCATAGTATTTTCTATTGAAGATAGTTGCGTATGTCTACGGGAGCGTGGTGTGGTGTGTATTGTTGTCGGCACGGATCCGGGTTCTTATTGACTTACTGCTGAGGTCATGTAGTGCGTGCATAAACAAATCGGTGTATGATAATGAATCATTCATATGCTGTTCGGAACTCTCTTTGTTGCAGTGTTGTGACAGAATAAGTCATCTACTCAGCATTTTGCTGTATTCATCATGGACTCAGTAAAACTCTACGGTCATTGAACAAAATATTTGGCTCCCACTTATCAAAGAAAATTTGAACCATTGACATCTAATCTATGATGGCCATCTTAATACCATAATTGACCGACCATCTGTCTGCTGAGAGTCAGGAATGATAATCGTACCTTCATCCAATTACTCGACCATCTGAAACCTTTTTTACCCGTCCTTGGCTTTCGGCAGTCAGTACTATAAAAGAGGCCCGGCAGGACTTTACGAAAAAGAGTTTGAGCATGCAGTCATTCCTGTTACAACCATTAATGTGAAACTTTATTTTTCTTTCCTGTTTTTGATATTTGAAATCATACCGAACTACGATACATTTATGAGGGGTTCTCCTCATCTTCTCCTTTGAAGTCTACTCCTCCTCTTCTCCTTTGAAATCTGATCTCAGAACGATATCCGATTAAGACTGAGGAGGAGCACGAAATTCTTGGCTTCCAAAGTTTGTCAGCTTTCAGTCGGATAGCTGAAGGTGTCAGTCGTATGTGGGTGTATAATCCGGTAAAACCTGGAAACATGTCAATATCACATTGATACCCTAACAACAGATACTTAAGAAATCGTACAAGGTTGAATTGCATTCGCCTAATCTTATTAGCATTCTTTAACTAGATCTTTATTGGTGTAGTAATGAGCAAAAAGTCGATGATACGGCTTGTATAGCCGTCTGGAGATAAGGTGTGAGGGCATTTAACTCTGCACTTTAGCTATTACGGCCATTTCGATCGTGGCAGATTTATGGTGGCATTATTAATGTCTTTGCACTTTGCTATCGGGGTTAAGAGCTATAAACGCTTTTTTGCAAGCTTCTTTTCCTAAAGGTTTAGTTCCGCATGAGAAGTTCCGGTTCTCCAAGTTTTTTATCAGACTTAGGACCTCACTGAGTAAGACCCAATTGACAAACCTTTTTTGGAGTTTGAAGAGATTAGTTATGGTGCGACAATTCAGTTTATAACAATCCGCACGATTAATTTTTAATTTATTTACAATTGTATGGTCTCATTTACTGCATCACAATCGGGTGACAAAGTAGGATTTGCCCATTACTGAGCGTGATAATTACCGGTCACTAAATTTTGTTATTCAACAGCAACTTTGATTACATTGTTTCCAATAATTAAACTTAATAACTGCTCCCGAAAATTCATGCAAGCACCAAATATTATTCGAATCCAAAGGAATCGCTTAAGAATTTCGCCTTTTTTCTGTAACACGGAAGCGTGTTGGAGAAACTTTTTGCTTCGAAAGTTTTTACCTGCTAAACCCTTTGAATTATTACCGAAGTTACTTTGAAATGGCGCTCAATCCACCGTATATTGCATTCTTTAATAAAGCTGACTCATAATTTGTGACGTATGTATTTGTTTGAAGCACGATTTGCATATTCATTTGCTTTGGTATTCCCTTTAACATCCTCCAGCTGATTATGCAATGAGAGGCCTTCCCCATCATCTACATATGACGTATTTACATCCATTAAAAATGCCGCGTCAAAAGCTTTTATCAAACGGGATCTGTTAATGCTTCATTCATATGCTGTGTAGTTTTATAGGTCTTATTAGGGGCTAAAAACTGATACTAAACCTACATGGGTCGGTAATAAGAGCCTTTGTTCACTTTTCTTATTCATTTTTTTCGAACAACAATATATTAGACCTTTCCCTGTTTATCAGACAAGACAAAAAGTATAATATTCAGCACTTCGTTAGAGATAATTCTTACTTTGTGCTCATTAGTTGAATTCAATGTTGACGGTTTCCAGGTTAAAGATAATTCCTCCGTATTCACGCGTTTAATGTTTTGAGTGCTTGGGACTGGATTTCCACTGTAACGTTCTTGATGACACTTTGCCCGCTCACTCTACAGTAAATGGTTCCGTCTTTGAGAGTGTAATTCAGCCTCCCATTGACGTCAAGTGCTGCGTTCAAAGGTGACCGGCTGAGTAAGCGTCACTAAGCGCTCCCTCTAATTATCCCTAATGCGTCAGTCCTATTAGGCAAGGGATAAATAGGTTCATTTCATGTCGTCATCATCAGCAATTAGCAAAATCAGTTGGCTCTGTTTACTCATTTTGTACGTTTTTTCGCAATCCAGAATCCTTTCGAGTTGCTGCAGTCAGCGTATCGCGTATGTCACTCCAAGTCGTTTTTCGACCTTGCGTTTGCCGCTGCTTGCTTAACGAGTATCAATAGTAATAAGAGGTCCTGGCGACTCTTCTACAGACCTCCCATTCTTCTCAGTTACGAATCAAGTTTTTGCCCGGCAATACAATTGCCGTAAAAAGTGGGAGAATCTACCAGTCGGAAAGCCCTTCATATGTATTAAGTGATAGACATTTCTTTTTTTATTTCATATGAATGGTCGCTACTGCACTAGTTGCCCATTGAGACAAAAACCGGTCTTCTTGATGGCGCGGACCAGTATGAAGCAAACTTGCACATGTGGAACATGTGTGACGATGCAAAAAGTGTAGCTGGCACAATAGTCGTTCAGTCATTGCCCGCGACAATCGCATAAAGAGACGTTTGGATGAAATTGGATGATACCAAGCCATTCGGTCAGAATAGTGGCCATGCAATCTCGATGGGTTCAGAATGAAATGGTTATAGGCACAGACGGTGCATTTTCTTTTTCAATACTGAAAATTGGGGTGTTACGGTAAAAGTCTCTTTCATTGTTTTCTTCAGGCCCTTCCTTGCTTATAAACACGGAATTGGAGTTGTTCTTATGAGGGGAATCGCTGAATGTAGTACCCAATATTGTAGTTGACCACAAACAAGTATTTTCCGTATGAAATTGAGCTATAGCTTAAGACATTTCTGAATTTAATTTCTATTGTGATGAATCTGTCTTCCTGTCAGATGGACGCTTTTTGATGCCAGTAGTCGCCATCGAGGCAAAAAAGGAGTTTATTGGCAAGAACTACACTGTTGATTTGAAGTGGGGTGAAAAAGTAAGCCGGCAACTGGCCCAATTAATTCGATTCTCGAGGGGAGAATCCGGCTTCAAGTTCACAAAGGTATTCCTCCGTACTGTAAGGACTTGGGACCATAAGGGGAAGTGACTAACTTCAATATTTTCTTAAATCTAGAGCGCTACAGAAGTTGGTGGCCAATTAGGAGGTAGCATGGTATATCGGGGATTCAAATTTTTTGACTTCATATAACCAATTCTAATGGATACCGCATTTGGTTAGTTTCAACACAATCCCATCCACAAGTGGACGGCGTACTGTCTTTCCTCCTCTGTGGTGAGGAAAGTACGTGGAGCTCGTTAGTGTGATTGGTAAGAACGGTGTTCTTAAGCTTGAACGTCGCGCACTTAATTAGGCGTTCTTGTGATTCTTTCGAGTCGCCATCTGTGGCGGAAAGCTAACAGTAAACAATTGCGATCAGCAACGAAAATGACTGTAAACA
Organism: Haemonchus contortus; assembly: GCA_000469685.2. Classification (NCBI taxonomy): domain Eukaryota; kingdom Metazoa; phylum Nematoda; class Chromadorea; order Rhabditida; family Trichostrongylidae; genus Haemonchus; species Haemonchus contortus. The sequence continues at coordinate 1,452,125 of LS997564.1, read as the reverse complement.
AAACGAAACGAAGTTTTGACACCCTTATTGTTTTTGTGTACCCGAATGTGGGATTGCCTTTCCCGAGGTTTACCTTTAAGTTCAGCAGTTTTGAAACTATTGTGGTAAGCAGTCTGAGTTCTCTTAAAGTAATGCAATTCTACTTCGAAAGTAGCGTAAACGTCACATTAGAATTTGAATGACGATGTTTATACACTCACTATATATGGGCACGTTCCCTCCCCTTATAAAAATAGGTTTCGTCGGTGTTTGCTATACCGTCCATTATGCTGCTGCGCAGATAATCCTTTGAAATTTCTAAATTTGGCCAAACTAGCCGGCAAGTGTTGATTCAGGTGGGCATGATGACCACTAGCGTAGGGCATTTTGAAGATACTGATTGCATACTATGTTCCCTTTTTTATGTTTTGCAGAATGAATTTTTTGTTTTCAGGTTACCCTGCGTTTGATACTGGTGAGTGGTCGAACGCATGAATTCCAATTTCACCCGCTCACTCCTGCCCATGAAGTAACACAGAAAGTGTTCGAACAGTGGCCGAAAGGTAAGAGATTGATCTTGGGAAATGTTTTTTTTAAATGTTATCTGGAACTCGTTAACCTTCATTATGCCTCTCATCGTTGTTTTTGTTGTTCTTCTTAAGTGTTGAGTAAAATGCTTCGTGAGTCACCTAAAAACCCCTTTGTCAACGTTAATGGCCTGGCTTCCCAAGCATCAGACGTGATCATTCCCGGCTAATCTTGGGCATTATTACTGATGAATGTCCTTGCTAAACCGGTTACATGAACTTATTTCTATGCAGTGTTTCCAAGGACTACTTCTTTCGCTCATTGCGAATGATGGATTTACTTATTTAAGTGGATATTAGTTTTTTAAAGTGTCCGTAGCGCGCCTTAAAGGCTCATACGTATCAAACGTGGATGAAGAAAGCATCCGCATTCCATTCTGGAGGTAAGTAATGATTTAGCCAAGATGAAGGGGTAAGCGAGAAATTGGAGGTGGTTTCGCAATCGCAATATTAAGATTTCAACCATATTCATTGTTTTGTTGTTTCCGGTGCTTATTCTCATGAGCAAGCTGGTAAAAACCAGAAGCTCGTAATAGTAATAAGCCATTTTGATGGAAGCTTCGAATGTGTCTCGCATTCTAGCAACTCGATTACTTCTCAAACTTAGTGGTACCTGAACAATTGAGTAGAACATGTACTGGTTTCATACAATCAGTTTAGAGACATTACTAAAGGTTGAAAGCCTGGTTTCGAACAATTTCTGCCGCTGGTTTTGAAACGTATCTTACCTATTCGTTCGTCTGCATAACGACTGAGAATATAAGCAGTGAAATGTGAAGTTGAGCCTCTTCTACAATCAAAAGCTTTTTCACTTTCTGGCTGAACTAAGTAGTGATTTCGTGACCTTGAAAAGAGGTTAGGCTCCGCTGGTTTCGGCCACTATCGACTTGTGTTCCATACTTGAGAATGGTGGCGCCTTTTGTCACTGTTCTACCTTCACATATTCGATTTATTCTCTCCCACGCCATCATGCTAACTGATGTTCTGGTGAAAGCCACAGTGTTGGGAGGAAATGTTGCTTTTTGCATGGTAGACTTCCCTTCTGTGAAATTCCGTTAGCAATGTCTTTCGGATGTCGAATGGCCAGCTAATGACTGAATTCAGAGAAAAATCAAACAGCGTACCAGGAAGTGTCATTGAATTACATATAACCTAGACAGTTGTATCTTCTTTGTTATGGACATTCTCTTAATCATGTGAATTAGTCCATAAAATTAAGTGTTCATAACCTACTTGTGATAAACTAGTTTCAGTCAATTGTGGATCTGTGTTTTCCGCTCGCTCAATCTAGTGCTACGAAGCGTATTTCCTTTAAGAAACCAGTAGCTCCGAGCTAATGCTCTGTTCTTTGCATGGGAAATTGCTTGCAATTTGAATGTAGTAGTGAAAGAACACGCAGATTAGATACGTTTACATAAGTAGCGCACTTGTTACACATGAGGCGTTTTTTCTGGCTTACGTGCCTCAATTTGTGGATTTGCAGCCAAGTGGCTGTAGAACAGGCTGAGATCCTATGTAGTAGCTAATGGAATTCTCATGACGAAATCATTCAAATTTAAAAATTGTGGTCATTATTCAATGCAGTGAAATAGCTATCATTGATCTTTAATTATTAACTTACAAAATTGAAATACATCTCCTAAAATAGCGCAGATATCTCTTAAACAGGGCTGCCCTGAAAAACTGCATTCATCGTTTACCCAATCGAGCTGACTTGTGTCAATTTGCTGGTTATAAGGTTGTTGGGTTTTATCGAATTCCTTAACCAATTCTGAATCATGATTTGATTTGACTTTCTCCTTTGAATCGTTGTGAGCGAAAGTGGATAGTGCAAATTAGCGGCAGACGTGGGGTCTGAGAAGTAGAACTTGCACCGATACCCCTTAAGCCAACCAGCTGCCAGAAATACTTGCGTAGCTTGGAAAACGTTCTTAGACCACGGACTAGACGATATGAGGTGTTTGGGTAAAGGGAAGCGCTGTATAAGTGCTATAACAAGGCTGCAGAGCTCTCAATGCAAAGGCTGCCGCGACTGCAAAAAGCGGAGGTGTCAGCGCCTATGCAAGAAAGTGCTGACAATGTCATCAAAGTATCGAATGACTCTTTGTCAGCTGTTTCTTAGCACTCTGCACTCTCCTATTTACATAGCATCGAATTTTTGAAGACAGGGGAGACAGTAATTGATGTTTTGGGACCTTATAATGTCGCTTTTGCTGGTCTGTTTTCATACATTCACCTCATACCTTCTGTTCTATTCGGAGCTCTCAATCGGGTTCCAGATATGCACAAGTTATGGTTTCTACAGTTTTCAAGTATTGTTTCGTGGTTTTTTCGAGAAATGTTTTTTTGTTGGCTGTGTATTGTTTACTCATTATGAGTCGTTTCGTTGTCCTCGATTTCAGATGTGAGATGATTCGTGTACAGATCGCTAACAATTGTAGGATAGAAATAATTTACACCAGTATACAAATCTCTTGTGATCGAGTGAAATGAGCTTTCGTTGTGGAGGTTTCGAGTTTTACTGCTCCCAAAAGCAGTCCCATAAGTCATTGCCGTCTGCTGTCTCCGCTGTTCGCATGACATGCTGTAGAACAGAGGCTCTCGTGCGTAGAAGTGAAAGTTAGTGATTAGCATGAATCAGGAAGTGATAAAAAAGTGCAGTGGCGAGTGAATGGTCGATTGAATTAGTTGTCATTCAAGGCAGCGCACTGTTACCCGAATCAATAAATCACGGGAGTGGAAAATTATTACGTCGGGTTCCTGGTAAGATCCTGTATCGAGTACTAAATATACACTCTCCTTCAAAACTCCAGGTCCTACTGAAGCTTCTACCCCATTGTCAGGCGCATACGGGGACCTTGAGGGTTTCTTCCTTGTGGGGTCACATAATTGCGAGCAGACGTCTGGGAAAGAAATGCTAATCGGTTGCCAGTCTAGAAAGATTTGCGGGAAGAAATCGTTGTGATGGTTTCGTGAATATAAGCAGATGTCGTGTATGTACTGCATTCCAAAGACAGCATGCCATTGTTGAACGGTCCACATTTCCATAATTTGCTTGGGCATGCGTAGAAAATTCATTTGAAAAGTATATGCCCTCATAAAACAGGAGACGAGACTGCTACTGAAATGCTGATCAACAGCTGGTAACAGTGTCTCTTGTAGAACTCATACTTCGATGAAGATGTGAAGTAAGAGGTCGCTGAGTAGGCTTCAGTGGCAAGGCAGATAGGCAAAAGTTCGTTCAACATCTCCATCATTTGTTTGAATAGCAATTCAACTTTCTTTAAACTGATTTCTTTTTTTCAAGAGTGCCTTGAGAAGTTACATTATCCAGTCTCATAAACCCTTCACATACATGTCCTTTATCCCTCGCAATTCCATGAAATCTGCTCGCTGTCATTCCCTTTATTGTCTTACTCGATCGAATAAGTATTCAAGTTCCGCACGAGTAGGTTGGACAGAATTTATTTCGTTAAAAATTACATTGCTGCAGTTAATTGAATTCTGATTTGCTTGAATATGAGATGTGAAATTCTTCATTGCGGGTTTGATGAGCTCTTTAGTAGTCATGGTTTCGATGTGGCTGGGGAGAAGATAAATGCCAGGTAGGAGACTCAGAGCGATGCCTATTATGGTTGCGAACAAGGACGAGTAGGCTTTTTTTTTCTGAGTTGACCCCCTTCACGAGAAGTGTGGACATAGTGACAAGGCGAGACATTGTGAGGACATTTACTTTTTGCATTAAATCATGACAACGGCGTATCGCGTACGGTTTTGGTTTTCCCATCCCGTCGAATGATAGTAATTTTGTGAGAAATGCAGAAAAGTTGCTGAAAAACTGGATCAGAAATGGTGGGAATGATTTGTTACACCGAAAAGTGGAAATGGAATTTGAACAAAAACGAAAGTGATTAAAGTTGACGGATACTCCGGTGTGGTGTGGGCAGTTAGCTATTGATTCATTTAATTTCACACAATTTCTTCAGCATACTAGGTTACACGCCAATTATGAGGAAAGACGCGGTAAACACTATGTCAACTCCCTGGTTTTCAGCAACAAACGTTACATGGGGAAGATCCCGGGATTAGATATCTTTCGTGGCACACAATTGAAAACTCATAAAATATTTTTTTTAAATTCAGATTTTCTTGAAAATGGTGTCATCGAGAATTTTTGTGTGAAGATCTGGCTAGGCTCAATTTTTTTCACTTAACGATGAGATAACTGCTTATTCTTTGGTGGATTCGGTTTAAGAAGCCGTCTCCTATAGTTTCTTCTGTTGAATCGAATATTCTAGACTTAGTACAAGTATTTCAGAGTGGGCTGAAGAGAAAGTGGAATCGGCTTCGATGCTCAAACTCATTTATCATGGACGATTTTTGCATGGCTCCGTTACCCTGAACGCATTAAATCTTCCGCAAGGAAAAACGACTGTGATGCACTTGGTGACACGAGAAAATCTACCCGAACCCAATTCGAACGGTTAGTTTGTTTCGTGTGCGTGTATATGTGGGTAAGGGTGTGTATGTGACGTTTTCATTGATTGACATCAGGCGTAGAGACGCGAAGGGGCTTTCACTCAGCACAAACAAGCAAAAGCCAAAGCCGACAATTTCTATAATGGGGATGAAGTGAAAACAGCAAGCGTCTTGAGGGGAGGGGTGTTCGTTACTATTCGTTCTCTGTGACTTGGAGTTCTGAGCAATCGCCGTACGTTTTTCGAAAGGGAGTCATGGGAAAGACGTAGTCGTGTGAGCCACTGCACCAGTATAAAAGCATAACTAATGCTTGATCGATGTTATCCCGTCGGACTGCGCCTTCGCCTATGCAACGATTGAGGGCTTGAGAATATCCCATCGAGGCTTTTATACATCCCCTTGAGTGACTTTTATATAAAACAGTCAAATCCAAGGCACCTAAGGGTGACATATCTGCTAGAGAATTATCATGGCTATCATGACCTTCACCATGAAAAAGGACGTGAGAGTTTATCCATTGATTTCTCTATCCTAACAGTTTTTCTGAGCAACAGGACCTGAAATCAGAGATGGTAGTTGTCGGTGTGTTACGTTGTAGTAACCCGACTGCGTTAAGAAGTTGCTCCGTTCTGAATAGTCACCCCTGCCTCTGTGTCCATGTTGAGCAGAACGCCCACTGTGGTTAGAGGAATAGCGCTCAAGTGAGTGTCGTTTCAACGGCGTGAACTCTCAAGCGATCTGTTTTCTGAAATGTCTAGACAAACGACGATGAAGAAGAAAATTGATGGAGAGGATTTTGCAAAGCCGGGTGAAGATGAAGACAAAGTTCAGACATCATGCCGCTTTAGCCTATTCGACTTTATCCTTTCCAGGGACTGGAGATAAGCGTCTTTTGCGAAAATGACACGATTCTGGCTAAGGATTTTACGTGAATCATGCGACTTAATTCTCTCCATGAGGTGGAGTGGGCAAGGCTTCGTGATTCTTGGCCGCTGCTGATCCTTCTTCAGCTAGGCGTAATCCTTTATCAATTTTTATCTCCACCGTCACGCGGCAACGGAATTAGGGTCGCTTGATAGTTGTCGCTCATTGAAGTTGTTCCCTTGGGGTGTCGTCCCTTTCCCACACCGTTATCGCCCCGCGTATGGCCCTTTGTGACAGACACTAGTAAATCCGTAACGATTCAGTTCATCATAACCATTTGTCATGACATTCTTTTGCAAAATTATGACATACGGATCAGGTGAGGTGTTGTTAGGTTGCCAGTAATACTGCAACATATGCTTAGGTTCTGAGTAACCGGTAAACATATACTCGAAAACATTCCTATTGTTCAGATTCATTGTCGAAGCGGAAACGTGGCAGCTGTTGTCGATGCGTGCTATCGTAGTGCCGAGGAATTCCATGGGGATTATCTGGAGCGAGAACCCCATCAATTATCATCTGCTTTCATCTCATTGTTGAATAACTATAACTCAATCTCATCTTTGTACATGGGTCCATCTCGTACTGTATTTTTGTTGGCAGAGATAAGTCTCACAACGAATGCCTGAAAGTGGGCGTTGTTAGAGCATGAATTCCCCTGTACGAGTAACATAGCGCTACGGTAGGATTTTACATCAAATGGCATGGTATTCTGTCGAACGTCTCGGCACCTTGCCTCGAGTTTTTCGAAAAACTGCTATGTTATTACTCTAAATGTATTGTTCTGTGATATAAGGGCGCACATTGTGGAGTGTCGCGCTCTAGTGATTCATTCATTGTTGTTGTTGTTGTCGAGTCTCTAATCGTTGTGTATCTCGTACCCTCTCCCTCTCTCAACACCTAACGACAGTTAATACCGAACATTTTTTTCGAATGGCACCTCATATTTCTCAAATGCACTGCGTTTGATTCGTGATACTTCATAGTATTACACTCGAAATGATCCAAAGAATAGGGCAGGCAAGTCGATGTGTCCAGAAGTTGTGACCGATCTCATCCTTTTATGACTGGTTTTTGACTTTTCCAACTGCACGAGTTATTATGGACATCGCCTTGCCTGATTGTGATTAGTTATTGATATTGATGTGTTCATGTTGGGATGGTACCTTCGAAATGGTTGATCCCTGAATTACTTTGTAGTATGTATGTGATATAAGGGATATGTGAATTAAGCCTTTGGAGTGGCGCATTTCTCCTGGTGATGAATTTAGAGGTAACTCGTTCGTTCTTACAATTATGTACCGAATGCTCACCTCTCCTACCCGTTCTTTTTGAGATTGAAGGTGATAGCAGGAGAAATGTGAAACTGTCAAGAAAAAAGAGTAAGGTTTTCGGCAGCTTTCATCTTTGTTTCTGGTCGCTTCTTTCCATTGGACTACAAATGGTTCAAAAAGTTTAGGAATCTTGTAGAATACAAGAAGCAATTCTGCTGAATTATTTAATTTTTCGGTATTTTGTTTTATTCTGTATAGACTTGATATTAAATTTATTCTATGATGTCATGTGTGAAAAAAAAGTTGATGATAAAAGTGAAAACAAATAACAAATTGAGAAGATTGCCAACAGAGATGTGTAAAAATAACTGTACACACAAGATGTACTGTACATCACAGTGTGAGCTGGATATGTGAGTTATCTAGTACAACTCGACAATTCCTCTCCCCTATTCTTGAACTAGTGAGAAGGGCCAGTGAATCAATCAATCAATCAAGGTTTGGAAATGTTTCAAAAATCCAAGATGGCCACCGGTTTTGAAAACGGCTGTGATCTCAAACGAAAAAAACCCGTCGCAGTTTTTTGACGCGAAAATTGATGAGGTCAGCCATTTGCCACCTGGTCTTTCACAGACAGTTGATTAATGTCAGGTATCAATTTTCTTACACCACATTGATGAGTGTGGTTAGGAAATAGGCAGTGGAACGGGGGATTCTCATGTGAAGAATTCTGCAGGATGAAGACAATGGGAAATGTATAGAAGGACCAATGAAAGCGACCCCCCTCCCCCCCTCCCACACATCATGAGGAATCTCGAACAAATGTTAGTTCCGCTAGGCCTACCCGGTGAGGTAGGTCCAACATTTGTGCGAGATTCCTCATGACGCGGCATTTCATGACGGTCGAAATATCTCTAAACTCTTAATAAGGATCAGTGATAAGCTAGGAGTCACCGGGAGGGCAAGACCTCCACCAGCTCCTCTATACAGTGGGCGAGGACTACCGAGGAGTGAGTGACGTCACTGGCAAAGTTCTTTCTATGCAAAGTGTGCGTGCACACTTTGCAGTGAAAATTCCATGAATTCGCGTCTATTATGCAAGGGCACATGGTATTTGCATTAATATTCCTACTACAAGCTCTTGCTTATTCCAGGCAATCCTTAAATACACGATGAAAAAAAATCGCTCAAGAGGTCGTATTCAAGTTAAAAGGTAATGAATTGGGATGACAAGAGGGCACATACACGTATTTCTAAGCGAAAGCACAAAAACTCAGTAGAAAGAATAAAACGGTAACGGTTCTAGACACTAGCTTTGCTGCAAGCGAACAGTTTACGTGAGATTACGGTAGAGATCAGAAGATTGAAAACTCTCGATAACCGCTTTCGCTCAGAGACCTCTTTTCTGTTGGAAGAAGGCTCTTGTCAATGTAACAGCTTCGGGGAACGAAGTTGGACATCTCAGTCTTTGAGAAATCCATCCAGGTAGTTTGTTGATTACATCGTTGCGCTGGTACCTAAAATAACTGTTCGACACCAACTTTTCTGAAAGCGAACCATTCTTATCCCTTCTCAGCATGGCTCACTGATCAATCCAAAAGTGGATGAAATGGGTGTTGCGGAGGTGATCGATATTCATCCCAAAGAAATGATCATCATTCAATGATTTACCGAGAGTCCATCAGGTACACCACGGCATAGTCTTTTCGATGTCGTATGGCACGTCCAATGGCTTGGTTGATCACATGCATACATAATGATTGATACAACTGGTTTCCGCCACCTGGTACTTGAGAATCCAGATACTGAATAGTAAAGAACTATTTCAAATGTAAGGTAGACTACGGAGCAAGGAGACCATTCAAATGGCCAATAAATCACTTCTGGTTCGCATACAGACTGCGTCTCATCATTCATCTGTTATGGATGCAACTCAACAAATTTTCTTGAGAAAGTCAAAATATTTGACATGACCTGGTTCTCACCCACCAGCCACCTACTAATCACCTCTTCCCTACAAGACTACAAATTTTGTGAACAAGTTCACAAACCTTCATCTTTTCTCTGAGTTCAACGCTATTCTTGTTAGGATACGGTAGTCCGACCATGAACACCGCTCGTCCCAGTTCATCACAAAAATTGATTCCTTAAAAAAGATAAACGATGGATATGAAGGTTTGTATTAGGTTGTTCGGAAAGGAATGCGCGCTAACTTTGTCCATTCATTTCTCCCCTACTATAGAAGATTTTTCAAAACGATTTTGTCTATTAGAAAGAGATTTTCATTTCGCATCTTTTGATATCTTTTTGGCTATGTCTACTTTGTTTTTTTCTAAGTAAAAAAAGTTTAAAAGGTGCTTGACCAAAAATGCCTTTTGCGGGCTTGCATGCGGAACAACTTCAAGCAAAGAAAATCGGCTGCTGAATCTCATCGTGCCACATCTGAAAAATACGGCGAAAAAGCCCTGTCAGAAAATCAGTGTCGACGATGGTGTCGGCGTTTCCAAAACGGTAATGAAAGCTTGGAGGACGAAGAACATGGAAGTCGGCCTCAGTTCGTCGATAACCAAGTGTTGAAGACCGTCATCAAATTGGATCCACACCAAACCACCCGAGAACTGGCAGCACATGTTGGCTGCTCAAACTCTATCATCCATGAGACTTTGCTGGCAATTGGCAAGAAGAACAGGTGCGGAAAATGGGCACCGCACCAGCCGGGCGACCCAAACCAGGCAACACAAGTGGCAGTGGCCGAAATTCTTCTCCATCGCTCCAAGAACAGCGGTTTTTTCAACTCTATTATTACATCAAACGAGAAATAGATCTGCTTCGACAACACAAAACGAAAATGAGAGTGGTTAGTTGCCGGTGGCACTCCAAAACCCACAACGAAACCGGAATACACGGCAGAAAGGTGATGCTCTGTGTTTGGTGGAACAGCAAAGGTTGAGTGCAGTTTGATGTCCTGAATTCGGGTCAAACGGTTACGGCGGACATTTGCAAAGATAAATTGAACTGCGTGGATCAAGCACTGCGTCACCAAGGTGTCGAAACGACGTCGACAAGATTCCTCCTCGACAACGCTCGTCCACATGTTGCGAAAACCACCTTGGAAAAAAATTGAGGAATAGGGGTTGGGAATTCCTGCCTCATCCGCCTTACAGCCTAGACCTGACTCCATCCGATGACCATCTATTCCGGTCTATGCAGCTCACCTTGGCCGAGAGAAAATTCAAAAACCGCGAAAAAGTCCAACTCAGGTTGTCCAACTACCTTGAATTGCAGCCGGCCGAGTTCTTCAGAAGAAGAATCCATTCTTTGCGTAAACGTGGACAAGAAGTCATTGATAGTAATGGTAAATGTCTTCTGAATTGATCTTGTTTAGTTTTGTTTTAATAATAAAAAATTTTTTGAACTCAAACGCGCATTCCTTTCCGAACAACCTAATACTAGTAGGGCTTCCTTACAATTCATTACAGCTGTGCATCTCTATAAAATGTCCAGCTGTTTCAACAAATCTATTGGTTTCACTGAAGCACGATGCCGGTTCACCTAACCGATAGAACGGATGGTTTTGCCTCATTGAATCGGCCCTCAATCATGCGACCGCTGCCTTCGCGATTCTTAGCACCCTTTAATCACGACTTCAATAATAGCAGACATAAACTAAGAAAGGCCTATACATAAGCATGTTATCTATTCTACAGGGAGTTCATGTGGTACTAACAACCCAATTTTCCTTCCAGATCCTTTCTTCCTTAAGCCCCTTTCTTAGGTGAGTGGCACACTATCAATTCAGCAGATTTGACCCTAATCACTTATTCCATTGCACTATACATGCTTGGACAATTGCCAGGGGATAGGGAAAAACAGGTTTTCAAATAAGGTCAAAGACCGTAAATCAATAGATGGCGTAACTCTGAACAGTTATTCTATGTTTTCTCGTTACTGTGATTGAATAGAGATTAATTAGGTAAACAAAGAAATAGTTTTTGATACTTTTGTTCGGTAGATGCCACAAGAATGGTCATCCAGAGTAAACAAACGCTGATTCCTCTATGTCCTACCGACCTTCACTGAGTTTTCCGCCTGCGACAGCAAACAAGACTGCACCTTGCCCAATACGAGCAGTGGTAGCAAATCGATCCCATATCTCTACAGAAGCTCCGCGGGGTTCGACAAAAACAGTTTTTCTCATCTGAAACCACAACTCCTACGAATTATTGACGAAAGCGAAATGGATCAAGTGTGAGACAGAGTTAGTCCATCGAGACAAAAGGAGAATGTCGGAAAATAAAACGAGCTTTCTTCTGTCGCTACCTGAAAACAAAAAAGCAAATAACTTTGACTCACATTGTACTGATTTACAACTTTAAACTTCTCCATCGTTGACATGAATTGTGCCATGTACTCGTAACTCGTGAAGAATACAACACAACCGTTTGGGACGTCGCGAATGAGCACCATCAGAGCTTCCGCTACAGATTTCATCTGAATTCTTTTTCTTCGATAAAGTAACTTAAGAAAAAAAATTTTCTGACTCGACTTATAATAGCTTATAGATGTTATAGAAGGGATAGAAAATGAAGAAGAGATATTTTCAACTCACACACTGAGCATTTTCACGAGTTTCGAATGTCAAGGTGAACTTTTCATTTCGTACATGATGACCTGAAATTGAATTAAAAATGGGTGTGACGAAAAAATACAATACTGTAAGCATGAACATGAAATCGACCAACGGAACCGACCAATGGCGAGTGCTAGCAGCTGATGGTCGTCAATCACATGTGAACAACTGAAGCGCCTTATTCCATTTTCAACTCCACCACGCGACAAGCAATCAAACTGAAAGGAACATTACAATATCCCATCAAACAAGCGAAATTGGAAAGTATAGAACTGCTTGACTCTTCCTCGATATTACTAACAAACCAATGATTAGGAGAAGTAGATTCTAACAGTTAGACTGCTCTAGGCTTACTTCACACCTAGTTTAAAAGACATGGTGCAACTTCAGGATAAACCTACTCCTTCAAGAATTAGATTTCCGGTATTGCAAATGTAACAAAAGAATGCAATATATATACCAACAATCCCGCGGGTTCCATTGTTCCTCCAATGAGAATAGTCGCTCGTGCCTCCTTGACAACTTCCATTAAACGTGAGGCGGGATTTAGAAGAATGAAACGAAATCTAAAATATGTAATTTGAAAATTCCCAAAGTTAAAAGGTATCTTCATGTCTACCCTCGCTGACACGGAACTGAGCACCCAGTTGTTGATTTCTTCTCCGAATCAGATTGTTAAAAGGAATTCTAGACCACTTTTATCAAACTGCTTGAGTGTTTATCATAATGTATGTTTATTGGCATGAAATTCTGTTTTTTCTTTCTTTCTTCTTTCTAACCTCTCTCCAGACAACAATGAAGCATGCGAGGCCCAATAACAATAAAACCTGACTCAAAAAGCCTGCTGAGCAAAAGAATTCAACCAGTCGGGCATTTGGATAATTTGGGTATGTTTAGAGCTGCAAACTTCCTAATTTATTAGAATATTTCTTTGAAAAGAGTAGCGATTAAAACGCCCTAGTGCACTCACTCAGATCTCCATCATGTAACCGAACCTTCCATTCAGCATGCGACTGGTATGTTATACAATTCTCAAAGCAAAAAAGTTTGTTGGTCCAAAAATAGGCTGGTTTCTACAAACGACTGTTTGTGTGGTATAGCTATTTGGATGATTCTGCACTCTTCAAAACTAGGTCAGTGGGCGAAAATTCGCCCACTCCAATAACTATGCTTTCCCCAACTATTGCTGCAAACAATAAACACCACAGATACTCCCCTAGCAATTCGGTTCATTAGGAAGCGAATATAGTGTTTCCCTCTGCAGATTTAAATGGGCAGAAACTGTGTTTTGGCTACAATATTGTAAAAAAGAGGAGAGAATTGAACCTCATTTATGACTCCGGGCAAATTGCAAAAATGAGCCTTTGTGTCGTGAAGCCCACGACTTCATTGCATCTGGGCTGTTACTACACCGCGTACATACTAATCGACGCGCAGCACTGTCATCATCGATTGCGCCGTCGTCATCGATTGCCACGTGGCATGGGCGTGGCGCCGACTGTGCACTCAACACCTTTCGGTCTTACCATGTCAACGCGCCGAGCAGTTGCTTTTCTATTCCGTGTCTCGTATTCTCGCATTTCCGTCGTCATCGTATAACCTCGACTCAGAAGGGATCGGAAGCACTCGAGAGATCACTCTGCCAAAGGAGAGGAGATAAAGAGGCTCCAGGGTGCGGACTGGAGGATGGAAAGTAAAGAGCTGCCAGCCGTCGCCGGACGGCTGAGGTCATCAGCAGCTCGGGAGTATTGGGAGCACCATGGAGCCTCGGGTCAGCGAAGGAACTCGGGGCCGCGGAGAGGAGCGGTCCGCGCATGACACACGTCTGCGGACACCGCATCACTTTCCTTCCCCGAGGGCAGAGAGTGCCGACGACCCCTAATGAGGTAGGAGCTTGACCCGTAGGTATAACTCGCATTTACGTGTCGTATGAAGATAAAAGTAATATCCGTTTGTGTATGTCGTATGTCGTAATAGCCGTGATTACGGGCAAGTGCTTTCGTATCGCATTTTCCTTTCTTTAATATAGTCACAATAGCTAATAGTTTATTAATAGAAGTATACACGCATATACATATATGCTCGTAGTCTTGTAGATATATATATATATTCACGCACATATAACCCGCACGTACAGGTAGGCAGAAGTAGTGGCCCCGCAGGTACGAACGGGGAGAAGGCAGTGGATGCCACACCATTTGATAGCAACGCACCTACAACACACAGCTTCCCGCTCTCTCCGCGATCGGGGTGGCCTGTAGCAGGACCGCCTTGTAACGCGTGGCTAGGCGTAACATCAGCGCCCTAACGGAGCATACCACCAACCATCCCGTTCGCGACATGGTGCATCGGACTGGGGTTAGGCGTGTGGTAACTTACGTCTAGCCTTAGTGATCGAACCTTGTTGCGCTGATGGGCGACCGAGGGAGACGGAAATCACACAGACGCGCCCACGGAACGTCTTGCAATCCGGGGCAATCAACAGAGGTCGCCGCGAAGGGAGCTGCGAAGGGGCGTATCTTACCAACCTAGTGGTCCCGTGTGAAGCATGCAAACTGGAGTGGCACCGGTGGTCATGTGGAGCACGCGACCAACCCTGGGGACTAAGGGAGCGGGAGAATTACCCTGCTAAAGTCAATGCTTGTAGGTACGCGCGGGGCACTGTGGGTAACGCTGGAACAAGACGCATGAGGAGTGCTCGGGGGGACGAGATTGCACGACGAGGTGCCGCTCTCATGTGTCCCAGTTAGTGACGGTCCGTTGCGGTTAATCCGCCCAGTGGGGCCCGTCCAAAACCTCGCTTGACTTTAGACTGCACCTCCGGCCCGTTGGGTCCAAGCTGTTGGTTCCTCGACGCGTCCTTAGATTAGTAGGTCGTTCCGTGAAGCCGCCTGGGTGAGACCCCGGGCGACCGAGGTTGCACATTAGGGGGTGCAACCCTGCCCGCAGATTCAATGTTGGTTCTGTTTTTCGCACTTTCATCGTAGTTCCATCGTCAGCAGGGCTGTTGTGTTTGTGGGTGTATTGCTTATCGTGGGAGGCTACCCCCACGATTGCCTTCTCCAGGTTAGATTCAGGTTTGATAGCTACTATCTTCTGCCGACCATGGTAACATCACTGCGTGCGAGTCGTAGCTAATGAAGGACCCCACGGCAATTACAGGTAAGATTTCGCAGGACCTGATCAATCCATGCAGAATTCAATTGCCTTTGACTGCTGACGTGTGCCACCTTCTTGGCAGCTGACAAGAAGTGTTCAGGCACGTTGTCGAACATCTACGCAGCGTCATATGTCGTAGTATAACATCATACCTTCTTAGCCGTAGTTAATAGTTTAGATTTTATAGTAGGTTTCAAGTTAGAAAATGCGATATTCACAATGAAGAGTTTATCCGTGCCCTCCAGACCATCTTGGAGGAGGCCGCTTGCGGCTCGGAACTCTCGAAACGAGGCCGGTAACATCTGGCAGGACGACGATGTTCTTATCGCTGGCGAAAGTTGCCTAAAAGTCGCTCGCCACCAAGGCTTGTAGTAAAGATCTGTAGTAGTCCGTCGGTAAGTTTCATCCGCAGATGCTCGCATGCGAAGTGGAAAACTTTCTACGCGAATAATAGCGCATTTGCACTCTTTTACAGATTCAGGTGAAACGTATTCGCACATCAGACTTGCACGGGCAGTAGAAAGAACAACAGCACAGCTGCCGCAGAGAACGCAACCTATTCGAGTCGCAAGGCTCAGTACAAGTTCATCCCTAACTGATCGTTGGTGATATGTTCGCTTTGTACGAGTTGATCACACGCACGCTGCGAAATCGATGTCATCTTCGCACTTTCAACTTCAGCGACTTGTTATTCACTATTTTGCTGACTTACGACATGGTATTCTTATAATCTTCTCTCTTCTACGCAAGGACGATGGATTGGTCAGGTAGCACAGTTGCGTTAGCTTTTGTTGTTTGTAAATTTTTGTTTCGCACTGCCATTGATGTCGTTCCTAGACAAGTTCATTCTTGTCAACTTATTTCTCATATTTTGTCGACTTTCTTCTTTCTCTCTTCATTTATTGCGTGCGTACTTACAACATCTTACGCGCACACTCTTCTTTCATGCACATCTTCCGCACAGTCAATTTATCATATTTGTTACGCAGCTAATTTACGCTGCCTACCAAATGTCATATTTTATTGCCCACTGGTTATTACTTCGCACTGTCGCAGCGCCTTTATTGGCGTGCGCCATGCGATCATGCTTACGGTGAACGTATTATCCTTTAGCAGACGCACTCTCCTACGTTATCATAGCGTCATAATTGTGCGAATTATTAGCTGCGTAATTATTTCTCGCTGCTTCATACTGTGTGAAGGTACTAAGCCTTTTCAGGCTTCATATCGCTATTTTATTCTCCATTTTAACAGCGCAGTTTCAGCGCTATACGGTTTTATGACAATATAAGTATTCACCCATCATATTTAACCACCTTTTTTACATATTGGATACATACCCATTCTTCTATCTATCTTCTCTTCTCTATCCTTTCTATTATCACTGCTAATGAACGACATCAATGTCATTTAACAACTGACGCACTGACCAAATCATCGGTACCATTTTTTCTTTTCTTTCTTCCACGCACTTCCATCGAGACATTTCGACATTTCCTTTGCACTTTTACTGCACTTGCACCTACTGCTTCGGGTCGTATCGCGTAGTTCACCACTAACATCCGCAGCGTCATACTACGCCATTGGAGGTAATTGTGTGAATACCATCGGGATTGACCTCCCCGAAGCTTTCGAAATGTCTTATCGTTCATTTGGTGAAGGCGCTCATGGCGAGGAGCACGCAGACTCGCAGTTCCCTGAAGAACAAAGGGACAACTTGAGCAATACCCTGGCACGCCGCATCCACCTCTTTAGCAAAGAGATCAAGCTCAGTAGTCGCAGCAACATCAGCATGAGCGTAGGCCTTCATTCACCTCGCAGTCTCGCACAGCTTCTACGAAGTCACGCGCTAGTGCACTACCACCAGCACACGCCGCAGGGGCACAAGCAGAGGCGCAAATACAACAGCGCGCTAGGGATTTGCCGGCTCGCCCCCAGGCTCCTCCCACGGAGGAGTATGGCCGCGTAGAGGGAGTAGAGCAGCGCCCGCACGTAGCGAAGCCGTTGTATCCGGCAGGGGAACCCTCAACTACGAGACGTTTCCTTTGCGGGTATCTTCATTACACATCTAGCTGTAGAAACTACCCCAGTCTCAAGCAGCGTATTGAGATCAACGCAGAGAGGGGTGGCTGTTTTACGTGTGGGGCAGTCCAGCGTGAGGAGCATTGCGCAAGTACTCTTATGTGCAAGGGCTGTCGCCTGAAACATCATCGTTCAACCTTTTGCACGTAAAATAAGAACAGTGTGGTGCATCATGCACATTCCTTGGGGAAGCGGCGGGAGACCGCTTATTTTGTTTCGCTTGTCCTGGGTTTTCCACGTGCCCTTTTTGTCGACCCTGGGGTTCTTTCGCAGTCGTGAGGTAAAATCTCCCCCTCACAAATTCGACCCTTGAGTAGGATTATTCCTGCTCACTTCCGAATTTACCCGCAACGTCACTCGTCTTCATTGGTTTGGTTCAACGTCGTCGATTCGCAACAACAACAAGCAGTCGCACTCACGTAACAACATCACGTGGCCACAAGTGAAGTCGAGATATATTATGATCTATCCTTTTCGCATTTACTTTGTATGTATTCCATTTCTTATTTAGTGTAAGCATTGTATGTCCCTGAAGCAATATAATCCCTGACCCTCAAGCTCCTGCACACGTGTGAGTTACGGGAACACACGTCAACCTAGGCCCATCCGGTAGTCGTCGGTAATAACTGGTTTGTCGTTTGTAGGTAAGCGGCACTCGATGCTCCTGTCGCAGGGGCGGCTTCTCGTCGTTGTCGCCCCCAGTGTCGTGAAGCCCACACTTCATTGCATCTGGGCTGTCACTACACCGCGTACATACTACTCGACGCGCAGCACTGTCATCATCGATTGCGCCGTCGTCATCGATTGCCACGTGGCATGGGCGTGGCGCCGACTGTGCACTCAACACCTTTCAGTCTTATGCCATGTCAACGCGCCGAGCGGTTGCTTTTCTATTCCGTGTCTCGTATTCTCGCATTTCCGTCGTCATCGTATAACCTCGACTCAGAAGGGATCGGAAGCACTCGAGAGATCGCTCTGCCAAAGGAGAGGAGATAAAGAGGCTCCAGGGTGCGGACTGGAGGATGGAAAGTAAAGAGCTGCCAGCCGTCGCCGGACGGCTGAGGTCATCAGCAGCTCGGGAGTATTGGGAGCACCATGGAGCCTCGGGTCAGCGAAGGAACTCGGGGCCGCGGAGAGGAGCGGTCCGCGCATGACACACGTCTGCGGACACCGCATCACTTTCCTTCCCCGAGGGCAGAGAGTGCCGACGACCCCTAATGAGGTAGGAGCTTGACCCGTAGGTATAACTCGCATTTACGTGTCGTATGAAGATAAAAGTAATATCCGTTTGTGTATGTCGTATGTCGTAATAGCCGTGATTACGGGCAAGTGCTTTCGTATCGCATTTTCCTTTCTTTAATATAGTCACAATAGCTATAGTTTATTAATAGAAGTATACACGCATATAAATATATGCTCGTAGTCTTGTAGATATATATATATTAACGCACATATAACCCGCACGTACAGGTAGGCAGAAGGAGTGGCCCCGCAGGTACGAAAGGGGAGAAGGCAGTGGATGCCACACCATTTGATAGCAACGCACCTACAACACACAGCTTCCCGCTCTCTCCGCGATCGGGGTGGCCTGTAGCAGGACCGCCTTGTAACGCGTGGCTAGGCGAAACATCAGCGCCCTAACGGAGTACACCACCAACCATCCCGTTCGCGACACTTTGTACTCTGATAAAACCAAGTTAATAAATCAACTTACTTAGCTACTCCTCCTTTTTTCTCGACTATAATCCTTCCGTCCTCACATCTGTTGCTCAAAGCTTCCAAGAAACCTTTTATGGTGAACAACGGTGACGGATGAGATCTAGCCTTATCGCTTGTCGCTGGAGTGGGATCAGTATTTCCTAGAAACAGGATCTGTAAACTCAGAGCAATACACCATGACAGTAGGTTCGAAAACATGTACACCTGTTCGAAGAAAAACACAAGATATCTAGAAGGAAACTCAATCCTGAGCTTAGTAAAAAACTATCGAAACCCTTGGTCACCCCCGACTACCACCTACAAACTAAACTCACTTTGATCATCGCTCCTTACCTGACTCTTTAGATGCCAATAACTTGGCGATTCCACTTTTTGAAGAAGGCTTCTGCGTGATGGAGACCCGGGACTTCTGCGAACGTATAAAGAACCCGTGGAACTTTCTGCACATATCTGTACAGTCCATATAATGCACTAGTTTGAAAAAATTTACGTCCGTGAGTCCCAGCTGAAACACGACAGGTTGATGTTCGAATATCCATGCAAAAAAAAAAAAACAGTGGAACGAATGGGACGAAAACAAAAAATAAAAAGGTACTGTCACCAGGATTTCAGCAAAATTTAACACAAGATAGAGTATACTTACGGCAATGACAAGGCCCTGGATTGTAAGCACTTCTTCTGCGGTATGCAAATTGTTCCGTAGATACTGATCGAAAGCAGTTACGACAGCTAATAATTGCTTCATGTACAAAAGGTTCTTCGGTTTTAATCGAGATCTAAAATTTATTCCATTACAGTACTTGGACCAAAAATTGGATGTGCTTGAGAGAGGGAGGGTCGGACACATCACGAGATGTAAGTGATGACCGTTGTGCTGATCTCTGATTTCTTGGCAAGAGCAATGGCTTTATAATCTTAGTTTGTTCTCTGAGCGCCTGATTCAGCCAGGGAATCCTTAACCACCCGTTTGCTCATCGGAAGAGCAAGGCTCGTACTCAGGAAGGGGAAAACGGAACTATATCAAAAGAAATATTCCTAGCTGGTATTTTGTAGCCTTTCATCGTCGATATCCCTACGGATCCCAGGCGCCATTATTTTTTATGCGCATCGAGATGCCTTTTATAGTTTGATTTAGCATCAAAGAATTGAGTTTAAAGGCATACTTATAGGTCTCCAAATACTCTCGTATCAAAGACAGTGCCAGCGTAGTGGATACAGATGTCAGTTCAGCCGAATACAGGGAACCTAAATATTGGACAAATGGATACGCACAAACAGCTCCTGTCTAAGGACAAAAAATATCCGTGCTTCTAAGTTTCGCGAAGAAAAATCCGACCTATAGTCTCCAAGACGTTGTGCGCCTCGTCAAGTACCAGAACGTTTCCTTTTAGATCAATTCCCCACGCCGCTCGTGTTGCCGCGTGTAAAATCACCTGAAAAAATTCGCTTCACCGACAAGTTTTACGTCACGACATCCTTAAAAAACATTCTGTAATCCACTTGAGGAGCGTGCATCACCGTCAAGAATTAAGACAGGACAAAAGAAGTCGAACTTCCAGGTAACAAATTTTACTGTCCTACTATCCAATAGTCACCTAGCTTTGGCAAGTGACAACTATTCTATTAAAACACAACTCGATTGGGGGTAGATCTGAGACTGCGGCAGTTGCCGTGCCACCAGTCCCTTTGCTTGATGTCCAGAAACGAAAGCAAGCTCACTGTATCACATAAGAATTCGTACAAATGATTGCTATCGACGGTAAAGACGAATCCTTTTTACGCCTCTCAATCTTGAACAATTTCGACGACAGTTCATGATAGCCGAACTAAACCCTATAGCATCGTTGCATTGGTCCCCGTAAAGACCATTTCAATATAAAACCTGTTAGGCAAGCGTGTGAAACAGGATTCGATCCCTAACCGACCAGCATTTCGCCGAAATAGTTGACGATCCGTCCGGTAGATATGAATTGGAACTATGAGGAAAAGTTCAGAAACATAGTGTATCATACTTTTTGGGTAATTCGTAAATTGATGCAGCGTTTTTTATAATTTCTAGAATATCTAGGATAGGTAATAAATTCTAGGAATTGATGAGACCTTTGTCCAGCCTCTTCTTCCTTACACAAACTCACTCTGGAATCCGGATGGTTTTAGGGTAATTGAAAGTTCACGCCTGTTCAACGAAAGAATAAAACAGTTGTACCTGATAAGGAAGCAAAACCAGCTGGCAGAGAGGCAGCGACAGTCGGGTAGAAAAGTAGGGACATGCAACCAGCTCATTGCCGCGATCAACCACCTGAACATCTGCATTTTAGATTGAGATACCGATGTTATTCCTTTTCTTCTATTCTTTCATTTGTAGATCATCCACTCTCCTTTAAATAGCCTAGCCGAGCTGGATCTTGAAATAAAATCTAAGGTGCAGTTGTTATAGGAATGGGACCAGTTGAGCTGGGTAATGAACTTTCCAACATTGAATAATCTTGTCTACCACATCTCACTTCGCCAATCTCCACCGAGCCTAAAAACCTCGCTCTAAAAAGTTACAGCCGGACCACTGGACTCCTGGCATTGTCGACACCGTTAGTTCCCATCGAACCACAACCAGTTTTTCCGACAGAAACATGTCGGAATAATGGAAATGGAAATTCCAAATTCTACAGCATCACCCGCAAGGCTAATTTCTTCGAGAAAGAAAAACTCAAAGCCTGTTACCGCACAACCTGGTCTGCTGCTATTCCTTCTTTGATACATCGAAATTTTCGAAATAAGAATTGAGCTTTTGCAAATAGAGCAGCAAAAAAAGAAAACAGGGAAAGCATCCGTCATCTTGTTTACCTCATTGGTTCTGCAAACAGCGCTAGCCAATATCTCATTTGAGAGCTCTTCAATAGCATCGCTCTTGAAGTAAGGGCATTTGCTTGCCGACTTTTTCACAGATGTTGTATTCTGATATGATAACTTGTTCAATGCACAGACGATTAACTTGAGAAGGTCTTTCATTTTACCTCTTTACCGTCTAATTTCATTCGTTTGCCCTCTGAAGCACATCCTTTTCGAAGTTCCATACACCTTTCATTAATAAGATGACTGAACTTGAGTTTCGTCACATCTTCGTTAGCGCATAATGTTTGACGCGACGCAGCTGTCACGATACGAGGTTTAAATCTGGAATCTGCATATCACATTGTCTTGGAGAGCTTATATCCAGATTCTACATATAGACTTTAGTTCAACTCTACTGTAAGCAGGTTGGTTCCACAAACCTGGTCTTCTTTAATTCATCTATTAGTTGTTCCAACTGAGAATGAGTCCGTGAAGCATAAAACACTTTGACAGTTTTCAGAGGTTCCTCAGGTTTTGATTCGGCTTCATCATCAGATATATACTCTTCGGGCGCGGTGTTGTCCTTAAAGTACGATTCTCAATAACAAAATCTTTCAGATGGGGAAGTCATCTCACTAATCACATAGAGAAATAAAGATCACTCACAGAAAAACAGAACAGACCTCTACAGCTACGATTTCCGGTTCCATTTCTTCTGCATTGCCATTAGCGCGAAGACGGCGTTTTCTGTTCCGCTTTATAACACCTGCCCTTGCTTGATACAATTTCTCCTTGACCTTCTCCAAAGCTTGCAGTTTCTCGTAAGCATCGTCTTTAATCTTCATGACTTCCAACTTTTTCTTGTGGGCCGCAATCCAGTCTAAAAATTTCAATCTACTCAATTCACACTATAGACAAATTTCATCTTGAATTCATTCCTGAAACTGGATATTTACACACACGGACAGGACCTCTACTTCTTAGTATCCTCCCTTTTTCACTATACCTTGGTGCAAGGTCAATATTCATCATGAAAAACCACCAAATCTACTATATTACATCAGACGCGATTAGGACCATAAATAAAGGGAAGTGCGCCTAAATGTACAGCCCTCTTATGTCTAGCAGAGGTCGCAATCAAGCCGCTTTTGTGCAAGCCATATCGGGCATAAGTAAGAAAAGATCGAGAAAATAGGTCCACTATTTCCCTCCAGTTTCCAAAATTCGACCGATTTTCGCGATTTGGAAGCCGAGACCGGTTTCACCGAAAAGCTGGTCGTAAATAAAAGCTTGACATTGTGCCGCATAACCGAGCGAAATCCCTGCATGGACGTATAACATCTTGGCTGTCAATACATTTGCGCTAATCATATACATAGATTACTCTGTGAAGAGACCAAGTACACCGTTAGAAGCATCCTAAATGAACAGAACCTCCATCATCGCTGACCTCTTCAGTGAGGCGCGATTTCTGTAGCAGTTCTTCTTCGGACTTCTTCTCAAACTCCTCTAGCCATGTCAGGGTTGCACATAGCACACTCAGCGATTTACCCGTTCCTGTAGGAGATTCGAAAATGCCAACCTTGAAAACCAGTTTTCATTCAACAATCTATACACCGACATTGAAATGAATGCGCACCTGCTGCTTCTCAATGCACTGTTTTATTTCTCTCATAAGATCAAGCTGAATATTGTAAGGAGGAAAAGGAAATGAGAACTCGTCCATTTCCCTCTGAAACATGATCTGCGTGCTCTTTGATGCTACGCTCTTCTCCTACTTGCTCTGACATGTATAGGAATGAACAAGATGGATAGAAGTAATACTGATTTATACAGCCATTCCATCGAAAACGAAGGAAAATAGACTTTATTATAAACTTCACGAAACTAAAACGATAACATACAATAGTCACGTTTAAAGATCGAGAAGATATTATTCACCAGGAGATCTATGGAATCGTAAAAACACGAAGTACAATGTTAAAAAGTTTAGAAAATCAAATATTAGGGTGAACAGCCATTCTCTGAATCGTTAGCTTGTATGCCTCCACTTCTTCGTCATAAAGTTGCTGAAGTTGCTGCATTTTCTGGTCAGCATTAACATATGAAGCTGCCACCTGAAAGACCTTCAACTTGAGTAAAAATATAGGTAAATCCATGATTATTCTGTTGGGCAGGTCCTTTTCGCTGCGCATTCATGAAATACAGAGACTAGTGGAAAGGTTACCCGAAGATCTCCAAAATATAAAAACGCAAATCCTTCATGATAGGATTGCGCTAGTCAAGTAACCGGCTAATAACTTATATCGCGAATAGCATCTTTTCCTTAGTTCTTCAGATTCTAATTCTTAAATTCCAAGCACGTTTAGCAGCTGTTTTGAGTAACTATTTACAAAAAAGGTAAGGGAGCCTTTTTTACATTCTGCAGTTTAACAACCCAATCAATCTTTCTAGCATTGCAAGCTTGACAGGTGAAGAAAGTATGGAACAGAAAAGAATGAAGCAATTCGAAACTGAACAACTTCAACTACATAGGGTGTAGGCTCAAAAATTGCTCTCGTTACATTTCCGCTTATGCCTGGAGGAGCTATATGGGATGAACTGAAAGAGAATTTCATTAGAATGACAGAGGAGAGGCGAATTCCCAGTTTCTCGCACTAATACATTTGCAAGCTAAATCACCACTGGTTCTGACGCCGTCACATTTATCCTGTTCAGCACACACAGCAAATCACTGAATGACAAAATGTGCCCAAATAATATGCCCCGAAGACGTTATGTTAACCTCAACATAGAGCGAACTTTGCGTTCACAATAAGTTTAAGAGGATTCTTTCAAGTTTCAAGATACATAATAAGAAAACAGTTACCTGAGCATACTCTTTGTCGTCGAGAGCGCGCTGAATCTTCTTCCAGTCTCGTTCATTTCTCTTCATGGGAGCTTCCAGTCTGTAAAAAAAATGTAGGGGTGTTCGCTGTGACAGCGAAAAACGAGGCTGTTTGGGTCTCAATTAACCTTCGTTTGACGTCCAACCGGTATGCTTTCGCTTCAGCAGCGTCCTTCATATTTGTACATCTGAGCCGCAAAATTTCATATACTCGGCGTGACTGACGCTTAAAGATAACAGTGTTATCCGAGACTAGAAATGCCTGAACAATACAAAAAGACACACCTTCGTTATCTTCAATTTGTTCAGTGCGGCAATTCGCATGTCCTCAGTGAATCCTTTTCTGAGCTTGTCCGGCGCAAACTCGGGAAGTTTTGAGCAGTTAACACAATCGACATAATCTCGCAGGAGAACGAAATTGTCCGCAGGATCCTCAGCTGAACCGTTCATAGCATAGTCATCTATCAAGCTCAACAAGAAACGAAGTAATCTCCCTACTACATACCCGTTACGTCCAAAACTTCCTTCATCGAGCCCAGATCTTTGTAGATAGCATTTAGCAACTTGGCACCGAGCCCACTTTTCCTGAATAGCTATTTATTGAAGGATATAATGGAAGTAATTAGGATGCAATATAGTATAAAATAACTTTTCAAAAGTGCAGGCGTGTTGTTACAAACGAACCGCGATGAGAAAGGCTCAACAACGTGAGAAAAGGCTTAAACTGATCGAATGCATACCTGTAGGGAGGCAGAAGCATGATTTGTGCTATGCGTGGCCTTACTTTGTCTGGATATGCATAGAATCTATACAAGGAGGCATATCCAGCGAGAGAATACGCTCGAGACCCGTCTCCCGAATCATGAGGTCGCGACTCAAATCTGTAAATCACCTTTAAAAGACAATAAGTAAATAGTTTTCCGGGCGGATTTACTTAAAACTTTTTCAAAGAAATAACTATACAAACGTTGTTCACACTAGTGCCTACATGCTTCTTGACTTTACGGCAGAAACCAAGAAAACACGTTGAACGAAATTTGGTAAGCAGCAAAAGGTTCTCGTTTTCCTTTTTTTTCAAAATTAAGCAGTTCATGAAACTCACAAGAAATAATGAAACCATAAGGGATCGTTATTGTCTGTATACTGAGCAGCATCGATATACCACAAAGCTAGTGACTGTACCCGCGCTAGGTAGGCGTCAAAATCAGGAGAACTTTCCGAGATTTTGTATAGTTCGAAGCATTTGTCTTCTGAAATACTAAAAAGTTTGAAAATTTCCATAGAACGAGACAGAGAATTTCGTTGCAAAACATGACACTTCGGTATCATCTCTGAAACTAACCAAAGAATTTCAGACAACTAGGAAAAACAAAAAATCCAATGACTTTTAAGAAGAGCTCTTGCTGTTTTTCATTAACCTTGAAAAGAGTGTAAGCGCTCACCAATGTTTAACTTCGAAATCAGTTCCCCGAATGGTTTGAAATTCTTTTGCTTCGACAGTAGCACTCGAAATGCATCACTTGTTTCAACCATCATATTCATCTGATCGCTGGGAAGTTGATCTTTGATTTTAGCCAAAATGTCGTCCTCCTTGAAGAAAAACTTCAGATTTTTTAAGCACATATACATACAATATACATAGACAAGAATACATGACAACTCCCCACTACCAACTACGTTACTTGTTACGGCACAACTGACCATACCTTCATGTCCTTTTCAACAGCAGATACAGTAGTAGAAAAAGATATTTCGGGATATAGAAACATCGATGCATCGGTGTAATCCAAAAAGATACGTAAGTCATCATATCCATAGATGGTTTCCCTAATTTAGAACTGTAAATGACTTATACTCATTAGCACGAACAGAATGCTTACTTTTCACCAAAATGCTGGTGAGCAAACTCTGGCGCAAAGCTCTCTAGATCGGCCTTTGATTCCCAGTTAGACACTGAAATTCAGTGTGTAAAGGACTATTCATACTCCACCACCAACGTTGCCTTTTCGATAAGAATGTAAGAAAAAATCCATCAAAGACCCAGAAATCAATAACTCTCACCAAATCGAACCCGAACAGCGTCCAAAGCATTCGTGACAAAACGGCTGCCGGATGCTGTTAAAATATTATCTTGCTCCATTCTCACCATCTGCAAATGTCTGTACAAACCCATTTGAAAAAAATGAGCTACACAAAATGAGGATATAGAGAAATGAGAACAGAGTTCTAAATCGTGCCGTATACAATCCATTATGTTACCGAAGCATTTTATAAGAGAGGGCAGGACAATGCAACGATTTATCAGAAGGTTTATTTCAGATGTTCGCTGAACCCACTCCTAAACTTCGCGGTATGAAGCCGTTCTTTCTCAGCAGCTGAATACATGAAATGAATGCTTTTATTATATGAAGCCATGGATTTTGTTATTATTGGCTACCTAGAACAATTGCAGAGCATTGTCTACCCATAACAAGGCCGATATCTCCGTGAATCAATCAAGAAACGTTCAACCTATGAACCTCTCAACACTGCGTCTTTCGGTGTGCACATAACGAGTTTACATCTCATCCAGAAAGAGAGCTGAGTGCCTTCGGCCGAGATTCATTGCAAACTCTACCCAAAACTAAAGCGTGATATTAATTCGCATCATTCCCCCAGCTGTAGAATTTCCATTTCGTTAGGATACCCTACTCAGGATTCATCTACCCCTCCTTGAACACCAGTCTTCTGGCATTATCACAAGATTACCCAATTGCTGATTCGGTCAGAACCGCTTTGCTTCTCGGATTAGTCTTAAGAAGTTGAAAGCATTCAAGCAGATAGAATGAGAGATTACCAGACAACGATGCTAAAAACAGAGGAATTCGCAGGATCCTAGGCAAGTTACAAGATTGCTGGTTGAGACTATCCTTGTTTGAATAATTATTTCGAGACGCAGTTATTTATAGGCGAAGTAAACTCGAAGAAAGAAGAGAGTATAGAATAGAGAATCAAAGGGACAGCATGAAAAGCTGCAACGAGCAAAAGCACTAGCAGAATCCACTTCCCGCTCATATAAACTCAAAACAAATCGAGTGAAACACAATTTAACGAAACTCGATGGTTGACACCGCACCCGCATTACTAAATGGGAAATCCTTACGCATGCATGTGCCCAAGATACTGAAATTGAATTCAGTCAAGAACTTGGAGTGAGCAATAACTGCAAGTTGACAAGGTTAAGATAAGCAAAACAATCACCCATGAAATCAATCTACAAAAAAACTGAAGCTATTTAACCCCGATGAACATTTCGAAAATTACACTGTATTTGAATCGTGCTATATTCGCGCAAAATATGCCATGCAAGCAATCCACGTAGGACCACACCGCTTCTTTTGGCGGTGGCCTGCAACGCGCCGCATCCGCGCGCGATGGCCACTTCGAAATGCGACGCCGTCGGGACCGCAGGCGGGGATCGACCTGTCAGGGGTTCGGGCGACGTCGTAGATCCCCTATGTCCCCTTCCATTTGTAGTGTGATGCCCAAGGAACATCCCCATAGGATAAAGTATCTTCCTTTTATGAATATGGGACGGAATTTGACTACTTGTATTTCGTCATTCCCGCTTAAAGTGCATATGAACTTTCTGATGTTCCGACTCGCAAGCCATGGTGTAGGAACGTTGCCTACGAATCTGCTACAGCCCTATAACCACAGTAAAACCCATACCCCTGAGTTGTGTTTCGAAAATAGTTTTTAGCTCCGAAATCCGTCTACTCGTTGGGAAAATATTTTAGTTCAACGTGCTGACTGTATAAAGGTGAGTAATAGGTTTCTTTTACTTTCTATTGTATCGTAGTTCAGAATTGATCAGATAGTCTGCGTAGTGAGATTGCGTACTCTTAAAAAAAGCGCGTATTGATTTCTGCGGGAAACCAAACTAGCGTCAATGGGCGCATTTACTATTTTCGATATTAGTTCCGTCCCCACGTAAATATAGCTGATATACTTGAGGAAAAGTGAAGTGCATGTCCCAACTATCTCTTATGAAACTAGCATTCGCATAGTTGAATTTCCCCTTTGTGATATAGCCGTTTCCCGTCCAAAAAACATATTTTAATCCGGTATTCGTCCATGATCTCAAACGCCATCGTGTCTATCTATTTGATACGGAGGAGGTCTGTCATCTGGTGTGGTTTTCAGTATTTTGACTATACATGTACATGTCTATACAAATGTTTTTTCTGTATGTCGTGTAATTATACGTCGCGAGGAGCTCATGTTAAATAGTTGATATTCGGTTATGACAGTGATTTTAGTGAGTTATGAGAGCAGAAAATGCGGTCGAATGAGTAGGCGAAATGTAAACAGCCTCTGGCTCGGTGCCAAGTTCTCTATTTTGAATATTGCGTGTCTCGTAGCCCAGATATGCCCGATAATGTTGCATGTCTTTCTGATTTTCCGAAAAATTCATCTTTGCCATCTATTGCCTTTTGCTGGTTTATCGTCGACGCGTTTTGTTTCGCATTAACTTGTTCCTTCAGTTTCGAGCCCATTATTTCAGATTTCAATCCACTTCTAGTGGTATGCGTTCATGGTGATGTCCCTGTAGAATGTGTCGATGGAATAACATTTCCACACAAAAGTCACTATCTTATGGGATTAAAGCCAGACTTTCTCGAAGCTTTTGCAAATACTGTGATGGAACATGATAAGCTTCAAATCACGAATGCAAGCATGCTTCTGAAAGAACAAGATTCCTCTGTGTTCGCTCTTTGTTCTCCACGTATAGTTCAAAAGACTGGCCAACAATCGGATGTGAAAGTTAACGGCTTGCCGAGCAGGGATGCCGTCTCGGACGTATATCAGGGCTCCAGTGATGTTCAACGACCTCTTCATGTCCAAGTCAATGGGTTTGGAAAGGTGGGTTTTTATAGCGTGAGAGCTTCTTAACCACAAATTCTATATTAGCTCGTATTTATTTAGGGCCCGTCACAGCATGTTCCTTCGTCTTCTCTATCAACGCCTCTCCAACCTTCCCCATCCCCAGTAACTTTGCAGGAAGGCTGCAATTCTGCAGCTAGCTCTTCACAGTCCTATAAAACGATAGGCAAGTTCTTTGTTTTTTGGTGGAATAACTTTCTCGTGCATCTTTGACATGCATACTGTGCTAGCTTCAATGTTAATAATTTGTGTGTCGACCATAGTTACTGTGGGCGAAAAACACTTAGCGAGTCGCCAACAGATGAAGCTTTTTTTAACACGAATTCAGACACCAATTGGATTTGATCTCCCAATGATTAGAAGACACTTGATATGTATTTCTACGTACTTGTATTCTCGTGCCAAATCTCCGAAATGTGCTAGCGGTAATCCCTAATTTTCCCATCGGATCTTCGAGTATGTATTCTATATCGGTATTCCTATGGCCAAGAACCGTCTACAAGCACGAGAGTGAAGTCGTATACCCTCGCCTCAACCGCGCTTTAGCGCCCAGTGTTTGAAAAAAGCGATGTCGCCTCCCCCTCCCCTCCCCCCCCCCCCCCCCCCCCCCCTGAAGGCTGAATGACTAGTTGCATGCTGCTTGAAAGACTGACATGAATTCCGGAATGGTAAAAAGACAAATAGCGGAACAGTATAGTCAATCAACAACGAGTGCACAACAGGACATGCATAATGCCTTCATAAACTAGTACTTTAGCTTCTCCAACACCAGTGCCATCTCCAAGCAGTGGAAGTAAACTTCAACCCTCTCTGCCAAAGCCACAGGGAGATGCTGGACCCTCGTATGTGACGTCATACATAAAACATTTTCATTGCTCATATTTCCTGCTGCTAAAATCAATCCATTTAGGTCTTCATTATCAACTTCAAGCCAAGCTACAAGGCGAGAAGTTGAAGTAACCAGACGGAAAACGGTCGTTGACAAGATTGTTAAAGGAAAAGAACGTAATGCCTTCAAGTTCTTTGTCCATGGGGTTAGTTCTAACGACATTTTGGATAGGTTCTTTCCGATTTTTGTTTCTCGAGACCAACTTGTTAACTGCAAAGGGGTTTATAAGCTTAGAGTCAATGGTGATGAAATTAGTGGAGATTTTATCTAGGCTGAATCCCCAAGGAATAGTTGCACCGAGTGGTAGATTTCTAAGCGCTACAACTCAATGAAAGAACTAATTTTCTGCTTTTTCTTCGAGTCTCAACTGGAGATAGAATTTGACGGCCCTGCGCTAAGCGTCTGAATCGTAACCTTGATGGAAAATTGTTGTGTAGATTTTCAACGTCCAATTGAAGTTCGTTCAGTTTTCTAGCCAGTGCTGTTTCGCCTGGTAGATGATTTAAGTGAGATGTTGTCTAGATTGTTACTTACTGATTGACATGGTTTCAGTTCGAGTCACAAACTCCAACTCAGCTTGCTATGGCTGCTCGGCGTCTAAAGAATGTGGCTGAGGAAAAACTCCCGCGACACGTTCTCACTCGGGTCTATGGCGAAGAAGAGACAAGAACTTCGAAGAAACGGTCTACGCAGACTCTTTTAATGCGACAAAACAGACCTTCATCCTTAATGGAAGGCGACGACAGCACTGACCTTTCCGACGTTGAAGTTAAAGAGAAGTGTGTTCTTTTCTGAATGCTTTATCAACTTAAAAACTGCCGTGCTGATCAGGACACATTGGATAGAGTTTTAGATTTGATTCGGTCGCTCTAAAATGGGGCCACTTCAAAGCTTCCGTAAGCTCCGCGATGGCTAGAAACGCAGTGGAGATCGAGAGTGGTTCTCGCCATGTAGGCCTTAAACTTTTTTTGACAACAATTTTTTGATTCATCAACATGAACCTCACTTATGCTCTCTTAACTGTTATGTTTGTCCGATAGGGAAAATTACGCTTGGCTGTAAGTTTGTGTTAAGTTTTCTCCTACTAGAAGAACCAATAATCAACCATTTTTTCAGGTGGAAGATTTGGATGGGTACCTATGTGTTGATGAACAGGTACCATCGTGTTCTTCCGAAGTCGATTCGCAATCATGCTCTAGAATTCGACCAGTGGATGTGCGCTACTGCCTGAGACGTCGGCAGCGTTACACTTACCAATTTCGGTATGATTTTGACTTAATTCTTTTTTCCTTGCGAAGCGGTATCTCTCACTTTCAGGTCGGAGAGCGTGTTCCAGCAGTACCCAGCGTTTTCAACTTGCAGTCCTTTCAGCTTGGATTTAGATCAAGGTTAGTCGTTCTTATAGAAATTCATATTGAAGCACAGTACGCAGACGTAGCTACTAGAATCTGTTCAGTGAGCTGCCCTCCGTTGCGTTATATAGAGGCATACGCAAGGATTATCTCAATGGTACCTCCATTTGCAATTCGATCTCGAATAGACCTTCCCATCTGGCTGAACAGAGATCCCATTTCTGAAGAACGGCGGAGATGTGCACCGGTACAGTTTGATGATGCTGATGACGTCGAACGTCCGCAGCATGTATCGAAGTCTAAGAGAGCACGGTTAACTGAACGTAGTTCAATCTCATCAACTGAGTCATCCTCCATGGAAGAAAGTGAAGAAGAACGAAAAGATAAGGTGAGTAGCGGTACAGTTTCCTAGTTGGCTTGTTTGCACTCTGCAAAGTCGAACTTGTTTCGACGATGCTAGTGCCAAATTTATTTATGGGGCGAAAGATTAGATTACACACGTGCAGAGTTTCAGTCGTCGTAGATAGAGGAGAAATGTGTTGGATTGGTGTTAAATTTAATGTTATTTTGCATATCATTCTATCAACCGTTAGTGCTGTAACTGAATATTTCAGTCCTACAGAGTTGGTGGGTACAGCGAAAAGCGAAGACATGAGATTCGAAGGGCTAGAAACAAAAAGAAGGTACTAATCACATATTCCTTTCTTTGTTACATTAGACATCATTAAATTATAGGTCTTTTTGAATAACGGGTGTATTCGGAAAGTAAGTTAATGTGTAAGATGTTTCCGTTGAGAGCTGCCAGCATAAAGATACCCTGATCGTGTTAAGCCCTCGATTGTCCAGCATTTTTGCACTACATATTATATTATAAAATTTATACATATTATTACCGCGAGCAATTGGTTGAGCCCCGCCACTCCCCCTGCAGTTGTGGTCGTGTTCAAGGTTTCTATACAGGCAATTCCCCGGGTAATAGAAAAAATATTAGCAGCTCTTAGAGCGACTTCAGGGCTATAGGTATTGACACAGCTACACCGTTCTTTGTGGCTTTTCAAAGTGCCTCCTGATCCATACCCGGTTTTTGAGTATTGTTGTCGTCTACAGTAGTCTTCATCGAGGAAAAGTGTAATTTCGACCTTTTAACCACAGACGCGTACTTCGTGTTACGTGGCATTTCATGGAAAAAAGCGAGTTGTAGATAACTTTCAGTGATCACTTTGCCTCAAATTTTCTGCCTTTAATGTTGTAGTTTGAGTAGTATTGTTAACACAAAGAACTAACAATCGCCACGCTTTACGAGGCTTATGGAATCGTTTGGCCTTGGGAGGACGGCTTCACTCACCCTCTCGCAATCAATTTTCAACAGTTGCTCGTTGCAAAGATCTTCAGTTGTCTATATTTCCATGAATAGCAACATAGAAAAATGTGGGGTACAGATCTCTACCACGCACGGCACCTTCACGTGAATCTGAACCACCTAGACTACAATTCTCTGTAGCTAGATTAGGGCAACAGGACAGCAGATGGCGACTCAAACTTTTTCCTCCCTCTCCCTTAATATTGCTCAATGTTCTAGTTCACCTCACTCCCTCTCGGACACCAAAAGATTACGTCATTCATCAAAATATCGGTACTATTCCACTATTACAACCCCAAAAACTCAAAATTTTAATTTTCGATGAAACTTCGCCTATAGGGGTAATCCGATGCCCTGATAACGTATGTGACCTTCATTTTTGGCGCTGGCGCCATTTGGCGCCAAATTGGCGCCAAGTGTGTTCTCATCAAATTTGCTGAAAACTTGCGTTTAGGGGTTATTTGAGGTACTGATAACGAATAGTACATCCATTTCTGTGTCCTCAGATAACGAATAAAACTTTTATTGAGCCACATCGTCTCCCCCACTACCTGTACCTTGTCGTCGCGCTAAATAGCCTCAGCACGTAAAATGGATGTTATAATCGTTATCAGGACCTCATATAACCCCTAAACGCAAGTTTTCAGCAAATTTGGTGAAAACACCCTTGGCGCCAAATTGGCGCCAAATGGCGCCAGCGCCAAAAGTGAAGGTCATATTCGTTATCAGGGCATCGGATTACCCCTATAGGCGTAGTTTCATCGAAAATTAAAATTTTGAGTTTTTGGGGTTGTAATAGTGGAGTAGTACCAAAATATCTTTTCGATTTAATCAGGCTTCCTGGCGCACCATGAGATTTTCGTTTTTTATTTGCTGTGGAAAATCCACTAGGAACAATTCCAGTTTGACAACGGCCTAGCTCATACATTTGATTATGGGCGTTTGAAAAGGATATGATCAGTGGATCATTTGTATCCTAACCTGTAGTACTGCTATCCGAAATTTCATCTCATATTGTCGAGAGCATTATTATCATTATTAAAGGGAATTTACTCGCTGTAGCAGCCGGTCTTTTTGTAGCAATGGATCCCATCCATAAGCTACAGTACAACAGTTTCGAGTTTCATGGCTAGTCTTTTTTTATAGGAACTGCTACATATCGAGCAAATTCTATTCAAAAATGATTGTACTGCTCTCAACGCTGCTGTATTGCAGCCTATGAATGGGCTTGATTAGTTTGTCCTATTAGTTCACTCAGAAATTTTTTCGAAGCAACGGGGCTTTGTAGTAGCACAACTATACACCTCCTTTTCTGTTGATTTTGTACTCTTTTAGGCTCCATCACTAGTCAGGAACAAATGAAACTTTCAAGGGACACTGTTTCCTAAATACTCAGAAGTTGTAACGCTCGCTCTATGAAGTTTTGAATATCTAACATTTCTGATAGTAAAGTGGTTTCATGAACTCAGAGTATTTGACGTGCTAGATTGCGCAGACTAAATTGTGTCGAAAAGATTTGATTTCGAGTTCATGGTAAATGTGGAAATCAGGGCTATTTTTCGACTTGCAAGGAATGTCTGAATGTGAATTTTGATGAAGTAGATATTTTGCTTGCTTTATTCTTTCTGGCTTTTTTTATCCTTTGTTAGGAGGGAAAAGAGATTTTCTTTTTTGATTAAAGAAGATTCGTTTCAGCAACGGCGACGTGCAAGGCGTTTGCGTGGAGTGGAATCGGATTCTGAGTCGAGTGAAAGTCTGGATTCTTACTACAAAGTTAAATTGGAGATGCCAAAATATTCTGTGGGTTTTCATTTACGCATTGATGTGATTGTATCAGTGTTTTATGGAAGCGGCGAAACGAACTTTTAAATGTTTTTTTTTTCAGGATATTGAGGTGCCGAGGTGGCGGAAGCTTTCGCAAAGGGAAGTTGCTGAGTTGACGAATCACCAGGTGCCTTTCGAATGCTGTAGCATAGAACGGTTGGAGTACTCAGTGGCGAAGAGACATTTACGCCTTGCAACGGAGGAACGATTATATTTCGAAGTAAGCAGTGCATTTTGTGCTATCCACGCTTTTTGACCCATACAGATGTAGCGCAACGCATGCATTCATTTATTTATCCGTCATTAAGGATAGATCCTATCCGTGATGCAGATGGGATATTTCTCGATACCCTTTTTTTTTCAGGGAAAGCGGCAGGAGATGCCATCAGTAGATTCCGACGACGCTTCTGACAATGAGGGAGTGGATCTATCTCCTTTGTTAGTATGCTCACTAACAGAGTCTGAGCGAGCTCAGTACGACCGCTTTGGCGATTCTCATAGTGGGCGAGAGCTTTTACAACGGCCTCGGTAATTTTCATTATTTGTAGCAGGACATGTGTAATCATTGTTATGCCATCAACAGAATCGGAATAAGTCTTCTAGGATCTCTAGGAGTTGATCTGTGCTGTAGCGAGTTCTTCATTGAAAACCTAACTAATGCTGTCGTTGTGTCTGAAAGTAGATCCTCGAAACTCGACCTCCATATAAACTATATCCGCTGAATAATTTCTTGTAGCCGGTGTACCTTCAGTCCTTTACTTTGGAGTTTTTGCATCATATACATATATAATCTGTTGTTACAATATGATGTGAAATACTTACTGTTATTCCATAATTGCTTTAACGGCAATTGAACTACCATGTTCATTTTTCCTCCTATGAAGGCCACTGCATTGTATTGCTTGGGGATTTACTGTCATCACGATATAACGTGGAGCACACTACTTTCCAGGTGAATATAAAAACTGTTTTGTTGTAAGTATAATGTTATATACATATACATAAAAGTTCCTTTCTCAAGAGTGTTGCACGCTGCGGTGGGTTTTCCGTCAGGTATCCGCCTAAGTGTTTTCGTCAGATGGTGATATTCAGGCGCTATGGCTGCCCAAGCGTCAGACTTCTTCGGTTTCTTCTTCGGTAAGCTCAGAACTGAGCTACGCCCTAAGAGCCGAAAACGAAAGAAACACATCCAGTCAATACGCCTGCGCCTTACTCAAAGCCTTCCTTCAACGGCCAGCTCCGCGAGCGCGCGCGCGTGCCGTGCGGCGGCGGCGCTTGCCACTTGTTGAAAACACCCGCGTGTGATCCATCGGCGTCCAGTGCATTCAACAAGTGACCAGCACCGCCGCCGGACGGCACGCGCGCGCGCTCGCGGGGCTCGCCGGCGGTTCCTGAAGGCAGCCAATGCCTCGTATATAAGGCGTTATTGCGGTACGCAAAAATAAGCTTTTGTCATACAATAAGTTCATTGAGAGTTGGTTCACAGTCCATTCTTGTTGCTGCTTCGATGGGGTTCCATTTTTCATTGTCTGCTTTGCTTTTTTGCTTTTCTGCTTAATTTTGATTATTTCTTTATATTCATTTCTGTCCTTATATGAGGGTTCGTGTAATAGATAGTCAAAAGGGAAATAATGATAAAGGAACTCAGACCAACACCAGGCAACCGCCCATAAAAATGTAACTCGATCATTGCTCTAATCAACCATTGCATTTCTGCCATAGGCTGCTTGATTTCCATTGCATTTCTGCGTGATTTCAACAAGTGGCCAGCGCCGCCGCCGGACGGCACGCTTACGAACGGACGGACGTACGTCGGTTGGGGGACGCTCGGTTCATGCGATTCTGGGTGCGCGCGGCAAATTGCGCGGCGGAATTCGTAGCCATTTTGACAACTTCAGCGGTCATTGTTTGGGCCCAAATTTGAAGTGGAGTAGATTAGTAGTATCAGCTGAACTACTAATCTGTTTAACTCCAAATTTGTACCCCTTTAATGAGCGCCAGAGTCGTTCGAATCGTCATTGATTTCGCCGCGCAACTTGCCGCGCGCACCCAGCATCGCACGAATCGACACACACCCACGTCGGTTGAATCGTTGAGGTCTGAAAGCAGCCAAACGCGGCGGGTGCGGTGAGCGCGACACGAAATTGGGATCCCGTACCCGTCATCGGCTGCTGGATGCTTTCATACTTTGGCTTGCGCGCCGGCTCGCAGCTGGACGCGGCCGTACATTTAGAAGTGGGGTGCGAGCGGCTATGCGCGACGGTGGTCCTATGCAAGCGTGTGGCAGCAGCCATCCTCGATTCGCGGTATCGATTGGAACCCGCTGCTGTCACACGCTTGGATAGAACCGTCATCGCGCATAGCCGCTCGCACCCCACATCTAAATGTACGGCCGCGTCCAACTGCGAGCCGGCGCGCAAGTCGAAGTATGAAAGCAGCCATCGACGGCCTATTGGTCGCTCTGCATAGCTTGTCGCGTCGTGTCGTACAGGTATCAATGCAAAATCTGAAAGAGGAGATTGATCATTAGACTCTACTGGTTTCATCCTATGGTGAGTTTTATGTTTGAACTGATGAGTGTTACTGTGGTTACCACTTCCAACATGCAGCCTAGTTAGGCATTCCGCAACATTTTCTTTCATGCTACCTAAATTCACCCATGAGTTCCAGCGTAGTTTTCAAGACTGCAAATATTGCATTCACTAGTCGATATTACAACTTACTATTCAGGCGCTGAGTAGAACTAGAAAACTCCCTCTATGTCTATTATGTATTGGTTTTCAACAACTGTGCTAGGCAGAACCACTTAGTTTGGGCTTTGCTAAATGTTGGTCTAACGACTGAGTAGACAGAAATGGTCTCGGGAGTGAGTTGCGTCCCAAGCACTAGAAAATGTTTAATTTAGGCGTAAATTTACTGTAGACCCTCGTTATACGCAATTACACTAATGTTATCACCATGTTTTTACGCTGTAACTTTTTTCTAAACCACTATTATGAAATGTGTTTCGTAAGTTGAAGCGATCCGATGTTTTCTTCGTTACTGTTATTATTGGAGTCGTAGAGCTCAGTCATACCGATTGGGGCTTATCTGTTTCGTATTTCTAGTCCCCAAATCTATTTGCACTGGATGCTAATAACAGATGTCTTATTCACGATTCTTTGATTTTTCAGTCCTGATGAGCGTCTGCATTGGCTTACGTGAAGCTGGTGTTTTAATACATAGGTTGATTGGACGCATTTGTATTATAGTTCCCGTTTTACGCAGACTAGTGCGTTACTACGCGAATAAGCGCTTTAAAACGCTTTGCTTTGCATAGGAATGCGGATACGATAAAGGTTAAGGTGCCTTTATGGTGCGCAATTTGAAAATAGCGATCGGTTACCGACCCACTGCCGTTGCCGTGACGCTAGAGTTTCGCGAGCGGCGATCGATACAGTTCGTTTTACGTCATGTCAGGACTGAATGTGCTCAAGCTTTTTTCTCGAGAATCACTCTATCGACACATTTCCGTCATCGCACTGTTTACCTTTTGTTTGGTCCTTTGCTGGCTATGAAACGCTGCATTCATAGTAATGACGTCGACGCCTGCAATGGCGTCGGCTGTCGGCCGATATCACGTAGTTAGATGACTCGTGCGGGATTTCTATTTTCTAGATTTTCGTCAGCTTAACAGCACATGATTTGTGCATCGCGATGACGACAGCGACGGCTAGTGAGGTGACAGTTGTAACAGTTGTCGCAACTACTACATCGTTGCATAGTAATTTTTAGTAGGCTCGATAGAAAGTTTATAATGTAGCACTTCGCCCACTCAACTGTCCTGCTGTTCAAAGGCTATTGTATAGAACTACTTGAAGTTGACTTGATGTTGCCTGTGTGGAAAAAAAGTTACCCTCTCGGAGTCTGCCAGCTGTTTCGCCCGCTGAACGCACGTTGTTCAGGAATTTGTTAAGTGCATAATTTCGACATCACTGCCGTCTAAACTCTCTTTGATGCATTGACCGCGATGACCGCGTTTTTTTTTCCTCCACTCCTCAGTCTCGTCCTATTAAAGATATCAGCTTTCGTGCTTTGCGATGCAGCAGTCGGGTCGTCCGGCTTACGCCAGGCCTCATTCCCTACTTTTACAAATTAGATGGAAAATGTATTTGAGGGGAGGGAGGTTGGAGGACATCGATTTTATTCAACACTGAAGGCTTGAGAGAAAAGGGGTAGCTGACCTTGCCTGTGCTCGAGTGGTTCTAGGCAGAAGGATATTTTTCTCATCCAAACTCGAGGATAAGAGGAGCGCTGGGGTGAGGTGATTACCCCCTGCAGAAAGCTTAGACGGTGTAAGAACTATGTATTCAATTGACTCACCTCGTTGCACAGATATACCTAGCATGGACAGATCGAAATTCTAAGCCTTGAAATATCCATTTCACGCTTCTTCTCCGCAGTACTTACTCTATCTATTCGTTAACCTACCCACGGACAGTCTCACAGATCTGCAGTCACACAAACCGACACATCATGTTACTGCTTTATAAATAAGGGAGATTTTCTCACACTACCGCTTTCAGATTGGCGGAGGTCATAGTCATTTTATTCAACTCGTCTCCCTGAAGTGGAACACAAATTTGTCCTATCTCAGATTGAGAACATATTTGGATGCTTGTTGAAACAGTGTGAAGAGATTGCAGTTAAACGTTGATAGTTTCAAAGTTTCATTGTTGACCAGCTATCGGGTCTCAGTGATCATATTCTAATGTATAATATGATGTTTAGAATTTTTCTTGCTTCGGCTTCCATTCGCATATTTCCTCTTTATGGTACTTCTATCAATTTCTCATCTTTTTCACTTCTTCCTCAACAACCAAATCGTATGTCTTCTAAGATACAGTTTCGAAGTACACCTCGCGCCTAGTGCTCGGGCTGTCCAGCATGTCCTAAGAAGGCTATTGATTTCTGATTGTGAGATTTCTTCATTCGCGGCGGAACGTTTTCGATTCAAGTGAAAATAATGTGCTCAAATGCAAAGCATAATCGCAGCCGCGGAATACTTCCCAGATTTCACATCTGTCCTCTGGTCCATCAATGGTCGCCATCAGAGTTTGGAGTTTTTATATTTGCGATGTCCCTTTTCCGTTCATCGCGCTGACATCAGATCAGTGTCAGTGGCGTAGCTCTGACAGGGGGAGGAGAGCGTGGACAAAGGATGTCGGACGTTGACGTAATGTTTGAAGGCCTGAAGGTCGAGAGCCGAAGTTTGGGTGTTGAGGTGTCATGTGATTGAAAGGAACAACGTAGTTTACGTGGTGTTCTAATTATCGATTTTCCACTAGAATGCCATACGTCATTCGCGTTCTTGTTGGCATGAGCAAACTTCGGGTGATTTATATGCATCCCATTAGAGCTCATCCTTGAACTGGGCCACACAAATACACTAGAATCAATAATTTGTCATTCTCAAGACCCAAACGCCAACTTATCTCAAACCTGTTGATTTTCCAACTTGTTGATTGACGCTTACAATCTCAGCTTAGGATTTTCTCGCGAAAACATGCGATACAGATTATTCCCTGTCCGGATAATGCATTAATCCTCATGACTTCCTCAGTCTATCATTTTTCTTTTCCTTAACAAACGACCCCCTTTCGAGAGTCCATATCACTGCTTGCTTGCCTCGCACAAATTCATTTGCGTAGCCCTATATCTCCTCTAAATGTAGACTTACAAGTGATTTGGTTGGAAGTGTTGTAGAACGAAGCCGGCACGACATCAAGTATAGTTGTCACATTCATGAACCCGACACTGAATAACTTTTCCTGATCAAATTTAAACAAAAATGTTCCTTTCTATGGGATTGCAGTGGCTGATTGGTGCCTATGCTTTTGCTGGAAACCGGCAGAGGGTCGAGCCAAGTGGTCGCTTTAGCCAGTATCACAAGTAGATCATGTGATGCATTAGAACGATAGCATATTGCCCTCTGCTTTTCGAAAAGATCGTTTGTGTGCAGGAGAGCGATGTTTTGTGGGATACCGTCACTCCTTTACCTTTTGAGTTGTCGTCTTTTCATCATTTTGCCTAATCTCTTCATAGCTTGTTGTTTATGTGCCGAATTACGAAACGCGTTCAAATAAAGTCTTGGCATAATGTCTGATTTCAGTGCTTTCAGGATGCAGTCATTACATGGGGTGGGAGCGTGGGGCGGTTTCGGATGTAATCTTCAGATTGGGCCATCACAGCGACGCAGTGGTAAGTGGGTCAAATCAACTTTCAGTATGTAATTGTATTTCTGAATGTCATATATTCCTTTTTACATGCATTCCGAGAAGTTTGACTCAGTTGCTCTATTTATTTGTTGTTTATTTATGTTGCTGTTATTTCAGTCTTAAGAAGATTTACTGGTCATCTTTGTCTTCCCAATTCGTACTCGGCCGTAGTCAATGAAATTGGCAGGGATCATATCAAAAAACTCTTAGGTTGCATTTCGTGTTTGTTTTGCACCTCTTTTTGCTGATATTTTTGATTTACTGGGATTTTTCAGATAACCCGATCCCATTTGTATGCCGCCGTGCTATTCGTCGCGATCGTTTTAATATTACCCTGAATGGTCAAATCACTTTGTCCGTTGTTCCTAGCACGGGAGCGATGTGTGAGTTGATAAAATCAAATATTTTTATTCTTTTCCACTTATGCAAAGCTTTGTTCCGTTGGTCGAAATTTCACGACTGCTCTCAATTGACGAAATTTCGTGTTTCTTAATTCTCGTTTTTAGTGGGAGCGAGAGTATACTATTTCTTTTACCAAGTTTTTATAATGATAATTGTAAATAATAGTATCGCTTACTGCTATAGAATTTTTCTTTCTCTGCCACCCTAAGTCATTTTAGTGTAAAAAAACTTACGTTTGCCCACACTGTTAATAACACGGTCGTGTTGTCTATTTACTCACTGCGTTCTCTTACAATTGAGCATTAGTTTTTCAGAGTTTGCTATCTTTGTTTCAGATATTCAAGAGCGGGGGTTCCGTACAAGGCGAGCTGGAGGTATTGGAAGTGGAAGTAGCGGAATTGGATCGAAATCTGACCGTGATAAAGCCAAGTGAGTTGATCCCAAACTGAGCGTTTCAGATATTTTTTTTCAAATTCTATTTCTAGATGGAACATCTTTACTGACATGCTTGGTGTAACAAAGAAAAACAAAGAAGATACGATCGATGGATGGAACCAGTACGACTCTGAGCTAAAAAAGTTGCCCGAGGCACAACAAAAAACTTACACTGTAAGCTTGCCGCTAAATCGGTTAATCAAAGACGTATTTTGTTGATTAATTTCATTTTTGTCGGAATTCAGTGCCCAAAGCTGTTTTATCAGTGCAAAGTTGCTAGTGATCACTTGCTGAGTAACATTTTCACATCAATTAATGTAGCTGTTTGTTTATGGTATCAAACGAAGTGCGTAACGCCTTTCTGTTAAGGAGGGATTCGTGAAAGGTCTCCTAGCATCAAAATCTCAAGGCGCCTCACCTGCGAAGAAGTCGAATACTCTCACTCGTTTTTACATATTCTTGGTAGCGTGCATATTCCTCGGATATTTGACTGGCGGTTCGTTTCATTCTATTTGCGGCAAATCGGCTTTCTTACGACCTCGTGATATTATTTTTGTTGATTTTTAATCTCCTCGCTTTTATTATTATTATATGATCATTGGTTGCATTATTTCTTCTTCTCTTTGTGTAGCTGAAAGTTTCTCTAGCTATTCGTGTTCGAATAGGCGATCGCCAATTTGGTTCGCTCTTCTTCTCCAACACTCAGGAGGTGAAACCAGAGGACGTTCAAGTCACTTTCGACGACGTGCGAGGCGTAAGTCTAGCACTTTTATTCTCAGTAGGGCTTTATATGCTTGAAGTGGCTAGAAGATATAATTTCTTGTTGAATACTGTTTGTATTTTTGTTCAAGACTTCTGCGAAATCAAGTTTCACGTCAACAATTTAACATTTGTATTTTGATAAAATTCGAATAGGTGTGCTATTAGTTAAAATCGGTTTCATACCTTTTGACACATTGCGGAGAATCGAGTCAAATGAATGTTAATGTTTAGATGGACGAAGCAAAGCAAGAAGTCGAAGAAATTGTAGATTACCTCCGTGATCCGGAGAAGTACTCTCGTCTTGGAGGCCGACTTCCAAAGGGTGTATTGCTAGTGGGACCTCCTGGGACTGGCAAGACACTTCTTGCGAGAGCTATTGCTGGTGAAGCACAGGTGAGTAAACCGGATCGCAATGATGTTCTACTTCTACCATTCTCATTCAAGGTACCCTTTTTCCACACATCTGGCTCAGAGTTTGACGAAGTTTTAGTCGGTCAAGGAGCGCGCAGAGTGCGCGATCTGTTTGACAAGGCCAAAGCGAGGTTCGTTGCGCCACGTTTTTGATCTCATTTTTTTCATTCCTGATTCGACACTGTCACGCGCTCTTCCAACGAGTTCGGACTTTTTTACAGATCCCCATGCATAATTTTCATCGACGAAATCGATAGTGTCGGATCCAAGCGAGTCTCCAACAGTATACATCCATATGCAAATCAGACGATTAATCAGCTTCTCAGGTTTCTAATTAGCTATTTATTCTTTGAATACCAATTTAATTTAGTTCTTTTTTTTTAAATTGCTGCAAAATACAGTCTTCTATACATTAAGACTTAGGATCGAATCTTATTCAAATTTGTTTCGAGTTTTTTAAAGGATAATTTTAAATGTAGCAGTGCACTTTTTTCAGCGAAATGGATGGATTCAACAGGAACGAAGGTGTCATAGTGATTGCAGCGACGAATCGCGTAGATGATTTGGATAAGGTAATACTATTGAGCTTATTTGACATTGCTGTACTTACTACATTCAGGCTCTACTTCGTCCTGGTCGTTTCGATGTCCGAGTAACTGTTCCAAAACCAGATCTGGCTGGCCGTGTAGACATTTTCAACTTTTATTTGGGAAAGATTGTACATTCTCCACTTGTCGATCCCAAAACATTAGCCAAGGTGAGGCTTCCGAAAGATTTGTTGTGATGGCTTTTTATCCTGCTTAGAAAAGGCCTTTGAATAATTTGTTTGATTCAGGGTTCCACGGGCTTCACTGGGGCTGATATTGAAAACATGGTCAATCAAGCGGCTTTAAAGGCGGCCACGGAATCTGCACCAGAGGTTACGATGGCTCATCTGGACGAGGCC
The DNA here is from genome assembly GCA_000469685.2 of Haemonchus contortus. Taxonomy (NCBI): domain Eukaryota; kingdom Metazoa; phylum Nematoda; class Chromadorea; order Rhabditida; family Trichostrongylidae; genus Haemonchus; species Haemonchus contortus. The sequence continues at coordinate 1,408,012 of LS997564.1, read as the reverse complement.
AGAGATAGGTAAGAGATTGATCATGTGAGGTTCACTTTTTTAATGGTGCCTTTCAATTTCAGGGTACTCATGGGTCCCGCTCGCACTGGAGGTCGAATACCAGATGAGGAAGCAAATAGGAATACCGCCTTCCACGAAGCTGGACATACCCTCGTGTCTCTCTATACAAAGCATGCAACTCCTCTTCACAAGGTACTGTATTTTGTGCTGAGTCCGTCTTGAGTTAAGATTGCTAAAAAGAATTCGATGCTGTTTAGGTAACTATCATTCCACGTGGTCAGTCGCTTGGTCACACTGCGATGTTACCCGAAAAGGACGAATATCAAATGACGAAGGGCCAAATACTCGCTGCCTTAGATGTTATGATGGGGGGAAGGGTTGCAGAGGAACTCATCTTTGGTGATGACATGGTGAGGTTGATTATGATGCTACATGAGTCAATTAGTTCTTGGTGTTATTTCATGAAGACCTATCTTCAAACTTGATCGCGATTCATGCTTCAGGTTACTACTGGTGCTGCCGATGATTTGAAGAAAGCTTCGATGTTGGCTGTGCAAATGGTGAAAGCATTTGGAATGAGCGAAAAGGTAATGGATTCTTGCGAACATGAGATTCGATAGACATAAGTTCATTTGGACAAGTTGAATTTGAGAGTTCAGGTTTTTCGACTATGGTTCTTTGGCATTGGTTTGCATTCTCTATCGCTAGGATTTTTTTGACAACTGTTACTATTTTTGCATCGCGCATTTTTCAGGCAGGACTGCGAGATTTCACAGCCGAAGACTCGTCTACGTCAGCTCTCATTAAAATGAGTGATCTGAGTCCTCAAACAGCAGAAACTATCGACAGAGAGATTAACCAAGTTCTAGCAGACAGCTACCAACGAGCAAAAGATATTCTTGTGAAACACCGGGTACGTCTAACGTTTAACCAGTTTTATTTTTTTACGTTTTTTTTTACAGATTGATAGTAGATTGGTAGTCGTATATGTACGTTTTCAATCTAGTCGACTGGGCTCCATGCTATTAGCTGATTAGTAGTGCTCAGTAGCAGCGTTCGGTGTCATCAGCTGAGCTATATCCTGAAACTCGCTGCCTCATATCAGAACTAGTGCCCTGTGAGGCGCTTCAACTTTTTTCGTTCCACTATTTAACACTCACAAGTTTTTCTTTTTCCCATTAGGTCGGCGAGGGACAACCTCTCAATTTTTCATCACATCAAATTAATTAGGCATTCATTCATGAATAACAGAGTTGTTATCTATCGTACTCTGGTCAGTAATCGTTATAAATTCGTTGAAAGGGGGAACGGAGCTGGATGGAATTAGCGAGGTGCCTTAAAGACTGTGTATTTCCGTCGAACTCCAGCGATTTTCTTGCGAATCATTGTGCAAATTGTTGCTTTGCGCGACACGCTGATTAAGGTGGCCAACAAAGGTTGAATACCGTAAAGCTTGAGGGCTGCTTGTGCAGCTTCTAATCCAAGCTTACACAAGTCCTGCATTCATGTCAGTTTCAAACAAAAATCTGGACTAGCGATTGATTCAAAAAACCAAATTATATAGCTCATTCTTATTCAATTCCTAATTTCGTCAAGTAATTGTTATTACTGTCATACGTTGATTCGTGCTAAAGTCGATGCTTGTAGATATGAGACAGTTCAGCTCGTAAGGTAACACGATTAACACTTTGCTTTCAGAGAGAACACCAGCTTCTAGCTGAAGCGCTCCTGGAATACGAGACGCTGTCAGCGGAGGAGGTTAAGCAAGTCATAGCCGGAAAGAAGATAAAGGTGAATCTTTGAGTGTGTAGATTTTTCGTATTATCTAGCGATTTGTTACTACATTGGTCAAGCAATATTTGAACTCTTAAGCGCCCAAACCCAGCAGAGGTGCGCAGAAGCACTGACAGTCTCCACCACAATCCGCTTGTCCGTATTCACATATTCGAAGAGGGCAGGAAATAAGTTTTGCACCTCTACCATCCCTATATATTCTTGTATAGTCTTTGCATAGTGACTTCTCCTCAGCCTCTTCGTTTGACGACATTTTATTACTATTTTGAATCATCTTGCATCGAGATTGTGTGTCCACGTGTAGTTTACGACTTTAGGTTCTCTCAGAGTATTTTCGACGCTACTTCAGTCAGTATAGGATTAATAGCGTGTCGTTGTCCTTCCGAGAACTGGTTAATTGTTTACAAGTTGTTACTCTTGGTTTGTCCAATCGGAGTTTGTTCAGGATGTTTGTTGTTGGTTGTTGTTATTTTGAGTGTAAGAGCCTCATTCACTCTTTAGATGGAAATTGAAATACGATTAGGTTGATATGGATAGCGATTAAAGGGTTGCCTCTACAAAATCAATTTGGACCACCAGAGATTTCAACACCGATTTCAGTGATAATAGCTAATGTATTTTCAGAGATGTTTATTGGATGTCATTGTAGCGAACGCGTTTCTTTTTATTCCTCTTTTCGACTCTGTTTGTAACCGAACCCCTGCTCAGATTTCTTTGACTCTGTTTTTGGTTATGTCCTCTTCATGATATCCTTGGCTAATCGTCTGTGATTCATAGGAAGTTCACGCTTTCCACTCTCGCTAGTTTTGAACTACTGCTCTTGATTGATAATATTCGAATAACATTACTACAAATGTACTGAAGTAAATATTGATTCATCCACTTCTGATCGAAATGATGTGTTATATTTCACGAAAGAGTGCTTTCGACAAAGTGAGGCCCGGAGAGATGCTTTAGCAGGTTGATTTGGTGAGAATAGGTTCATACCCTTTTGAACGCAACAAAAGGAGAGTGTTTACGGACTCTCTGCGAGTCCCATCAAGGTACGTACTTCCTTTATGTGTTAGGAGTCTACTTTTCAGGTTCTGACTGACCATAGAAGGGTCGATCCTCGAAGAAGCGAAGTTTTTAGGGCAGCGACTTTGTCGTTAAACATTTTTGCTCGTCGAGGAATGCGGTTGTTTGCCTCTTCCACCTCTTATGATTGAGAGCCTCGTGTGTTTACCCATCAGGTATTGGCGAATTTCACGAACCTTTTACCTCAAAGTTCCACTTCAGTTCCACAAGTTGTCCAGTTGATTTGATTTTTTTGTTGGATTTTCAATACGCTAGAAGCGATAACATGAACAAACCTCAAAATTGCAATTTGATTTTTCTGGACAACCGGCATTGTAACCAGTAGGAAAGATGTCAGTAATTAGGGAGTTGAACTCGTTTCGGGGCGTTCGTTTTAGCTTCTAGCTAGCTGATTTAAAAGGTGATGCATTTTGGAGACTGCTGCTATTCTGGCTAAAGCTAGCTTGGCTCAAAGAATCAAGAAAGTAGTGAAAATAAGTTCCAGACCCATTCCTTGTCTGAATCGTTACGTGAATTTTCGTCGTCCTCTACAGCATATCAGCCACGTAGTCGAATGCTTGTGTGAGGGAGCTGCCTGCCGATATCGAAAAAACTACTTTCAAGCTGGAAAGTTGTCCAGCTCCCTTCAGCGACTTCGATCACATCTTTCTCCGGGGAAACGTGGAAGAATGAAGTGTAGAATTGCGTGTTACGTCCTACTTCTGATCACATTTTCCCAAAAAACCTATCACTCTTTGTGGTAGTGCTTCACCCAACGCCCCCTAGAATCCTTCATTTTGCCTACATTACGCCGTTAGGAGGCCCTAATACATCGCGCATCATGACCTTTTTTTGTCCTTGCATCGTGAAGCATGCGGGGCGTAGTTCCTCTCCCACAGCGCAAGCTCACAACTTGAGCAGTTTTATATCTAACTTTTGAATTGAAGTTTTAAAAGTTTTTGGCGTTAATCAATCCCGTCTGAGGGATGCGCTTTTATCCTCCTAAACGAGTCTGGTACCAATTCACCGACCCCGGAGGGTGGAATGCGTGGATCTGGGATTCGAACCCCTGACCGCGCGTGTGAGATAGTGCGCCACTTGCCTCTACACCACCTCCGCCCCATTTTTGGATTATATCACACAAAATTGTTCGAATGCCCAAAAAAGTCGTCTCAATAGAACTGATGATTGGCCTGAGCTGGCTCCTTTGATCAATCTTCATTTGGTGCGTCAAACGAAGATCCAAATGAGAATAATCTCCCAATAAAGATCATCTGCATTTAATTTCGAGGTCTACACTGATGCATGAATCTAACTCAAGGCTGACTGCGCTCGGCTCTGGCGTCGCGCAAAGTCTAAACACAAAAACATCACGAAATGGTTTGATACTGGCTTTTGTTGTGCTTTGGTGCCGCACGTGAATGATTCGTGTCTTTGCCTAACGATGCTGATCTTTAATTTTAAGCAGATTTCACCCAATCTTTAAACTTTTCATGAACTCAAACTTTTTAATTCAATTTTCTATTGACTGAAAACTTTTGGTTTCGGTTCTATATCATTGAGTATCAGTGAAGTGTCGCGCTTCATTTGGGAGATGATAAGTTCATAATCGTACACCGTGTGAGCACGGCCCAGAAATTTACCGCTCTTACTAGATTTTTGGAAAACGGAGGCACTGTAATGTCTAAAAGCGAACCCTAGCTCAGATATGGTCTGTGTGAACGAGTTTCATGAAATTAATGCAAGCTTTGAATTATTAAATGACCAGCTGATACTTTGTGATGCTTCTGTACGTGCCCACAATGACTATTTGACTCCCCACGGAAGTTGATTGCGTGATTGATGAAATGGATTCGGTCAAGACTAGAATTCATCCGTTATTCAATTCCTTCCTCCATTTGTTGAGGAGATGGGCATGCTTCTGGATGAACAACAAGAAAAGGCTCAATTTCTGCCGTTTGACAACAATGAGCGCATTCTGTCCGCTTCAAAGATGGAGCCGTGGCTTCTGAAGGCAGCGATCGCGTTGAAATGTTACGTCGTTATAGCAATGAATTATTCTACTCGAGTCCTTCTCAAGGCCCAAGAATAACACCATCTTAAGCAAGGTTTAATAGTAATTATTGCATATTCCTCGTGCATATCGTGGAGTAATAGTGAGGAAGAGTGCAGGAGAAGGGTTTCAAGGAGGGATCACTCGTATGCGTCGCCTTTTTAGTGGAACAGTTATAGCTTCAAAGGCACAGATCACGATAGAGAAGGTTTCTGAGATTTCCTTATAGTACGAATTCGAGGCTACCTCTTATACCACACCTGCCGTTATAAGGTCGAAAAACGTCATGGATAGGGCACAATAAGGGGCCAGAGCTTTTATCGTGTGAATGCTACACCCATCATGGACGAGTTTCAACAGTTTTGTAAAGGCTGCGCAATCTCGAGGGACTCCCATGTAGGGAGTTCAAATTAATTGCCATAACCTATGGCGACAGTGAAAGAAAGTTTCGGACAATTTCAGCTTGATTTAGCCATCTCTTTGAGCGATGGGAGCAAGTTAAGTCTCGTCCACATACCCCTTACATACTATTGCCGTCACGGTGATCTCGTACAACCTCCACTTCCACTACTTTTGAGGAGCCTTGAAGTAGGCGAATTTTCTCGCTATCTTCGCCACCGATGTACTCCTGTACTTTAACCCTTCGGATTCTCCCTCACCTAGGCAATCGTTGCTAACTTTTCTAAAAAAAAGGCTCACCAAAGCTTCCACTAGTTACCTAGGATAAGCAAATGAGTCTGGGAAGAGCGAGCTCTTTCTTGAATTCCCTGTCGAGATGGAAAAGGCAGAGATAATTCCAGCACGTACGATCCAGGAATGAGTTCCCCCCCCCCCCCTCCCCCCTTCTCCTCCTCCTCACTTCACAATCTGTCGTATATCCAAACACCCATTCGAACGTCTTTGCGGTTTAGGATGGAAGCGGAAATGCGGGTGATCCTCTGAGAAACAGATGAACGCATAAACTTTCATGGACGCAGTTACATTCAGATGACCCTGTTCCTAACTTTTCAGATTCCTTCCAATGTTTGATAGAAGAAGTGACTGACACATTTTTCTTCATGGAAAGATTGATTTTGACATTTCACAGTGTCTGCAAGTTGTTGAAAAGCCTGAATCCACTTCAGTCTCACAATTGCGATTGCCATGGTCTTTTTGACGAACTACTTCAAAACACAATGTCATGTATATACTTGCATTTCACCACCAGAACTAGTTGGAACAGTAGCGTTATCTGAGACGTCCATGGGATGATGTCAAGGCGAGAGCAGGCTGGGGCGGTGATGAGAGGATCAGTAGCTCTTGACGTCGTTTCTAGCATCCGCGACAAGAACTGCTGTAGCTGCAGGCTTGCCCCGCTAGAGGCTATCGATTCTCGTCTGCTTTCTCGTCTACTTAATACGGGAGACTAGACGCGGAGAGAGGGAGGGGGTGGGCGCGGTGGCAGGCGACAGGACAAACGACGACGACGACGACGACGACAACGACGTCGACGGCGCGACTCCAGCAATTCGCAGCGGAAGAGGCGGTGGGGTGCTGCGTCATTACCGCTCGCGTCGTCACTACATTCATTCCAATTAATAAAATCGAGTTTCTCATCGATGCGCTCTGCCCATCTTCCTGTGTACGAGGCCGGCCAGACTCTGACTCTGATCCTTGCCTCAGCTTGCAGACAACGCCATCGTTGATTGCATTCCGATTGAATCGTCATCGCGACTGCCTCCTCACTGCTATATGCGCTATGCAATTTGTGTGTTCAAGTGTGATTCGACGTTTTTTCTCGAGTAATCTACTGCTTTCACCCACCTCGTACGTAGGTGGCTGACGCATCTGCTTAAGTGCCTAGCCAACTATTCACTTTTTTCATGGCAATGAAAGACCTGATTTGTGGGACTCCCCGATAGAGAGTGACAGCCGATTCACGGCCCCAGACGGCTCCGTCTGTTCATTACCTGAAAATGGCTCTCAGGAACACTGGTGGTGATTTCATGACTTACTGCCAACTTGGTATTTTCTGACCTTTTTATTCCGATCTAATCTGAATTGTTGCTTTGTCTCTGTCCATTAGCCAAGAAGCTTTGAAAGGAGATTTTCGTGGTTTTTTGTATGATTCACAAATGCCCCCTGTTATACGATGTTAGCAAGGGGATCCCAGCATGACTACCTCTGAGAGCCAGAAGTAATATATCACTGCACAATACGGATCAGCGTTCTGAAGTCATTTGTATTTTTTCCGTAACATTCAGGCATACTCTACTTGTCAATCGTAATTTCGATGTCTCCGCTTTTTTCAACGTTTTTGTCTTTATTCTTTGATTCCGTTTTATGCAAAATTCAGCTTGTCTTATTTCTCAAAACCCTTCTAGAGCCTCCAACTTACTCTCTTCTCAATATTTCCGTATTTTTTGGAATATATGGTTACTTAAACGAGGTAACTAGTGGTTAGATGTACTGTCGGGCACGGTCTACAGGGTAGATTTGCTCTGTACCAGTGAATCGTTGGTCCTCTTCGGGACCATCCTAACTTTTACCCGAGAGTTCGCCAGAATGCTCTTCTGATCCAGTGATTTGTAAACTTAATAACAATGAACCGTAAGGTTAATAAGAGATAAGGAACTCGAGGGCTTCAGAAGAGTGCCAGGCACTTTGCCAGATCGTTATCGTTGTTCATATCTAGAGTTTTACCATTTCAAAAGGGAAATCCGTTCAACTGGAAGACAGGCGAATCCGTTGAATGATCAGGTCATATATGCGACTCACAAGTTTGAGTGCAATGCCAGTAATTGAACTCTATTCCTCTATCAGACCGAGATTTTTTGGTTGGATCACGTCATCAAATTATCTCTATGGTTTCGAGGTGGAATCAAATGCAGGGCGTATTCCAGAGGATCTAAGATTTGAGTCAGTGCTGTGACATTTGTATTAACATTGCTTCTCTTCTATACCTATCGATCAGTCATGGATGTAATAGGTAGTTAGATGGATTAAGCCTATAGATTCACTCCGACCACTGGACTAATGAGTCGCGAAGATAATCTGGTTGAGCAACAAGGCATTAGGCCATTACATTCATAGGTGCTCATTCAGCTCACACATCTCCTCAGGCACCTTGGAAGTCTAATGGATGAAAGACGCATCAATTTCTGCCTTGTGTAATATAATACATGGCTCATTCTGGAAGAAATTCCTATGCGCATGCTAACGCTTTTCTCTGAATGGGTATGGCGCAGTGGCAAGTGTACTAGCTCCCATGCGGGTAATCTCAGAAAGACTTCAGTCCTAGGCAAATAGACCTTTCTTCACTTCGAGGTCGTATAGGTTGTCCCAAACTTCTATGAAAGAATCAAAATGCTGACCAGTTCGATGGCTACGATCTGTGAATTGTTCTTGAAACCTGAGACCCGATCGACTATCTCCAAAAACCTAGTTGGAAGTCGAATTCATGGCTCATCTCTTAGCTTTCTATAAGTCTGGGTTTTCATGTGATTATAGAGGTTGTGGTTCCCATAAATAGTAGTAGATATGATGAAATTGCTAAGCAAGAGAAAATAAAAAGTTTTCGGCATGTAAACATGACTGAAGTGTTTTTGTTGAGTACTTCAACGATCCAGATGTTCATGTTCTGGAATTCTCTGAAAACTCTAGTATTTGAATAAGCCAAATATTTTTTTATTGTTGCCAGTTGTTCTAGTTTCTAGTATTTGTTCGATGTTTCCCTCTGTTTAGTTTGGAAGCCTATCACTGCCATATTTTATGACATTTATTTCCATATTGGTGACTAGGACTAGAAGCCTTTTTTTTCACATTTCTTCAGGTTCGTGCAATTCGAGGCTTATATTCATGGCAAAAATAGGCTCGAGCTAACGAAAAGATGGATTGCCGTTGAAATTGCTACGCATTTCTCTTGCATACGAAATTTCGTGTTCAATTGAGCACGTATTGAGATCTTGCCCAAGAAGCGAGGGTTTTTGATGGGCCTTTAGTTTACTTGCCAAGCCTTCAGTCGATTTATTGGATGATTCTCAGGTTACTCAATGATAGCACACTATTTCTAGATCCATATAATTCGATGATCAGTTAGTAAGGATGTTGATGTGTGCTTATTTACTCATCAAAAGGTTGAAGTAGTCTGAATCTTTTGGCTCGATCAATTGTGAGATGCGCCTTGGCACTAGGCTACCATTCAGAATCGTAGCGGTGTTTGAATGCGTATGTGCCCTCTACAATAATGACTGACCACCGATGTACATACATATCGGCGTTTATCCTTCCAGACGCTTAAGGTTTAAACCGCCGATTTGCACATCGATGGCCAGTCATAATAATAGAGGCCTTATACGAGGCCGGTACTAATTAACAGACCTTGAGAGATGGAAGGCTTGAATGGCTTAGGCGGCTATCAACCTGAGAATCGAGCCAATGACCATGCATTTGTGGTAGTGCGCCACTTGCCACTACACCACCTCCGCTTTGTAGAGTAAAAGTTTCGTAAAGAAATAGAAAAAGGTCTTTCATCACAACAGAAGTGTTTCTGATTCTTCCGGAAAAGTGCAGAAAGTGCCTATGATTCTCCGATTCGTTGGAGAAGACTTGGCTCACTTTATTTTTGAAGAATTTCAAAAGTGGGGGAGTGGGGCAGAGCTACTGGTTAAACAGAGGGCCTACATCGTCTGAGCATGTGATTGGAGAGCTTGGAAGGAGACAGTTGAGCAAAGGAATTGTGAAGGGCCAGTGATGTCTGTGATGATGTTCCATTGAGTGATTTTCACCACCTGTGCAAGAATTCACTGGACATTCTCGTTCTCATAAGCAATCGCTTTTTAATGGCGGATCCTGAACTCAGTCAGAAAATGTCTTCACTCCGAGTAATTGTGTAGCCTCTTGAGTGATTTGGGGTGCTCGACAGAATTGCCTCAGCTTAGGCTTCAAGTATTTACTCAAGTGATCCTCTCTTGTTGTCCAAGTATCAATTGTCGTCGCTCAAGTGGCTAGTCTCCTAGAAGTCGTCGTGCTGTTTAATTAGTTTGACATTCACCTTGTGGAATGTCTAGTGTCGTAAGTTATGATACCGATGGAGTCGTCTGGGATGCGCCATCCATTTGACATCATTTCCAATTTGTCAGCCCATTTGGATGGAATTTTCTTATATAAGTGGTAGTTTTCCAATCGAATTCTCTAGAATATCGGAATCGCATGAGTCTTTTTGATTGTGTATGGGGCCTATGCTATGTCTTATTGCAGTCAATCGATAAAATCAAGTTTTTTTCATCAGAAACATTTCGCTGTTCTCTCCCTGGTCCCTTCCAGCTGGAAACTTCGTGCTGAGTAGTTCGTCGTGGTTTATACTGCTACGGTGATCCCAGCAAAACAGACCCTGTCAGAAATCCCCATAGCCACTGATCCTTAGAACAGATGGAATTCGTCAGCTGTGAAGCCATCATAACGAGCACTTTTCGGGGGTGAATGAGAGAGGAGCCGGCAATTTGCGCTGAGAGGAATCGCCTCATCGTCGTGCCGCGTTCGTTGACTCGTCCGACTGAGTGGGAGAGCGACATTCAGCGTTGTTGTTCCCTCAATGCTCTTCTGATTATAAGATATTTTGAAGGCTTTTTTTCTTATTGCTTAATTTCGTTATTAATTTTCTCTTGACCTGTGTTGTCCCAAGTGAGGTGCCACTAATCACCAGGAGACTTCAGCAGCCTGAAACTCTTGTGAGCAGCGTTCATGATAGCCCGCCCAGCTTCAGCCTTATGGGATGGGACTGGCTCTGTTCATGTTGTTTACGCGGTAACGGAAAATAGTGTCATCCTAGTGGCTCAGCTCCCTACAAGGAAGGACCTAACCCTACCAATCAATTTATTTTTGATTTTCTTATAAGAAAGACATGACAGAGCGATCCCTTCCACAGCTATGTACAGGAGTGGGTCCCATCTGTGCAAACACTTATGAAATCAACCGAATCAATCATGTCAAGTACCCCGAGCCGTTCAAAAACTATCCGACCACTTGCTTTGTGAATGGGAATGATTTCGTTTTCTCGACGTTCACCCCGATTACTTACACGATTACCCTTCTGCTTACCTAGTTGTTTTGTTCGTAGTGTCAACTAGAAGTTTCTAGCGCTAGAAACCAGTTGCCGTTCACTCTGGCCAAGTTGTTAGCAAACCCCGGTAGGTCGACCTTCTGCACGCCGGGGAAAGGAATCCATGGGCTCCATTAAATTACCATTGGTATCAAGCATATTTACTCATACTGAAACGCTAAGAGTAAATTTATAATATATAATTTATACCATTTTACTTATGCTTATGGTTATTTTAACAATATCACAAGATTTGTTTATTTCATCTGTCACTGGTCGTCCCGTTGATCATTGATTTCCTCAAAGAGGCGCCATTGTCGTCTTCATTCGTCCCTATAAAGAATCAGAGTGATCCAGGGGAACACCTTCATTCAAGGGACACGAGGCACGGGCGAAGTATCCTTTCGTGCGGAGCTTTCGTGAGAAGTCTGACCATCGTGTCGGCAGCCTCCTGCCATTCGTTTGACATCCCAAGAGATCCAGCCCATATTCGCCCTGGTCCTACGGTTATCACGATGTTTCATACCGTGTCCGGCCCAATTTCGATTTCTTGGCATAAGCGACGGCGCCCTGATCTTAATTATTTATTTCTTTTTTGAATTCTTATAACTGTTTTTCGTGTTTATTTGTATGTATTTATACTTTAATTTAATCTTATTATATCGACTTTCAATGCGATGCTCTACCAAAAAACTATGTCAAATTTTTTGGTAGGGCATCTCATTGAAATATTTATTTAATATTTATTTGTAAGATTCCAGGTTTCTCTTTCATTTGTCTGGTCTCTCTTATTTTAGTAGTTTTCAATTTATATATTACTTCTTAGATAGCTATTTCCTGTGCATATTTTACTTTTTTGATAATTTATTTTGCCGATAATTTTGAGTTGGCATGTCATATTTTTTAAGAAGTGTCCATACATATATGTATCTACCTGAGGGTGTAGATATATGTATGCATAAATAATTAGTGTGTTGGCATCAAGATTCTGATGTATCATCCACTTTAGTAGCTGATTAGTAATAGTTAAGTATGGCTGTGGACCAATGTTCATGGCCAGCTTGGCTGACGTGGACCTAATCTTCGGCGCCTTCGCATAGGCTTCAGTGTTCCCGATCTTCGACCACGCCTACGCAACGGCGAGTCCATTGAACTGCGATAAGCAGTAAGTATTAGGTATAGCTATTTCGGGTAAAACAAGCTGACAACCCCTACCACAGCTTCAGCTTCAGCGCGATGCTATTCTTTTAAAATCCTAGTCAAGAATATGTACGTCAAGATAAACTCTGAAACGGTTTGAGAAATGGGAAATGAACTCTGAAACGCTCTATAGTTTGAGAGGTAGCGTAAGGGGGAGTTAGAAAGTCGCGGAGGTAGCATCTGAGTAAGAAGCCAGAAAGAGGTAGTTTAGTTACAAAAAAAGATAGATAACTCGATATCCAACTGCAAGCGGGCATGACGTGAATTCCATGTCGCTTTGAAGTATTTGTAAATAGTAAACAACCCAATGAAGCGGGGCAAATTGATGCTATTCCCAGGGAAGGAACTTCTCGTTTATTGTCAATTAATTCTACGCAGTTGAGCTCTGTCAGCGATATCTTTACGTTTTGTTGTTACTGGATTGTACTAGAGATCCTGCTGGCCAACAGCAGGTGAGCCATTGTTGACCGCAGGGGCTTCCCACAAATGGATATGCTGAGCTCGGGCAGTCATTCGATTTCATGATTGCGGATGATTTTATGTGTGTTTATACTTGAATATCCGCCTAGATCAAAAGCTAATTATCGGCTATGGTGTTGCATCACCTTTTAGTTGCGTCTCGATTATCATTTTTCTTTTGAAACTGGAAGAAAAGGATTGATTTGCTGGCTTTAGCCAGGCCCTTTTTTGGGATGCGCCCCGCATTCGACTTCCATTCAGAATCGGAGAGGCGTTTTGAACGCTTTTGCGGCTTATACAATAACTTACCGATGTGCAAATCCGTGTTTTTATCCTTCCAGATGACTCTAGCATGCATTTGTGCGTTTATCTCCGTCAATATCGCAGAGGTTTTTGAATGTGAAGATGGCTCATGAAGTATCATACAAAGATTGATGGGTGTTACCAGGAGTATTACCTTACCAAGCAAATCTGTCACATAATGGTGAATTTGTAGGAGCTCAAGGGTCAGTTGAGATGAATAGTTCTGGTTCTGTGGATTGGTTGAACGAAACCTGGCGTTCTCGTCACTTTATCATGTTTTTTTCAAAGTGCTATTCAAAAATAAGGGAAATGCAAGAGGTCGACCAAGCTGGCGAAAACACTGTCAAAGAAGGAGGTGGAAGTGGATTGGGCGAACATCGGTGTGGGAGTGGGAATATCAAATATTGCATTATTTCACTGATGCATTTCTGCTTTTCTGTGAACAATCTTCTCGAGAAATTCGGGGTACTCACTAATTCATTTGTTTATTTGTTTATTTAATTATCTTTGCACACAAGGTACGCACAATCGCAACGGAAGTGGGTATGCAAATAAGTTGAGCAGTCTCATCAATCAAACTTCAGCGGATCAACTCGGCCACAGTTCTTCCTCGGCTGCTTTTTCCTAGCGTCACACCAGGGCAGTCGCGGAACCAACTGTTTTTGTTAGTTGTCGACCCATTTTCTCCTGTATAAGGCATCGCTGCCATGACCATTTGGGCCAATTACAAGTATTTAGTTATGGTCTGTCGGAATGCATGGCGTAGACAGTATCCCTGGGGCCCGCCATGCTTTTTGAGCCCCATAAAATGTTAGCGACGAATTTCGGTTGGGTTGTAGGCGCAATCAATGCCTGATGCAAAGCTAGCCATTGTCCAACTTGGTGTTTTTATCCATCCAGATGGAGTCGATTAGCCGAGACGGTGAAACGGAAGGCTTGATTGACTGAATGCTGAAAATCAGGCCAGTGGTTACAGGGAAAACATATTTCCCTCTCTGTTCATTGTACAAACATGCACTGCGCTGTGTTTTCATTGGAATTTATGGATGTCTGATTGAGTAGTTACCATTTGCTCGTCATGCCGGACCTCGTTGGAAAAATTTTGTGCTTATGTGCTCCATGTGCTAGCTCTAGCAGGAGACAAGGCAATGGCTTTGAAAACTGCCTATAAACATTCTAACCGCTGGGTTTTGTAGGGCCTCAACCAATGTGTTACAGCTTTTATTGGGCTAAAGTATCGCGGCTCTGCAAGATATGTATTTGACGCCAAGAGTCCATCAAGAGGCGGACATACTTACTTTTACCTACTGTTCAATCAAGGCAAAAGATCCCGTCATAATGACCTTCAGTATAAGTCACCTACAAGTCATCTGAAGAGTTCTACCACTTACTCTATTCCTTCTTACTGTTGAGGAAGCTGCGGATTTTTTTGTGGGAAAATGTAGAGGCACACTTCTACGAATGGCTTCTTTAGCGTGACTTCACAAAAACAATTTTTCTTTAACCTACAAACAAGTTTTTTAGCCTTTTTTTCTGACAGAACATTCCAGTCGTGAGTTACTCCCTTACTGGAACTATTTCTTGAATTTTATTAGCTTCTACGGACTTGCTGGTCAATCAGCGATCAGTTCCGTTAAGCAAAACACCTAGGTACATCGTAATGAACACCTTTTTTTGCAAATTTTCATTTTTGAAGGTTTTCCTCCTTTGGTCCTTTCCGCTGAAACTTTTCTTTTGATGACACAGGGGAAGCGGTGGGGAATGGACGTATAATGTAATGTGGAATGTGAATGGAAGGGATGAATTGATCATAATTACGTTCCTCGGGGCTGCATCATGACTAGAAATACCCTAAAACTTCAGAAAAAAGGTTGAGTACCATTTCAAATCAGATTGGCGAATTGCGGGAATTCATAGTAGCAAGCACAATACAGCTGCATTTCAAAATAGCCAGAGCTCTAAGTTCTATCCTGATAGGGTCGGAGGCTGCGGACACGGGGTAAGAGCGATCTATGGTATTCAAATTTGATAGGGGGCACTTCCAGTAGCGGTACCATCCCTACCTTGCCTGTGCAAGCTTTTTCTTCACATTATTCTATCTTTCGTTACGAACCTGGAGTATCATTGATTAGTCACTGATGTTTTACATCATTCTTTCTTTTTTGTTCTCGATGCTATACAAATGTTCTCTATACTCCGCAAACACTTCTCTCTAATAATCAACCATTACCTCCTTGACTGGGCAGTTCTGTCTTGGGCATTTTATACCATTATGACGACTTTGCTTTTGCTGTTAGCACTCTATACGTTATATATCCTTGTTTCAGCTAATCTATTTATCGCTTTTTATCTTTTAATTATCACTTTTTTCATTTTGGACAAAAGAGATAGTAAGAAGTGACGTCACTGCGTCATTACCGTCCACCTGATCTAATCCTCAAAATCCGCCTAGGCCAACTGGGCTGTATATACTTTCAGAGTTCAGATAACTGGTGTCAAATTTGCCCCTAGACATCCCTTAACTCTCCGAGCCATTTTGTAGGCGGAATACGCATTTGAGCCCTATTGCTATTCCGAATGAAAATCGTATGCGTGAGCACTCCCCGAATGGAATTGATCAATCCCGAGAGCTTTTCCTTTGAAGTTTGGTTCCTTACCTACCAGTACTTCCAGTCCATAACCTGATTTTGTCGCAATATAAGTCGATTTAGGAAAAGAAATTGGTCTTGACAAAGTAGTGGAGGGAAAGAGGGAGGTAGCGTCTCACAAATTTCTGGTAATTGGAAATTTGGTTAAAGGCCTTAACAAGACAGAGCCTTCTCATAAGTGATTGGTGGCGGAATTCCCAGAAATAAAAGAATAATATCGATCCTGAAACTGAAGAAAACCTGGAACTTGGATGGCATATGGTTTACGCTTGGTTAGGCTGAGAAGAGGGGTTGGGACACGTCTAGTGAGACTACTCGAATTCTTACTGGGCATTCACCGGAGTAGTAGGGATGGGCGATTCGTGTTGACTCCTCAAACATCCCCTTGTTATCCTACGATGCTTGTCCAACTCTATTACCTCTTCATTATTCTATCCAAATCAGATTAGACCTCCCCGTAGAGGCAAAAAGGACTACAGCCTTGATCCATGGTCTTTTCGGAACTCATTGGACAGGCTATTAGTCGCTTTTATGAATGCTCATAGAAGACAAATGCAGGGTACTATATCCTAGAGACAAATGGTTCACGCAAGAATTTTTGCACTACTAACATTTTCTATGGGAAGGACCGAATTAGTGAGAAATTCTGTATTGTAAAGAACCTGACCGTCTTTCTTTCATAATTTTCTATATCATTTTATTCGGTTTTACTTTTTTGCTTTGCAATTTTACTGAAAGTTTTCTTTTTAGGTTCGATTTTTTATTGTTTCAAGTAATCATGAGCCGACTCGTGTAATGAATTTATTTTATTGATAATTCATATGATGTAATTAGATCATTAGCATATACATATAGTTATGTCTAATTATTTACGACTGCTAAGTAAATATTTCGGTAACGAATAATATATTTGGATTTATGGGCCCAGAGTGGTCATATCTCAGGGTATCTATAGGAAAAAGCTAAAGTTTTTTTGACGATATTCAACCTCGTCTTTTGGGATGTGCTCCGTATTCGACTTCAATTCGGAATCGCATTGGCGTTTGAATTACACGTGTGGCCTATAGATTACTTGCGATGGTCAGCTGATGTACAAGTCCTTCTACCATTTCAGGCCCCTCTGATTCTGAATAACCCACCTTGAAGGGATGAAAAGTCTGGTGAACCCAGGCCGGTATCTATCTGGGATTCGATACCTGGTCCATATATGTGTGGTACCGCGCCACTTGTCACTACAACCACCTTGGCAATTAATTCGAGAGATTAGCGATCGTTTTCTCTGATTCTGATCCCTTCACATGATTTTTTTTCATCTTCGGGGAGTTTAAGGGTTTTTATGGTCGATAATCCTTAAATTTGAGTTGATAATATAGTTGGTAACTTCTGGAAGCCAATTTTTGTTCCCTGCTAACCAAGTGGGATAAGCAATGTGCTTTGAAGAAAGCATGAATGCCAGACACAAGCTCATACCATTTAAATTCTGGAGCTCCTTACTCTACTTCATTCTGGAGTGAGTGCTTAGTAAAGTACAATTACAACCACTCATTGTAGTTCAACTGAAATTCCAGACATTCCTAAGAATTGATTTTCCCTGAAATTCGTGCCACGTCTAACAAAAAGCTGTGAAGTGAAGGCGTTTGATGGATTAGTAACGGAGCAGTCAGCCCTTTTTCAATCCTCTACACATACAAGTTACGATCTCTCAACCGCATCGTAAAATTATTCTCTCTCAAATTCAGTTTCGTCTTCGGCTGCGTGTGGTCACTATGCTGAAATCGTTACTTTCATACTCCTATGCCTGCCTGCAGCCTTTAAATCGGCCAGAAAGGCAGTGGATTTAGTTTATATTAGGGGAGAATCCTATCTCTGTAAAGCTGCTTTCAGTTGCTCCCTATATGGGATATTTATCCAAAAAAAACAACAGAAATTTCACCTTTTCTATTTTTCTCTCTCTCTCTCCTTTTTTTCTCTCTCTAGTAACTGATTTCTCTTAGGTGACCTAAATGCTATTCCAAGCAAGTAGTTTCAACAGAGGGAGGGGGGGGGAAGGGGGCTTACTCCTGATCGACTTATCGATTCCATTTAAATCGATTCCATTTTATTTGTGTTACTCTGTTTTGTTTAGTCCACTATATCCTACTCCTATTTTGAATTTAGACTCATACCACTTCCCTTTATTGGTATGAAAAACGAAATCCTTAAAATATCAGAACTAAAAAACGTAAGTAAAAACGTGCCCGTTGGAAAAACGGCCGGCCTCCCCCCTCCCTGCCCAGCTCTTTTCTATGTCATTTTTTGGAAATTTTTTGGAAAAGTGTGAATGCAATCTTGAAAAAATGAAATACTTTCGAAATTGTTAAACCTCAACGGCTTTGACGCCATAAAACTGAATACATTTCCTTTCGAGTACTTCAAGTATCAAACATTGAACTTTAGCTGTTTCTGAAATAAGCTATTGGTGATTCATGATGTTTGGAATGGTCTTAGTTTGGCAGAAAAGCATTTCCTTCACAGAAAGGCTTAGTCAACCATGTCAACATGCGGGAAGAATGGCTGAATTCCGTTTTCTCTGAAAAGCTTCACTCCAAACACGACCACATCTACAGCAACTCCATTTGCCACATCACAACACATCATATCCTTCCGTTGAATGCCCTTCTAACGAACCTTTTAGTGGATTTCCTTGGAGAAATGCTGTTTAACAATGGAGCCTGAAAGACTGAGCACTGCTTTGTTGGTTTTTTATACGGCGGGCCCAAAGTGAAAATATGGATTGAACCAATGCTAGCTTGGTAGATGGGCTTGACTGATTCGAATTAAGCCAGAAGGATGGCAAAAGGTAATCGAACAAAATCTGGTGAGGGTTCGTTCAATGGGGGAAAGTGTTTTTTGTGCAGCACTCAAGAATCGTAATTACTCTCCAAACGACCCAATAAACCTGCTAGACGTTCATTCTGGTATTTTTTTCATTTCCACGGCTGAGTATCACCTAGAAACCTGATTCCTATGATTTCTGGGGTTGGGCAATAACATTAGGCTACGGTTCTCGATGTAAATCGAAATTAGCGTTGGAAAGTCATCAGAGGGGAGCTACATAATCCGAGGCCCACACCTGCACAATGTAGTTTCTTCTTCTAAACCGGTACCGGACGCGGGATGGAGTCCTTAAACAAGAAAAACTTGGCTCTTCTGGGTAGTTTTCTAACTTGTGAGCCGCTTAAGCAAAGAACAATACCTTCTTATGATAGGGTACCTTTGAATTGTAACAGTAAAATAACTTTGAACTCCCGAATCGTGTACTGTTTAATGATGACTCGGTCTCTTGGAGCACCCCAATCTACTCCGATGTTGAGACTTCCGATATTAAATATAGTTGTTCTGGTCATATAATATTTGTGGTGGAATATTTTGTAATAGATGCCCGTTTTCGTTAAATATTTTAGTGATTATTTTATATCCTTCTGAACGCTAAACCTCAACGCACCTCCACTGATATATGTGGTATAGGGTAATAGAAAGTTCACTAAGCAAATTTGGGAAATCAATCGAATTACCTAAGTTGGTAATAAGTTTAGGTAATTTATCATTATACATGGTACAAAGCATTGGTATCATGTGATAGGATACAAAATAAAACCCATTTGCTTCAACTTTAAACTTCTGAATTGTTTGTGTTGTGTTCAACGTTGGCTACATAATTATAAGGCCCTCACATGTTCTATTGCTGAGGGTGAGGGGGCATCCAGGGTAAACTGTCACAATTTTTGTCATGTAATATGTTAAAATGTAAATTTATTTATTCATTGGTATTCATGTGAATCCAATGATATCATACGGGGAAGTACTAAGAATGGGAAGTAATTCTGAAAAAAAAAGAGTCGAATAAAGTTGGCAATAAGTTCATATAGTTCATTACTCTGTGGTAATCATATTACAGTAATGGTAAAACATATTGGTCTCATGTAATATTAAATACTATAAAACGCAAACGATTTCTTCTTGTGGCTTACTTCAAGCTTTTAAACCGTGTGCGCCCCATATCGGCTTATCGATAGATTTTTTGAAACTCTTGGATTGCTCTGTTATGTCCGAGGGTCTGCGGTCTGTCCGAAGTCATATTTACTTTTTGTATATTATTATGGCGTGATATAAGTTATAATGGATAATGATTTATTCACTTTTGCACGTGGCCGAGTCTGATGGTAACTTATACGACAGTGAGGGGCATATGAATCAACTCAGACATGTCCAATTCCATTTTAATCTTCAGTGATAAAATATGATAATATGTTGTACACAATGATGTATTGATAATATATGGTATGGCGAGATAACAAAACGCTATGACGTTAGCATACCAGTTGAAGGGATAGGAGCCCAGAGCCCTCTTAAGCTCTCCATTTTTGCACACTTGAATCCTGTCGGAGTGATCTTGTCGTTGTCATTCGTATACAGCCTTTCGTAAGCGGTGTCCTAGACTTTAGTAGTCCACGTGAATAATTTTCCCATCTGCTTCTTCAGTATTTTCGTCGTGGTTATTGATTTTTGGCGTTTTTCAACCAAAATGAACTTTCGCCCTTGTAGAGGTCGTTCTATGAAGTTGGCGTATGGGAAATTGGTGCTGCGGTCAGCGGCCGACCACCGATTCATCCCCGTGTCTCGCACAGTTCTCAATTATTCGCAGTATTGGCAGAGGAGCATTCGGCAAGGTGAGCATTCACATTTTCCCCAATAGGGTTTGAATTTTTCATGCATCAGGCTAGCGCTTCTGTTGCATCCCATATCCATAGATGTATCAGCAATTCTTTTCAATTTTTGCCGACAGCTAGGGATAGCTATTCAGAAATTTCGCCGCTCTCAACTTTGATCGTACGTGGAGCCCATCGCTACACATAGATCAATGAAAAGCCTTCGGTCATCATTTCTCTTATTGAGATGCGCCATGCACTTGACCCCCATTCGGATCCGTGGTGGATTGCGATGTGCATTAGCCTATAGCTCCACCACTGTAGACCATCCTATATAAGAGACAGGGTTTTTCTTCCTTGGACGGATCTCCAAAGTGACTTCGTAGTGATGTAATGCTTGGTTTACTAAGTTCGATCTTCGACCCATCTGGGAACGTCGTCAATCAGCCTTAACCTAAATCCGCAGAAGGAACAGAAAAAGACTTTCATAGGTTTCATTGCCCGATTCATTTTCAGGTTTGCATTGTCCAGCAACGTTCGACCAAGAAGTATTTTGCTCTGAAATACATGAGTAAAAGACGGTGTATTGATAAGGTGAGTGACCAGTACCGAAACAAAGATGGCTATTCAAATTGTTAATCTTATATGATCAACCCTTTTCCTTGAACAACATCAGCTATCTGTACAGGGCTAGTACTGTTAGAGGAGGTCCCGAGTGGCCGTACCTGATTGCATGCCATGTTGCGAGGCAACTAACTAATTCAAATCAGAACTTGGCGCTCGGCAAGACAACTAGATAGGAATCGCCGCGCCCTGTGAGTCGCATGGAGCTGCCACTATAAGCTCTTATTGTGAGATCATAGTGCTCCACTTCGAGAATTGTCGCCACGATTCTTCTGCGCGACAGAATAGCAGGATAGTAGCCAGTCGTACCGTAGAATCAATGGTGCGATTTAACAGTACGGACCCCGCCTTATACGTGCTATATACCTTATGATACACTCTTTTCAGCTTGTAGCTAATCTTTTTCTGTTGTAGGGTGTTGCTGGTAACGTACTTCGTGAACTTAGCCTACTTCGAAAGTGCTCGCATCCATTTCTAGTGAATCTTTGGTATACATTCCAGGTATTTTTCTATTTCTTGCGTTCCTTTATAACTAAGTAATAAAATTTTTGTAATCAGGTAGTAAACTACTAAATCGTTTACTGATCAGCAGAATTTTTCAGAGGTAGACAATTGTAATTGCTGGGTAGCGAGAGGTTTGGGAGAAATCGAGAAATTGCTTGGAAATAGTTTAGCTTCAACTTTTTTGCAGCTTCGAAGGACAGCCCTCATGTATCGCTTTCCTTACTCCCAAAACATTTCTTCCACGTAGAAAACTTCCCAAGGAAGTGATGAGCCTCCTCAGAGGTGCACAGAGAAAACGCTCAGAGCCTGGGTGCGCTAGAAGTAGGCGAAAATGTAGTAAGCACGTTTGCAGAATAAAGACGAATGTCAAAATTACTTAAGTGCTTTTTTTAGAACATATCTCAGTTTTTAAGCTCTTTTTCGGGAACCATCTCAAATCCTTCAATCAAGGGCTACGGGCGAGTATATAATTCTGACTATGGGAGTCGCAACAGCACAAACATTCATCCCGTAGTAGCTTCCCACGAGTTGAAAGGCCTCTATTGCCAAGGAGGTCCATTTTCGAGTTCAAGCTCGATTACGCAGTCATACTAACTGCTGGGTGCGACAAGAATCAGGGAAGCAATAACAGTTTCCGATTCTCATCTATTTCCACCACACTATTCGAATTGATAGGGCGAAGCCAATGTTGTACTCCATTCTTTCACTGGGAACGAAGTTATCATGTTACTGCATAACAACTATTTCTGAAGAGGATCATAGTAGTGCTAGAACAGTATGGTGCCGGGATCAAAACCTCCTTATCAATACCCACCTAGCCCAATCAAGCTTTTCATCTCTTGGGCTCGATTAATCGGAACCAGAGTTACCTAGAAGATGAAACCGCTGACCTAAGCAGCTGAATTCAGATGCTAATAAGGTTCTGAATGGAAGTCATACGTGTTTTCCAACCCAAGAATGGATTAATCAACGCCGAAAAACTCTTTATACTTATTTTTTAACATTATTATCAATAATGCTGCATGCAAAAAGTTGCTGTAAATGCTCCTACTTTTTTTCGCAGGATCGCGATTACATGTATATGGTGACCGATCTGTTGCTCGGTGGCGATCTGCGATTTCATCTGAATCAACAGGGAAAATTTGCTGAAGATAGGTACGACATGAACGATATGATGAGAACAAATTTAAGTTCGCAAAAACTTTAATGAGGTTCCGGTGCGCTGCACGAGAGCGTTTTGTAGAGGCTGGAAGCGCAGCGACTACCGCTGCATTCATACTCGACGACGATAGTTGGCGAATGAGCGTCAACGATTCCATAAGCATTGACTATATCTCATTGTTCTTCACTTGTACGACTTGTCATGCCATCAGGTTTACCTACCGCTGAGAACTATAATATTAGACGCACTAGCAAGCGCTAAGTAGGACTAGGTGGTCAAGTTTTGTAGCGGTCATTTGGAATTTACGTGGGAAGCCAGTCGTCCACTCTGCCAGCAGAACAACAGTCATCTGCAGCATCAAAAGCAATTGATTTTCTCTTTTTCGAGGAACATTTTAGATCTGTAGCTTAAGCTATTTGAGGGCCCTTACTTGAGACAGGCGCCCTTAACAGATTACCTTATTCGCAAAGTCCGCCGTAAATTTCGAATGCGGAAATTCGGTGGACATGCTGGCAAGTTCAAAGGTGGCATAACTCAGGAAAAGCTTTTGGGGAAAATAATCCAACTAAGATATGAATCTCTTGATTTGAACTTTGTCAGAAGTTTAATTTCAGATCTAAATTGTATATGTGCGAAATATCGCTTGCTATTGAATATTTGCACGGTAGGGGAATCATTCATCGTGATATAAAGCCGGAGAATATTCTGCTGGACGAGCAAGGTGAGTCGTTCGGACGTTCTCATATGCTTTTTATGAGTAATTCGACTACTGAATGCATTACACTGGGAAACACTATGGACATGTGCAAGGGCATGTCTGGGAATCAGCGACTGAGGGTATCATAGACATCTGGATTCTCAGAGAAGGGGTGTGGAAGAAGTAGAGGGTTGTTCGCATTTGATCCATATGGATATTTAGGACCGTAAGATACGAGTGTGAGTAAGTCATCTATAATGACACTTTTTCTACATCAGCAGTGAGGCAGATTATGAATGAACCTCAGCGTTCGCTGATAAAAAAAAGCGGGGGGGGGGGCGGAGTCGACCAATCGATACGCATTTTCTTTGATGTCGCTCGCGTCTTCGACGCCACTATGAACGTGTTTTTTTTTTTTTTTCGAAGCAGTGTATTTAACTGATGACGTCCTGCGTCTTACTGCCTAAAAAATGTGTTTTCAAGGTCATGCTCATCTAACAGACCTCAATTTGGCCACGCAACTTGAGCCGAACAACCTTGCTACTTCATACTCAGGTATAATTTTGTTACGTTAATTTTTTTCCAGGAATGTAGCCGTTTTTATTTTATTGACAAAACCACAGTAGTGGTTGTAACCAATAGGTAACTCTGTGTTAGGTACCAGACCGTATATGGCGCCCGAGGTATACGCTTGTGCATTGGGGCTCATTGATGGCTACGATTCAAAGGTGGACTGGTGGTCATTAGGAGTCACGTTCTACGAGATGATGAGAGGTCGAACTCCCTACGAATTCAGCCCACAAGCAACTGCTGAACAGGTAATTTTTATATAAACACCTGTGTGAAAAGCTTGAAAGCCCGCGTACGTGTCGCGTGCGGCCATGAGGCAGGCGGCAGTGTGCGTGCATACCGTGTAGTACGCTTCGCGGAAACGCATACTCGCCTATACTTTCCTACCTCAGGCTCCTTCCCTCTCGACTTGACCTTCATGAAATTATTGAACAGAAGCTGAAAATCGAGGAAGCTGAAGATTTCGTCGTTTTTAACCTGGTCAAAGCTCATCTTCGTTGCTTCCGTACATTCCATTTGGGAATCTCCTTCCACTGACTACCAAATTTTGCTCTTCATTCGGGTTTTTTACTTCAATCCTTTTTCGAGAATTTTCCTTCAACTTAGGTTTACAGTAACTTCTAGTCTACAGTAGGACGAATTTGTTTAGTGTTTTTTTTGCATAACAATTACCCGTATTCGGCCTAGTTCGGTGCCCTTGTCGGAGCCTCATGGGACACAAATATAAATTTAAGTTTATGGTGAAAGTTTAAGGAACAAACTATTTTCATTAAGGTGCTGTTGTTGATTAGCGAAAGCTTCATTCCTTTTCCTGCCCACTGGCCTACGGATTTGCTCAGTTTCCTGCGTCTTCTGCTGTATCCGGCACCGGAACGTCGGATTGACTCGTTGGCCACGCTGAAACGGCATCCATACGTGTCCCGGATCGATTTCGCTGCTGTTCTAGCCAAGTATGTCATTACATCCTAATCAGCAGATGGATCTAATATAGCGAATGTATTTTTGCAGACGTGCTGCCCCGGTGTTCGTGCCTTGCAAAGAGGGTTTCAATTGTGATCCGATGTATGAGCTTGAGGAAAGAATCATTGTATCCACTCCGATCCATCGACGACGACAAAATAAAAGGCGATGCGAAGAAGAGACCGATGCTCTTAGGGAAATATCTCAAGTGAGTGGAGTTTGCTTGGTTGAAACTGGAAAAAAGGGGGGGGGGGTTGGTGCATTAATAACAAAATTGTCGCGTCGCGGCGAAAGACGTCGCGCTCGAAGGGATGTAGCAGTGTGCAGCAGCAAGTAAGGAATACAGGAACGAGGGAACTAACAGTTTCTACCTATCCTTCCAGCTTGATCCGAAAAAAAATTAAACGCTTCATCTCACTTGTCGGAAATGTCCTGGTTCTATGACGATGTCGACGCTGAACGTTTGCTTCTGAGGAACTTCCAATTCTCGCATATTCATCGTTTAAGCGCCTAATAGCAATTACCTTTGCGTTATTGCGCGTTTGTCGAAGACCCTGGGAATGATTTTGGACTAAATTGCGAATTGTAAGTTGCTTGGGAGCTTAATCTCCCAAATTTGATGTCCATATTTATGCTGACGCTGACCAAGACCAAGCCAGCATTCTTCCACGCCTCCCGTTGGAAGTTCTATAGGAAGTTAGATTCTTTCTGTGGCTAGGTGGGCGAAAGGGCAGGGGACTCGTCCGCTCTGGTCGAGATTCTGTCGGTAGACCTTATAAGAGTGCTGATAGCGCTGCACCATCTTTTTGAGTAGCAATGAACTTCTCGTTTCCAGGCATTTGTCGAATATTCTCGTGTCGATGTGCTCGCCAATGGTGTGCCGTCAGGTCGGTAGCGAACACATGCCCATATTCACTTCATGTTAGTGCTACACAGAAATCTATTCCTGAAGTTTTGAAGACAGCTCAAAATCGCACATTTCACCTGAAGATTCGATCCTCAATTGTATATCATTTGGTGCTTCCCTTCATATTGTTTATTGTGTTAGCTCTCCATTATGATGTTCAGTAGCGTTTGCTGAGCGACTAAACTCGGTCAGTGGGCGGGGTCTGCGAAGTAGGCTGAATTCGCGCGGTAGAGAGACGTTGGGTCCTCGCCGCAAAAGGATTAAGTGTGTGTTACCAGTTTCGGAGTTGACGGGAACGTCGTTTACAATCCCATATCATAGCATGACGTCTCTGTTTTCGTGCCCTCTGCCCTTTGTCCATTATTCAGCTGTGACCGGTCCACTTCATTGGCCGGATAGTCCATTTGATTGATGTTTCCTTTTCGTGATGGCTATTCTACGATTACTAGTTCCTTATGGATAATGTTATTTGTTGTATGATTCCTAATCTATAGTTATTGACCTTTTTCCATGTTATTCTTCCTGTGTCTTCCGCGTACTGTAAATAACTCATGTAGAATTCGAAGTGGATAGTACCATTATTGATGATGGAATTGTTTGTTTTCCGCTGTTCTACAGGAGCATCCTAGAGCTTTCCAGTATTTGCATTTCACTCGACAGTCATAATTTTGTTTGAGTTTCGTCTCTCCTCAATGTCGTTGTGATTCCCATCAGCACTAATAAGCGTCTAAGGCTGCTGTCATACTCAGCGTTTGGGCAGTCGTTGTCGGCAACGCATAGACGAGAGAGCGTTCAAGTAGAGGAGATCCAGGAAGGTAAAGAACGCATCACGTCTGGAGATGCGTCTGTGCCTCTCTTCTTATGAACGCTATTTTCATTGCTAGCCAAAAAATGCTGAGTATGATCTTATCCTAGTATGTTGATGGGAATAAGAAGACGGCTGTTACGATTTGAATGCTCAGCTCTTAGCTGTTGCCATTGTGTACATAGTGAAAATTGTTGATATAACGCAAATATTTTATTTGGATACTAAATAAATGTATTTTTATGATATGTGACCGTGATATGCTTCTACTGCCTGCTTCCTGGATAGCTAGCTTTTCCATAAAAAGCCAGCTAGCCCGCGAACTACAGGGAAGGCCAAATTTATGATTACGGTGCGAGCTGACGATCATAGTAAATTTTTTCTGAGTTCACAACAATTTGTTCGCCTTCTTCCATCTCACAAGGTAGATTACACTATTACCATCCTGATTACTAAACTTTTGGTAGATTTTGAAAATAATGTAAGCGTCATTAGCCCGTGAATCACTGGTCGCTTTGCATTTACTGCATCTTCAGACGAATTAGCGTAACAAGGCAGGTGGTACATTCAATCACAAGACTCTTCCAAAGTTGGGAACAATCGCATATAGGAGTAATAAACCTAAGAGGTCTGCGACTATATTTAGGGGGAGTGTTTAGGAAGCAGGGCGAAGGTTTGGGTAGCCGCGAAGTTCATGCTGAGAGTAAAAAGGCTGAATGAATGGATATCTCATGAAGATTTCTGCGCGAAATCGTGAAGTATCATCTGCATAACAAGGCATTAGTACGATCAGAAAGTGATTTCCCCAGTGAGCAGGCTAAAGAGAAGAGGAAGCTTGGCTCACAAAAGCTGCCCGGCACATCCGAAAAAATTATCGTACTGAATTCCTGTTCACCGACGAAAAGATATTCACGGTGAAAAAGTGCTCAGTAAGCAAGACGATCAAATCAGTATGAAGCTGAAGGAAATAGGTGTGATGCAGTGCTAGACTCACTGACTTTCTGCGATGGCCTTTGCGAGCATCACCACCGAAGCAAAAGCACCGATTATTTTTGCAAATTAAGAAACGAAAGTTGATTTGGAGGGCTGTTCGATCTCATCATGCGCAGTAGGACACTTTGGCAATTCAAACCGGACATGCTGTCAAGATGATGCCCCTGACTGCAGATCAGAATTTGTCTAGTAATTCCGTAAAAGGGGTTCCCTGACTTCATAACCTTCGATCAGTGACCACTCTGGAGCCCTGACCTAAATCCCATAGATGTCTCAGTGTGGTCAGCCTTTAAGATGAGAGCATTCGTTAGCCCAAACAAGAAGTGAAATGATCTCGAAAATGCTTTGCAAGAAGCCTGGATCAGCTCGATGACCTCAGCTGCGTGCCACCGTCAATGCTGTCCATCGTCGTCTCTGTGGTTGGGTGAAAGCAGAAAGCAACAGATCTCAGTTTCAATATACTATTTCGGTAAGAAATTAGTGACAAACACTTTTTTCGAGATTGGTTTGCTTCATTAGCTTTCTATTCGTTTTCGTGGATGTGATGTCAGTGTATTCATAATTCTGGCCCATCCTGTAACTTGATGTCCTCCCAGATACGACAAGCTAAAATTTCTGGACTTACTTTCTTCTTTCTACCCGTCTATGAAAAGGAAAACGACAACCTGAGAAACTAAATCTAAACGAGAGTGTTTGAGGTAACCGCAACGTCAAATAAAAGAAAAAATTAGTTCTGACGTCATAGACAGCCTTATTCTGCCAGACGACTGTAGATGCTCAAATCTCGTGAGGAAGTTCTGCTCCAAGGAAATATTGCGCTCCACGGCAACAATCTCTTTTGTATTCGCGGTCTTTCAAAATCCAAATTAAAGGCTCGCTTCACCTTGGGCGTTGCTTATACCATTTCATTTCATTTTTTTTGATCCATGTATTCACTTTCACATTGGAAACTTCATTCCCCCGACTATCGTAGAAGGAATCCTCTACTCTAAACCACTGCTCATTGGTGCGGTACTATTTTCCTGAAGGTTCTTCTAGAAAGATATCATTCTAGAAAACTCTATCAAATTCTAAGTAAACAAACAACTTATCACCAGTTACAGACCGGTATGACTCATTTCACTTTGCTATCTCTTTTCGGTGGTGGCACATCTCGACTGACCAGAACGGGGTCGAAGGTAAGACTTCAGATTGAGTCAAGCGGTTGACAAAAGAGCTCATTAACCATGTGGCTAAGTACATTCAGGTCAACATAATTTCGTTATGGAAATGCTCAGCCCAGTAGGATTTGAAGATCCACTGACAGACAAGGTAAGACGGCATATCGTCCCCACATCTTTGAATTCTATTCACTCCTTATTCAGACACTTATCGACAGAACATTTTTGCATGGTTATTCTTATTATCATGGAATGATTCCGATGTTAGTAAGCCAATTTTACTTCTGTAACTAATATGTTTTGAAACCTGACCATAAATGGCATCGCCCCGACTCCTGGAGGCGGTGTTCTTGAGATACTGCTTTCAATCGTTTAAACGTCGGCTCTCAGGGGTTTGAGTTATTCCCGACGTGCGTTTTGTCACCGCCCAGAATACGGCACAGCGGTATGTGTACGAACGTGTGTCCGAGGTTGCGCGCGGCGAATTGCGCGGCGAAGTTCGTAATGATTTGAACGACTTTGACGTCTATCATTGGGGCCCAGATTTGAAATAGAGTGGATTAGGAGGATCATCTGACCCTACTAAACTACACTACTCCGAGTTTGTGCCCCGAAAATTGGCGCCGCAGTCGCACAAATCGTCACGAACTTCGCCGCGCAGTTTGCCCCGCGCACCCTCGGACGCACTTTCGTACCGTCCCCCTACGGCACAGTTAAACTATCACTATCGATTCGCATTGGGCGGTACGTCGCTCACGCTGAATCGATATTGATAGTCTGACTATGATCGCGCGATCGCGACGCTCTTTCTCCCCTTAGCCCAAACCAGGTTGTCGGTGTTGATCTAGCAGGTCGATATTGTTTTGATGCAACCTACGAAAGCAGCCGGTCACCGGCAGTGTAAAAAGAAAAATGGGAAACTGGACCGAACCACCGTGGCATGGCATGATCCGTTCGCTTTCCCATCCATCTGTTTCTCTGCTCCTCACAAAGGCTATTACATACGTCAGATGGGTGTCGTAACTGATGCTTTTATGCGAATTCTCTGGTCATCTGTCGTCAACATTTGAGTACCGTTTTACGATCGAGGAAATCGGGCTATTTGGCTTAGGTCCGCTTGGTCGCGTCACCAGTGTGTCATTACGTACGCAATTCTGCGAAACGAACAACATGTGCGTTACCTTGCGTTACGTACAGTAGCGCTCAAAAGTCTTCGGTGAAAAGCTTTGACGCTTTTTCGTTCATAACTTTTTACTTAGTAGTCCAAATCGCGCGGAACTTGGATATGCTTACCTAGAGCATATTTCACCCTACCCAACACTATTCGACTGTGAAGCTGCAATATCCACAGATAGAGCAAGGTGTTTGTTTCGGTAGTAGATTTTGCTAAAAGTAAAGTTGTTGACGTCTGCACTTATTCGCACCTTATGTGCGTTTTCCTCATCTGTTGTGATCGGCATTACCGCTCGTACACTTTTGACATAATAAAAAGGAAAGAGATTCTGGAAGGACCATCATCTGTATTTTCAGTCGATTTTGAGTTCATGCTCTTTGAAACATCTGGAACATGATCAGATTGCAGGTTAATAGTGGCAGATATTCACAATACATCCTCGCTCCAAATATAGAAACTTCGCATGATTAGATCCAGTAGGAAAGAAGTTACGACTGAAAAGTACGGCTGAAGACCCATTTCACCGAAGACTTTTGAGCGCTACTGTATGTAGCTTTACTGCGGCGAATCATCGATACTCACTTTCCATGTGCATGACGGGCAGTTGCGGAAGTTGTGGGGTGAGTGTTGAGTAAGTATAGGAACAGTCGGATAAACCTCGTTGCAGTAGTATCGCCCGTCAGCTTTCAAACGTCTACAACTGCTTGACAATACTGTGGCCATGAAAGGATAATGAGTGTTTCATTTTTTCTTCTGTTCGCACTGTGTAGCGGTTCATACTAGTCAAGAGATGCGCTTAACTATGGCACAAGGCGACGAGGTTACGAGCAAAAACGCGTTTTCTGAATCGTGATCCATTTTTTCGAGTACTAGTGAACCAATTCGTTGACCTGCAGTTGTTCTGCTATGTTTATACTCGTCGTTCCTTTTCACACTTTCACCAACTCGAGCTCAGCTTGAGGGCTGATATAGTGGCCCAGGAAAAGATGTAGTTTCCCGAAGCTTTACCAGCTAATACTATCACAGCTCATTGCTGCAGATTAATTTGTAAGGCGGAGGTTTTTTTGTAACCCTCCCGATAGCATTATCATTCTTGGAGCCATTGATCGATACTACGCCTTTCAGTGGCATATTTTCATCCATTATTGGTCGCACCCCTATCAAAACGCTTATGTTAACGTTTGCTTGTTAAAAGTCTAAACAACTGCTGTATGCAAAATCTTTTTTAGCGAAGACATTCCTGATCTTCTCGAAAGAGATGGTGACTTTATTTTGAGAAAAGAATTAATAAGTGATGGTAAGTGGTAGATGATTACTATTTAAAAGTTAAAAGTTTGAGTTAGTCTAGTTGTCTCGGGTTAGATTAATGGAAGTGCTCCGTCCTCAGTAGGTGTGGACCGAAAATTCGTCCCTATGGCGCGCAGACGCGTGCTATAAAGAAGAATGTTCGACTTCCCAGTGTTCCCTGTTTTCCGGTGCAGTTTGACCACTGGGAACCGGTGGGAATCCGTGTAGAAGTATCGCCATCCGTTCTCAATATTTTCAACCATAATTGTTTGTTTGAATGACACTTATGGAGTCATTCAGGGTTGCTAATAGCGGCGATATCCGTTCGATGTGGTGACGTTGTGAAACACTTCGTAATCAACCAATCACCACAAGGTGATTTTTACATTGAGGGAGTTCATGCCAGGACCGTTGAGGAGTTGATACAAAAACATTTGTGAGTTCTCTACTTGAAAAAAAAAAGATTCTACAAACGGATTGAACTCCTTGATATAGCAGTGGTCTTGATTGACTTAGTTTCAGACAGGGTGGTGAACCGTTATCGAAAGCTTCCCAAGCAATATTGAGACGACCGATTCCAAGACAAGACTGGATGTTGAACCATGAAGATATAGTGATTAAAGAGGTAATGACTCCCGTTCTAGTTACCGCTTACCGTTGTTTTTGTGTAGGCCTCTAATCAGAAAATTCCGGTCCTCTTCCACGAACGTTTAAGTTTCAGGGGAAGGCTAGCGGAACGATAGTGAGAAAGGATCCATTTATAACGGTCTCTTTTCTCCCTACGTCACTCTTTCCTCAGAACCCGAATGTTCTTGGTAAGAGGACCGACCGATGTGTAGAAATATAATAGAAATAGGAAATCCGTTGAAATAGCGTGTTGGTAGCCACCTTAACTCGTTCAGAGCGTGGGCAAACATCACAGCGTTGAGGAGTTCGTGGGAGAGCTTATTCAGAATAACATCACTCGTCCAGCATTTCTGAAGACAATAGGGAAATCGGTAGGTTAATGGTGGTTGGCTAGCCGTGCCTCGAATGCCTACCATCCTTTCGAATTAGTAGATAAATGAATTCAGTGTACTCGAGAAGCTCGAAGTCAACTGATGAGGGAAGCACGTCTGCTACGTTCCCTTCGTCATGAGAATGTTGGCGAAACCTACGGGATCGCATTGCATTACAGCCCTATCATTCTCGTTATGGAGTACTTTTCATGTAAGTTTGTCAGTTTTCAGATAGTTAGGGAGTTCGACGCTTTTCGAGTGATGCGGGACCGTTTCTCGTTAGCATAGGGTGGGTGTCAGAATGCGCCAATGCCACCTCACTGAGGGCAGGTGGCTGCATGTATGCCTTATTTCGGCTAGGGATCCTTACGGCACATCCTGGCCCAGCATCCAACCAGTACTGATGGATTTCTTTTGTCAATCGCTGATATGAAAATGTTAAGATGTTCAGTGACAGCATACCCTTTTCAGTGTCTCTAATCACCTATCTGCAACGGAATGCTGGGCATGTACCTCTGAAGGAAAAGAGACGTTTCGTGTGTGAAGCAGCAGCTGGTCTATCCTATCTGGCTCAGTCGAACTGTATTCATCGCGATATTGCGGCTCGAAACTGCAAACTCACCGATTCTTTGGTAATTGCCTGTGATCCAGAAACCCACTTCAAAATATTTTGCAAAATATTTCAGCAAGTGAAAATATCCGGCTTATCCTTCTGCGAAAATCTAGATGAACCTTCCAATAAACCAACCATGCAAATTGCCGTGAAATGGCAAGCACCTGAGGTGCTTAAGGATGGTCAATACAGTCTCAAATCTGATGTGTGGTCTTTCGGTAAGTAGGTCTTAAAGGGAATCTTACCGTATCCATTTCATATGATGATGTTAAGGTGTGTTGATGTGGGAGGTGTACAATGATGGAATTGAGCCATATCCTGGAATGTCACCAAGTGCTGTTAAGCAGGCCATACTTGAAACGGAATACAGAATGCCTATTCCCGAGGTAAGTAACGGCTTTTGGACTTCTTCAAGGAGGTGTTGAAATGTCCGGGGAATTGTCGAACCTTCCGGGATGTGCCACGCCTTGTAAATTATAGAATGTCGTTGATGTTTGAATGCTTCCTTGTTATGTCCAATGACCAAAGTAGCTTTACTGATTTCCAAATCAATAGTCTTGTTCTTTTATTAAGTCTGTTATTTCATCTTCAACCCTGATATGGTAGTAATCTATCTGGGAACGGGATTCAATCCTGTCATCGAAGTGGCTAAATGCACCGCTACCAGATCACGAGGTTCGGGAGCAAATCTCGATCAGTTCCTGCTAGGCCTGCAGATCGCCAGCAGTCGTTGTCTTTGAAGCTGAAAGCACTGATTTTCCCATCGGCTGTGCACAGATCAAACGTGCACTCAAACGCCACTGTGGCATGATTGGAAGTTGAAAGCGTGGCCCATTCCAAGACAGGACCGATCAACGTCAAAAGTTCTATCTATCATCCATTTACGGTGCATGCGAAAACCAATTCCCATTAATGCCGACTAGACGTCCTGATATTTTAGTCGGTTGCTTTCAGGATTGCCCTGAACTATTGGCTAAGATCATGACATCGTGTTGGGATTCATTTTCTCGAAAACGGCCATGCATGCAAGCCATACATTTGGTTATACGTGACTGTTAACTGCTATTTAGTGACATAATTACAATGTTTCATGAATGTCTTTGCAAATATTCGCTACCAAATGCCTCATCGATTTTTCGATTGAATAAACGATTTTGGAGGTAGCAATTGGAGGAGTCTACCCGTGCGTTCAGGTGTAACAAAGTTAATGAGAAGTGCCAGAGCCGATTTATAGCCCGAGAATCGAATTCTCACTGAATTCCGTTCGATCCTGTAGCACTTTTCATTTCTCTGAAGATCCTGTAAGTATCGAATAAGGTTGGAAGGATTGAAATACGTTTTTATGTTCAAGTAAGTCATTGCTCAGGCCTTGGAAGCATTCTAAAGCTCTTGCGACTTAAAATAAGAATTCAAGTACATGGCGCATTTCGGAAGAGTCAAGCACCTTTCATTATGTTTGTGCTCTTGTTTCTCTTGCGTTAGCTCCTCAACTCAGCAAAACTGCTGCATAATAATTACACCGTTTCAAAATCCTACCGTAGTCCTACTAGTACTATGTGCTTCTGCATAAAAATTACTTATTACTGTATGACTATTCACCTTTAACAGTGATTAAATCGGTCAAGTTACCACGATAGAGTTTTGAGACTGTTCTGACATTCTACTTTCGGCAGTCTGCATGTTCTTGATATTTACAGTAGCGCTCAAAAATCTTCGGTGAAATGCTTTGACGCTTTTTCGTTCACAACTTTTTTCTTAGTGGACCGAATGACACGAAATTTGGATAGGTCTAACTAGAGCATATTTCACCCTACCCAATCCTATTACATTGCAAAGCTGCAATATCCACAGGTAGAGTGAGGTGTTTGTTGTGGTAGAGCACATTTTGCTAAAACTAAAGTTGTTGGCGTCTGCACTTTTCGCACCTTATGCGCGTTTTTCTCATCTTTGTGGTCTGCGTTACCGTTCGTACACTTTTGACATAATAAAAAGGAAAGAGTTTCTAGAAGGGCCATCATCTGTATTTTCAGTCGCTTTTGAGTTGATGCTCTTTGGAATATCTGGAACATGATCAGACTGCAGGTTAATAGTGGTAAATATTCACAATACATCCACGCTCCAAATATAGAAATTTTGCTTGATTAGATCCAGTAGGAAAGAAGTTACGACTGAAAAGTACGGCTGAAGAATCACTTCACCGAAGACTTGAGCGCTGCTGTATGTATGACTTACAAAAATCTTTGAGGGAGAGTGGATGGCTGTAGTAGCTGTGAGCAGTTGTGTGGACTAAATGCTACCAAGGCTAAGTATGCCATCTGGGCGACTTGTGGCAGATTAATTTGGAGGAATCGTTGTGACAAGGTCTCGAATGCGATCACGACCGTCCAGGAAAATTTTTAATTGTCGCATTCACATTTAACTGGGTAGGTGCGTGCCTATTAAGGATGGTGCTTTCTCAGATATCAGGCTTTCGTTTGAGTTTGAGCTATGACATTGCCTACCCAGTTACTTGTTGCTTGACGTGTGATGGCCTTACATTTGCTTGGAGAGATAAGCCCAATGGTGAGAGCAACTGATGACCCTGCAAGTTATTGGAGAACTTCTGTGCGCATTCTTGCTGCCCTCCATCCTTTTTAGTCCGATCGGAAGCAGATCGTACCATGTTGTGCCGTTCGACACCAGCGGATTTGTTCTTTTTTTTACCGATTAACCGAATTAAATCTTCTTTTTACGGCTCATATTGGCCTGGCGTGAACATAATCTTGTAATTCGACGTCCCGGTATACACTTTGTTACCGCAGGATGTCGTAGTGATTCATGGCAGGAGAATCTGAGCCGAAGTTCGGCCAGAAAATCTGGAAAAATCGGGTGTAAGACCGAGTTCGACTCCTCTAAACTGTACGGGAGCACCTTTTCAGTGCCATCCCTAATGATAGATCCTTCCAATCGATATCTCAGGTTAGGGGTGTTTATAGGTGGAATCATGACAACTGTAAACTAACAATAAGCTTACAGACGCTGTGCATCCGAACAAGCCGAAGGTGTTTTCAAGCTTAGCTATAAAGAAAGTCGGGAAAACCTGTTCTTTATATCGTGGGATTTGCTTTATGATCGCTCTGCATCTTTTAGCCGTTGCTGGGAGAATCCCATATTTATACATGGGTACGCCGCCCCCGTTCCGGTCTACGAACGAGTTTCGGGAATTCTATCTCGCCCACCTCCCTGATCGATCTGCTGACCTTGATAGGGAATCCGAGGACGGAGTATCCACTACAACGATTTGCACTCCTTCCCCACTCCAGTTCTTTGAATTTGCATAGGTCTTTAAGTTGTTTCGCTGATTTAGCAGAACATCTGTTCTTTGATCGATCATTGAATAGTCATCACTTCTGTTACTCCAGATAAATGGAATTTTTGCAGAAGTTTTTCTGTGTTTTTTTGCAATACGCTGTTGTCAAATGGAATCTCCTTCCAATGTTTCGATGTTCCGGGTGAATCACATCGCCACCAAAGAGCCAATGTTGTTATTTGTCTTACAATTACCCCGAGATATTCATCCAAAGACCTAAGAATTCACTGAGAAAAGTTGATGTCTTTCGACCCGAACCAATGCCGTTTTTGAGATGCATCAATGCATTCGACTTACATTCATAATCGCAGCGGTGTTTTGGACGCGTAAGTGGCCTATGCAATGATGTGCAGTGGCCAACCGACGTAAAAATCAGTACTTTTATCCTACTAGATGAGTTTAAGGTAACAATTATTTGCCACCGGGGAAATGGGATGCTTGGATTTCAGTTGGCTTGGCAGATTTCGTTCC
The DNA here is from genome assembly GCA_000469685.2 of Haemonchus contortus. NCBI lineage: Eukaryota > Metazoa > Nematoda > Chromadorea > Rhabditida > Trichostrongylidae > Haemonchus > Haemonchus contortus. The sequence goes on along the minus strand of LS997564.1, from coordinate 1,371,458 downwards.
GAGTTTTAATCCTCGGGCCATGCGCGTGAAAATGCGCCTTTTGCCTCTACACCAACGCAACTGTTCTTATATGATGTAGACCAACCGATACCGATCAAGGTATATATTTATGTAGTGCTTGACTGCGACTTCGTCTGTATTCGCCCAGACTATAAACTTTCACTGAAAAGTGAACTTTGCACCCGTAGTATTCTTTGATACTAATCATTTTGTCATGGCAAGCCACGACTATCCTCAGAATTCGGCTGCGAATGTAAGAATCCTTCACCATGTACCTCTTTTTGTTCTTTCGAAGTTCCCTGAGTTACCTATCAAGTTAGTGCTGATTTGAAAGTTCCTTGTGGTCCTAGGCAGGCACTCTTCAGCGCATGGTTTGCATTCAAATAGTCTTTAGTGTGAGCTCTCTTATAGCAGTGCATCGGTTTGTATCGCTGAAGGTATAGATGTAGAGCAACGGATGAAACTGAAGCATAATTCCACCTCATCTTTCCGTTCAGTTCAGGGCTGACAGGCTTTAACCTTGATTAGTGCTTTTGGAAGAGAGTACTGTGAAGAGAAGCGCCGGTCATGGCAAACAAGACTCCTAGAGTGCATGTGATGCTGTAAAAAAACTACAAAAACCTCTCCTTACGACGGAGGACGGTAGAACTTCGGTCTGATGTGACAGGTTGTCGGTTTGTATTTGAGAAAGATCGGCGACGAGATAGTTTGCCCTTCAGTCTAATCATAGGCTTCAGAACACCTATCACTGTGGAGTGTCCTCACGTCTTTGTTCTTTCAATGAAACCTTCGCGTACCTTGAATAGCAAAGACCGATTCCTGGGCTTTAGGTCTCTACTTTTGACTAGGGAATTCCAGAGTTGCAGGAACTCCAGGCAACAATGGTTCCACATTAAAACAAGACACTTGACGACGTATAATCGAATGTAGTTTTTGTGCTGAGTCAGTCTCGTTCAGGCCTTACTGCGAACGTTTACCTTTCTGATGCGACCGGTAGTTGTGGTTGCGTCTTTCACCCTTCCGAATCACCATAGTATCTCTGTAGAGACTTCGATTCTAGTCTTCTGAAGCCTTGGTATGTAAATACAAGCATAGTACTTTCTGTTCTGAAAAAATTTGCTGGATCTACTTTTTCCCAATATTTCAATCACTTTTGAAGTTTCGAAGTTTCTCGAATAGCCTAATTTGCAGCTTATTTGATCAGCATTCTGTCGTAGTGGGGTTGAAAGCCCAAAAAGATAGAATTCTTTGGTGTAGATCAGTCATGTCCAAGGGATGCACCTCCTCCAGGCTCGAAAAAGAAGAGCCACTTTCTACAGTCCCACAATAAAGTCTTCTCTAAACTATTAAATACTTGTCCGAAGGGAGAGATCCTGAAGAGTGCGGATGTGATATCTTTGGGTTCTGGACTAAGCTCCATTAGGATCCAGTGGGAACGACTCTCATCGACTAAAGTTCCAACAAATTCGCCTGCTATGAAGCCTGTAAAAGCCGAAGGATGCTTGTGATTTCTCAGTCGATTACAGTTCAGTTCGATAATTCGAAGGACGAGATAGGTTGACCTTAACCAAAATGGAGTTTTGGTAGGTCCTTAAGCTGTGAGTTTTTAGGTTTAAGTATAAGAGTTAAGGGGTGATACATGAAGTGTTCATTACGTCCAAAGTCCACGCCACACAATGCCACAATGGGCGGCTGATCACGTTTTGGGAGCGAAGTCAGAGTGATCCCAAAGCTTTTCCCAAGTTCTATGTCAGCCTGTCCTATTCGCATGCTATGATTTTTAATTTATCGTTGGAAATGATGCTAGAATGCTTTGAGAATCATGCTAGTTTCTTTGATGTTTTCGATTTTTCCGCTTTTCGCCTGCGAAACGTCTTCACGTCTTCTGCCAATATGACCATCAGTTTGTCTTTTTTATCAGTATGAATTTCATCGTTATTTCAACATTGAACTTGGTAACTCATCTAACAACTGTCCGCCATCTTGAACTCTACCAATCCAGCAAGTCATGCAATTCTCAGCAGTGCACGTATGATCATATTGTACCTTGAACCATCCGAAAAACCTCCTCGGGTATGGCTGTTCCCATAAGGCACTGACGTTCAAATAGGATACCCTTGTTGTGTTTCAAACTCCTCTACATGTAGCAGTGCCAGTCTTTGCTGTTCTTCTCGTTCCGTCTCTCTGCAAGCTCCAGCAGCTGTTCCTACTCTAGTCATGAAGCCTTACTTGGAATGTTTACATGGATTTTGGAGTTTGCAGCTGTTCTTTTAATGTTAGGACGTTACACCAGAGATTCTAATTTATGAGTTCGAGAAATCGCCGCTCATGGAGAATCTCCCCTGAACTTGGTTTATTGTGATGTCTTACAAGGACACCCCGTAATTAGTCCATTTCAAACTACGTCGAATTCGCTCATCCGGTTAAGTTATCGGGAAGCCCCAGTACTGTTGCCTTTCTCCGCTTTTTGCCCAGAGGACCAGGATCTCGCGAAGAGACCTTTCCCTCCACAGGAAAAGAGGGAGCCTTCCTGCGCGCACAAAAAAGTTTCAGTGCGTTCCATTATGCGTCCTTTATGCTCCTTTCCTCCCTTTTTTTCTCTTTCAATCCCCTTTCTTATAGTGTGGTATGTTCTTCCTTTTCAGCTCTGAGTTTTGTCTTCATGTTTCTTCTTCCTCTTCCTCTTTTCGGCCTTTCTTGCTTTCCTTGATAGTAGGAAGAGGACTATGGCCTCAGGGTTTCTGCCTCTGTGTTATATGGCATATCCTTAGGTGTATTCGAGTAAATAAACAAATAAATAACGCAATAAAGCGACCATGTTCGACTACCATTAAATCTTGGCATAGTATAGATGATAACTTAGGACGTCTCTCTGAAGCCACGGCCAAGATGATACAATATCTATTCGGCTAACGTTTCGGCCAGATGCCTTCTTCAGAGCCTGGAAGCCAAAAAAACATTTGAGACTCATCCAGACCAAACGACGTTCAGACTTCAGTATAGTTTAAGTCTGGCTTATAAATGGCTAGGAAAGTATTGCAAATCACAATAGGTAACCCACCTTTGATGTCACAAGAAGACCGTTGACTCTCCTTTTTTGAATTACGTATTTAAACCATTCGCAGTGGGTGAGCCCGAGTGTCCCGACCCCTGCCTCTGACGCCTATTATGACTTGCAGTACTCTCCTAGCTATCAATTATAAGCCACACTCGAACTAAGCTGAGGTATGAACGTTGTTTGGTCAGGATGAATCCAAATGTTTCTTGGATTCCAGGCTCTGACGAAGGAGACTGGCTGAAACGTTAGCCGAATAGATATTGTATCATCTTGGCCGTGGCTTCAGAGAGACCTCCTAAGATAACGCAATAGTTCGTGATCTGCAGATGAGTACAAAATACGAAGTACATAATAAGCAGACAATAGTGTAATAACCGGTTTCGAAATTTACTCAAAAAACAAACAGCCGAAACGGCCGAAACCGGTGCTAATGACTGGCCCCCTAGAAGTTGAGTGTTCTCTGAGCATCAGCTATCGTCCCGTTTATCATCGAAGCCTACCAGCGTGATAATCCTCCTTCACACAGTTTTTTCCTGATGTCTGTTTCGAGTAAAATGATTTGAAAACTCTTCGATGCCAGCTCAATGTGATTGCACGCAGCGTTGAAGTTAGTTCACTGCCAAAAACGTCCACAGGTGGGCGTGTCTGACAACCTTGCAGTGGCGGTGCTGCAGAGTGAACCTCAAATAGACTCAGAGATACCCCACTCAATCAACCCGCCCAGTTTTGACCCAAAAACATTTCACAAGGAGACGAACTTCTTTCAATTCCTGAACGTTTTTTGATTTCTTTCTTGACTGTTTGTTCCTACAGGTCATGCTTTCAATGTTCGAGGTGAACCCAAAAAACGCACAGGGCGCGCTGGTGCCTGAATTCTTTGTTGTTCAGGCCGAAAACTCTCGAAAGTGTAACCTACCTTTTTCTAATACAAATCAAATTTATGTGTAACTCGTGATACTTTGACAGCTTCGATTAGTTCGATTAGTTAGCAGTGTCAACAAACAGGTAAATCACTTCTTTTGATCACCATTGAACGAAACAGTCAGGTCACCATACTCAGTATCACGTTTTCATTCGAAAACCTCATACTAAGGGCCTTAAATTGTAGAGAAAAGAGAAATACTGCACTCGAATTGTCATTCGCTACTTCTTTTTTTACCAGTCGTTCTTTGGTTGTAGTGGTGTCGTTGTAATCGTAGGCTCCGAATCCAACTTTTGCAAAACAGGTTCTGCGAAATCAATCCGATCTCTCGTCTTTCTGCTATGGTGTAGCGTAAATAGCCTATTTAGAAGGTGCGTATAAATCTATGAGTGATGCTTATGGTCAGACCAAAGCCAATTTATTCTTTGGTCTGACATTGTGTAGGGCCGAATAGTGTATTGTTACTGCCGTACTCACTCACTAACGCACTCACATGGTTCTGGGATCGACTCCTCCAAGCCAACTAAGCCTTCCATCCCTCCGTGAAGCCTACGTACTTGTGTTTTTGAATATGTAAGGCCTAGAGCATCCCTTCCATCCAGGCCATACGCGGACGCATCGATGTTTTCATTTACTTCAGCTATCCTAAGCAATGCTGAGATGCAATTCATCAAACTTGGGATAAAGTGAGCGAAGGAGAGACCCGACTCAAGGTTTGATTCCCAAACATCGATTTGGTGGCGGCACCTCTTGACTCTAGATAATCTGGACCGATGATTATATCTTCGTGTCTTGAATGTTTCATGAACAGCGTTGAGTCGACACTTCTTTACATCCTGCCATCTATGGTCATATTTCGCCAACTCAATTTCTAGACAATACGGTATTGCATATAAAACCTCGTGCCAAAAGTAACCATCGGTACTGTGCAAAACACTCAAGACACGCTTTTTTCCCCAAAGGTCATTCTATCTGACAATAAGTCGGAACTTGGTTGAACAGTCTGGCCACGGTAAATTGCAGTGTGACAGAAATGGGCTAGAAAAAAGCAAGTGTGAATTCCTTCCCTGACATCACTCGTCCTTCGGGTGCCTATGTCTATCTCAGAAGGGAAAATTTGTCAAATGCTTGAGCGATGCACTTGCATCAAAGGAAGTCTTAGTATTCCAAGTCTGGCTCCGCCAAGGATATAGCGTTCGGGAAAGGAGACGCTCTTCCGAATCTGCTTCAGTAAGTAAGACCTACTTGAATCATGACCCGACCGAATTGGACCCTCTTACCTCTTCCCTAACATTTCCTCCCCCTCATCTCCCTCCTTCCCTCCCCCTCCCCCTCCCCCACCCCCCACGCCCCTCTAATGTTGAACAAGTTCGAAAAAGGGAAAAGGGTGAAAGAGGTGGAGAGAATTACAAGAGAACTTATGTCTTCCAAAGCTTAAGCACAATAATTCTGTTGGGGTTACTGTGTCTTTCTTCTGCCCTTTGGCATCCATATAGCCCTCTCTCCTCCCTCAAATAAGCAAAATCTACCCTACAATGTACTCCATGTATAATATCGCGATGCAAGTTTGACAACGCTTAGGACTGCACCAGCCCAGCCTCGCCGTTTTCCATTCTATCTTTTTTTCAGATGTGTCATGCCTTTGTGCCACTTGATTGACCACCGTATTGGTTTCCAGTTTCTGTATTGAGTGTGTAAAAATATTTCTTCTTCCGGTATAAAAGGCCCGGCAAAGTAGAGTGATGTTAGGCCCCCATCCATTTCGAGAGCCTCATCTGTAGTGTAGAAGAACACGCAAGTTCATGGCGCATCCTTACTGTTGGATCCACTCTACTGCTACCGAACTCTTTTTGCAAGTTGTACTGTTACTCTAAATAGGTCTCGGTTACAGTGTAGCATTACTCGAATTGATATTGTAAACAATCCTTGAAATATTGCACCCAGTTTGCACTATTTCCAGAGCCGCCACTGACACAGACGATTGCCGTCCGTTTGTCGAACACGTTCGTTTGGTCGTGTACGCTGCCAGTATCCACAGCAGGGAACCCGTTCGAGACGTTTATAAACTGCTCAACACAGTACAGTAGAGAAACGCCGCCCACCCCCTGTTCTCACCCCCTCGCTTACCAGTCGCTGCTTTTCTAAGCCATGGAGAACAACAACAACGACACATGTAAGCTTTTCTATAGTACTCTTTTTTGTTTAGAATTGTAATAGATTTATATTTGTCGAGTCTAATTTTTGAATATTTAATGAGCTTGTTCCCGTGGTTGCTATAGGAGCTACTCAAGAATGCAAGATTCCAGCTGTTGTGTCAACGTTTCTGATGATCTTTGAAAACTTTTGTCTGGAAAGTGCTTTTTCCTAACTGGCACTTTTGTTCTTTTTCGGGACCTTAGAATTCGAAGAGAGATTCGCTTGAAACTATCAACGGTCGAGATGTCCCCTAAGGTTTTCCATAATCCGACTGCCAAAAGAGGGTGATTCTCTAAATGACTCAACACACCCTTTACTTTTTTTCGCATTTCCTACTTTTCACGGTCATCAGCAATGTTCCTATTCAATAGAAAACGTTTTTAGCAAACATATCGCTGTAGACACCTTCAAACAGGTGATTAAATGAATAATCAAGACATAACAGACTAGTAACTGGAACATTTAATGCCTTTTTATGCTACTTAAAGGCACAGTTCACGATAAGTTTGAGGTACCCGTTTTTATTCGAAAAGCGGAAGTACAGATTGGGAATAGTTCATCGGTAGCGAAGAAAGCGAAAGGATTCGCCGATTTCGAGAAAAAATAAGACTTCTCAAAAGCAGGGAAAATAGAGGTTGGACGAGATTGCCATGACGGAAATAACATGGAATAGATGTACGGACAAGACTTCAGTTATCGCAATTGAACAAGAGCTGACTACATCAAGACAGAACTGTACAGAACTGTCTTTCACCATCGCCATGGGTCATGGCAAGCTGTTTGAACTCCCTACTGGGATCTCTTGTGATTGGTGGAGGTTCTACAACGCAGGTGAAATTCGTCCAAGGATACACACGGGCCAATCTTTGAGCCTTTATAGCGCCCTAACTATGCCATTTTCCGACAAGATAGCGTCAGATATTGTACAAGAGGGGACCTCAAATTCATCCTATGGGGAAATCCCAGAAACCGTTTCTATCGTGAACTGTGCCTTCAAATGCCATGCGGGCAACCATTCAGATATGCCCGGAGAGCTACCCGCGTTTCTATCATTGGTTGGTGCTTCGAGTCGCGAGCACTCTACCATTTCGCCGGGACCATGATTTTTTTGAGGTAGTTGATGAGCATTGCAGAACAACCTTCTTACAATTAGAGGTCGTATAACTAATAATAGTGACTGATAATAAGGTAAAGACCCAGTGTTGGTAAGAATATCTTCTTTGTAAACAATTTTTCGACGCCAAGGAGTTAATTCTGTTTTCAATATTTATTCCATTACTCAAATAAGATGAATCTTTGAAGTGTGGGTTGGTAACCTTGGTTTATGCCCGCAGCAGCAGACGGTCGTACTTTCAAAATATAAGCGTGCGTTCTAAACCGCGATTAACCAGGCTATGTCACATAATTTCAATGACTTCTTTTGGCTCGTTGCCTCTGCTGATTGATTAAGGCCTCTAAACCATGCCCAAACTCTCCCACAAATAGTTTTCTCTTCGAGGGAAGAGATGACTCACGAAAAGACGAGGCCACGTTTCTTCATCCCTCCGTACACTTGATTGCCATTTCCAATGATCTACCCAAAAGACTATTGATTTGCTCAGGCACAATCAAGTCTGGATAGGATTCCGGGAAGCCTGAATATTCTTTCGAAATAGGTATCTTCGAAATAGCCCCAAACGGAGGACGTGAAAACGACCGTTTTTGAGGAACACCTCATGTGAAAGAAATACGATCAAAGTGTTGTCCTTTGAGGAATTACCGAGCTGACTTTATTCAGTGGTTCTTGTGACCGGCGCCTCTGGATATATCGCCTCTCACTGCGTGCGAATGTTACTCAATGGCGGATACCGAGTGCGAGGTACTGTAAGAAGTCTGAAGAATGAGAAAAAGGTGAGAAAGCTCCAAGTCTGAACCGTGACAGTCACGGAAAAATGAGTGAAAAAAAAACTAAACAAATTTTTCTTCAGGTCGCGCCAATCAAGAATCTTCAACGAGGAGATCGCCTTGAACTTGTGGAAGCAGACTTGCTAAAGGAAGATTGCTGGAAAAGGTGAATTTACTGTATCCTTTTTACTTTGCGTGCATAACACCCTCATTTTCTGAAATAATAACCACGGTTATGACGCGCGACAATTCTTAGCTAGTTGTCTCGCTGCGCGAGGTATTTCAGCCACTTCTCCCGCTGCTGGCATGTCGTTCAAGACCCTATTCGATTATTTCTTGTTCTACTTTAACAATTTTGCTGTATCGTGTGTCTTTCAAAAGAACTTATAGCAAGTAAGTTTGTAGGTACAAAAATTAGTAGGTGACTTACTCTATACACTTCGATTTACTGTTGAGTTCATCCTCTCATTTCATTATTACATCCTTCCGCCTCATTGGACACTGATCATTTTTGGCACCTTGCCCTTTTCACATTATAACTCTACGGTAGATAACTCAACAGATTACCTACCCAGGTCATACATTCGCGCTACGGACATTACCTGTACTTGAACATCAAAAAAAGAAAGATGGTATCAGGAATCTTTGAGGCTCGAAATATTGACCTTTAAAGGACATGGGTGCTCGCACTTGAATTGATCGAATGGAAATCGATTTTTCCCGAGAACTGGCAATCTTTCCAGGATCAACGATTGATCTACTGTAATGTGCTCCTGCGGGGAATTCTTCCTCTCCTAATTCATTATTCATGTCTACTCTGTCTTCTCTGTGAATACCCATAACTTCAATTTCTGATTCCCATTTTTCTATTTTTTAACTATTAAGTTGAAATATTGGAGTGCTTTGTCGTTTGAGTTTTTTCATCTGTTCATTTCGTTAACTGAATTTTCACCATGACCTGCGATGGTTCTTGGGATCGAATTTCTACCCGTGAAGATTTTTTTTTGTTTTCAGTACTTTCATGCGGGTTTAACAAACAACCTCTTCACCCTATCAGTAGTCCCATTAAAAATCACCTCATAATCGAAGCCCATAACATTGTCGGAAACTGGCTGCAATAAACATCAAGGGTTTTGCTCAAGATCTCCTCAACAAGATAGAGTCCGGAGGTCTTTGTTCGTAATGAAATTACTAGAACCACTTGAAGCTACTCAACCTCTTCAATCCAGACCGTCTTCCTGTGCGGGGAACAAGGGCTTCCACTGATCCAGTTTGACATACGAGAAACTCCTTACTGATACTGGTTTCCACAAGGTAATGACGGACTAAGCACAATCTTCCAGGTCTCTGCCACCCAGACCGTGTTCCTGTTCCTAATTGTTTCCTTGTTGATTATTTCTCCACTTCACCTCGCCCGCCACTACTGTCCAGATGAGAGGTTCTCGTTTCGAGACACCTGTTGCAGCGGATAGCTGTAAAAGTTTACTGAGTACACAGCATGTAGTATGTAGTAAGTAATCACCTCAAAAAGAGGCACAGGAGAACATTTACGTGGCGGAATAGAAGAAAACTACATAGCTGGCCAGCACTCGCGACTTGGATGGCACGGTTTCCAACTCGCGTGGTTCATTTATTTGGAGAACACCCAATGACTGAACCTCACACTATGGGTGGTCTTCACTCTAGGTGGGTTCTCCCTCTACATACTTATGTTGGCGATAAATTCAATGAGCGGCAGTAACGCTACCATCCAAAAAATGTTGCCTACTGGTTGAGTTCCATATCTTCAGTAGTAGCTGGCTGATATGAAAAAAACGTTCTTGGTTCTTTGATTATTCTTTGATGTGATGTGTAGAAGGGTTAGACGACATTCCTTTTGAGAATTCTCGTTACCATGGGAAGTGTTCGTCGAGATATCTATCTGGGAACTTGTTGCTTCGAAGTATTCTTTCTTGGCATTGTACTCTCTCCGCTATCTTTTCTATGTCCTTTTCAGGTGGTGGTCTTTCCAGTGGATATAAAGGGTTTACGGGGCGTGTTAGTGTTTGACCGTCAGCTAATTTGAGAGTAGCTTAGTGATCTGATATCTTGGTTATTCCTGCGAGTTTACACTGGCCACGAGGTTTCATCGAGTCGTGTCCTATGAGGATGTGATTGTCTTGAGGACTCTCTTCTGTTAATTTTCTAAGGTTTTTCTAAGGTTTCTAGGATTCTAAGCCCACGAATTGTCGCTTCCTGAGGTGTTCTTTAAGGCGTCAAAATGGAAAGCATCATAGTTAAGCTATTCACCTTACAAATACGACTTTTGCCCAGGGATTCAAGTGTTCGTGTATTTTTGGTTTGCCTTCTACAAACGCGACTCTTCTTCTTTTGCCTTGTCGGATTTCTCAGCTAACAACCTTCGGGCTTCAGAATGCTTGCTCGCCAGACTGTTTCCTTTCAGTGCAGTGAGCGGCTGTGACTACGTTCTTCATATTGCGTCGCCGTTCCCAATAGTTGCTGATGCCAGCTGCGTGGACACTGCTGTCACCGGAACTCTTAACGTTCTCAGAGCCGTTGCTAAGGAGCCAAGCGTGAAGAAAGTTGTTCTGACAAGCAGTTGCGCAGCTGTTAATGGTTTGTTTTTGAGCTTGCATGTCTATTAATCAACGTGGTCTTGTAAATACCTTTTAACCATAAAGACGGTCCTAAAAACCCTTATAAATAATTGCTTTTCGCTGATAGAACTAACTATGCTTCTTTATGAAAAGGGTCAGAAATGTTTCAAATGTGGTGATTTTGAAAAATTAATCAAATGGATAAGAACCGACATGCTACTTTTGAGGTCAGGTATACGAAATTCCAGAAGGACATCCACAAAATCGAGTGTTCGATGAGACTTCATGGACAAACGTCTCCAGTCCATTGGTGGATTACTATGCAAAAAGTAAGACACTAGCTGAAAAGGCTGCATGGAATTTCGTGAACAGCATCAAGGATGGCAACAAGTACGTTTTATCTTCATGAAGGCGTCAGAGGTATCTCGTGGTGGTAGTAGGCTTAACACAGATTTTCTTTTTGAAGATTGCAGCCGTCCGTTATAGATGTCGGAGAGATGCTCACAACCATCGCATTAGCAGCTTAACTAGGTTTTACTTTCCGAGCTTTCCGAGATCGATGTGAGCAGTAGCCTGGTTTGGAAAGACAAAAGCACTGAATCAAATCATAGTTTGATCTGTCTACTCACCTTCCACACCTCAATTAAATAAAGGATGAAGTTTTAAGCATTAGTCAATCTTTTTGACAAGCGCTTATGCATTCGATACTATTCGGTTTCAATGTGAGATTCTTCCTCTGAAACAATGCTTTTGGCCACCCAGATCAGCTAGCCAAACCCGGAGTGTTTGCTATTGATCTCTGGTTTTAGACTTGGGGCGTACGAGTGGTAGAATTGCCGCTTAACACTACTCTACCTCAGCTTACCCACCCGCGATATGCATATAGTCGTCACTAAAAGCCAATTTTGCATACAAAAACTCAAACTAATAGTAAACGTTAGCAGTTTCTTCATTCATCATTCATTCCTATTTGAATAAAAGGCACGAATATGCTTTCAGATTTAAATTGACGTGCTTGAATCCGACGTTGGTCCTTGGTCCTCTTATAATTGATGAAGAAGGCGCCAGTGTATCGGTGAGTACCCTGTTTTTGGGAAGGTTAGCAAAACAATCAAATTCATGCTCGTACATTTAAAGCGAAATTTTGCGATTATTTATGATTGGCGATATTTCGCAAGGTGCTTGTATCCAATATTTTGGTGTTCCTGTGTTACCATCTACTTTGGTACTTTCCCCCTAATCAGAAATTTAAATTTGTGTCCTGGGGTGCTTGCACAAGTCTGCCGCGTTGGGGTGTGGTGCAGTAGGAACGATATTGTCGCGTCGCGGCATCGCGAAGGAATGTAGGAGAATGCAGCAACAAGTAGAAAATACAGGAACAAAAGAACTAACAGTGAGATCATGCCAAAAGTAATAATTTCATAGCGATTGAGCTGTGTGAAGAACGCTCAAACTGTCATAGCGAGGCAAGTGGTCCGCGACAGCCGCGTGCGGCGGATCGATTACACAAAACCGTTCCTACTTCCCGTCTCTCGCCGCGTTGCACCTGCACGCTTGTGCACTAGTCTATAAACGAGGCTTATTTTCATTTGTGTGTTTTGGTGTTTTGAGAAATATTAGGCACGTTTTTGAGAAGAAGGTTCCTTTTTTCGAAAGTTATAGCGAATAAATAGCCATTGATGAAAGCCATGAATATACCTGCAAAGTGGACTACACCCACCCTAAGGCAAATGGTTTCAGCTGATGCGGCGATTCCTCAACCATGAGATGCCGGCCGTTCCTGAACTGAATTTAGCATGTGTAGACGTTCGCGATGTAGCCAAGGCACATTTGCTAGCCTTACAGTGCCCAGAGAGCGATGGAGAACGAATTTTGGTTAGTGTAGAGAGATTCGTCGGAAGTTAGTGTAGTACTGTTTGAACAAGAATAATTTGTATATGAGCATTTGCAGATCACGAGTCAACCATCATTTTGGTTCCGAGATATCGCACAAATCTTGGGAAAAGAATTCAGACGTCAAGGTGAGATGTGATGATTTCTTTGCGAATGCAGAAACGGCTCTTTATTCTTTATTAAGTTCTGAACGTAGAGGGAGCTGGTATGTTTGAGCGTCTTCCACTTACAATTTGATGCCGATCGTAGTCCCGTATAGTTGCTCTTTTTCTTATGTGCTATTAGAACCCATAAAACGGAATCAGACCAATATCATAAGAGCGTAGGTATCTATAACATACTTGTTGGTGAGTGAGCGGGGGGTAGTAGAAGGGGTCAAATATCGCACGAGCCAGCTCAACCCATCGGTCATTTAGCGTCATATAATGTATGGGATAATCCGAGCACTTTGGCATTTTTACGACAAGCTGGTCGTGTTACTGAATTCATGATAGGTCAAGGACGAGGGGTATCTGGACGGGCTTCCCAGCAGGAACCGCCACCTTTTCCAACTTCGAGAGCCAGGGTTGACAGCTTAGTAAAGACTGAGACTGACTTTTATTGATCATAATCGTATCTACTATAATCATATTATCCTTTCGAGTTGTTGAATTCAGAACTGTGAAATGTTAAATGACTTGCATAACTGATCCTCTTGGTTATACGCATCTTATATTATTGGCTTTCGTGAAGATGGTCATGTCAAAATGTTTCCTATGAGATTCGGATTTTCTTCCCAGTTGACAAAAAAAAACGAAGTACAAGGTGGGGAACTGATCAGCCCTCTTTTGAGATTCTTAGGATCCACTTTCATTTACGTTCGCGAATATCTGAACCTAACAGTTCGTTCACAGCTGTAATGAGCAAGAGTCTTTGTCTATTCAAGTGTAATGATAATTTCGTAACAGATCGACCCCATAAAATTACATCTGACCATTTTTCAGGGTTCTGGATACCTCGTTACCAAGCACCGTACTTTGTGCTCTGGTTGTACTCGTTTTTCGACAAGGAAGCTGCCGCCTGTATGAATCGTGTCGGCCACACGATTCGCTTTGACAACTCAAAAGTCGGTTTTTCTGAAAGAAAATGATTTCTTTAAAAAAATGTGTCATTTCAGGCGAAACGTTTGCTCGGTATGGAATTCAACGATCCAGCCGTGGCAATGATAGAAATGGGATATTCCCTGATTGAAAGAGGAATTGTCAAAAAACGTTCTGGCTACAATGGAGTACCAGACAAATACAACATTTAGGAATAATCTCAACCAAGGCCAATTAGTAACCTCCAAAGAAACCCTCATTGCTTATTACTGCCGCTGTCTCGGTGACCACGTGCATGGCAATCAAAGAAAGCCTCTCTAGCATGTTACCATTGTAAAATGGCTACATTTCCTTTGTATTGTATCCTTCCTTTGTACTTTCTATGAATGCCAAAACTTATTCATCCTTCCAAAAAACAAATTTGTTTTAATTCCGTAGCCAAATGAAGCGAGTAGATGCATTTTTGAGGCCCGTCACAGACCCTCCTTCTGGCCTGCGAAAGGACCTTATGACATAACTTATAGCAAACATATTCGCCCTTTATTGTACTCATATCAATCCCTCGAAAAGCCGAATGAACATATTTTACATTTGTCATCTCATTATCTTTATCTCTCATTAAGCATCATCTCATTTTATTTTCACTTCCGTATTAGCAAGCTCTGCAGACAACCAGCCCGTTGTCATTCTAAGTGATTTATTTTGTTTATATGCTTTACCGCTGTAATTCATTATTTCAAAACTATGGATAAAACATTTATTTAAAGAAAAAACCTTTGAATTTTGAATAGGCATTTATTGATGGTGTTGGTTGGAACATCCAAATCTACTAGCAGTCTATTGAAAGATTCTAACGAAGACAAAAAGCGGTAATGACTAAAGTGGAGAAGTAGGGCAACATTAAAGATTTAACTACATTGTTATCTTACTCGAATAGCTGGGAATTAGTGATGAAACCTGAAGCGAAGAGTCGATGGACGAGTTCACCGATTAGTAAACAAGGCGGTGAGATCATTAGATTTGATATTCAGTGTTTTGGCTGCTTTCGATTCGACAAGGCGATCCTTGGGACTTTGGCTCTACCACTGTGTCTTCTCAGTATCCTCCTGTGGTACTTTGACTTCAGAATCTGTGTCACAAATCATTGTTCTCTGAAACTAAAGCGCTTGTCTTCTGTATTGTAGTCTTCTGTAGTGGATTCTTGGCAATTTGCCAATATTGCACAATATCCTTTGACAGACAATGTGATAACTAACAGACTGATTTTTTCTGAGTGTTCAGTGACTGCGGTGATTAAGATGTTCAGGTTATAAACCCCATTACTGAGATTCACAGCAGGCATTCTAAGGTCTATGTAAACCAGTTCGGTAAGATCCTCTTCTAGTCATCGAGAGCAATTGATCATGACCCTCCCACTGATGATCTCCATTCCCGCCATAATCGCAGTCGCAATTATCGGGTTATCATTAGAAGGAGGAGTGGAGCTGCATAACAAGTACTGTTATGTATGTCCACTGCTTTCCTGGATATCCTCTTTCTCTTCTTTTTCTTCATCTTTCCTTTTTTGTACATCTCCTTCGTTCAGTAGCACGATGTGGTCAGTAGAGCGTTTCTGGAACTTTCTATTTTCTATAGGCACTCTTATATACACCAGTTGTTTGTTTACATTTGTTTCATAAGAGTGTTTCAGGCTGATTGAAAAGACCTTACATTGTAGTTTATTTCAACTGGTTAGTTGAGGCTAAGGTACTTGCTTGCTCGAACTCCCACTTGGATCGAGAGGGTACGAGCTGCTAACCCAGTTTGAGATGTTGAGTATTGAATGGACTACAACCAGGAAGTGTAGGATTACTCATGGTCGCATAATTGTGACAGATGTGTACAGATAGATTAAGCAATAGTAGTACGTATCGATGAACACTACTGCGCATATGCCTCATCAGTCAGTGAGAATTGATCTTTAGGACGAAGGAGTGTGTTCAAAAATGCGTCGAATTGAAAACAAACCTGCAATTTCTTCAAAAAGCAAATCAAACTGTAAAACGGCAGAAGTAATATTTGGGAATCGAACGCTGTCTAGCGAAACTACCAAATCATCATTGGGCGAGAGATAGAAGACAAGATAAATCGAATGCACCAAGCATGTGCGGCAGGTCGGTATTTACAAATTGTACTTATTTGAATTTGATTCCATGTCTTACCCGGCCAACGCGGTCACACATACTTCGGATTGAGAGCGACTAGAAAATTCCTGAATTGGCAATGCCAATAGAGAAAGTAAAAAATGTGGTTAGAGCCCAGTAAGCTATTAGGTCGTGAAGAAAGTTCTTGCGTTTTTTGACACCCAATTTTCAAATGCTCGCCGCGGTGTTATTTGCTGTTAGAGTTTTTGCAAGTTTTATACCATCCTGAAGCGCATTTCTTGCTCTATCCAAATAGGTAATCGGTTTTGCCCTGGAGTGATTCCTGGGGTTTTTTAGAAGGTCGATATCAGCATGGACAAACGACAGATCCGCACGATTTTTCTTTTCCAATTCAAATTGGGCAGGAGTGCGACGGAAACGGACCGGGATATCAACGATGACTTGGATCTAGGTACGACGAATCAACGCACAGCACAGTGGTGGTTTAAAAAATTCCGTACCGGCGATGAGAGCCTGGAAGATAATGAGCGTAGTGGGCGGCCATCGCCCGTTGACAACGAACAATTGAGAGCGTTAGTGGAAGAGAATCCACGTACAACGCTGACGGATATTGGCTCGAGATTGAGTGTTTCCAGCAGGATGGTTGGCACCCACATGCAGGAGATCGGGAAGTCGCAGAAGCTTGATAAGTGGGTGCCGCATGAATTGACTCAGCACAAGAAAGACCGCTCTACGAGCTCGCCTCCGCCTTGCTTCACTGCGCAACAGGAACGATCCATTTCTTGACCGTATTGTGACGTGTGATGAGAAAAGGATTCTGTACGACGATCAGGCCAGTGGCTGGACAAGGATCAAGCCCCAAGACATTTTCCCAAGCCGAAGCAGCATGGAAAGAAGGTCATGGTGCTGGTTTGGTGGTCTACACTCGAGCTGACCCACCCCAGCTTCATGAATCCGGATGAAACCGTAACAGCCTGTCAAGTAAACAGTAATTAACGAAATGCATCGAAAACTCCAGCTCATGAGCCCGGCATTGGTGAATAGGAAGGGGCCAACTCTACTCCACGGCAACGCTCGGCCCCACGTCGCACAACTTACCCTGAGAAAATTGATGGAGCAAGGGTATGAAACTCTCCCGCATCCACCATATTCCCCAGACCTTGCCCCCACAGAATAACATTTCTTTAAACATCTCGTCGGCTTTTTCAAGGAGAAATGCTTCAAAACCCAACGTGATGCTGCCACGGCATTCGACGATTTCATCGCCTCTAGATCTCCGGACTTCTACGCGAATGGAGTAAACTAACTTGGTCCCGGTTAGCAAAAGTGTGTCGATAGTAATGGTTGTTATTTCGATTGATAAAGTTTTGTTTAAGCAGAGATATGTACATTTGAAGTTTGAGGCGCAAAAACGCAAGAACTTTCTTCACGACCTAATAATTTGAAGGGCCATCCATGGCCTTCAAAAACGAATGCGCTTCTCTGAGATGAGCCTTGTTCGCAATTCATGTCTAGGGCACGTGCAAAACGGAAGTTGAACTACTTCTTTTGCTTGTCCCCCCTTATAATCTTGATACTTTGTTTTAATATTATCGGTTGTATTTATTTACAGAGCATTTCCGTGTCTTTGAAGACCAATCTGCCTCCATACTGAAGACATAGATTTTCAGTGTAAAACTTCTTTTTTTCAATTTCATGCTCCCCTTACTATTTTTTCAAACCTGCTCACGAATTCGTTGGGTTTTATTCGAGGACTGCAATAGTAATTGAACTGTACAGAGATAAGTTGACATTGAGCGCTTTACGCAACATGGAATGCTATCGACATTTTTCCTTTTCCAGATTAATGTCAATGTGATAAATGCTCCAACCAAAGCAGCTCTTACTAATGCTGTGGAACTAAATGAGGTTTGTATTCAAGCCAAATATCAACTGCATAGATTTCCTTGTGGAATGTCTTCTTTTTATTTCCCCAACAACCAGTTTTCAACTATGTTCACGCGATTAACTCCTTCGCATTCTTCTCAAGTTCGTTTCATTTAGTGTTAGCTAGTTAGCTAATATATTTTTTACACGCTATACTTATAGTTCGACTTGGTTTATCGTCTTTGGGTTAACCTCAAGATCGTGACTGCGCTAGCTAATGCCTTCAAAGAAGTGCCTCCACCGGCAAGATTTACCAACTCCAGAGTAACAGCTACGCCTCGAGTACAATCAGCAATAGTGAAAACTAATTCTAGCAGCAATTCAGCAGCAAAGATATTTTTGAAATCAGTCGAATTGCTTCTTCAGGTTCACACAAAATGTTTTCATGCATCATTTTTCTCAGGTTACACCAACAAGACTGTCGCGAATTACATGCGACCGCGATGGATGGATGCTCCAATGCTGGACCGCGACGCAGCACGCGTAAATGGCCGAACGTTCTGGAAGCGCGGGCAAGTTATCGAGCGAGCCGCGCTGGCACTATTTCTCATTCTTCTGCCATCCTGTCGTCCTAAACGGTGCCTCGGATCCAGCGGTCGTCTTCGTGTCGTCTTCAGCCGATGCCAGTAACAACGACGTTGTCACTTGGAGTCTTCAACACCCACACGGCGGACCAGCGGTACTCATTACATCTTATGCTTTGACTTAAGTTTGCTGACCATTCATTTTTGCATTCTCTTCTTGTTTAACTTTGAACTACTTCTTTTTTATACCTTCTTCGCGATGCATAACAGTATTTTGTAATGTTTTGTTGTCATAAAGTCCATAACCATAATAGTGTGATTCTTGCAATACGTATTAACGTAGAATATCTGTCTTCAGTTCGTGACATACGTTGCACTCACCTGAAGCGGAGCCGAGAGGGGATTAGGGCCCCATAGTACACCCAGTGGCAGGCCATAGGGCATTCCGGTGCGAATAACCCCTCCAGAGGGAGTGTGGGCCCTCATAATACCCACATTCTGGCGTGACCATGGGTCTCCCCGCCGATGCACATCAGCTCCGTGGGACCGGGTCGCGACAAAGGCGGCCTGCTACAACAGCTGCACATGGTCCACCATCGCGAACTACAACAACGACTGTGAATAGGACCTGTATGTTTTACACAATATAAATCTACTTGAAAAAGTTGTGGAAAGATGTAAAAGAAGGAAGGGATGCGATTTGACCTTCGATAGTTTTACTCGATTCCTAATACTTTGTTAGTCTCACGGTTACTTTGTGTTGTAATGGTGATAGGATTATTCAGAATCATTCAACCCTTGTTGATTTTGTTGAATCCATGCTCATATCTAATGAATTCTCTTATCGTAGCATCATCGAGTGTCAATCCATCTCCAGCCCGCCCAGCCCCAAACAGTTCCTGGGTGTGGAGCAGTAGGAACGAAATGGTCGCGCGCGGCAGAAGCCACGTCGCGCGCGAAGGAATGTTGCGGAATTAGCGACAAGTAAGAAATACAGGGACAACGAAACTAACAGTAGAATCATGCTATAAGTAATAAACGCATAACGATTGAGCTGTACGAAGAACGTTAGAACTGTTATAACGAGGCAAAAGTTCCGCGACAGCCGCGTGCGGGGGATGGATTGCGCAAAACCGTTCCTACTGCCTGTCTCCCACAGTTCCTTCGTGCAACCGTGCACGAACGGTAGTCTCTTCCACAACGGTGAAACACACCTCTCTTGCAAAAAATTGGATCATCTTCGAACAATAAGAAGACGGCAGCACACTAAGCCGCCACACAAAAGACCACAGTGTGCGTCAAATTCTTTTTTCTCAGGATTCTTTTCTAATTACAGTTTCCATTCAGAAATCCTGTTGAGGGGGCAGCAATGTCTCGCGCATCTGCCGCCATCGTGAAAGCGGCAGGAGCCGTTGTTGGTAAGACATCTGGTACGGTATCGTCCAAAGATGTCCATTCAAAAAGTAACGGTTCTGCTCCTCCAGCTCCTGTGACCTTACCAGCACCAGAGAAGGTGAAAGAGCCAGCGCCTACTCCAGTTGAACCAACGCCTCCGGTAGGATCTCATCACAATAAAATTATGCTTGTGAATGCCTATTTGCTGATAACCTTTCTATCAGAGAAAGAAAAGTAGAGAATAGCCCTCCCGTGTTAGCCGTGAATTTCTGTTACTAATTTAGCTATCATCTCGTCCTTGTAAAGTGTATTTTACGCATAAAAACCTGAATGCATCCGTGTAACTTGCTTTTGTTTGTCTTAAGCTACGTTCCAGATCGGACGATTGCGTTTATTTTATTTTTAAGGGCTATTTGCTTTCGTCATGGCTTGGTTGAACGTTGTCGCGTGTATTTTAGTTGGACGATTCCGTGGTATGTCTTGACGACGTAGTGCCAGATACATCCGTTGACGCCCAAGATCCAGCTTCTTGTGTACTCCGCCCTGCAGTGGAACTCGTTGTCATTCCACCAACGCCTGAACCAAGGTCGCAATCAGGACGTTCATCCGTTGATGGTCCTCTATCTCCCGCTGTTGTGCCAAAATGTGGTGACGATAAACCGCCTAAGGAGCAGGTATCCGAAGCAATTCAAGTATAATTCGAATGAAACAGAACAGGCAGCTTCTTGCCGTTTTGCTGTATTGCTGTCTTTCTAAACGGTGTACGCATGCTTATGTTAAGAAACTTCCCTTTCCACACATGGATTGTTCTTTATGGACGTAATGTGTTGAGTTGTAGCACGTGTTGCCAAGTGACGATGACAATTGGTGATCTTCCTTCTCCAGTTGCAGCCGAAACAGTTCCTCATTCTGAACGAGAACCTCATGACAGTTAGGAAAAAATGAGCTTCCTCCATCTGCGGCTCTTGAAGAGCATAACCCTCTCAATGAACGCAAGGAATCTCCTGAACCTGCCACTGAACACAGGGAAGCACACGAATGCGCAGCACCAAGCTCACAAATGGACAACTTTATTCCTGAAATGCCGAGCGAGCTAAACGAGCCTTCAGACAAAGTCGAACCTACGAGTCCAGATGCTTCCGTTGCATACCGGTACCTCCTGAATTACCCTTCGGTGAGGATAAATCTCTTGCAGAACTTCCTTTTGATGCTGACACATTTAAACATCTGGAGCCGAGTGCACCTGCGGACCATGTTGAGATAGGAAACTCTGCCTGAGGGGGGACGGAAATTACGTGCGTCCGAGGATGCGCGCGGCAAATTACGCGGCGAAGTGCTTGGTGATTAGAATGACTCTAGTGACTATCATTGGGGTACAGATTTGAAATAGAGTAGTTTACTAGGGTCAACTGATCGTACTAATCTATTCTACATCTAATTTGGACCCCAATGATAGGCGCCAGAATCGTTCGAATCACCACGCACTTCGCCGCGCGCATCCTCGGACAGACGTATGTACCCATACCCCTGCCTGAGATCTAGAGAGTTCAGGGAAAACTACCTTAACTTAAGTGGAAAAAGACTGCAATCTGTGGGAAGTTTGATGATTGGCCCTTGCCATCGATTTTCCGAATATTTGCTCGTTCATTTATGTGCTGGATATGTAAATCTTCTGCATGGTAAGTGAAGATGTAAATAAGGCATAAAAATGTTTTTGCAAAAAGAAATAGTTCGCGCTTGTGTACGGTGCTCGTTCCATTGTGCAATGCACTAGATGCGCTTAATTGTACCGTAATCGCGCCTTAAATTGGTAAACAGAAGTCATTCCTGGATTTTCAATTTTTGTTTGTTCTCGAGTAGGATGTCTTCTCATCGATTTCCTCAACAGTTTTTCTTTGTTTTTTATTATTTTGGACCAAGACGGATTGGAAATGGCTCCAAGTTCTCGAATTTCATTTGAGTCAGGGCGGAGTTATATGGGAAATCCATGCAAGATATGCTTTTGAGTAATCTTAACTATATCTTATGTTGACCGGAATTATCTCTTTGAACTTTTTTTGATTGGGTTGTGGAAGTATAAAAGCCTTTACTGTTCAATAAGTTAGTCTTATACGTGACGCAATTTGAGTACGCAAGCGAGCTGAGTTCGCGGACAGTGTCTTCCGCCACGTTCTTGGTTTGAGCCTGTTCTTCTTTTTCTAGAAAAGCCTTGAATTGCTGGCTTTCTACAGTAATCTGTTCTGTTGTGTTTTCCTTTTGTCAATGTAAAAATTATGTTATTCCTACTTCTTCCCTTTCGAATGCGTCGTCATTTGTTTCTTCCTTCTAAAAGCTTCACCAACTTCAGAAATATGATGTTCCCTGGCGCAGTGGCGAGTTCAGAGTTGCAGCAGGCCGCGGCCGAGAAGGTCAAAAGAGATATTGGGACATTCGTTATTTTCGGATTCTTAATTGAAGCAGGTGCGTGAACTTGTGCAAGTAATCGTTTTTCGTTTGCCTTTGGTATTGGATTTTCGAAACCCTCCTTTTGTGGTCTTATACGAGTTTTATATGAATTAATAGGAGATGCATCCGTAAGTTGTTGGCATTAGTATTATTGAGATACTGCTTGTGGTTAGCAAACTTCCTTTTGATTTTTCCTTTTCTTTCTGAGAGTTCTCATATTTTGAGGAAAGATTTGGCAAGTGCACTCAGAGTTCACATGCTGAATCTCTCTCAGACCAGCAAAACCCTCTTCTTTTCAAAGGCGTTCATTTGATACTTTGGCACCACTCCTTGTTGTGAAGATAAGCAAACACCTGCGCCGTGTTTACAACGGATCGCGTCATGCATCATGCACAGTTCTCATGTATTTTACATGCTTTTTAAAAGTTCCCGACTCTTCAGCAAATAGGTGCAAATGGCAGGCAAGGATCTCTTCTTTTTCGGAAGCCATTTCTTTGGTTGTTACTTGAGCTTACACTTACACTTACCCAAGATGACAAGATTTCTTGCTTTTACATCAGAAGGTTCCACATATTTCGTTCTAGCCAAGTACCGTTCTAGATGGCGCCATAGCTTCAGTTCACAGTTCAGCAGATGCCGAATGCGCAGTATATCAGAGGAACACGCCGTTCGCCCTCAAGCTCAATTCTTACATTTCCCAGTTGTCGGGTTGTTGGTAACATGGGGCTTTCAAAAAATACCCGGTCTCAAGGAGGTCATTTACATCTTCGAGGAAATAATCTTTCAATGGCTAATTTTAGTTTAACGTAGTATATTTCCAAGCCAATAAGGATGTTAATTAGAAGCCCACTTGATTATCAACATTTTTCAAGGTTTTATATCTTTGTTAATTAATCGAATTTTAGTGGCTTTTGGAGCATCCTATCTGAACATTGAAGGATTCCTTGTCTAATGGGTGCAAGTATTCCACTCGAAGTGTTCGTATTATTTCTTTTTGATTTAGCTCACTTTTATTTTTTTGAGCAATTTTCATAGAAATTTACAGACTTGTTTTTCTACTAATATTTTTAGGATCCATGCCTCTTTACTCAGGAATCATTAGGTCCACCGCTATATCAACTTGTCACGAGGCAGTAATATACAATAAACATGAACTAACGTTATTGTCACTGTCTTTGTGCATGGTTGAAAAATCCACAGTATCCATCTGACCACTTATTGATATCAATACCTTTATTTTGTGTAGTTTCGCTTTTCAAAAGTCGATCATAGAAAATGGAAACTACTGATCCGCAACTGGCACGATTTCTTCAGCAGCTGCAATCAGAGACACAGAGGCAGAAATTCACAGAACAGGTATTTGTTATCACACTAACAGGAGCTACAAGCCGGTATTTTGGGTTCGTTTCATCTATTATTTCAACTTTCTAGGTGCATACACTGACTGGCCGTTGTTGGGATGTTTGCTTTGCTGACTATCGTCCACCAAGTAAACTTGATGGGAAGACGTCGACTTGCTTGCAGGCGAGTGCATTGAAAAATCAAGCCTTAATACATTTTGAACGTTGAAGGCTCACAATCTATTTTTCACTCAGCTTTCCCACTTTAGTCGATTATTTCTTCTGCGCATTACCCCTAATTGTCCAACAGCCATATCGTGAGACTGAAACACCGCACTGGCTTCCACTTAAGTCGTTTCCTGTCTGCATTCTGCCCGCCTAAGGTTTTTTGGAGCGATTGCGTGTCGCTGAATGATAGAGCGGCCATTGTTCCATCGATCAGTACTTGTTCGCAGTTGTTTTAGGATTGTTTATCCATAGTTGCTTCAGAATTGTGTGAATCGAATGATCGATGCCAGTAACTTCATGGTGGAGCACTTACAAAAGATGGAAGGCGGCAAAGGAATGTCATAAGCTCATAAAGTGATGAAGTTCCATGCCTTGTAGCCCTTTGTGTTATTCTTTTGTATTGAGTTTATCTTTACCTATAGCGTTTTCATTTTTATTTGTTGTTCAGCACTTTGAGAAATTTAGGATTTTCATAAAGGTATATATTCGTTTTGTTCATGGTGATGATTAGAAGGAAGGCAACATGACCTTTTCATATATCTACAACA
This sequence comes from Haemonchus contortus, assembly GCA_000469685.2. Taxonomy (NCBI): domain Eukaryota; kingdom Metazoa; phylum Nematoda; class Chromadorea; order Rhabditida; family Trichostrongylidae; genus Haemonchus; species Haemonchus contortus. The sequence goes on along the minus strand of LS997564.1, from coordinate 1,347,279 downwards.
GTGATTAAATGATAAAATTTGATTATAGAAAAGTTTCTGGGAAGTGAATTATCTATTAGGAGTTTTATTATGTGCGACCCTTTCCGAGGTCGTTTGTGGGTACGACCTTTTGTTCCGTGAGATTTGTTCCGTTCAGGTTTGCTCAGCAGAATCTCCACAAAGGGTTTAGTTTGGACGTTTGAATTTGACGGTGAAGTGAATTCAAAGTGATTTTTTGGGTTCCATCTATGTTAGATTATTATAACTTCCTACGTGTTTATGGAAATTTGATTAACATGGGCCGCACATTTCAAAAGATTCATGTGCTGTTCTGACTGAGCCATTTCCGCCTCATCGACTCACTTGAACATGCCTATGGCTCATTAATTCAGAATGGAAGCCCTTTCATAAGCTTTGGTCGTCTGAACTCAGTTCTTTGAGCGACTATTACAATATGGTCACTTCTGTCATGCTGACTGCCCAGTTTTGTGCTAGCTCTAGTCGCAGAATTTGGTCCCGACTAGCCTCTTCATTAATCGTGCGATTCAAGGTGTTCTTTTCTGTGCTGAAACTGGCAAACCTTGCTTTAGCTGAATCCTCCAACGATTCTGAAAATCGAGGAAGAAGAGGAAGCTTCTCTCGGCTTCAATAAAAACAATGACGACAAAGCTCCGTGGAAGTAGGCTCGAAGCAGAGGTTGATCGAGCACGAGCGGATGGTGAGTTTTTTTTTCAGTTTTTAAGAATGCATGGTATACAGTGTTGTTCAGGCAACTGGAAGCGTTTGGCTGAGCTTCTTCACGCCATGAAGTCGAAACACTCTGGAATGGAGGACATGGTGGAACTGGTTGAAGCCGAATTGGAACTAGAAACGTTTCTTGAACAACAAGGAGGTACTTGATTTGCTGCTTGTCACGTTCTTTGCTGCATGTAAGTAGAAAGTAGCAGGAGAAGTATCAAAAATCAAACACTCACAATATAATAGGGTTGAAGGGATAGCTTGACTCATTCCGAATCCGCTGTTTTGCATGCCCCTTTTTGCATCTCTTTAAACCTCAAATAGTTAAACAATGTTTGTTGAAGACGTTGCTACGCTTTCACATTGAATCACCATGGCGTGCATGCATAATGGAGGGTGGAGTGCGCGATCCATAATTGGCATAATAAGTTTTAGGGTGTTTCAGTAGGGTAGTTTTCTTTGGAACTTTGGAAGCAAGGCATAAATCCTTGAATTTTGAATTCCAGTTACCGCGCTTTCTCACTACCCGTGAGTCTATACCCCCCCCCCCTTCCACCTCTACCCATCCAACTCCAGCTTCAAGACCTTTTTGCAAGTTTCTGGTGAATGGGATGAGGACCTATTTCAAGATCCTGCTGTGGAATCTAGAAGAGAGGAGGAAGTTTAGCTATAACATGCCTTTTTCATAGTCTTTGCCTCTGATGCGCGTGCTAATCGTCTTATGTTTTTTGCGGCACTGAACACAGCCAGCACGGGGTTGAACTTTTCATCTCTACCGATCGCTATGCAATACTTGGTTGCGAACTCTTTCGAATGTTTTAAGTTTGATTAGCAAGGATGCTTAGTGGGGAGTGGTAATCGTAGTTGCTGAAGAACAGAATATTTCAGAGGTCTTGCGGCCAAGTCATGACTATGCTAATGGGTTACGAGAGGCGGAAATGCTTCTCAACGAAACCGTGGAACGTCGCAGTGAGGGCACTGTGTTAGAGGCGCATTTGCTGCTTGCAAAGTTACATTATGCATGCGCCTCTTATACACAGGTACAGTAATGTTATATTTGCATCATATTTACACCCAATTATTTTGATTCTGCTTTCAGGCTCTGAAAGACATCGAAAATTCTGGAATGGAGCTTGCCAATACACCTTTTCGTACTTTGCGAGCTCTACGATTAGTTGCTGAAGTTTACGCAATAAAAGGTATTGCTCTTTCCAATCTTGAAGAATGCTTCCCAAGTTTGATGGTTGATAAACAAAGAGGTCAATTCAGCTTCATTACATATTTTTAAGCATCACAAGACAAGTCTGTAGGCACCTCGGAGCTTCGAATTGTCTTTATCCAGTGAATCTTTATTACTCCCTTTGAGTCTTTGTTGAAACACTTCTGGGTGTAATTTTAATCTTATTTCTGTTGGTCTAGCATCTATTATGGTTGAGCGTGTAGGTTCATTCGTCAGCTGGTTTAAGATTTACTTATTCTGATTAGGATTGATAAGCATAAGCCTGTGGATGACCTCGATTACATTATGGGTTGTGTTACCCGATACAGGAGATTTTGATCCGTTGAAGTTTTTTTTTTCGTTCCAGTTGTCTCAGAAAATTCCATCTGAACAACATTCTACATTCAGGCTTTTGCTTGGAGGCAATTGAAGGTCATGATAAAGAATCTAGTAAAATGAAGGCTCTGTTCTGCTATGAGAAGGCTGCTGAGTTGGCGATCCTATATGTTGGAGAAATTGAGAAAAATATTGTCGGTGGTTCAGGAAAAGGTCTGTGATGCAATTTCTATATTGTGGAAGTGAGATCAAGTGTTCTGTCTTTTAGGGAGCGCAGCGAACTCTTTGCAGCAGTCTCGACCTGAAAAGCTAGGTACTACAACCTTGTTATTCTCTTCAAAGTCTGCTTACCTATGCTTATTACTATGTAATTCGATTTTATACATTTTAAGGAGACATTCTTGAGTGTTGTTTGGAACGCGTCGCGGCATTAAGAGTTCGAGATTCAACAATTGAGAGAAAGAGTAACGTGGAGGGAATTGAATGGTATATTTTTTATTACAATTTTTTCCTCCCATTTTTTTCATTATTGATGTAAAACCTAAGGTATCGCCGCATAATAACATGCCTCGGTGATAAGTCGACGGGAGAGCGGTTGCAACAGAAAATGTCTCGTCAATTTGCCGAACTTCTTATGCGAGCCGTTCCGGCAGATCTAAGAGGTGGAACGACCAGTCAAGCCGTAAGCATGAAAAGCCAGAATTTGAGGTAATTAGTAGAAACTTCGAAGACGCATACTTATCAGGGTTGGCAGGTTGAGGTGGTGTGTAGTGACGGTCCCGCTACCACACTTGTGTGTCGCGCAGCATATTCCATATCGACCAATAAGTCTTCCATGAAACCAGCGTTCATGAATTACTCACAGTGTCGTCAGGAGAATCTATAATAAAAAGGCTCTTTGTGGGCTGGCTCTGCTGGTTATGTACTAACCAGATACATGCAAATCTTATTTGCATTTCGGGTGTACTTGAATGTGCGTGCGCATCCAGGCATGAGATTGACAAACCAGACTTCCATAAAACAGGAAGGTCATAATCTTTCGGTTAATTATATAAGTGGGACAGTGTGCCGATCATCTATAGCTCTGAGCAGCCACATTTCGTCTTTACTGTAGGACAACCTTCTTTGTTTGTAACTGCTAGACTCCTCAAGAAAAGGGGAAAGGGGAAGAATCGATTTGAGCAACAGTCAGACAAGTCGCTATTGAGTGTAGCGTCAGTAGTTATTGTTAATGCGGTCAATGACTTGTATCTAATACCTCACACTCACGGCTGAACCGATTAGAAATGTAAAGGGGAAGAAGAAGGGAAGGGTAAACGTTTTCTCTAGGAAGATATTATGGAAAACGATTTCCAGATCGAGATTGACGCTTAATTAGAAGATCCGTCTGCGGAAACCCTATAAAGACTCCTACCGTTATTTTGTTTGTTTCATTTCCATTGAAAAAAGAGGGGTCCATCCATTTATTTCTGCTCATATTGAGGCCGATCATCCTGTAAGTTTTCTTATTTTGCTGGCGATTAGGAAGTATTACAAGATCGCAGTCATCCCATGATCTTCGGGTATCTTATAATCATTACTAAACGAGTTTTTATTCAATCGAACTCCGGTTAATTGGAAACAGTCCTATCCAAATGATAAAAACATTATAATATGAGTGTTCAAACATCTGTTAGTTCCCGATGTTCATATTCCGAATTTCAGTTTAGCTGAGTTCTTAACGTTTTACCAGAATTCTTTCACATTTTCCTTTTGTCACAAGTAATACGATTCCAATCGTATTTTCATCACCGTCTTTTCGATTTGTTTTTATCTTCTAGCGTATCACATTCCATTCGTATGAGCTTGCTCCTCACGCACATATGGATAGGCTATGACGTTAAATCGTAATTTATGTGCCAGCTCCTTGAAATTAAATACCATCCAGCAATGTGCGCATATCATTCATCCTCGCTGATCCTATATTCTTGAAACATTTCTGACCTACGTCAGAGCTCTTCTTGCGGTTCTGAGGAGCTGTTCTACACAGTTGGAACTTAGAGGTGAAGTGAGCAGATAAGTACGATATTTTGTCAGGCAATATATGTTGATGATTAATTTCTACTCGAAACGTAAAGCCGTATAATCATGGTACATGCCAACCTGGCATCGTCTAGAACTTGAATGAATCCGTAGATATAGAATTGGGTGCTTCTAGGAAGCTTCGCCCACCGTGCAATCAGGTGCTCGTTCAGTAACTCTCCTTTTAATACCGTTCGTAGATACTGTCAACTTAGGCATATTTTCTTGTTGATTAAAGAGTGTAGATCAGCTGCTTATTTGGAAAAATAAATGGCGACAGAATGATAGTCAGACTTTTGGCACTAGTCAATCGAAATTCACTCCTACCCTTCCTATCTCTGTATCGTAATGGCAATTCAAATGCGTATTTATCCAGTACGATGAATCGCAACGGCCAGCCGATGTGCAAGTGAGTGCTTTGATCCTCCCAGGCGACTCAGATTCCAATTAAGCGACCCCAGTTGGATGGAAGGTTGGCTGATCTATTCTGGTGTGATCCGATCCCCGGATTTGCTCCTGCCACCACACCGCTCCCGTCCTAGAATAATTGTACTGTTATTTCTCCTTTTTTTACTATTAATATCAACAATATTAGTATCAGTAAAGTTGGAGGTCCTGTGATGCTTAATTTTCCTGGTTTTTCAGTTTTTATATGGGATCCCACAAAGGCTACTTCGCTCCATCATCAAGAACGGAGGAAGTTGTCCTGCTTCTTCTTATCAGTGAGGTATGGAAGCTATCCGTTTGTGACGGTTTTTCCCAGAGTAAGGTCTTATACAATGTTTTGATGAAAATGTGACCGAGATATTTTCGAGTACCACAAAGGGAGTCTGCGACAAAGTCGAAATCCTTCACGAGAGTCTCTTTAGGTCTACTATTGCACAAATATAAACTCACTCTTAACATTTTGGTATGAAAGAGTTTGAAGAATTTGTTTCGGTTATCCTTCAAAACTTTTGCTTGTCGAAATGTGGACCATGATTTCTCATTCTGCAAATATAGCCAGTTCTCACTGATAGTTCTTTTTTTTTACCTTATTCTTTGTTCCTTTTCCTACACCTAATAGTACGGCCCTTCCAACATCTTTCCAGAACTAATTTCCTTATGACTTAAACGTTATATTCGGTCGATTTGCATACTTTGCTCATAAATTAGTAGAATCACTCAAGTCAAGCGTGATGAGATTTAGATGGGGAGCCAGCTATGTTTCTGTCGTTAGTCGGTTTCTCGAGGGATCCCGTTTGTAACAGCCCCAGACTAGCGTATCGCATATCGCATCCCTTGGTCTTTGACACCTTGCAAATTCGATCAGGCGTCTGACCATCGACCTAGGTCATAGTTCCGAGCCTTTCTACCGTATGGATCGAGATAACCTGAGTATTGCTCGTTCTTGCCAATATCTTATGGCCATACGACTATTTCAATACCAATTTTTTTGTAGTCTCTGTACCTATAGGCATGTTTCACGCAGAAAAGTTTTGCAGCAATGTTTTCATTTCAGAATGGAATGAATTCACTTTGCTCTACCTATTCTTACCATGATTCGCATTTTTTTCCATTGAAATTTTCTATATTTTGGGGGAAATTTTTGACCCACTTCTCGCATTCTTCCAAAACGACTGTCCGGCATTTTGCACGAATTCGTCTCAGAAGATGACCATGTTTGAGCTAGTATTCTTACATGTCTCGAAACCACGGTTGTAATCCGAGGTTTTCGGCCAGTCGCAAATGCAATGAGTTCCGATTCAGAAGCACATTCAACGCTCCAGGCAGAATTCGACCATAAATCAGGTTGAATAGCCAAGGTGAATGAGCTGATACATGTGGCAATTGATTACTCCTTCTAGTGCCCCAGGGTTATCTCTGATGCATAATTTTACAGTAGGATTTGAAATTGTAATTCAAATAGATCAGCCAGAACAGGTCGGTATACAAGTGATTGTATTAAGCACTGCACTACCAGTTACTACAACTCTCGTGAAGTAATATGTAGAGTTTATTAATGCGCAGTCTTACAGAGGCATTACTTTTTTGAGTCGCAAAAAAAGTGCGGAGCACACGTAAAGGGTTTGAAAATGTAGAGTCAGCTCTAATGTTTCCGCCTTTGTAATCCTTCTGGCTTGAGGCTGTGCAGTTTTTATGTTGATAGATTTTCATGTTTCATGTAGGAAAAGAAATTTTCTTTTTGCTTTGATGGGCATTCTACTCGTTACGTATCATTATTAATTATTATTTATAATTTACTGTTATTACGTTATTATCATTAGCATCATTTTACCCAAACCAAATCTCTTGCTATCGTCACCCAGTAGGGAATTGTGTCAAGAGGTTTGTGTCTATTGAAATTTCGTTCACATGTGCAAAATATATGCGCATATCTATTTGAATGGCGGAGATTATACCAGTGATCCTTCATGTACAGCGCTAGCGCTATGAATTCTCTCGTATCGATAAATTTTAGACTTTTAAAAGAATCATTTCACTCAAAGGTTCGAGTTTAGGTGCTTTCCAGTAGAGAAGTTGTGCTGAGTCGAAGTGCCGACGTGTCATCATCACGACATCAGTCGATTCGAAGTGCGAAATCAGTATACAACCTGCTGACATTGGTGAGGACCAACTTATTAGGCTAATTTTTTTACAGAAAAAAAATCAGCTACCTTCTCTTTGTTTTATCTCATATCAGTTACTTAATTCAAACCTCCGGTAATCGGAAGGTTATAATTGTGTTCTATTGACTTCTGTCGAAGTCTTTGAATGATTCTTCATCATCTTAAAGGCTTTGATGAAGTCTGCCATTTTAGGGTAGTCACTTTTCGCTCGCTATCACGTGGATGGAGAAGTTTCAGCTCATTTTTCGTAGTAATGGGTAACCTTGAGCTCAGTCGAGCTGGGTTCTACTCGAATGAACACTGACCCAAGTGTTCTTGGGTCAGTGTTCATTCGAATGTGAATTATCGTTGCTTTTCCTCACCTCCATAGGTCGACAGTCTCAGTTGTAGTTGAATGGGTATGGCAGAGAATCTTCTCTTGATTTGAGGAAGCCTTCCTGATGCCAAGTTCTATTTTTCTTTACTTCCTTCTTTCGATGGTTCCTGGCAGTTCATGTTTAATTTTGGGTTCGAAGGTCTAGTTGCGCCATGCATGAATTATGTCGTAATCGGTGGTCAATGACTGGGATTTGTTTTGGAATGATGTGGCATCGGTCGCATAATTAACTTGGAATATCTCATTCTCTCGAAGGGCTTCTTTAAGAGGTTTGAAAGGGTTGCGTGGCTTCGTTTAGGGAATGAAAGGGCAAAAGATACAAGTTTTTTGGCATTTCCTTCGCAAAAATAAAATACGCTCTCATATGGTTTCGTCTTAAATTTATGTGCAAGCATTAACAGGAAGCCATTCCTTTCCTCTTAACTTGCAATAGCTTTCCTATCTGTTCGCATATAGTAAAAACAATCTTTTTTTGTTTCGCCAGGACTCGTAAAATAAGTGGTTTTGCTTAGTGTGCAGTTGCAACATTTTTTTTATCTCCTAGCCTGTACAGAAAAGTATATCGGGCATATATCTCTTTGAGCAATCTTCAATGTAATTGTAACGTGCTAACCGGCTCTTTTGAAAAAAAAAGTTCAAGGTTTTACCGTGAGTGCATAGGTGACATCAGATGTGCTCATGCACCTTCTCCATGCCCTAATGAGAAACCCAAAAATTGTTTCCTGTAAGAACCCTTCTATTGAAAGTTGCAATGCAAGAGGTTTATTGTGGATTGTCGCATTGAATAGTATACTCAGTCTTAATTATATGAAATGTGAAGTCACCCCCATTAACAGCAGTATTCTCTTTTCTTATGACACACGGCTGGATCTCCCACCTCTCTAGTCATAACTGTTGTGGTGGAATGGGCTTTTCAGTCTTCTTTGTCTTTGAAACTGAATGGATCCAAGTCTCGAAGAAGGTTGTTGCGTCGATCGCACTAGATATAATTTTGACGAGGCCCTCACTTGAAAGGATTGAACGAGGAATTCCGGCCTAAAACTACTACATGGAGATGAGGAGAATGTTGTTACTCCACTTATGTTATCGGACTTGTAATTCTTTAACTGCTACATATGAGATTCTTCTACTCCTTAATACTGACTTTGGAAACCCATCTTTATCTCCGACTTCAATCCCTTCTGGAGTGTCTATGGAAGTGCACATTGAAAGTGAAGGTACAGAATTAACCGTGAATTCGATTCTGAATTAATTCAGTAGTTTTTGTCGTTTTTGTGTACTTTTCGAAGCTCTTTGCTCTTCACTTTTATTGGTGAGCTATGGGTAGTAGTTTTTGGTAAATTTATCCAATTATTAGTTTCTCTTTTGAAAGGATTCCTCCATAGCATTCCATATGTACGAAGCAGTAACACACTCAGGTATTCATGGGCGGGCTAATTAAATGAGTTTTCGTCAACTTATGATGAAAACACATTTCAACAGCTCCTTCATGACAAGCGTATGTAGGACGTAAACAACTACGTGACCATCGCCGGGCAATTGCCAGTGAGCTGCCTGATTATGATCTCAAACTTTTCCTTATTTTGCATTTACTTGGTCGTTGCTGAGGTAGCTGTTAGCTATTTTGAGAATATCGTAGCCGCCTAGCATTCTGTTGTTCAGGTGTTGTCGACCCTTCGTCAGTATCAGTTGTTGTCTACGATCTATGAAAGAGCGATGAAATTCGTCAATCAGGATGAATATCTGTGGTAAGCCTGAATTGTATTTTGCAGTATTTTAGTGGAAAACACATAGCTTTGCGAATGTTTCAGTTTTTTCTCACCGCCACTCACTTTACTCGAAATTGTAAAATCTCTTGTTGAGGTTATTTGAAATTTTTTGTAATTTTTTTTTACTTTCTAGGCAACAATTTGCACTTTCTCTGGTATGTCGGGGAAAATGGCTGAGAGCTGTTCGGGTGCTGGAGCAGTGCATTGCCGCAGAGAAGAAGGACGATAATCGTTCAGCAGAGAAGCTGGAAGTAGTATCGTCCAATACCGCCATGCATCACATGCAAGCTGCCGTCCTGCATATGGAACACCTTGGCCAAAATGATGCAGGTAGGTGGCTGTTATGGCGGGCAACTACGATCCGAGACAGCTGTAATCTATCCAGAACTGGGAGCAATTAATGGATATGGGATGTCTTTAGCTGGAGATCACATGAAATCATCGGACTATTAGTGCTGGGCAGGTGCTCCTCTGCTACAGTATCGACTGTTACTAGCCTTTTAAGCTTCAAGAGGTGTGAGCAGCAGCCGCAGCTGCTGTCCCAATACATTCTCATCTCTACCCCTTCCTTCCATCTTATTGCTGATTTCTTCAATATTCCAGCAGTTCCGTACCCAAGGGATTCGAGGGTTTGGCTGGTTCGAGATAACTGAAGAAGGGTGATGACGATTCTTTTAGTCTGTCTGTAATTTCATAAGTAAGAGTCAACTCCCTTCCCACTCCCTCTCCCCCATCCTCTCATAGAATTTTATAGTTATTCATAGGGCAGTTCTGTCGAATTGCTTTCAGTAGTTAGTTGTGATCTGGTTCCGATTCCCTATCTTGCGCAAAAATCGCTCGCTAGGTGTGTTGTTGCCTGGCATCGGTTCAGGGGATGACGTGTGCGATGAAAAGTTTCCAATAGTAGAGTAGGGTTCGTAAACTGGCCTTTGTTTTTGGCTCTGTAATTACTAGGTGTTTTTCTCGCTTGCGTTCACCAAAAAAGAAAGTTTGAAGTGATAGCACATTCCAGCCATCAATCACGCCACGGCTGCAGTGGCCTTGTGTTCCGATGGTCCGTTCACTTACCTGAAAGGAAGAGCTCAGCTGCTATGTGCCATAGCTCACGGGTATGCCCTTTTTTTTTTACTCCTTTTGTATTTCAATTTCTTGTTGACTATCCTTTCAAGGAGTGAAATCTATGGTCCCTACAGTAAGCTCATTCCAGAAGTATTTTCTATTTTAGGAGGAAAGCTCAAGCTGAACCATGTTTCGAGAATCGTCGCCGTCTACTTGCAAAGGCGTTAGGAATGTTCGAGAATTGTGTACATGCGGATCCTCACGACTATCTGGCGCACTACTACTGCGCTTTGTACCATGCCATAGGTATCTTAACTACATATGAATTGAAAACTGCCTGTGCACCTTTCAATGTAGCTCTTTATGTGTACTTCTTTAAATATGTAATCTTTTTTCTGTCCGCCCAGTTTTGAAAAGCGAGAGCAAAGCATGGGTCTGGATGGTTAGGTGTTTACTTGGTAGTACACCTACACACACGAGAATTTTCGGCAAAGGGGCAAATCGTTGCTGAACACAATTTTTTTCAGATTCAGGCAAGTTTAGGTGGCTGAACGATTCATGTATCTGGATATTTTACGACCAAGGAGGGAGGTTTTGTGCTGGCAAGCGGTGCACTATCACACACGCATGGCCTAAGTTTCGATCCCGGATCGATATCCGCCCTGGTCAACCAAGTCCTCCATTCCTGCGGGGTTGGTTGATTAGTGCCATACTAGTCTAGGAGGACTTGTACATCGGCTGGCCACCGCAAGTTACTGTGCAGGGCGCATAAGCCACTACGATCTTGAACGGAAATCGAATGCGACAGCGCATCCCTTAGATGGGTTTGATTGCGGCCAAAAGATTTTATCCTCAATTTCGCTGCCGATCAGTGAAGTGTCTTTAAAATGTGCCTCACTGGGTTAAGAGGAGCTGATATCCAATCTCCTTCATACTGACATCGAGGAATGAAGGATTAGAATGATTCACGACGTTCAATCCTCTTAGCACACGGCACTGATTTATTCAAAGAGATCCCGATGGATATTGCTACCGCCCATTTAATACGCGGACGTCCTGTGTACCTCCAATCGACTCACGGCAAGAGAATAGAAAAGGTCCTGTTTGGAGAAGATTAGATCCTATGGATGGAAAGGGCGCGACACAATTTCTGTACCACGGCCTAGGCAATGGATGGAAGGCTAGTAATCAAATGACAGCTTTCCAAGCATTCGTAACTCAAAGTGCCAGGAGATTGATCAAATTGGTCGCGCATATTAACAAAGGTATACAAGAAAGGAACATTTGATCAAAGTTTTTGGTAATAGCCATACTCTGAAGCCTTCGAGGTAGTATACCCTATTTGCGACACCTTTTCTATTTAGTTTCGTTGGGAATCGGGTATTTATCAAATTCACAATAAGAAAATCTGTATCGTTCAGTTATTACTTTATTGACTATTGATTACATTCATTGGTTTAATCATTGGTACTCGTTATTATTGTATTATATTCAGATGTTCTGCTAAGTATTTAATGAAACATTTAGTGACTCACCTTCGAATTTTTCAGTTCGAGATTTGGAAGCAGCTCGTGAACGTTGCGCCAGGTCTTTAGAACTGAATGCCGAGCAACCGTCTGCCATCATGTTGTTAGCCCTTATTTTCACCGCTGAAGCTGATCTCAAGGTACCGTTTTTTCTCTTCTCCTTGCCTCAGGTGAGCTGGAGCTTCAATGAGCCATGCTTTTCTACTTCCAGGGTGCACTTGAGCTTGTGGTGAGTGCTTTAAAAGATTTTCCAACACACTATGGTCTTCTGGTCCTACGGTTGCACATTGAAACAAAGTTTGGTCAGTTCTCTAGCACTTGCCAATGCTTCGTAAGATTTTTCGTCATGGAACTGAGTTGTAGGGCGTATCGACGAGTCGTTGAATACTTGTTCGGATTTGCTGGATTTCTGGCGAAAACGAGATTGCTGTATCGAAGACGAACGAGTGCAGCTTACGCTGAACGCAACTGATGGTCAGAGTATGTTGAAAGATGCGTCGAGTATAAAAGCAGGTGCGTTACGAATTAAAGCTTTTCAATAAAAAAAAGTTGGATTATACATGATCGAGCTGCTAATAGGATGCAGTAAACCGGGGCGGCGGGGAAGATACTTTGAAGATACTTTTGAACTTTTGCCTTCAGATAGACTTGTTTTGAGTTCTGGGCAGTTGGGAGGTCCATGTAGGAATGTAATCTCACAAGAATTGTGGGTTCAAGTGTGCTAGGTGTGTCTGCTCTTGCTAATCATTAATCGAACTCCGAGGGATCAGATGCACGCTTGAAAAGAAAGGGCTCTGGTATAAAGCTTGTCTGTGGGGATGCTGTGCAGTAACAGCGCCAGTTGTCTTTTGTTCATGGCAAATACATCATAAATTAATGTATAAAAGGCGCCAAATAATGTCCTGGGAACTCAAGGTTAGTAAGTATTTCCTAGGTGAATTGGGATTTGAGCTAGTTCTACACGCTAGGATCCCGGTTGACTAGGATGGAAGAGTTATTGAACGCGGTAGTTTTGAAACCAATTGCTCTTAAGTAATGTACTGTTCAGGTACTCCTTCAATTGGGCGAGAGATATCATCTGCAACGCCATTGTTCGCTACTCCACTTGGTATCGGTATTACGACGCCTATTCTAAACCCGAATGTAGGCAGCAGTCAGTCAGGGCTCGATATGGCTGTCTCGGGTAGGAATTGACTTACATACCATAGTTTCCTGTCCGACCAATATTAGCCATGGATCTTTAGCCGCAGATAGTGGAGTGCCGGCTTCTGAAGCAGGAGGTCAATCAGTTTCCAGTGAAGGCGGTGGAATAGCTGCAAACGCATCAACGGCTTTGTGGACGCGATTCCGAGCTCAGGTACTACTTGGTAACTCTGATAATCGAATCAATGCAAAGATTGACATCAATTCATCGGACGAGTTTCAGGCAAATATGTGGACGGCATTAGCAGAGCTTTTCTTAGCGGAAGGTCGATTGAACGATGTTGCTCCATGCGTAGAGCAGGCTGCCAATCTGTTTCCCCATGCATATCAGGCTCTGTACCTCAAAGTGAGTTATTATTTGGTTTGACGAGTGAATTTGGCTCTATTTAATTGCCAGTGTAGGTTTTTTGTTACAAGTTTTAAAATTCGTTGACTATTTGTACTCTTTTATTAGGGTCGATTATTCGCAGCAAAAGCTGAAAAGGCTCCGGATGAGGCAACGGCAGCGCGATTCCGCGCAGAAGCGAATGTGAGATTTTTACAAATTATTGTGAGATTTACACGGGAAGTATGATGGTTTGGGTCGGCATTAATGGTGCGTGAAATGGGTAAGGTGATAGCAGATTTGACATGGCATGTTTGCCTGGCGGACGGCTTGCTGAAGAGATCGTAATTATGCTGTAAGGCTTGAAAATAATGGCCTTTTCGCTTTCCAATGATTGCATGGTCGATTCGTGGGTAACAGAGGGCAGGGGATCTTCCTGAGGCAAGTGACTGCACTGTTTTGGAGAATTCTGCACGTCTTCGTGTACGATCGACTCTATAAATACTTGTGTAGGAGTGAGGATAACTTTGCCTACCTTAGAGCCTAACTATAGCTCCTCTAGGCCATCTTTCGCTCGGAGACACCCTTGGTTTTCTCTTCTTCGCCTGGTTTACCAACCTTTCTACATTGTAGCTATCACATATGCCAACTATACTGTATTGCCTGTATGGGCTAAAAGACGTTTTTCAGGCATCGCTTCTGTCTGCGCTAGCTCTGTGTCCATCACACACACCCAGCTTACTTCATCTTGCCAAACTCTATACTGCTGATGGTAATATCGCTATGGCTGAGCAAATGTACAGGTATGCGGGCTGTTCGGGATCTTTGGCATCTTTCATAGTCCACGACCGGTCGCGCGACCGGTCGCGGACCCATCTCACGAGCGACCGGCGACCGATCGCGCGACGAGTCGCCGGTCGCTAGCGACTGGTCGCTCGACTGGTCACTTGACTGATCGCGCCACTGGTCGCTCGATCGGTCGAGGAGGCCGCGCTAGTTATGGGTGCCGCCGTGGACGGTCCCGCGCGATCAGTCAAGTGACCAGTCGAGCGACCAGTCGCTAGCGACTGGCGACCAGTCGCGCGACCGGTCGCCGGTCGCTCGTGAGATGGGTCCGCGACCAGTCGCGCGACTGATCGCGCGACTGGTCGCCAGTCGCCAGCGACCGGTCGCGCGACCGGTCGTGGACTATGAAAGATGCCTTTGGGTTTTGTTATCTTCAATAACAATGGAAATAATGGAAATCTAGTTCAAACTTACTGACATACCCCTCGGAGAAGTTGGGTTGAGTTGCCAGCAGCGGCCATATGTCTTCAGCAGCAGACAGAACAGAACAGCACTGATCTTTGAATGATTGACGAAATGAATAGGAGCTTATTGGTGTTTTCAGATGAAGCGGTGTTCATACTTCGGAAAACGCCTGTAGTAGCTTTTCATCTCGAATAGATACTGTGAACAAATATGTTTCTTTTATAAGACCTTTTACACCCACAGCTTCAGAGGATATACGGCATTAGAGGGCCCAGTTTGGGGTTTGATTTGTTGTTTCCTGTGCGTTTTACGGCCCAAACGTTTGCTATAACTTTTCCTTCCCGACCAGAGTGCTCTCCCTCTGTCTTCAGCAAGTTCTGCAAATGTAAATCTATCTACAGCTCGATTCATTATGCCCTCTGCCTTTGAGTGAACTTTTTTCACCGGAAATTGAATGGAGAATATCGGCCTGCCAATCTTAATTAGAGTTGTATATTTTTGTTCCTTCACGTTAATAGTGGGCACAGACAGGAAGTGAAATCTGGCCTTTATCGGGATGTCCTTTATTTTTGCCGGCCTAATTTATCCGGTGTTCGTACGAGTAGCAGTTCAATAGTTCGGCTAAAAAGGGCCTGATTTAGATAATAATCGATTAATCTAGATTCGAGAATTTTATATCGATTAATAATAATCGATATAATCTTCTCGAACAAGTGCACCATGCAGTGGGTAATTTCCTACTGCAGAAAGAGTGCTGGTACCGAAATGAGTCCCCCCCATATTAGTGTTGAGGCTGCGCTCTCATGGAACCTTCTTCTGGTGCTAAACTTGTTATATGAAATGGAGATACAACAAAGATTGAATGGTTTCGGAGTTCCCCTATTGGCAAGGATATATGGCCCTTGAGCATAGGACATTATCGAGTCAAAAAAGACGGGATAATAAGGGCTCATAAGCTGGTCCCGATGTCTACTTGTGCTCACTACTCCCCGGAAAGGACGAGTTGACCTTCCCTGTAGAGGCTGAAATGATTAGAACGTGAGCACGTTAGTTGCATATGTTGCAGCTTACACAAGCTAAACCTGAGCTACGTTGTTTTGCAGTGACTGAAATCTCGTCCAAACGCCTCTCCCCTACCTTACGTGGGAACGCTTAACAATAGTTAATTCAAAAAAGGTCTCATATCTCAGAATTCCCCCTTATTCACTCGCTTTTTTGTCGCAGAACCATACTTAGTCAATACCCTCACCTTGTAACCCAAAACTTACTAGTTGCTACCCGTGCCTCTGAGTTCTATTGTTCCCATCCCGAAGACTTTCCTGTGTCTATCTATGTGTTCCGGTTTTCTGCCTCATAGATCTTGATAACAGACTGGTCTGAAACAACAGCTGACTTGACTCTTGTGGGCGTAAAACAGGGAGTTGAGCGTCCCTGGGAAGAGGGACCAGAGTGAACTATTTGTCACGACTAAAAAACGTTGATTTGGGGAATTTGGAATTATGTGTGATTAAAATATCAATCAAAAGGTAGTTCCCAAATCTGCTCAGTAATTCCTGCTCAACGAACCAGGATCGAGTTTTTCTACTATTTAATTGGATACTAGAGCAAAACTTTTTAAAAAACGAAGTAGTTATTTTCGGAAGCCTTTGTGAAGCCTGGAGAAAGAGAAATTCTGTGCAGAAGCCTTTCTGAAAGGTGCTTCAGCTGACGAAAAGTGTTCATCGATGTTGATGCGTTTGGTCGCTTGGGCGGATATGCGAA
Organism: Haemonchus contortus; assembly: GCA_000469685.2. Lineage (NCBI taxonomy): Eukaryota > Metazoa > Nematoda > Chromadorea > Rhabditida > Trichostrongylidae > Haemonchus > Haemonchus contortus. The sequence continues at coordinate 1,331,067 of LS997564.1, read as the reverse complement.
AACTAATAGATCCCGTCAGAGATGTTCATTTTTGCCGACTTTCGTAGCCATCTCTAGTAAATTTTTGTAAAAAATTATAAAGGGCGAGTGACTGAGATTGTCTGAACCCAGGAGAAGGAAAACAGCAATTATTAGTTAGTATAGCTTCATTTTAGTAATAGTTGGGGAGTGGTAACAGAGAGAAAAATTCAAAAAGGGGCACAAATTGGTACGAAAACTTGTTAGTTTTGCCGCACAGCGACAAACTTAACTCAAATCCAATCAGCCTTTTCATCGGTGCTTTAACCATGTTATTTTTTACCTTCTCAAAAAAAAAACCCTTAATTCTAATTTCAGGGAATTGGTCCGAGTGGATCCGTTGAACTGTCAATGGTGGCAAGAGTTAGGCTGCTGTCTGATGCGTCGAGATAGCGTGGCACGGGCTTTGGAGTGCTTCTCGGCTGCTTCTCAGCTCGATCGATCTACACCGCTTCTCTCGTTCGCTTCAATTCCTCTCGTCTTTCCTTCATCATTCTAACTGAAACTACTCTCCAAGAGCATTCAGATGTCAGAATATTCCTTGTTAACTGGAAAATTCGGGTCTCACAACACACTTAGCTCAGTCTCTAGTTCTCCAGACGGGCATATGTGAGTCAGCTGCCAATGACGTGCGCGGTCAAGTCCCTTCAATCCAAGTGAACCGAAAGATGACTAGTAAGACAAGAGTAGAGTTGAGTTTCCCTAGGGCAGAAATGGCTCGAAGTTCACAACTTGGTGTACGGGTCCCAGTTGGCTCGTATTAAATGGAGCATCAATAAAAGAGGGAGAAAGAGAAATTCAAAGGTGTTCTCCGATCGCTCACTGATCAATTCATGGACTCAAAGATCTATCTTGTCGGGCATGGCCAGTATATTTTTAAGAAATGGGCCAGTATGTTAGTGGGTGTGTAGCCGGTGTATCAATTTTTTTCGTCTTTTTCCTCCCTTTTCTTCCTTAGAGACGAAAGTCTTGCCAATTATTAATGTGATACCAAATTCGATAAGATTGATCTATTTTTTGAATAGATTTTGTTGCTGCAATAATAATATCGAGCGTTGTGATTTAATGAAGCCATAAAAATGTGCTATCGAAACAGATCCCTTTTAATAAAGCCCTGCCTCAATTTGCTGCTAAAAAATTCCACTTGAATGTTGTAAAATGCTCGGATTGTGTCGCCAGTCCGTGACGCGACACCGCACAACTTTGCGGCGTGCCGCATGCGGTGCATCTGCGTTCCAGAGTGAAACGCAGCGGGTTGACGCGCGCGGCAAATTCGTGCGATGTCGCGGTCTGACCGGATGACTTCTCCTAGAATCTTTGTCGCCGTGAAATAAAGAATTCGATTATTTTTGTAGCTAGTGTTTTGATTTGTATGCTTCAAGCCCAACTGATTTTTACATAAGTTGAGTTACCGTTTGGAATCTCCAGCCATGTGGCACGCCGCGTTAACTAATTGAGACACAAAGCAACCCTAGATAACTTGCCAAAAAAAAATTTCCTTGGTGGTCCGAGGTTTCCGGAAACGCCACGTACACCACGTAACTTCAGCTCAGGCCCTCGTTATGTCAGCGTTTTTAATATTTCGAAGGTTTGGTACCGATAAATGGCACACCCTTTGGTGTACTAATTAAATAAAATAAATAAATAAATCTACCCTGGGGAAATGGACGAGTGAGTTAGGAAATCATCGCAGGTTTACATTAGGTAACTATGCATATACTAGCTGTAATAGATGTATCCCTCGTCGCCGGTTTCCACCCGTCCCATGAAAAGCAGAAGGGGGTAGGACATACTATATTGAGAAACTGGGAAGGTCTTCTCGAAAAAAAAAAGGTTTTAAAGCGTAGGAAAATTACTTCATTTATGATTCTGGTTTAGTTGTTGTTAACGAACGATTAGGGGTGGTGGTTAGAGAATGAGGCGGCGGTGTTGCACAATGCAGGGAGGTTCTGCTTGGGTGTCGGGTGTTCTGACGCCACTTCTCCCGATTGAACGCTGGGCTAGGATGAAAGCCAACTACTTCGATGTCCTCATGCAAGGTATCAAGAAAGCGGTGCTTTGGAAGTCCCTTAGGGCGTTCTCGGGATAAGTCGAGACTGAGACTGATCTCACAAACACCTCCGCGTGTAAGGCATGGTCGTACCATCCCAAGGCGAGCTTCCTACATATTATCAGGTGTAGGAGCTACTCCAAAACTTCTCCCATTGCATCGTTGCGAACATCGTCCATACGTTTAGCTCCACCCGTCCAACGTAGCATTTTCCCTATATGATTTCAATCGAAATAATCTACGTATATGTCTTCGCAGTGGGGGAGAGCTCCATCCTACCGTTCAACAATGTTGACCCCCTCCGTAGTTATTATTATAACTTAAAATAGCCTTCAGTGTCTACTTGGGATTGGTAACTCACGCGTTCAATCTCGCCAATGTAGGATAAACGAAGAAGGTTTGGCGTTACACTTTTAGGATACGCAGTGCAACAGGCTTCCATTCAGAATCGTAGTGGCGATTGAATGCGTATTTGGCCTATACATTGTCTTGCAGAGCCAGCGAATGTTGTGTTTAATTCTTCCACACCAATCTTCTATTTCTGAACCGGCTTCATAGTGATGACAGGCTTGATCTGTCATGGCTAGAGTCGACCTGCAGTTTGATCATCGATGGTGAAGGTGCCATTTGGCAGTACAATACCACCCCCCCCCCCCTCACTGGTAAACTTTTTTAAGGAGAGAATTGGCCATCTAGACAAAAGTACATATTATTTTGATGTAAAAACTCAACTAAGGGCTGTGGTCGAGTAATTTTGTAGGAGAGAAGCGATTTCGATCGTAGACAGACACGTACGTGCACATGGGAATGTCACGCTCGCAGACGTAATGGCGGTTGTCAGACAGAGTACGGTCAGTCACTCCTAAACAGTCGCGTGCCGACACTCCGGTTCTCCCCATTGACATCATTTCTGATAGTAGTTTTTCGGCGATTAATGAAAACTACTTTAACATACGACTCCCGATTCCCTCGACCATCGTTGCTCGCAGTGCTCGGCTGAGAAAGCGCGCTCCAATGCAAGCGAACCCATTCCGTCCTTTGAACGTATTTCTTGCAAAAACTATCCGAAGCACTTCAATATTTCCGTTTATTTGAGGTATTCCTGGTGGATTTTTTATTTTTTTTAACCCATATACTATTAATATAAGAACTTTTGTATTAGTTTGGACAATTTCAGAATCGCATTAAAGTACGATTAATCATTGCACTGAGCATTCTTCAACGACGTCTGTTTGTTCAGAGCATTCATTTGTCTTTATGTAGGTGTTTTGGAACAAAGGCGAAATATAGATTGACTATGGCGCCGTTTCAGTGTTGTTTATGATGATTCGAGAACGCTGTGCCGGTGAATTCTAAGCGTGCGCTATCGATTGCGTATTACGGCTTCGATCAGGCCAACACCACCTTTGTAATCGCCATTGTCGCTACTCATTCTTGCATACCAGTCTGTAAAATGTCGGAAGAGTGCAATGAACACGGGAGTTCAACAACAACTGCTGTTGGAAATGCTTTGCCGGAAACCTCAAGTATGTTTCGCTTTTCTATTTACCTAGACTTGAGAAGTACTCCTTTAGACTAAATTCTTCGCTGCGAAATACAGCTTATCTTGGTTTTGCATCTATTAGAACTAATAGAAAGCCCTCACTGATGGTTTAGTGTTTTGCAACCCATGATACAATTAATCGTCTTTGGCCATTTGAAGGGGTACGACTCTGGGCTGTATTGTCTACTCATTTAATATTCATTCAAGCTAGTTAATTTGGAGACATTTGAGCCATTCGGCTGGGGTAGTCAATGTGTAATATAGTGTCGGAAATAATCGTAGAGAGAAGACTAGGCTGCCTCAGCGGAGTCCTATTGCAAGTTTCGATCCCAGCGTCATGCGTACCGTAGCAGCGCCTCTTGTCACCGCCCCTTCTGCGCCTGGCTCACAACTACACTGAAAATCATTTTGTGATTCATCCGACGACCTAACGCTGTCGTTTCGCTGGATATGACACATCCGTGTGGGTCGCAGTAACATTCTTTGGACCACATGCCTTATTAAATTAACTTCGTCATAAATGACGAACCGGCGTGTGTCCATAAACATGCAGAATTAAGTGTGCCTTCCTGCTACGTGTTTTTTCGCTCTGCTAAACATACATGTTTAGATGGGTTTTTGGAGAAGGAACTGCCATCCGAAGGTTGTTCTCCAGCACCATCAAACTGTTCATTCATCAGTGAACAGGAAGTTCATGAAGGAAACTTCATTCATAGGCAGTCACCGTAAGTGATGGATCCATTGATAATTCATGACTTTTTACTATTTTATTTCGAGAGGCTTTGTACCAATTACACCGTTTAGATTTCTCAATCTGAGCCAGGCATCGCCAAGCGCTTTTTCTTCCTTTCATCGGCCTGATTTTTTGAATAGTAAGTATTTTTGTATCTAGTGCTCACCCTTTGTGCTTTTAGCATTTTAATAACTATTTCCAGACTCTATTGCCGATTCTGAAACTTCTTCTCGATCTTCATTAGATGGATCATTTCTTTCCAAAGAGTCTTCGTCTGAGGGGATGGAAAAGTTTCGGTAAATCATCTGTGAAATTAGAAACGATTAGTTTCATATGTATGTTTTTCAGTGCTCAACGGTCTACCCGAAAACTCTCGTCATCATCGAGCGATTCTGACGGAAGTGAGCTAACAGTGGGAGGTGGATCGATAGATGGAGATGAACCTGTTGTGAGGAAACTCAGCAAGAATAAAGTTAGTTACTTGAGCATTTGACTTGCTTATCAAAACATGTGCTCGTCGTTCTTCAGATGGCGGAGTCAAACTTGCCTGTTGCACGGAGACTGGATGCTCCTAGAGGACGAATTGCCAACATACGTCGTGAAAGTGATTGTTCATTGAACAATGAGGTTCGACCACATTGTAATATATCGGGTGGCTACATTGTTATTACCTGATGCTAGAATAGTTACTTCTGGTGATTCTTGAAGTTTGTTCGCCTCTCGAGAGAATCAGCATGTTGCTAGTGTAATGCGTTTCTTTCGTATTCACTTATCTCGACGGAAGGATGTAATGCTGCAATCGAGAACGAACACATTTAGGATAATAGGTTCATGCAATGCAAATAGCAGAACGTGTGATATTGTGTTAGTCTGAAATCGACCTTTTTATCTGAGAGCGCAACCTTTTCCTCACCGCCAAAAGTACCCTCGCCGCGTATTTCTCAGTTCCTAATGTGGTGAATATGGTGAGCCGTACATTTCTCAACACCTTTGTTTTGAGTGAAGAGAATCCCGGTCACATTTCGGAACGCTGTACAAACAACTTTTTTTCAAGGAGTCAGCCAATTATGATGACGGGTTTTTTCGGTGCTGAATTAATTTTGCCTACAAACAAGTCGTGGCACATGGAATGACTGGTTACCAGACTGTTTTCCTTCTAGAAAAAGCTTCTCGATTCATTTCGATTCGATAGTGTTTCGCAAAGCGCGGGCCACTTGATAGATCGTTTTGGTAGATATGGGAGGGGCATGGTAGTGCCGGCTTTGAGAAAGATTGATTACTCTGTGAAGGAACTATGGCGCCTCATGCTCTGTGAAATCGTTTGAAGTTATTGCCTGTGAAGGCTAGACGATTGATATTTAGATGCTCTTCCATAGTAATTTCCGTTAGGAATCTTCTTCAGGTGGAACATGAACGTCTTGTAAAAACGTCGCAACAAGTTTCGTGCGGTTTCGATGACATAACTTTGGAATCATCCTCAGCATCGGTAAGTATTTCATTATCTGTTCGCATTTCCGACTTGCTAATCAAACAACTATAGATTTTTATTGCGATTCTGCTGTGTATTCAGGAAATGCGGCGGAGAGCGCCATCTGCTTCTTCTGTGGGAGAGCCAATATCGATTGTTACCAATGTTTTCCTGCCTCATAGCTGTTCTCCGAGCCCGACAAGGGTTTCGGAAATACACAAGGTGTGATCAATGTTCAAAAAATGACCGCAAATTACATGACGGTGTTACTAGCGTGTAAGGTTGTAAGGGTGAGTGTAAGGGCGTAGGGCGACACGCTTTTTCCCATTCCTTCCTGTTGCGGATCTCGTGACAGACGCTGATCCTCATTTAAAGGGCTCTACTTCTTTGACAGAAAAAAAGGACTCCAGAGGAATTTGTGGCATCAGATTCATTCATCTACCAATATACCGACACGAGTCTTCGAGCTTCTATGTTATAGTAATAACTGTGGTGGGAAACTGTGTTTACGGCCGTTTCGGTGCATTTTTTTGCAAGCAGGCACCCAACTGGGATTGTTTGTGCAATGTGTTTATACAGCACTGTTGTGGAGACAGTAAAGGGGTTACTAACAGTCAAAGAATGTTCAAACATTTTCTCCAAGTAAAGGGATACGGTTGAAAATGTAGATGTTAGGTCAGTGATTTCTTCCAACCCCTTTTCATTCAGTGGATTTTTTGTTTCAGCAATGCTACTCCCCTTCGACTCACCAAATGGTTCGTCCAAACATGCCATATTCTGCTACCCCTAGCCCGACCCAAAGCCCAACACGGCAGAGATTACTTAGGTATGCTTTCCACAATTGCTGTTCAAGGATGGTTGATTTGACTTTCACTTATAGGGGTCCAGGGGAATACCATTTGCTCGTAGTTTCGGCATGCTCCGTTTTTCGAATTCCTCTTTTCCAGAAGTATCTCTCCAATCACGACGAAAAGTGCAATGAAGCGGCGATATACAGCAGGCGTTGACGAGGTAGAGGCAAAACGAAGTTGTGGCAGTAGCGGTGTTCCGGCTGTTTTTGTGCGTAATTCTACTTCACCACTCGTCACTGACCGCAGTTTTCCATACACATCAACCGTGCCACAAGAGTTTGCCCAGCCAACCAGGTTAGCATGGCGACCGTACTCAGAAACTTCCTACTTGAAGGGTTGCTGGGTTTTGCAGGCCATATAGAAAGTCATCTTTCCAGCATTAGCATTAATTGGGCATCATCATCGTCAACTGGAGCTCGACGGCTCTCTTCAATGGAAAGCATCACGGACCGTCGAAGTAGCGATGACTCAGCGATGGAAGAGCGAAAAAATGCTGTTGAAATTGCGCCGTGCAACACGCAGGTAAACATTCACTCATATAATAAAAGCTTCTCATAAATATGCGCTTCAATAGTTTTCCATAAAAAATAGGTGTTTGGGGGAAAACGGAAAAAGGATTGATGATAAAATAGTTGAATCCCAAAGAGGACATCATGAATATCGTTGGCGCCATGCAAGTAATTTGGCTTCATCCGAATTTCCTATCCCTACCAGCGCTAGTAATGACAGCAATTGCATTGAAAACCTACCCTATAGCGGTGCTGGCGGATTTCAAAAATTTCAAAGTTAGATAACATTGTCTTGACCTAGAAAATTTAACAGAATAAAGGATGGGATCATCAATACTATGGTAGTACATTACCTTGAGCTTTCACAAACTCTGATTATACACGACATCAATGCCATACGTAACGTTAATTCGTTGAAATTGAATTTTCTACAAAATACTTTTCAAAACGATGCCCTTCCATTTCATGTTATTTGCTAAGAGTCCTCCAGTGAAAGGGGGTGTGAAGAAATTGCTACCCAAAGCTGTCGCATTACATAATGCCGAGCGAAATTAGTTATTTCCGACCCTAAATTGAGCTTTTTGAACCACTTTGAAGAGAATTTCACATCCATCCCAACTTGCTGAAAACAATGCCATCAGCTTGATTTCGTTTCAGGCTGAGGGCTTACCGTCTGAAGGAGATGTTCAACAAAGTGACGATACCGGTAAAGAAACTGCTAGCTCAGAGAGTTGTGCCATGTGTACTGATGTATGCACATGCATAAGAAAGTCATCGAATGATGAAGAGCCGCAACCAGAACGAAGGATTGTCTGTCCGTACGAGCCTTTTCTTCGTTCTGATTGAAACAGAATATTAACGAATAGTATTGCTAATGTTCCAGGTATCAGCGGTTTTTTTGTCTTCTCCATCTTTTTTTTTGAACATTTTTTTATGAATTCTAAGTCTTGTTCCGTATTCAACAACTGATAATTTCATCCTTCACAATTTCATCATTGACCGGTTGATTGTACTGGTATTCCGAGTTTTTTTTTTCATGGGGGCCCATTTGTGAGTTCTACTTTATCTTTTGGGTTACTAGGTACTGCTTTCCTTGATGTGTTGCACTGATCAAATACAACTTTATAAAATTCTTGAATTACTTGCTACTGTAAATTTTCTATTGCAAGGAACCCCCAGAGATAGCCTTTAAAGATACAGCTTTGCTCTCATCTCGTTGAATGGAAGAGATGCTTAGTATTGTTTTGCTTTTTCAGACGTTTTGCTAATAATTTGTGTAAGTACTACAGTATCTGCTATGATAGTGATTTTGGAAATGTTTGGTCGGTTATTGTAGTTTCTCGATGTTCACCGAAAATTCGGTGATAATAATGATTTCCTTTATTAGATAGTTGTACGACGCAGTTCGTCGTCCCTTGAATGACCTTGAAAATGTTGTTTGTGAAATTTCTGCTGTTCCCATTTTCATGACTTTGCCTTGATTTTGATCATCCGATCTCAGGTTCGCCTTCGTTATGCGCTTGTACGTAGAAAAGTGAGATGGCTTTTTTTCTGGTACCGTCTTAATAATTACGAGACTCGCAATAAAGAACATTTGCTGATTTTTTCCTACTAGTTTTTGCTGTAATACTCCGAAGCGTATCGCACTTTCTCGTTACCACTCTGCTATCAGTTGTGATGGTTGTCTGTGTAGTCTGTGTTGCCTTCTTAAAAATTTGGTATTGAGACTGTGGATGTGGGTATTGATTGCCACTGTCGTCTGCGTGTCAGTCATGGCTGATATAAGGAGAAAGGTGTTGCTTTTTTATTTTATTCAATGATTTTGCATACAATCGGTTTGCCGGCAATATTGATTTTTATTATTTTTTGTTTCCTGCGAAAAAATTATTTTTTGTTTTCTGCAAAAAAAAAAAAGGACTCGAAGGTTCTTCCTTCATCAATATATATGAAAATATTTTTGAAGTATAGAATTGTGGGACGAACAGGTTCTAGAGTGGAGTCAGGTGCCCAAACTTGTAATTAGGTTCCCAGGTGACTTTGCTTTTTATGCAGTCTGTATTTCTCAAATTAGTATAAATTGCGACAAATTTTGCTCATGATTCATTCCCTATGGGTAGAGGGCTCGTTTGAATGTGCAGGTGCCAGGCATTGATTGAGAGAGCGTTACTCCTTTTCCTATGTTTAATTAGCTGGTCCTTTGCGAAATGAAAAAGTAATTGGAGGAACGGTAACCCCATTCGCTCGGCTTTTTTACTTCCCACCTACTAAGAAGCTAGTGCCTTGCGTTGAAATAAACATATAGGTTATGACTATGCTGTAGCGATTCTTCCAGCTTTGAATACCCCTCGGCCACTGCTGTGTTTACATTGCTAAGAATTGTGCGATCCTTCCTCGTTGCGGAAATACTTGTTTCCTTTTTTCTGTGCCATTTCTTCGACTAGTACCGTTTCTGCGGGGCAGGGCTCTTCGATGCTCTTGAACCTGGGGAATCTGAGATTTCTCACGTTTTGCACTCGAACTCATCGAATTTGGTTACCATGTAAGTTGATAGGTGCTGTTGTGCTGTGAGGTGGATCGTGTTGTATGAACTCGTGAAGTGGTGCTAACCTATGTAGTTTATTTGCTTTTATCATTAGGACAACAAGTTCTGTGCATGCTATTTCGATTTTTCTTCATTGAGGTACCACGATACTTTTTATAGAGTCCCTTAACCCATTGACGACCACGACGTTTTGCGGGAAAACGCCGCGAGGGACCAACGCGCTTTTCGTCCACCCGCGATTGCAGCCCACATGTGGACTTCATGGTCCAACATGACCGTTTTCTAAAGTTTCTAAGAGAAAATTGGAAATTTTTAGGAATGTTCCTTCAAATGGGTTCGCTAAGAATGCCCACATTGAGTGATTATTGATCTTTATTATAGAAACGGCATTCGTTCTAGTGGTCATTCAAGCATCAGTTAAATCATTGCCAGGAATCGTTTCGGGGAACTTTTATATGCGTTGCGTTGAGAGCTCTACGTTTGGTTGATGAGAGCGAAAATACTAATGACGACCTCTTTCAGAAATATCTTATTTTTTGAAGTTGTTCAACGAACGAAGAATTCACCAAGGTAATGTACTCCTTCGAAAAAACACCTTTACAATTGTAAGATTAGAAGATTTTTCAGGACCACGCTGTATGTAGTTTCATTCAGGCCCGATGTAATGTTTTTAAAAGAAAAATTGTGAAAAAGTGGAAATATACATGAATAAAACAAAAAAATACAACTGCAGTCCACATGTGGACTGCACGGTCCCACGTGGCTGAAAAAGTGCAGTCCACATGTGGACTGCATGGTCGTCAATGGGTTAAGTTGAGCTTTGGTAATCCAACAGGCTAACTACCGTTCCGCCCGTATTTATTGGCAATGTTTCAACATTCCCAATCGTAACCTGTCCTTTGGACCTTCTTTTTGTGGATTTAAACAAAAAAGTATGGTGAAACCTTTATTCAGTACTTCTGGCACTTAAATTCTGATGCAGGTCGTTTGAGCGTAATGCCTTGTTTTCCCGTGCTTCTCTACAGCTGGAATGCCTCACGCTTATGTTCCAAAACACTTTTAAGGAAATTTTTGAGTTCTAATTGAAGGTGGGGGAAGGTTAAATACTTGTATTTTATAGGGTACGGCTATAAATGGACATATCACTGGAAAATCAATCATCGCTTATATAGAACTTTTGTATGTTGACAGCGTCCAGTTCGTGTTTTTAAATTTTACATAATACCTTACCTTTCCTATGTCTTTTTTATAATCAGTTGCACTCGATTTATACAGAAAACCGCTTTTTGACTTTTTTGTGATTTACAATATGCAATGGAATCTAACAATCTCTGGTCATTGGTTTTCAAATGAAGATTGGATATAAAAGAGCAAGCTATGAAGGTATCTTAATAAAACTTTTATTCAGGCCCCTGCTCCTGATGAACCGATTATAATCGTTGGTGGGGGCCTCGCTGGCCTATCAGCAGCTCTAGAAGCTCTCAGTCGAAATGCAAAGGTGATAATAATCGATGGTGAAAAGAATCTTGGAGGAAATTCAGCGAAAGCAAGCAGTGGTATGTTGATCTTCAACATTTCTATCGTCGTTTCGTTTTTGATTCGAGATTTCTCATTGGATTTCTCATTTTGACGTAGTGTTGATGAAGATACTATACAGGTGTGAGCGCTGCTGAAACCTCTACACAGAAAGAGATGGGTATCGAAGACTCCCGATCTAGCTTCTTCAAAGATACGCTCAGTGCCGGTGACCATGAGAATAACGAGGTCCTAGTCAACATATTGGTGAGTTCTATACTCACAATATTTCATTAGGGGTTGTTAGTTCTTTGAGTATAGAAGCCTGATTTCAACGTTCCGCACTTTGCAGTAGTCTTGCTCCCTCCATCTCAGTTGAAGAAAAAAAGAACAGTGAATATCAAGCAATATTATATTTAATTAATTTATTTGTTCATATTTTTTTACCTACTGCCAAGTATTTCAAACGGTCTCTTTGAGGCATTTTTTCATTCAAACCGGGGCATAGTTGAGTTATTTTAAAACATTTTTCTTAGTTCTGTAGTATTTAGTTGAACATGTACCTTATACCTGATGTTCTACACAAGGAAGGGCTTATTCGGATTCTGGCTATCAGCTGTTGAGGAGGTCTGAAATGGCGTTGCCAATTAGCGAGCTAGGTTCAGTACTGGTGCATTGGGAGGGATTTTTGGAAATTTTTAAATTGGTTCGGTTTCCTGAACGAATTTTCAGTGTGTTCAGGTTGATCAGTCGGCAGACGCAATAGAATTTCTCAAAGAACTTGGTGTCAAACTTGATGACGTGAATCTGTGTGGAGGTCATTCTACACCGCGAACACATTGGTAAGATTTTTCGTATTATTTCCATAGTTAGTGTGTGTTCACGGTTGTATGTAGAGTGGAAAGGAAAAGGCTATGTCGTGTGCATGACCTGGTGGGAAGCCTCCTAGAATGCCTAAACATTGAACCTGTTGTTCGTTCTTCTTTGAATAAGGGTAATGTCGCTCACACACCGGAATCCATGATCTATTTCATTCTAATTACTTCTAATAAGTGTATCGGTACGCGTTGTATTCGAAATATTTCTAAAACTAAATCTTTTTATGTGCCTACGCCTTTTCCTACCGATTAATTCTTCTTATAATGCATACAATCTACAATTCTATTCTATTCTATTCTATAACTTATATCGCCTTCAAGTTTTGGACTCACCATGAAAAATCTATTGTAAGGAAGTCAGGTATTAAGACGAAAAGCTAAATAAATCGAAGGACCTCGTTGTATACCCAGCACTAAACTGGAATTCTTCTCATCGAGCCACTATTTCGCGACAGTTTTGTACATTTCTGTTGTTGATTAATTCACTAGCAATGCAGGTAATCTGGGTCCTAACCCCTGAGCAGAAGTGTTTGTCTCAGTTACAGTGGGTCTTTTATTGATTGGTGTTTAGGATTCCATCACCAAAAGAAGGTCGTGCTACTCCGGTAGGATTTGGCATAATAAATGCCGCTAAACAGCGCCTATCGGAAATTGCCAAAGCCAGACCTGCTGACGTCACAATTCTTACAAGTACTAAAGTGGTAGGACTCACTTCATGGAATGCGTATGTGAATGGAGTAAATGTCATACAAGACGGGAAACGGAGTAAGTGGTTTTTGTCAGAGAGTGCTGTGAAAATGTATTTTTTGTATCTAAATAACCGATTTCCGAAGAAGAAATAAACGGGAAAGCAGTAATCCTAACAACTGGCGGATTCAGCGCCGACAGGAATGAGGATGCTAGTTTGCTGCATGAATTTGCCAGTGATAAGGTAGGCTTTGCTTCTTGATTACCCGTCATGTTCACTATATATTCTTGTCCTGAGTTTGGCAGCAACAGGCCTATTTTAGCTTCGTTTTCCAACTACCAATGGCCCATTCGCTCGTGGAGATGGGGTCAAAATGGCGCGTGCAATGGGTGCTCAGGTATATGGCCTATCCATTCACGTTTTGCTGATTATAGAATAGGTCCAGCTATTTTCATCTTATTCTTTAGGTTGTTGGTATGGAGCGTGTACAGATCCACCCAACTGCATTCGTCGATCCAGCTGATCCATCTGCTGGTACAAAATTCCTTGCCGCTGAAGCACTTCGGGGCAAAGGTGCTATCTTAGTAGGTTACCATTTTCTAGAACATCGAAATCAGTTTGAAAGAGTACAAGAGTGTAGTTGTAACTTGTTATCTTCATCTCGAAATACTCCCAGATCAATGAGCACGTAACAAGGCGTTCAGGAACTTACAAGGGAAGGATAATTGGTCGCAGTGGCCATTCAAGATGAGATGTATATCCCCCTAGGTGGTTTCGAACGCTGATCTCAAATCCGTGTTCCAAATCTGCGAAACGATTCTGGGAACAAAGTTACGGGACCGATGCCTCCCTGTATTATACCACTGTACCGAACGGATCAACGAGCCGAGTAAAGCTGTTCAATGCGCATCGGTGGCCTAGCGGATAGTGTGGCGGATTGACAGGCATAACATCAAGGTGCGGTTCCTTGATGCATACGTTTGTTTTGCTTTTTCATAAAATGTGTTCTAAACGATTGCAAAACGTTTTTGAGTACAATATTGGGCATCTACAAAGCTTTCTCACAACTTGAGAACACTAGGAAGGTATTTCGAGGGAAGTTTTTTTTCCCTCGCCGGCCAAATGAGAGTGCAGCTACAAGAAAGGTTTCTAGCGATTCATCGTATCAAACGTACTTCAACACGTTACCAACGAATCCTCCGAACGAGTGTGGTGTCATCATATTTGATGGAGGACTTTCGTTCATGTGGCATGACGTAGCCCCTTATAGGAAGATGCGGTAATGAACAGGTTTCGAACAGTGCTTATCGACTTTTTGAAAACAAGCCTGTTATCCTTTGCGAATAAGTCGAGTCCGTTAAAGGCGATCACAATGATCCTATGCAGTTGCCTGATGAGGACAGCGGCTATGGACCCGTAATGCCCATAGCTCTGTATAGTTTGATTGTCAAGAGAAGCTGCACTTCCTCGAGCATGAGGAACACGTTTTCTATCTTCACGACAGAATGCCGTCCACGGAAATTAAGAGGACAGAGCTTTCGAATTAGTCTATTTTTGACAACTTACTGTCTCATGTGGTCGCGACTATCAGGTGCAAAACAAGCGGGTCTATCTACCTACCTATGGAGATTAGCGGATCAGTTAGAAAGATGAGTTATCATAAAATTTATATAATATTCCCATTACACGAGAGCCATTTCCACTGGATACCGCTTCAAATCAACAATGAAGGCCCATAGGGAGGAAACTCATAACAATTCGTAGGTGGATTCGGCGTTTTGAGAACAGCTGTGGTAACATGTCCCACCGCACCACCACTTTTACTTTATGGAAGGGCTCCTTGGAAGGACGTTTATTCAAGAGTAAGCGGATAATCATATGTGTACACAAAGCAATAAATTATTGCTCTACAGTACTTTTTCAACAATGCCGAATAACTGTACCACCTCTTGGAAGGCGCGGACAGTATTCCTAGTATGTTTGGACCGTATCCCTTCCAAAGAGGGCTGTGGTTGGATGAATCATTCGACCGCAGTCGACCGCTGCGACCTACCGTAAGTACAGGGAGCTGCCGAAGATTTCGAAACACCATCTTGATTGTTCGGGGTAGAAAGGCGTATGGAATCGGTCAATAGTGGTAAAAATTTTTTCATTAGATTACTATTTCCCGGAGTCCGAAATTGTGAGAGAGCCCTGTAGATGCCCAATATTGTACTCAAAAACGTTTTGCAAGCGTTTGAAACACATTTTATGAAAAAGCAAAACGAACGTATGCATCAAGGAACCGAACCTCGATGTTATGCCTATCAATCCACCACACAATCCGCTAGGCCACCGATGCACATCCAACAGCTTTGCTCGGCTCGTTGATCCGTTCGGTACAGTGGTATAACACAGGGAGGCATCGGTCCCGTAACTTTGTTCCCAGAATCGTTTCGCAGATTTGGAACACAGATTTGAGATCAGCGTTCGAAACCACCTAGGGGGATATACATCTCATCTTGAATGGCCACTGCGACCAATTATCCTTCCCTTGTTAGTTGTGTTTGAAAGTCTACATTACTCATATCCTGCCTAGGTGAAGCCAGAAATTGTTAAAGCCGTTGCTTAAACTCACCATACGAATCCGCTGTACGTTAATGGGACAACGAGGAAGGGAAGGCTAGGTTGTGAGGGATTCGATCCAACTATTTTTTCAGGTTGACGCAGTAGTAGCGGTGCCATGTGGTAACACTCCTACACGCCTATGAGATTACTTCTTTTGCAGAAAGCTGCCCTCACTATTGATAAAAAGGAAACAACTAGGCCCTACTTTAGTTGTGCTTGCTTACCTTTGCGGGTCGAATCTCGAGAAATACTTTTCAAAGCGGCCAAGTGTTTTTAATGATCTACGTCACTATTTTATTATTAGTTTTCTTGTGGACGTATCTTAATATTCACGGAATTGCAGATCAACTCAAAAGGTGTCCGATTTGCCAACGAACTTGGCAGACGAGATTACTTGACCGATAGGATTCTGAAAGAATGCGAACCTATTGACGAGTTCCAGGTGAGTTCTTTTTGGAGGCATACCTTTTATTCAATTTTGAAGCCGATGCCATTTAGGGAGGGTCAGCTAGGCTGTCTGCAGCAATAATGCTGATGAACGATGAAGCGGCAGATGCATTTGGAAGACCAGCGTTTGGCTTCTACGCGAACGTCAAGAAATTCTTCACGGTGAGGGGTTACTCTTTATTGCGGAGTGAACTAGGCAGACATCATGGGGCTCTAAGTTCGAAATAATTGGAATGTTTATTTCTTCTCGGAACCAAAAAATTTGGAATAACACCCTAACCCTAACAATTCACTGTCTAATCCCTATCCCTTATCTCTCTTGTCTAATACCTTCTGAAGAACTTAATATTTGCGTTCGTGAAAGTCATCTTCCTGGTCTGAAGGCTGAAGGAGCTTAGATTTTCAAGTATTTCCATGGTTGAGATCTCTATACCGTAGGGTTGTTCGAAGGGGAATGAGGTGAGATGTAGAACATGGAGAGTTAGTCGGGCATGTATTCGGAAGGAAGCGGCCTCATGTTCAGAGTACTCGCTCTGAACTCTTTCTTCGAGACACTTCCACTTTTGAAAGAGCTTCGACTGGGGAAGAGCAGGAGGGAAGAAAAAAGGTGTGCATGCTGGGTCACCGCGAGCAGGAAGGGCGCAGGTTTCATCAAACCTCACAAGACGTATAAAGTACTGTACCGCTTATTCAGCAGTTTTCATCATGGAGTAAGCGTAGAGGGTCGTATTTGATATGAATATAGTGAATTTTGATGGTTGGGGATGAACATAAATTTTGATGGTTGGAGAGGCGTATGGGGCAGTTCTAGGGGGCGCACGATACAGTCGATAGCATTAGTTATTGGATTGATCAATTACTTGTAACTGATAGTAATTTCAGAAACTCGGGTGAAAGCTTGACTCCTTTTTCAGAAATATGATTCGGCACAACAACTTGCTGCAGCTGCAGGAATTCCAATCGATGTTTTGGAGAAGACATTAGTGGACTATAGCGAATATGTTAAAAGCAGTTCGAAAGGCAAAACTACAAAAGTGAGTGGAGCATTTGATTGTGATAGACGGTTTATAAGTTCTTACGAATATGGTACGTAGAAACAGCATCATTCATTTTATGAAAGTTACGATGTACTTGAAGGATCCCTTCGGAAAAACTGTCTTCCCGGTGGCAATACTACCCGATCAACCTATCTATGCTGCTATTATCACTCCTGCAATTCATTACACTATGGGTGGATTGAGAATCGACAAAGATGTAAGAGTTAAATGCTTTCCGCTAAAAGTTATCAAAGTCATGAACTGACGATTTCAGGCTCGGGTGCATAATGAGTTTATGAATCAGCCATTCAAAGGTCTTCTAGCTGCTGGAGAAGTGACAGGTACATGATATTACTATTTGAATTTTCCATTGTGTTTCCCATTTCACATCCGGCGTCTGCTTTTTAATTTTTTTTTCAAAAATAACATAGTAAGCTCTCAAGAAATAAACAAATGTGATGTAGACTTTTTATTACTTATCAGTTTAATGCGAAGTAAAAACTAGATCGCTTCGGTCATGTGCTTTCTGCTTCAGCTTCTTGAATTCTTGTAATTTCATAAACAAAATCCACTTTATTAATAGGAGGTGTACATGGTGCCAATCGTCTGGCAGGAAACTCTCTTCTCGAATGTGTGGTGTTTGGAAGGATCGCTGGCCGAACCGCTGCCGCCACTAATTACAGTCATGAAGAACTTTGAGCTTTTGTGATGCATTATTATTATGTGATTAGCCACGAGTTTTTATTTATCCGGTTGTTATACGACTTTGGAGCATGATAAGGTCTGTTGGAGGTTGAAAAAATTATTTATTGTTTGCTAAATTGTAATGTTCGGCATTGGGTGTTGTCCAATTGACAATAAATCACTTCTTGTTCGAGTATGAATATTTGGTAGTTGATGCGTTTGAAAAGCAACGCTACCATGCGTTTACTTGTAATCCCCACATCTCGTTTTGCACGATAGTATCGTCACGGAACGACTTGATGTAGACAAGGACCTTGCAGAGTTTCGAATGGATCGTGGTCAATTTGTCGATATTGGCGAATTTGATATCGATTCTGTTGCTATGGATTGTGCGCCACAGTCCGCTGAACATTACCTACAACAGGTGTGTGTGAGTTCTCCCTGAACATTTTAAAAAATAAGGCGGAGATTTCGGATAGTTCTGAGCAGTCAGTGTCAGCGATTAGCGCATCATCAGAAATTCCTCCTCCCCCAAATCATCTTACATTTTCATAAATATGGTCATGCCCTTCCATTGTCGTTTTCTGGAGCTTTTTTTCCCTTTCTTAGTGGTGCACAGTGATTCACCGGGACCAGCCTCATGCTATCTTACACGTCGATTCCGCTTTCTTTAAGGTTATAGCTGACCGTATTCGTGGGCCATCATGTGTTGCAATGGCTCGACCAGAAGTCTCAACATCGGCATCAGAAGCGGAAGTCAGTTCGAACACTCCAAGTGTTGTAATACACGATCCACGTGCTCCGAAACCAGAATGGCGCAAAGCTAAGGTGGCGGAGTTCTCCCTTATGCGCTCTCGTATGGAATCAGCTCCGCGAAAGTCAGCTCTACGTCTTCATTGGCCATCACTAGTAAGTTTTTTCCAAACAGAGAAGTTTTGGTTAATAGGAGACGATCAACAATTACTTGTAAAGGTGTTACTTGGAAGTAGTCGCGTTAAACTGTTCTTTTGTGCCGACTTCAATTTCTGAGACGGAAGCGTAGTGCTTGAGGCTG
This sequence comes from Haemonchus contortus, assembly GCA_000469685.2. NCBI lineage: Eukaryota > Metazoa > Nematoda > Chromadorea > Rhabditida > Trichostrongylidae > Haemonchus > Haemonchus contortus. The sequence continues at coordinate 1,312,443 of LS997564.1, read as the reverse complement.
CGACAAAGTTTAGAGACGGGTTTCACTTTGAGCTGTGGTCGTGTGGTCCGTTTTCTCTTATATAGATGTAACTTCCCTAATCACTTTCATGTGAAAAGATTTTAAGTCCTAGAGATCTTTCCCAGTGACGACACTTCCTAAATAGTGGTAGTAACCTCAGCTTCTCCGGATATTCGTATTTATTACGATGCGCGCTATGTTTTTGGAATGGAAATTAAATAGAAAGTGCGGAAATATACTCAGGTCAGCTGCTACGAGGATCTTTTTTCTTGTGGGAGTCCCTCACGAATCGCCATTACGGGTCAAAATGGTTTTCTTGCCCTTCAGTTTTTTTTTTTATTTCACTTAAACACACCCTTCAACAACACGGGATATTATGCATGACTTTTAATGATTAAAAATGGATGAAGCGAGGAAACATTCCTTTCCTTTTCTTCTAGACAGATGCGGAACAATGGGAAGAACTGCTGCTACGACGGTGTCATCCGAAATGCACTCACTTTTCGCCGGCTTTTCCACATCATCAAGGAACTCCACCAGCTGTCCCTGTTGTTCTGAGCATTTCATCATCGACGGTAAGGATATTATTTTGATTTATAAATTTGAGAGTTTGATAGTTTACGACTCAATCTTCAAGTCTTCTCATCATGGAACTTAATCACTGCTGTTACCTTTCGGTGCTTATCTTGAACCAATAACGTTTGAATCCTTTTGTTATCGATTCTGAATTAATTAATGGCTTTCATTTGAATTCTCGTGGTCCTCGAAAGCCACTAATCAAGCAGGTTAATACCTCTCTATAGCCCAGCCCACTTCAACGGATAGGAAAGCCTTCCAACCACATCTTGAATGAAATCTTCGCCGCTGGTTCTAGGTCAAATGCTTAATAGGAGCTTTGAATCGGAAAATGAGCATGTGTCACTCCTTGTACAGATCCCCCTCCTTGTATCATGTACAGCTTTCCACTATGTTTCACCTTTACCATTTAGGTCAATGCAATTCTGCCTTATGTTGTCGAATGGGCCGAATGCGGTGAGTTCACGCGATCGCTACGTGAGTGGCTCTTTGCTCTCTTGCTCATCGTTCAAAAACCCTTATTACCGGACGTCTGTGCTGCCATCCGAGGACTGGCGAATTTGTGCAGGAGCCTCCGGAGTTCTGTCGATATTGAACGGTACTGCTTGAAAATTCACATTGTTAAAGGCTATTGCTTGGAAATTTGCCACTCCAGGAAGGATGAGATCCGCGAACTTTCATGGTTCATTGCGATCGTCAGCGAATACTTTGGCCAGACGGATCTAGCTGATTCATGACAAAAGCGTTTTTTATAGGAAAATTCCACTAATTTCCATTCACCTCCTACTCTCATCTCATTGTCATACATGGAAGCCTTCGAATGCGATTCGAGGCGTTTTTTGACGTTCTGTTGTTTGTTTATTTGAATAGCTCGACAGATTTTCATACATAAACGAGTTTAATGATTATTTAAAAATAGCAGCCATTGCAAGATGATATTCACGACTACAACGAGTTAGTTCGTTGAGATCCTTCGAGTGTGATTCTTTGATACTTGGCAGTTCTTCGAGTAATTTAATAAGCTGAAATTAATTGAATTCAGGATAGTCGATAGTTCCTTCAGTATCCTTTTGGTCATGTTCGTGGAAGGAATCGTAACGGAACATTCCACTCGCTTATTGAACCGGTGAGGAATACAGAGATTCTGTACATTTCCCTAATTGTGGCATTGCACTCTGTGTGCGGTAGCTGCTAGCTAGTTGACCCGTACCGCGGCAAATTATTGTTAGTTGACCTGGTAGGTGGCATCGCTCCGCGGCATGCCGCTCTAATATAAGCTTTTTCACGCTTTCGAGTCACACTACTTAGCGAAAAATCTAGGCAGAGGGACGTATCCAAGATTGACGCGTCGCAATCGCGCGTCTTTCTTTCACTTACTATGAACGGGGCTCAGTTTGCAGAGTGATAAGAGGTAATGCTTACCTTATTGCAATGCTCATCGAATACTTCTACAGTCTGTTGGTAAAGTACTGCTCGCCGTTCAATTTGTTCTGTATTCTTCGCCTGTTTCACATCGTGCTTTGCCATGTCCATGTTGGATTTGGCTCTGGACGTATTAATGGAAAAACTTTGATCCCATTTTCCTTCTAGTTTCAAATGATTCCGCTTTCTTGTACGTCAAAGGCCAGCTATACCTAGTTCTATGCGATGCTGAGTAAGTTACAAAAAAGGATGTCTCACTGTTTGCCTTATTAGGAAATCCTCTTTTCGAGTATCAGAGTGACTTACTTGTTGAATTGTTCACGATTTTCAACGAGTGTTTTATATTCGAGTGAGTCGAAGCGACGTAAATGCCGGATACATGCCCGCTTCTTTATCTAAAAACGTTATTAATAGGACCTCAGTTTGGGGATGGGAATGTCAATGAGCTGGGTTTAAGTGGGGATCTTTGAACAGTTCCAGAGTGGAATTAATGAACAATCATCTCTACCAAACCCCTTTGCGAGTCGCATGTGTTGAGGATTTTTTGAGATTACCCGTTTCTCCATCTAGGTTCTTTACGAGCTCTATTCGAAGGTTGAGGGGAGAAACTTGGTTCGTTCGAATTCTCGGTGAAAAAAGCTGCTTCGGGAATATTTTAAAAGTGATCGGTGAGCTGGCACTTATTCCCGGGGTGTTGCATGAGCCAACACAGTACTTACCTGATAGTCCCTCTTGCAGTTTGCTGCCTTTTCCAAAATACCGCAAATTTTAACAACTTTTTCGGCTTTGTCTGGAGGTAGAAATTGCTAGAAAGTCTCCTGTCATTTGGCGGTCGCTATCCAATAGTTAAGCTCGCTACTTACTTGAAATGCCTCCAGTGCTTTTCTGACTTTATCCAAGGGGTCTTCATCCTTTGGACATTCGACTCGCTGAAAGACATGGAACTTGTGGTGTGGAGTAGCTCACAGTTTAAATCCCTTCTTTTCACACCTCTTTAATCAGCTTTGGGTAGGAGCATTTTATTTATTTGATCAGTTGCCCCTTTTAGTTTTGAAAGGAACATCAGCTAAAGGTGATATAGTGCCATGTAGCGTTGCTGTCACGCACGTATAAAGGATTTGGCTAGGGTTAGCCTTGATTTTCGTCCTTCGGAACCACTTAGCTGCTCCCGAACCTGTGTGGGAAGTCCTGGTAACACTCTCTTTTATAGAGAAGATTGTCTCTGTTGTGCCCAGGCTTCAAAGTTTTGTTTTGGTTAACTCCCTCGACAACTTTGGGGTTCTCTGTGCTCTGTCTACAACTAGGAATGGAACCCTGAGCGGTGCGCTTGTGTGGCAGTATGGGTCTGACGTGATCATTAGCACGAAAGTTTGCCAAGGAAATATCTTTTTATGTCTTAAACACTCCGGAGTTGCCTCTGCCTTTCTGGCAGGAAGTTCTTTTTGAGTTATTCGACGTGAAGGATTCCCGAGACTATATAGACCACCGCTCTGGCCTACAACGAGTGTCCCTCCGTGGTATTTGGTTTTGGCACTAGGGTTCATGATTCACGCTCGCTGACGGAGTATTAATCTCCCATTTCTGTTTTACCTTGTCTAGGGAATTTGTAGCATTGTTTCTTCCCTAGTCTATTGAGTAATGTTGGCTATGTTCAAATTGGGCAGTGCCCAGCGCTCAGGAAGTCCGTTAAAGCAGGACGATTCGAGAAAACGAGAAGGCTGGGCCGAATTGAGGGCACATCTAGGAGTGTAGGGCCCATTTGAGGGGTAGTACCTTTTTGTACCTGCATAATATGAAATATGGTTCGGAGAGGGATGTATCCCTTTGATAACTTGAATTGCATTTTATGGGCGATTGCTCCATTCACAGTCGTACAACTGCTATCACTAACTAGATCGACGGATTATATTACCAAACAATCCAAATATGGGAACGGCAGATGGTGAAATGGATTCCCCAAGTCCGTATGGGAGATATAGCTCAGGCTTTACATTACCATCTCATCTGACAGTGCGTTGATCGAAACTGAGTAGTACAGTATCCTCCAGCTTTGATAGCAGTTGACCTCTATGTAATGATACCGTAACAGCCTTACTCCTGTCGAAAGAACAGTTGGATCTGGTTGGTTAGCGGCTTCCAAGAGATTTACAAGTTTCAGAACTGAATCGTGGTAGGTGTCGTATCGTTGCATGTCCTGTAAATAAATCTGTAATTGTAGAATCGTAAATAATCGTTGAATTTCAAGTACCAGACATTTGAGGAACCGTCCACTCCTTACAAAAAAGTGCAGTATCAACTTTAGCATGCAAAGTCGATAGAACCAGTCAGTGACCTGCTTTATTGAAACCTGCACCTTGATAAAGGGCTTCACCTGCTACCCCTAGTAGAATTGTAAATTTGTGGACCGCGTTTGTCATTGTACAGCAGCACACAATTAGGAAGTCCGTGTAGTGTTTGAGATACCTATTGATTGCTCGAGGCTTTATCATTTGCGCTTCGAGAGGACCGGAAATCATGAGCATTATCGAAAGGGATCAGGTGGAGATGCTTCCTTTCCTCTTGCCCTCTCCTTTCCGTACGATGGACACTATCATGAAGTGCTTCCTAACTGTTATCTTTATGTTCTGGAAAACTACACACATCTGATCCCTTCCTCCGGTCCTTATACTTTTCAGCGCAGCGCGAAGTATAAACGCACCATCATACACTACGACTTACATGGTTAAATTCCGGTGTCATCTGTGTCTCTTCAACATTGCCTACTTTTTCTTTGATTTTGAATAAGAATCTTCGACGAAAATTGAAACCTGAAATCACTCCCATCAAAATCACCTTCAATCCTGTGTTTACACAATCAAGGCTTTCCAATAGATGCGGTTCAGGTTCCAATACTATAACCAGTGAAATACGAGATGAACTGACCATTTCCTTCAGCCATTATGATTTGTGGCTGATTGTTGTGAAGTACTAGGAGAGAATGAACTTTACCAGCAGGGATGGAAGGGGATGATCGATATGTATGATACATGATTACATGATATGAAGAGCTGATAAATCAGCTCATTTCAAAGGCACGGTATTCGAATATCGGCTTCTTCAGCCATCAACTGACACTTACCGTAGTTGTGGGTAGTAGTTGAATTAAGGGAATCTCCGGAAAATTGTCCACTTTGAAAATGCTAGTGTAAGTATAACGATAATAGAGGCGCAGCACACAAATCCGACTGTAGCCAATATACTGATGGTCTTGACTGAAAATGGGAATTCTATTGAACCCACAAAATCGATCGTGCATAGCATAAGATCAAAATTTCAGAATAAATTCTCAATTGTACCAGTTTTTTTCAGAAAAAAGCACAATTTTCAATGCAGTCCGTACTAAACTGTTCATCAGGTCGAAAATTACGCTCTGCTCCTGTGGAAGACCCTCCTGCTTCCCTTGGTGGAGTCGAAGTCCATGAAGGCCGTCGTCAGCATCGAGCGATTCTGATCGGGAGATCAGCCAGCAAGGGCCTATGCCCATCAATCACCTCCACCCTCTTCGATTATCTGTCCTCCAAATATAGCTGAAGGAATCGATACAGCACAAACTGCCGTCGAATCGTAGTGGATGAAAAGTACGGTAGGTGTAATTTTGTAGTGATGAACATGGAAATTGATTGTTTCTGTGGTGTTTCAGGCTGACAGGTGGCTACCAGGTGCCCGGTTTTACTATGAATATCCATCCATCTTACTAAGCATATGTTACGGAACTGAGGGATTTTTGTTGACATGAATGTTATCGAGACAATCATGGTAAGTTCTGATGTTTTCTAAAATTCATTTCGACAAATTTCCATGAAATATTCTGGGGCGATTGACCTATCGTGCCAAAACTCACATTTCTAAACATTTCTTTCAAAACTGATGGTGAGTATGGTAAACGGTCAAGTGCCTATAATCGCTTTGCTGGGATGCGCCATGCTGTCGGCTTCTGTCCAGTGAAAAAATGGATATTAATTTCACTACTGGTAGTGGTTTGCAAGTGTCAATTGACATATGTCAGCCAGTCATTCAGTTCGGTTCCAGAAAATTCTCGTACCAGTTAGTAGGTGACCACTAGAGAAATGGGAGGCGCTGTGAGTCGAATCGAGTTTCATATCAGATCAACCACTTTTCATCCACAGGCGGTATGGTAAAGCGGCTTATAGAACTACTTTACCTTCATTCCCCCAATAATCTCATTTATGACTCAATACAATAATTATAATAGTTTTATTCATAGTTTCATAGTTCTCATGTACATCTTGGCTTTCACAAAAATAAAATACAGTAATCCACGTTTTCTTCATGGGAATTCGAAAACGGATTAGGAGAACATATTATTGCAAAGCAACAATCGATAAAATATGAGCATAAAAGTAAGTATGTAGTAAGTAAGTAATTATGCACACTGCGTCAAAAATCCTTGAAGAAAACACTTCGAGAACAAGCGATGAGCAAAAAAACGGGGATCAGACAAGACCAAGAGAGGAAGAGTTAAAGATTGGCACCTCACGGAATACTCTCACGTCGAAGAGTCCGTTGAACCACTTGAAAACGAGTCCAATCAATACAGAAGATAGATTTTGTCATTCGAATTAGATATTTGAGAGTCCAGACTTGAATCATGTATCAAAAAGTAGTGAGTTAGACCACCCGCATTGTCTTGCGTATGCTGGCAGAAAATTTCGGTTTGAATTAATAATAGCCACAATACGTGCAAAGAAAGCGCGCGGTCGCAGAGCGGCAGAGTCACGATTCAGTGGGAATAGGTCCTACTTTGCGTAGAAGGATCATAAAAATGAGATAAGCAGATGCAATCTCCAGAATAGAAGGTTGCTGAGAAATATCTGATTTGAACTGTCTGAAGCGGTGTGAGATCATCCGACAAGACGTCGAGAATTCACAGTGAGGCAATGCAAGAGCTGTTTTGAAAGAGAATTTGAATGGGATTGTAGGGAAAATGGGTTTGGGGTGTAACACGGACTGTTACCTAGAGAATCCTATCTGGGTTATCTGAGTTTGGTTCGGTTGACCGACTAAAAAGTGAGCTGCTACCTTTCATGATAAAAAAATTGGTGCATTCCAAGTTCACCAAATAAAAATTGTAAAGTGGCAGTAGCCCCGATTTGGTTAGGCAAACACATGGAATCAAGCATTTTCAGAAAATTCAGCCAGAAACAAATTCACTCAGGTCGCTAACCCTTATCAAGACTTCAGATAGAGAGGAGAGGCGTAGTTTCTGGATATTTGAAGGCTTCCAGAAGGCCAACACAGGAGGCAAACTATGAAGAGACTTTAAAAGGAGGCTTACGTGCATGGGATCAAATGTGATATGTACAAAAATGGACTAGAAGTACCGACAAAATAGAATTGGTTCAACTGTTTTCTCAGACAGACGACTGGTGATAAGAGGGAACACTCGTCACTGTGTACTCGACTGGAGTGGTCTGGATATAGCCGGATGGTCCCTGAAATGGCTACCATTTACCCGAACATTAAGCTTTTGGGGGAAGAAACTTGAATTAACAATAAACTGGTCAATTAATAATAAAACACGAAATCTATCAAGAATTTTCACTAGAAACTCGACTAGAACATATTTTGGATATCCTAACAAAAATAGTTCAGATCGTACTTTGGTTCTAGATTATATATTTTAGTTTTCATTCTGTTTGCTTTCAATAATATAGTGAAGGTATTTTCTATGGCAAAGTTGGAGTTGCGCAACTTTATACGGTCATGCGACTCGCTTAAACGCGAAATAAATAGTTCATGATGATTGCTTTATGTTTCTCTTTCCCGAGATTTCCCTCCCACGAAGGAGCAACGCGGAGCAACTTAAGGACCCTCGGGTCTCCTTTTAAGAGAGTAAAATAGAACTTTGCACAGCCGTGTACCCCGCTATTTTTGCTCCTTCCCTATTAGCCGCTTGAGGGGAGGTAGTACACGGGTGTTCGGGTAAACTATCGGGAAACCTGATTCTTCCAAGTTATTTTTTCTATTCTGTACTGGGACAGAGGTTGCTTAACTTTATCGAGTTCAAAAGTGTGTTCGATCCCTTCACCACAAATGCGGAATCCCCCTCTCAATCATGGTCACGAACATCTCCCATTCGGGAACAACATCTTATAAACTCTCTGATTACTACGAATAGCTCAATTTTCTAATTATCTCAACTTCAGATTTACTTCAAAGTTATGATTTCTTGGGATTCTTCTCGGAGTTAAATATTGTGGTGATCGTTATATGAAACCAGTTCGAATCAAAGTACCTGAGTGTAGATGACATCGGGTTGGAGTGGCCGATAGTGCACACTCGGTCCGAACTCCTCGACTCGGGCCGGCGTGACGAGCGGCACCTGTAATGCGTGACTTTTCAGCGCTGTCTCAATAAAGCATTTCCCGTTCGAGTGACCCTAATAGCGCTTCTGAAGGGGGCTTTCTTACCAGGTATCATCATTCAGGACAGCAGCTTCTGTTTTGCCTACTACTGAGGATTGGTGCCTTTCAATAAGAATCCTAATGGTTCGACTGACTACTCAGGTGGAAAGAATTTCCTAGAATGACCAATTCTACCCAACCGTAGGGTCAAAAAAGATGAGAATATTTTGCGAAAAACCTGCTTTTTCAAAGATCACCCCAGAGATTGAATTCCGTGTCGAACCTCTTTCAAATCAGTCAACCCTTTTGATCTTCTCTATTGGGTAGGATAAAGTGAAGTGTGTTGCAGTCGAATTTACAATACCTGCACCACGATTTCCGATGAAATTCGGATGCTTGGCGCAACTAGAAGCAGGATTAACCAAGGGCTAGCGCTTTAAATTTTTGTCATTTTGTTGTTTTGCGATCAAAGCACGAGTCTTACTCGCGGACGTGAAATTAAGGGAGTGGAGCAGCCATGCAGCCTACAGCTTCGGTTTTTCTATCAAAATAACCGTAACTGGAGGTTACCTGTGTTGAGTATTGTGGTCGTGATACGTACTGAGTAGATGGCTCTGCTTGTGATTGAACAACGGTTGTACGTGGAGCAAAGCTACAATCAAAAAGTTTTGGAAACCTTTGGCAACTTATTTATAAGGATTAGTAATTGAGAAAACTGATTTTCTGAAAAGTTCTGGAAGTTAGTTAACTTACTCGTAACTCTGCACAGGGGTGGGTGCAGTCAGCACAGCAGTGGTGGTGGTGGGTGCTTCACGATATGGTGCAGTGTAGGTTGGCGCCTGAGGTGGTGGCCAAGCCGCCGATGAGTTCCGTCCCGAATGGAGCCGTTTCTTTTCACTGTCTCGCATCTGAGAATGAACTGTCTTTAGAATTAGTTTACTGACATTTGAGCAAACCCTCAGAGAAGCTATTCGTCTGAACTCAACTCAACATGGGCTATGTACATAGTTGAATCTCATGCAAGCGGCTACGTACGTACTCGATTGGGAAAACTAATCGTCATCCTTTAATTCTGAGAGCTCCATTTCCGATAAGTCCTCAGTGAATTCTACAGAGCAGTCTGCATAAATCAATTCCATGTAGATTATTGGGAGGGTGGCAATTAAATGGAAATGATCTCTCTCCCTTCCCAGCTGAGCAAATGTATTAATTGTTGTTGTGTTATTGTTCATTATTATTTTCGAATTTGCTTTAAACTTCCAAAAATACTTTCTAAACATCAGCACTAGCTGCTTTTTCGCATATCAGCAAATCTTGTAGGACCTTTCTCATTAATCGGCTTCCTATGGTACACTTGAAGTAGGACTCCATGGGAATCCTATTCTGTTTATTTTGAAAGAAAAATTCGATGGATAAACACTGTAATTTTTATTCAAAATCGCAACCATATAGCATTAGAACCGTATTTTTTGACTATGTAAGTTGACTATGGGTGAAACCCGTGATCCACGTTGAACTTCTCTTGTGGGTTAGTCATATGGTTCCATTTTGCAAGGTGCTGCCCTCCCACCCAGATCTTCACGTCCCCCTTCACGTTTACATCGTGACCAAAAGTCTTGCAATCTGATATGATAGGTCGAACTTGAACTTGCAGCAATCACAGTAGCACTAACATGGCTAACTGAATGGAAAACTTATTATAAATAAACTTCAAAAATCTAGAACAAATCGCCCTTTTGAAATGTCGACAGATGGGAGCTTCTACATTTGCGTTTTACCCCGTCCCCCTATTTCTTTCACCATATTCTCGTAGACAATCTTATTTGAAATGTTTGCGGTGGTTCGTTTTGACTGTTCCCCTATTAACTGGCTTTTACCTTGTTACCTTCACTTTCACTCTTGAGTTCTGTCACCTACATGGTGTCAGCGTGAATGTACTTTTTATAGAAGCCTAATTCATAAAACCATTCAAAGCGAAAGGTTTTCCTCCCAAGCTGATGTACTTCTATTCCCATGAGAATGCTCTCCGTTCCTGTTCTGCATGCGCGTCCTAAGGAAGGATCAGAACTCCACAATGGCGCTGGAAGGACATCATCGTGGCGATTTGGAGAATGGCCGCGGAGACGGCGAACGATGGTCGACGGGATGTTGTTTGGCTGCTAAGCAAATAGTGATGGTCCTTCGTGTCCCTGCCGCTCTTACTATACGACCCATGGCTTTTATCACACCAATCACTCAAATTCTTACTGCCATTCTGATAACGCAGAAAAGTAAGTGCAGGACAGTGGGGGAGGGGGGGGGGGGCATAGAAAGATAGAATGATATGTTGATTCGAAAAAGTAAAGAATATGGGACAGACACTTATGAGTTGGTAATAAAAAAACCCAGGTAGGTGATGGTAGAGGTGACAGGTCAAAAAGAAACCATTGTGAACTAGTATTTCCATTTTTATATTACTAATTTTAATCTAATCTTACTAACTTACTAATCTTAATTATTACTAATTTATATTACTAGTTCTTAGTGAAATTGCACCTACAGCTACTGAAAAATTGACTAAATCCGTGGGCCTGGATGGCAGACTGGACAGATCTAACAAGTCTTCAACGGAGTTGATCTAAAGATAAATAAATCCTTGAAAAATTTCAAGACTCAAGCTATTGTATTGCTATTTGCATACATTTTTTCATGAATGATTGATGAAAAGTCATTCGTTTTGATATGTCCCCACAGAACGATTTTCTTATTGGAGGCACTTGATTTTGGGCCTAATCCGCCTTTGCAGGAAACAAAAGTGTCCAATTCACCACTTTCACCCTCCCCGAGGAGTCCCGTGCCAATGAACTGATCCCGGAAGGATGAAAGGTTTGGTGGGAATGGGGGGCAGGCGTACACTTACATATGTGTTGATAAACGGACTCGCACTCAAGACATTGAACCAGGTATTGGTGGATGAGATGACTGTGGAGGCTTTTTTGGAGAGCAATATATCCTCTTGGCTACTACTTACTTTCCTCTTTACACTTCTTTACTTCTAAACAGTAGCCTGCCTTCGTGATGGTTTTTTGCTAATGGAAAAAAGAAAGCAACCTTTCGAACCCAAAGGAGTCGATACTGACCGTTGATCGATAGCGTAACAGTCATGTGCTCGCGTTGGCAAATATTTTCCTCTGACTCAATAGTAGTATCACCTAGAGGGTTGGGTGTAAACAGAACTTTTTCAGCCATAAATAGACCAGCTTCGTTCCGACGGTAAGTAAATGGGCTCCCCGGATCAGTACCAAAAAACAGTACCTTTGGGGATGTCAATTTACTGGTGTTCATATCAGGTAACGTAAAATTCCTTCTGACTGATTGATGTAACTTTCACTCACCAGTAAAACAAAGAAAGTGTCAAAGCTAGCAAAGCACGCTAGATATTGCCCGTTAGCTTTTCGAATTCTTGAAATGTTGGTAAAGGGAATCTTCGAAGGTCTTGTCTATCATGCCAACTTTACATAGCTCCCGAACTACCACTTCGGTTCATCAGAAAACGAAAAAGGTTGAGGGTAAAATCTTTGGCGTGATCCTTCCCTTTTTTGGCATGCACCACTACATTTGACTTTGATTCGGAATTGTGACTACATTTCAAAGCATCTGTGGTCTATACAATGACTTGCGCTGACCAGCCGATGTACAAGTCAGTTCTTCTTTTCTCCCAAACAAACCACCAGCCATCCCTGGAGAGATGAAAGACTTTGTTGGGCAGGGCGAGTATCGATTCAGTATCCGATTCTTGAACCATGCGCGTGACAGTGATAGCTCCCCACCCCTCTTTTAGATAGACTTTTGCCACTACATGAGTAACGAATTGATTGAATTTGATTATGGACCTTCTCAGTAAGACTCGAAGCATTCTTCCGCTGGGCCCCTACCCCTTTCGTCTTATGAACATCATAGTTCACAGGCAGCGTTTGAACCCTTACCCTTGCAACCAGTGGACTTCGTCTTACGCCATCGTCACCAATGGCTACCGTTTACTTACAGCTTATAAACGGCTCGATAATGGTATTTACTCTAAACTGTTTGTTTTCGGACGCCATTGACGCATAATTCAAGCTATGAGCGCAGGTAACAGTGATGATCATCACTTTCCATTATCAAAAACTACAGAGGTGATACAAAGTATTAATTGCTAGTACAGTTAAAATTCCGACCCCGTCCATAAGCTCTATTCTCTCAAAGTAACATTTCAATCCCAAGGATATGGCTGATGGGGCGTTTCAATGCTCATAGAAAGCCCATGTGGTTTGTCAGTAGAGAAAAATTCAAAGAATGTGTAAAAGTTTTGCGATATCATGTTCTAATGTGGACTTTCGTTCAAGAAGAATGCAAGGGAGAAGGGATTCGGACGAGTTCGTGCTTGTTCGTACCATCTTACATTCCACCTTTAACGCCACTTTCGTTGTTACAGTTTTGATGATATCGGATCGCAATGTGTTCGGTTGGTAACATTGATTATCGTGTAGGCACATTAATCCGGGGGCGGAGCTACCAAAAGGGGCGTTGCTGTCGAACTTCTTGGCTAAATCACACCGTCTAGGGCAAACTTCGTACCCTCTAACACCTTGGCGTTGTTTTGGCAGCCTATCACCGTACTAGTCCGCCCACGATTTAGTTGTATTCAGGATGGAGGACGTGATCAACGCTTTTTACCAGCCATTACCACTCATTATCTTTTTCTATTACCTATCATCTTTCCTCCCCTACTATTAATGATTGCTCAAGCGTTCCATTATCGTGAGCAAGGGGACCGGATTGTTTCAGGGGTTCAACATACTACTGTCCATTATCTGGTTTTATCACTTGCTATCATTACCATGCACCAAACTCCAAGGTCTCTATTCCGCCAGCTCTATTCTGTGTAAATTATCAACCTTTACGAGGCACACGATGAATTAGATCAATCATTCGCAAATCATATACATACTATTGGGTAGATATTATAGTAATTTTTATTATTTTCTTATCCTTCCCACGTATTTGGTTATGCCTTACGCTTTACGCTGCTTACGGGGACCAAAAAGTAGGTTCGAAAGCATACCAAATACGAAGGAAATGGAAAAAGCTAATTTGTAAGTTGAAAATTGTAACTCACGTTGTTTACACAGACGAAGTAGATGCCTCCGACGACGAGGGCAAGTAGAAGTAGACCGCCAAGTAAAATGGCAAAAATGACAGCCACCTGAAACGACGTGCTGTAGTCGCGCATAGTAGGGAATGGCCACGGCCACACACATCAGACATGACATCGGATATGATGAATCGATGGGAGGTCCACAGATGGCATTATGAGAAATTCAATCCGACCCACCTGATAGTTGTAGTGTTGCGTCATCGTTGTGTAGGGATTGAATCTGAAAGCAAAAAGGATTGGCCAGGAGGTTGAGGAAGTAGGGGACTTAGAAACGGCAGAATAAAGGACATTGCGCAGTTCGAAGGACAGAGATTAAGGCATCCGTATGGGGACTAATATGTGGAGGATCCGAAGAAACGAGGAAGAAAAGAGCTATCGTTCGAATGAATGGGTTACAATTCAATCAGTTTTAGTTTTGGGGATTTTCGAGTTGAAAAAAATTCGATGTTCAGAGCGTTCAGTACAATTTTTCTGAAAATTCACTCTTTTTGTACAGCTAATTCGTTTTGAAATCAAAAAGGTATGGTCTGGAAGAAAAAAAAAAAGAGAAGAAAAAAAGAAAAAGAAAACAAACAGATGAACATCATTTCAATGGCTGCAATTAATATACTGATCGAAGAAATTCCTTACCATGAATAATATAATTACTAAAAGTTGTACATGGTCGCATCGGGAAAGCATTAAAATGAAATAAGTTGATGTCGTCGCGATTCTATCCAGGACATGGTGGCAATAATCGCATTTTCGCGACAAAATTCACGTTCTAAACTGTGAAAGTTCGAGAAAAAGTGGTAAAATTTCAGGTGGGTCTCGGTGAAGCGGTAAGGAAAGTAGTGGGAAATCGATCGGGTTCGGTTAGGCAACCGGGCAAAGATAAGGTAATCAGTCAAGAAATGCTTGAAAAATGGTGCCTGATCGTTCCAGGGTTACGAATAAGCAATATGTTTGACTATCGATCGGTGGGTTGGAAAAAAGTCGGTTTTGTGGATTCCACGACAACATATCGATAGTAATGGCCTATGGACAGCAAAAACACAAGGTAATATTTTCGAACCTTCCAAAGTAAGGAGCAAGAAATGATGTTCTCCTAACCATTTTATGGACTACTTTGGTCATATATTGACTAAGAGGTAAAAAAAAAGGAAAGTCAATCGAAAGCGTCCTAAGCAAATACAGAGCAGTCGATACATCTACGGTTTTTACAAAAAAGTTCAGTTCCTAAAGGGAACTAAAACATTTCAAATTGCCTTGTACATCAACGATTAATCTTAGTCAGAAGCTTTTTCATAAGCCCCTTTTACTAAGTCATTACTGTTACTATCATCTAAATACTGTTGTCCATAGTTATGCGACCAGGCGATACCGTAGTATGCTTGAAGGTACAGTAAGAAACGATAATAAATCTCAAAGATACATTTGCCAGGAATTCCTGAACTGGAAGTCTGAGGTCGACCTTGAGTGGCTCGATCGGATATGAGATCGAGCTCAAATTTCACTCAAGTAAACATTTGTTACAACATAAAAGTTAATGGCTCGAAATATTCAGTGGTTCGAAAAATAAATAAAAACTGGAAAAAATACAAATTGAACGAGAATTTTCATCAAGCTCCTTATGCGATTCGTATGTTTTCAAAAGCTGATCAAAGGGCGAAAGAAATGATTGTCTCAATAATTATTGATTCCAAGAATATGTTTCTTTCTTATATTTACATCTGACCATGGGAATGGTTCCCTACATGAGAATACCGTAATCGAAGAGGATAGGTGAAAAGTAACCGTAGGTCTAGAAAATGCCGGTACCCAGTGAGTCGTCAATTGACTACTTCTACGTAGCTGTAACTAGTTGGTAGAGGATTCTGAAGTAGAGCTTAATCGAATGTTGACTTCTTGTATGAAGCATTGGGGGTCGTGATTTGGAGTGGAGAGGGGTTGAGTAGCAGCCGTAGGGAGGCAGGAGGCGCGCGAGCGGCTGAAAGACAACTCAAACACGCACACACACACCCAGAACTCGCAGGGCAAACACTAAACATAAGCGCGGGGGCCACCTCGAGCCTGAACCCCCCGCCCGCCCCGAATTACAAGGGCCATGATTCGAATAAATAATGGACGAATGGACATCTACCTGACCACCTGACAGCTGTTCAGGACTCTATGCCTAGAGGGCAAACAAATAGCTCACTAAGGCGAAACAGCTGAGGCGTTACTGTACCCAGAGAGAAGTTGTCTTTTGTACACCGAGGCATTCTTGTGCACATAGAGAAACTCTAGAAGCTGAAGAGAAAATGAACGTTCTAGTTAAGGTGCGCCACTAAATAGGCTCTGAAAGTTTTTAGGAGCATATGAGTAAACATTCCACACAGTGTTACCAATAATAGTGTTCTTTGGCGTTGATCAAGCCCGTCTCGGGATGCACCCACGCATCGTCTCCCATTCAATTTTGACGTGGTATTTAAATCCATGCCAGGACTCTAGGGATCCAACCGAAGGACGAGATAGCACTGTGACCCTACCTAAAGAGTTTGTTAGCACCACACTGGCCCGCAGAGGTCAAAGGTAGGATCACCAGACAGTGCCTTCAATGAAGAATCAATTTACATGATCACAGGTTTTATTTGAATTTTTACAGAAATAAACACAAATAAGTAAAAAAAATGCTGATTGCGATACAAGGGTGACTTTAAAGTTGCCAAAATTCGAACCCCGGATCATTGGCGTAGTAGTGCACCCTTGGAAGTGTTCCACGCCGCCTCTATCACGACTTTGAAACATCTCACATATTTAAAGCATTGAGGTTTACTAATTTTCAATTAAATGTTTTCATAATTTTAGTGAGTCCAAAAGTGGATATAACTCTAATTTTTAACGACTTTTTACAACTTTCCTGCCACTAAAACGCCGTTTGGCTCATCAGGTATTGAAGGTATTCATGTTCATGTATAGGATAAGGCTTTGCTTTGATCGAGTACTATATTGAGATGAACTGAGAAGGGATGGCTTCTGGCTCTATCAGCCGATTTCTATTTGGATTTTCCTCCATAGAGGAGAATCTCTGAGTGTAGTGCAGTTGGATAGGCTAGGCTGACCCCTTGGTCAAGAGCAACTAATTAAATATGCATCTAACAAAAGAAAAGGGGCGCTTTCAGTAACCAAGAGAATCATCGTCGAAGTGGGTTGCTACTAAATCCTGATTCAAATTCTCTTGAGTTCCTGTTCCGAACTGGTTTTTTTTTCAAGCTTGAGCTCACTTGTCCTTCTATGTTCCTAATGCTCCTATCCTTTGCCATCACCTATTAATGATAGCACCCCCGGTTACACATTGAGCCACAGCTAATGCACTTTTTATCATATCAGATACTGTAGAGGAACAGTGAGAAAAGGTTAAAGTGTAATGAGGTGGCTGGTTCTTGACGGATCCTATACCCCTCGGTGAAATTAGCCGACCCAAGGCAGTAAGATCCGATCCGGCTTTCTCTACTAAAGCATGCGCACGAAGCCACTGGTCTCTTCGCTCACTAGGTCCTTGGCCCTTGCAAATTGGGCCCCAGGTTGCCCGTTGAACACACTCGATCCTATCTGAATCAGCGCTGACATGGAGTATTGTGTTTGGATTCGTATGAGTAAGCAACTCCATTCAGGGGAGCCTTTCGCCCCATTGAAGTAATTCCAGTCTAGCAAAGAAACTGTGTAGTAGTAAGGTGCGTTCCATAGAATGGCTCAGAAGAAGGGAATCCTGATCGTAGACACTCGAGCTCAAGGCTTGCTCACCTTTCCTTTTTTGTATGAGTCATAGACGGGTCCAGCTGTTGTCAACGGTCACCACACTAACATTCTTCCACCCATTCCTCGTAAAACTAAAGTTATACTTCGAAGTCAACCACCTATCTTATCAGGGGCTGGTAGTGGGGTTACATCACCTTACAGGAGGTACTGATCTTAGCAATCTCACGAATCTGCATGAAGTACTTTTCCGGCTCAATACACCCCCAACTCCCCCATCCGCCTCTCACAGCGGGAATTCCCAACACCATAAATCCCATTTCAGATGTGAATGCTGAATTGCTCAAAGTGATGAAAAAGTTACTCCAATAGGCTATTATCAAATTTAAAAATGCAAATGAAAGTTAAAGTTTAAAAGCCTAATAGCCAACAGGGTCTTGGTATTGTGAGGGAATAGGGACCCGTGACACCGTTTTCAGAAAGAACAGGAATGGGTACGATTCCGGTCAGTAGCCAAAGTTGTGCCCATAACTTTGCATACCTGTGAGCCTTCTCCATTGTGATTTGCAACGACAAAAAAACAACAGTCAACAAAAAAAAACAGCAGATCAAAACAAAATAGGAGAGGAATTCAGTAAAAGCATAGGAGTTGTATGGCGCCATAGAGGCCACCTGCCGGCGCTCGCTGATAACGCTTACATAACAATGGCGATAGGACGGCAAACACTAACCGCAACACTCATTGTTGTTATGGTGAACCTCGTAGATCTAAAAGGAATGCTAAGATGGGTGTAGGAGGGGGGATTGGTGTGATTATGCTTCCTACAGGTTGAAGTCGAGTCCTTTTTGGACCGAGTGCTATCTTCATTCAGGAATTTAGGAAAAACGCATGATTTCTGAAGGCTATTTGATGTTCAGGTCGAGTCCTATTGGGTATATTCACGCATTTATGTTCACACTTTGTTTACTTATATATTTTTATTTTTATCCTATCATCTGAAACCAAACTAAACAATTTCAAGGTAGATGATGGCTTCATTGTCTGATCTCGCTAGAATGGGGTTTGTGTGCAATGGGCAGAGTAGGTGCCACTCTAACTCGTAAGGTCTAACTAACACTGCAATTTTTACTTCCTTAAACTTATTGAATTTTTCTTTCGTTTATCCTTCCTATATATAAAGCAGTAACTTGGTTTGTCGGTTTGTCGGTATGTCGGTTTGTCTGTATGTCGGTATGTCTGTATGTCGGTTTGTCGGTCTGTCCGTCCGGGTTACTTTGTGATTATGATAAAGGTAGTGATATGGAAAACTTATTCTTCTTATATAAAAAGCAGTCTGTTTGTGGGTAGGCTAATGGAGTAAAGTGAGCACTGCGGAGTGAAGTGAGTAATATGAAGTGAGGTGGGTGATTCAAATTGTGATCTCTACAGTACTGTAATGGCAGTACTTCGACACTGGTTTGTTTATAACTGTTATAACCACAGGAGTGCCATCAAAACAATGGCTCAATAGGAACAAAGTAGAGTAAAAAACAATGGGTTGATGAACCCAATATTTTTAAATTAAAAAAAAATGTTGAAAAACAACTTTTTTGGGATTTTTAATTTTTTAAGGCATACGATTCCTCTCTCATGGAGACGATGAAACTAAATCTTGAGAGCCTAGCCTTCATGAATACGCCATATACTCGTCCCCTATTCAGATCGTAGTGTAATTTGTGTGAGTATTCGGTCTCTACAGTTAAAGAATCTGGTAGTGTTGAGGTTTGGTTCAGCTAGGATTCGATCTATGAAGCGTGCATCTATGGGGATCACTTCTTCCTACATTTTCACATATATCTGACAGAGCTACACAATGGAGATGGAAGGGTAAGATTAAAAATAAATGATGATAAATAAAAAAAATCGATTGCTAGAAGCAAGGGAGCAGGGTTCTTCAACAGTCTGTTCGTGCTAAATTACTCTGGATTGAATTATTGTTCATCCAAACGCTAAATAAGGTGGGAAAGGAGTAGGGGAGAGGGACACACGAACTGTTATTCTTCTTGTTGCGGTCCCACCATCAAATTCCTACCGGCTGCTTCGCAATGTTTTTGATGACCCATGACCATAAGAGAACTCTATGGGAGCTGTAGTGCGATGTCTACTTCTCTCTACTCGAGATAGGGAGCAGGGCGGTGTCCGATTTTTTCTCCTAATTAGGAATATCGAGTTTTCTAGTGGCTTTGGAAATGTGCGAGAATATTTTGGGCGCAAATTTTTGAGTGGAACATTCGTGAAGCTTTTAATGTTGAGGTTTTTAAGCAATAGATCTTATTGTGAATCATAATTAATCAATAATTATTTCAAAATTAAAACTATCCAATTAGTATTGAACGTAGTTACTTAAATTAACATTGGACTCGAAAAGCTTGTACAGATCTGAAGGAGAGTGAAGATGGACAGTCGTTGGCCTGGCTGCATTTAAATGCTGTCCATCGGGCTATCTGGCCCGTTAATCGGAAAATTCGGAGAAGAGGTAGATAGAGAAGGTGTGATTGTCCTTAGGTGACAAAAATAGAAATTAGCTGATCGAGCAGTTGGTTTAACGGCGATTTGGTAATCTCCAGACTTTACGATAACAGAGTGTTTGAAGTATTATGGCACCTAATTTTAGCCTTCCGTAATTCTAGCTTCGTAAATAGCCGTGGGCTGATTCTGCTGTGGTCACAGTTTGGGATCGTAGTGGGAAGGAAAGGCTTCAGCAAGAGCTAGGTCACCATCCGATTCTGCACCATGATCGTTTAAGGTATTCAAACCTTTTCACCCCACTGTAGAGTAACAGGTACAAGAAGGTGGAACTTGACTCAGGCTAGAGCCCCGTTATTGAGTTTGAGTTGCAGTAGAGTTCTGTACGCTTTCGAACGTTCTTGCTCATTTGCATGAAAGCGTAACAGATGGCTGTTTCCGGAAGAATGCGTCTTCAAAACCCTAAGAATGAAACATCATGCTAACGTCCCCTTAGATAAGTGGTATGGCACCAGCTTAGTGGCACATGCACTCTTTAGATTGAGCCTGAACGTCACTGAGACATCCAAAAGGAAATGAGCGATAGTACGGTAACATGTATAGAAATCGGCGGACAAAAAAAAATTGTAAATCATGCCGTTATCTCTTATACATGGAGCGAGGGGGCACAATCTATTAGAATATCCTTTGCCCTTTTGATGACCTTCAACTATGGAGAACAGAGAAGCTGGACATGTGCCTGAAAAGTCTTTCCTCATGGGCTGGCTCAGAGCAACGGAAAGAGAAGAAATCACGACACGACGGTGACTCGTCATCGATTCGCATCGGAATCGTTTCGTTGCCTTTGTGATTATGAATCACCTTGGCAAAGACATGAAAGGCAAGCTGAACCTTTGATCCGTGGGTAGACATCAGGAATAACCAAAGAGGACATTCTCCGTCTGCCAAGGCTAAGGCTACAGTTCCGATTGGAAACTATAAAATGGCCATAACATGGTATGATGAAGCTGAGTCATCACTCTTGGCTAATATCGCATTCCAATGCACGTCCGGTGTGAACGCTGTCAGCAACACAGAATTTCAACCATCCATAGCGTAATCGAAGCCACACCTTCGCCACGGAAGAAGCGGCAACAGTACAATAATACAGGGTTTTGACTGTTTATTCATACTCTTAACGCCAAGGGCCGTAATGTCAAGCTGCGACCACTACTAGTCTGGCTCCTCGCCAACTCCTGAAATAATTCCAAATTGCTACACTAGCAAGTGTGGGGGTGAATGGCATCCACGAAATGGTTCTGTCAGCATGGCGCTAACCGTGTTTCCCCTCCGAATGAGTGGTGGTGGGGGGGGGGGGGGGGACGGGAGAATTTGACCTGATAATTATGTGGGTAACACTTCATATTCATAATTTTCCGTAATTTATCGAGTCTAAACGATCCCCTCACCTTATAGGTGATGTTCAGATGACATAAGATTGTCTGAGCTCGGCACCACGGTGCAATATTTTTACATTGCAGCGTGCTGATGAGAGGGTGTTTCGTAAAGCAGGAGTATGGCTAGGTAATCATAAGCTTTATATTATTACAATGTTAAAAAAATCGTTTTGCCGTCTAATATGCATATTATAAGTTTATTTCATAATCAGAAGGGAGATGTATTGATTGAACATTACCAAAACGACATCGGACGACCACTGAAGTCAACGGTTATAGCATTCTGAACCTCCTGGCTGTAGCTTCAGAATAAGGGAATATCGTGCAAAGTAGTACTTCGGCTAAACGACTTCAAAACTTAGTTCGGGACAGTGGGAGAGGTATTTTTGTCGGTTACAAACAAGCACAATGCTATATGGTGGAAGTTTAAGCAATGGACAGAACTAGTTCAGTTTGTTCGGAAAGGATCGGTTCAGTTTTTTTTAACTGGAATCGTTATGCTAACATTGAGCGGAACTGGAATCTTATCAAACAAGGAGAACTGGTATTCCTACGTGTAAGGGGTGTGGAGTTGAAAGCAATGAGCCAACCCACTATCAGCCACGTCAATTCGCACTCATTCATGGGCCCCTTCTCTCTTTTTTTCAAACCAACATAGCGCCTAGATTGACATCGCTTATAGCTATACACAATCCTTTGAAAAGTTATTTTTTGCTGTAATAATAGAACCACGTTGAAACAATCCCGTATTATCTTTTGGTTGCCTAGCGAAAAGGTTGCTGCCCTTAGCGTCTAGTTTATTCAAGTCACAGACAGTAGTATTACAGTAATACGCTTCATAGTAGCAACGGCGTCTTTTTACGGGATTGTTAGCTAGGACCATAACTTATCTCTAATATCACAAATAAGGTAATGAAATCCGGACATAGGATAATTCATTACAATACCGAACCTAGGGCCTTGTAATGACCGCTGCATCGCGAGCTGCCGTAAAAATTACCGGTCAAATGCGACTTATGTTCAAATTTTTATTTAAACGACAAGAAAAATGAGATCACTGTAATTCTAATTGCGGCCGAATCAATTTTGCCTTTACTTCATTCGTAGCTGCATAACCAGTACCTATAAAGAAAAGTTCAGAATTTTTTTTTTTTAATTTAAGGACTTTGAGGCCATTTTGTAAGGAAAAAAATCAATTCTCATCAAAAGTCTACTGAAATGCCTATTCCATAAAGTACTTAACTTTTTTACCCGCTTATCCCTAGTGGCTTTTACTCATACAGGCTCCTGAAAAGCTCTTAGTGGCTTACCTCCTCTCTGTAGCTCAATAATGTCATCCTCTGTCATTTTTTCACCATTTACTGGATCCAGCCAATCTTTCCGTATTAATTTCTCCACAACATCCCACGTAACCACGGACTTCCTTCAAACAATAATCTAACGTGAGCACAGCAGAGCAAAAAAGTAAGAGAAGACTAACTCTGGTGAAATACTAATTAAATAAATACTAAAAGATGAAAAGACAAAATAAAATGAAAGAATTTCGAAAAACGTACGATTTCTTCAGATAGGCGCATCTCGTGGTATTGGTAAGTGCGTCATGGGTAACAGCGCACATATATCGAACCTCAAAATAAGTTATTGTAATTAAAATAGTGACTCAAAGATCCTTCGAACGACATAATGAAAAGCATACTTTTGCTGCAATAATACTCTTCTTTTCATCATCATCGGGAGGCATCAAAGTGAATTTTACTTCCATAAGATCCTTCATCTTCAACGGTTTCCCGGACAGGGGACACAACACTTTTTGAGACTGCAATAATCCAACTCATAGACTGGGGTGGTATCAGAAAAGCAGTCAAAAGCCTACCGGTTTTTCCAGTTTTGACGCATTCGCGGTGGGATTTAATTCGGGTATCCAGAAACTGGGCAACTGCTTACTTCTGAAAAAATCCTACACTACGACCGAATAAATAAGGTAATCATGCTCGAACGATTGCATATGACAAATGCACATGTAAAATAAATAAATAAGTGAAAATAAAGGATGGCATATGGTTATGCACAAACATGACCTTTAAAACCAACATGTACATGAGTGAAAGAACTTTTCTGACCTTTCGCCTTTCATGTTCGAAATGTCGCCCTCAATTCCAAGAGCTTTCACTTTCTGGGGAGGCTGAACCGTGATAGCACTTCCAGGCCTTTTCTGAAAAAGTCACAAATAAAAAACACAATTAAACCCCAAAATAAATTTCTAATTATTACCAATGAATTTAAAATTGGATTTCCTTCAGGTGCTTCATCTGTGCTGCTTCTATAACCTGGATGAGCAGGAGTGCCTTCAACCTCGGCGAACTTCCGAATTGCTGCATCATGATCTGACTTTTGGGCCTGAAAGCAAAAAACACCGGAAGTAAGTCAACTTGAAACATTTGTATGCAAATGACGTCAATTTTTCTCCACTACATCATAAATTAGTAATCGTGACAGTGATCTGCGGGGATAAATGCACAAACCGCTTTAAAATCAAATAATATTTGGATGAATCGAGGTTGAACTTTCAATCCAATGTCCCCCATGGTCATTTGATATGAATTTTACAAAAACAGCTAACGCTCGAAACAGGAAAATTTACAATCATTGACCAGTCCAGCATCACTTTAGGAATATTTGTGAAGAAATTTAGCATTCGAATGAACCGACCTTCTTCTGTTCTTCCTCGTTTAATGCATTCTGTTTTTCCCATTCCTTAGTCCGTTTGGCTATTTCTTTCTTTTGTGCTAAGATATATTCCAAAATCGCTTCGCGATCAAAGAGGTATCCGCCAGGAGTTATCACCGGGTTCCTGACAAAAGCAATTATAGATTTATCTAATACCTAACAGCGTCATTTTCAACAATCAATACTCTGAAGAAAAATTTATACGCACTGCTTGTTGTCTAGATGCCAGAACTCTGCAAAAGCTAGCATTCTAAGTTACTTAGGGCTCCGAAATGAACCTTTCCATACCGGAATATCTGCTCTCTTAAGTTCATATAAACATGAAATTACTTTTAAAGTACTAAGTGGGCTGCACTCGCTAAACAACACCAGCTTTCCTGCACGATGGAATATAATAATCTCAAAGAAAAAGAACTCAAAAGAGAAGTGAACCCAAGCCAATGAGCAAATGGGTAAAGACTTACTATAACCTAACACTAAAGCCATGTGAAAAAAAGAACGAAACCAATTTCCATTGGGGAAAGTTTCCAGAACTAGGTTTCGGACTAAATATTAAGTTGATTCACCAAATCTTTGAAATTGAAAATTTGATTTCAATCATGGTGTCGGAGGGAACATGGATATTTGAAAAAAAATGAGAATCTGGTGCGATATCCTCGAGGGAAAAAAGAGAGTACTAGCTGGGTCTATTTCTTTTTCACTTAAAAATAAAAGGAATCAAGCAAATGTGAAGGTCTTACTTGCAGGGTTGCAGTGTGAGGGAACAACAATCGAATTCTTTGATGGAATCTGCTCCCAAACGTGCGTGAAGTGTACCGTATCCACTGACTTTAGCGTCACGCTTTCGCTCATGGTATGAATAAACTGATGAAGCTGTACAATTCTTCCCATGTCGAGTCATTTCTAAAATAGAACGCATCATCTATTGAAGAAATGTAGGACATTGTCTGCTGCTTTCGAGTGACTTTCGATCGGAAAATACTGAGGATTGCTGATCATTCATAGGCTCTATGCAAAGAGAATATCAGGGAAATATCTAAAGGTAAAGAAACAAGTAAATCAAGCAGCCACTTCCAGCTCGAGAAATAGTCGTCACTACGCGCTTTGTCCGCACCTCACGTACCAAGTCGCGTAATGCACGCGTAATTCGTGAAGCCCTGTCCTGTGAGCCACCTGGGCAAAGGCAAAAATTGAGGACGGGCACAGGGTTCATTCCAAGGCATGGCGTTATTTCCGGGATTCGGTGTGGGCCTTGATTCCCGGCCCATGGTTGTGATAGCATCATACCACCTTCGCTCGTATGGATATATCCATAGTTTAGAAGGATCCCAGCTGAGTGCGCTATGGGTCGTTGTCGTATGGACGAGCGTTCTGGAAAGTGAATGAGCCCTTGTTCAAGCTAATCCCTGCCTTAACTTTTCTGTTTTATATGAGCTTTACATCGCATCAGAATAGTGCTGCATAGCCAAAAAGCGACATTTTATTAGGGAAATCGGCAAAAGGCCCTGTCGTGCCTTGTTTGTTTCAAATTTACATAACTAACGCCAACTTTTCACGCTGCAATAGTTCAGACGGAGCAGTCGTGTTGTGCAAGAAACGTTCCCGTTCGTTGTTGTTCGTTTCCTTCTTAGCGCCCTCCCGTCACATAGTCAGCAAGCAGGCTGTTTATTGTCAGAAGTGATGGGAACTACTTAATTCTCATTTGATTTTTGACTCAAACTAGTGAAACGAAATGAAAGACATAATGTGGTAAGGGTGTAGGATGTGTATTGTCAAATTTAACCATTTAATGCTCACTTTTACACTTCGAGAAACCCGGATAGAAGTAAAAGGCACTGTCTGTGTTGCAGTATCAACAAAACATTACCATGAAATTTACGTCTGGTTGGAGACCTTCATAGTTCGACGAGAACTCAGTCTCTCGCTTTCCATGCTGTCGTACTCAGAACACAAGGCCATATCGGTAATCTCGGAAGTACTCCGTGGAGCTCAGTGAGAATGGAGCCGGTGGGGCCACTGGGCGCATTCATACTGCCGGCGTTTTTCCGTCGACAATGGCGTCCGTTATCGATCGGTGCCAGGAATCAGCACACTGGCGCGAGAGTCACCCAGACAGGTGGACACACGCATTAGCCCACAACATGCAATCGCACATCTTCTTCCTCAGAAGAGCTATTCTCTTTTTTTCGACATTCGTGGAAAAATTGGTCCCTCTCTTCTTCTAATCCCGAAATAGAATTTTTATACCACAATCACTCCTTTTTACTGGTTCGTTGGGCAGGCCTGCAACATGAGTCATCGATGTGCAAAGCATCGACCTACAGTCGAAGGCCGACGTCACCTTCGGCGTTACACTATGAATGCCTCCACCCCAATGTGTTCAGTGTCTCTCCCCAAAGCAAAATTGAGCCAGGGAAGGGATATTCCTTCTTAGGCCCAAATCAAGAGATGCTTCAGGATGGGTTAATTCTTAACAACGAGCAAATGTGAAATTGATTTGCTCAGAAATGTAATGTCTCGGAGGAGAACGTGAAAGAGTTTTTCTATCATCGGCTTCCTCTACTTTCTCCTGGTGCCCTATTACAATGAAGGTTTCACAAGGTACTTAGGCGACAGCCAAGTTCGTTGCCGTCAGTGTGGCTGAGAAGTTCTTCTATCTGTTTTTTTTTATCATCGAGGGGGCCTACCGTTCAAGAGAGCACAGACAATTCGGCAAAAATGCTGAACAACCTTAGTCGCCGTTGACAGTGGCCCTGCAACCGGTCAAGGCGTGATACGAGCAACCAGAACAGGGCTTGAAAGCATTGGAGACAGAACTTTGGTCGTCCAGCTTGCAGATGGGGAACTGAACAGCGATCTGGTCGCTACGGGCGTTTACCATTTAATGGGGCGCTAGTTTGCCCTAGGGCAGACTCTGCTTGATCATTAATGCCGCTGACCCTGCGTTCTAACCTTGTCGATGTTGTTGTTGGTCGATTTCTCTCGTTTTTTTATTTGTGCTTTGTTTCTCCTTTTTGTATTATTGTTACAAATGCTTTGGAACTGTTGACTGTTAGTTGTCAACTGCAAGTTGGGTGACTTTGATTTCTAATACATTGTCTACGAACAGAACAGATGCACTTCTTGTATATATTTGTTTTGCACTCAAAGGAGACTTCCCGGTCTGCACTTCGTGGGGAGGGGAATTTTGTTTGACAGCAGCTCTGTAAATCAAAAATAAAAGTCTTTCAGTACCAACACGCTGCTTCCTTTTCTGAATTTTTAGATTTTTTTTTCAAGCAGAAAGGGCCAGAATCCTGTTGCATCTCGTACCGTTAGAATTTCATTCCGTTCATAGTTAGTGTCGATATTTGATGGGCTGAGTTGATGTTGGGACACGCTTTTTCGCGCTCCCGTCTGCGCTCTCTCCACAAGACAGTAGCTTTCTCGCCAATTCCTCTCCCAAACCAACTTTTCTGTCGTCGAATTCAGCACATCATCTAACCTAATGCTCTCGTGTCTCTCGGGTTGAGGAACTTCCTGTTTCAGAATGGTTTTCATTCCCTTTACAGTCTTATATACCCGACATCCGAACCTTAGCGTTAGAGGAAAAAGTCATTGTTTCTAGCATTCTGGACACATCTTACAGCTCATTCCTACTTGGTAATCTTTCGGTTTCGTTGGCTATCTTACAATTAGCTATGGAAACATTCCCCGAAGTAATTTAAATTCATGTTGCATGAAATCTTTTGAAATTATACGACATTCAATGAATTCTCCCTATCTCGAGACTACATTTGACGAAAAACTGCATTACTGGCATCCTCAGTTAATTGCGATATTCACAAGTCGTTTTTTCATCTATTCTTCGGTAACTATTCGTTTTCCGGCATTTGAATTAATCAGGTGCATCGGCATCTTCCCAGGCAGTCCGGACTAGGCTGCGGCTGTAGTCGATTTGTATCTTTTGTACTAGCAGCCGCTTATGCGTGGTTTAGTGATGTTTTGGTGTTTGAAGTTTCTAGTAGCAACTTTCGATAGCAGTTTTATTAGAAATATAACACACAGCGATTTGTACTGACCTCATCTATCAGGTGGAGGCGAAGTATGTCCCTTTCCCGATGCCCCTTACCTTTTCCGCTTTTAATGCTGCTTTTCTTAGGATAGTTTCTATTTATTTAACACTAACTAACCTTGAGGGAGGGGAATCTGGTTGTTCTTCACTGAATTTTTTATAGTTAGTACTCTTCTATCGGCATTCTATTCAGGATTTCGTGTTGAGACCAGAGATCACCATCTTACCAAATCTTTGCAACCAGGTGGTGCCGCGCAAAACCAGTCTATGGGGAACGCTCTTTGTTGTAGTGGATATCTCTCTCAGACTGACCTACCATCAGTATTAAAGGAGGGCACAGAAACGAAAATCCTCTACCAGGATAACGCGCTACAGTAACCAGTACAGTGGTCCTGATTCGAATGCTTGTCAGTGATACAACACAGGTGGCGCGATCCTACACCCGTTTTCTAGCCCTAGATCTTTCTCGGTACATTGTGCATGTAACCGAATAGGGATGTGTGCATTCAAGTGAGGGATTTTGACCGTAAAGTTCATTTGATTTATCGCAAGTGTACCGTGAGGGAAGGGGGGGGGGGGGGGCGCGTTTCCGGGCTGAATTTCCGTTTCTGTAATGAAAAGAACGTGTGAGGCTCAGGTGCACAAATTATTTGATTTAAGGGGGTGTGTTTGAGCACACGACATAGCTCTTGTTTACTTTGGATTTTGAAAAGCCTATGTGAATTTGAATCAATCAACGTTTTTGTTCATGAATCACTTCGATGAGCTCCCTTGTCAGTGCTCCCATATTCCACAACAGCTACTGCCGTTCCCATTTGTTGGTTAAATCGACCTTCATAGTCCACTTTCCCTTCTTAGTCACGGTATGACTTTGCTATCTCCGTATCACTTGAGGTGAATTTATTGTGCCATTTGAAACAGCTTTACGAATGTCATTGGAGGCAGTTGGGGGTCTGGAAGTTACCTAAGAAATTTCTCAAAGTTACAAGGAATGACTTTGAGGAATTTTCCACTTACTCACTTACTTCTTACTTACTTATACTTAGTTCACTTACAAAAATGTGTTTTTCCATGGAATATATAGCACCTTAAAAGATTCTGAATTTTTTCGCAGTACAGTTGGAAATTTGGGAAGAATTCCATATTCTTGAATTGATCCAGGAAGTAAACGGGACATGAATAGCTTTCATCAGGTGAGAGCTAGTTCATCTCTTCCGCTGCTGCGAGCCGCTCGCTGCAGAACTTGTCGCGGTGTAGAACATCAGCGACAGAGGTCCTTTCACGTACTAAACAGCTGCAAGATACTGCCTTTCGGGTAGTCAGCCCAAGATGTAGACACCAAGGCGAGGGCGTGACTCTGGGTTCATCACGAGTTCGAAAAAGCTTGTCCTAATACGACAACGTTCAAAAAATTTGATACTCTCAACTCATCCTTTGCTATTTCGCCGATATCTGAGCTGCTCGGAAACAGAACAGGATTTCTGACTGGAAACTATGATTTTGTGATAGGGGTAATTTGTTGCTACCACCTAGATGCTAAGATGATGATTTCCGAAGAAATTGTGAAAATAATGCCGGCGCCTTAGGATTTACACAACGCAAACTGTACTATGAACATGGAAGTAAACTCTGCACATTCTGCATCGCATTGTTGTGGTTTTGCAGTGGGCTGAGCTAGAAAAGATACTAAAAACGGACTTTTTGCCCACTACTTCGTGTAAGGAGTCACCCATATATCCGCAACATGGAGGAGGATGATCTGAGCGCACAAAAGATGCGATTTTTTTTAAATTTTCAATGGATTCGGCTACAAATCTTTTTGTGGGACCCTACTGTACGTCAGTGCCTTAAAACGTCCAACGAGTTCATGGAGAATTTTATGGATTTAAACATTCCGAAGGGTGTTTCGAGTGTACTTCTAATTCAAAGGATTAGTTAAAGGAAGCTGTCCATGTACGAGATGGATTTGTGGAGGCAAATAGACCTATAAGGGTAGTGCTTCGTCATCTGCAAGTGGCACCCTATCAGAACATCTGCTCATACTCTGCTATTTCGCCGATATCTGAACGCTCTGGAACAGAATCTGATTTCTGACAGGGAATTATGATTTCCTGATAGCGGTAATTCTGGCGTTTCCCCTCTGCAGTGGGCTCTGGAAAATCCTGTGAGCAAATTTCAAAATTTCATCGGGAATTGCCCATTTCAACAAACACCCCTTCTAGCATGGATAGGTCTCTATCCAGCTCTGGTGGTCTGCTTCTCACATCTTCATTCATGTTTCATTCATTCCAAATCCGGAATGGACTCAAGAAAACATTGAGTGGGGTTGAATCTTTTTGGCAACCTTGGCATCTTCATTTCAGTAGAGCAAAACTTTTTGTGTCCATGCTGTTCTAGGAGGCATTGAAAGAACATCAACTACTTACAGCTTGAATTTGTATTTTTTAAATCGAAACGTGAACCGGAATTGCGCTTTTTTAGCGTTACATAACACCCACGTCTTTTTTATAGTCTCTACTTCGGGTAGTCGAATGGAGCGGCCATTATCGCATTCGGAGTTCATTCACCCTGGCAGAGATAGCGGTATTCGAGACAGATAACGTCCCCCAATTTCACGATTTCACCAACACCTACTTTGGTCTTTTTTCTTTCACGCGCCATCCTTGAAGACCAAACTATTCATTCATCATTTAAGCTTTGGTTCCCAACTTTTAATATTTTTTCACTATTACTAAGAACTATTTTACCATGATTTGAGGGACGAACTTGGCTTTTCGTCTACCTCTGCTGACTGATAAACCTTCGGTGTTGCTGAAAAATCTCTATAAACCTTTGTAATCTCTGAGTGAAACTACAACACAACTTTTGGAACCTTTTCACAGTTGTGCACTTTTAATACAAGTATTTCTATCCTTGTTCTTCCTCACGGAGGTTGATTTGATCGTTGGGTTCTTGAACTACTCTTCTTTCTTTCTTTGAGTGAGGTTTTGCTAGCACTAACCCGATGGCTGGGGATGTTGAACTAATTGCAGTTTTGTTTTGCAAACCAGCTGCGGGTAGTAATTTCTGGCTGCTCGTTGAACGAGAGGTTCAAAACCTTCATTATCGAGTCCGTTGAGCTGTGCTCCTTGCATTGCACCTTCGGCTAACCTTACGGAAATCTGATCCTCAGTTGTATTGCACGACAGCAACCTCTCCGAAAGTCTAATGGTTACAATGAGCTACTAAATGAAGAATGCGTATGTAACCCACAGGTCTGCCCAATCTTGCCAGAGCTTCCTTCCTCCATAGCCTTCTTACAGATGTCAGCCTTCTAGGACGTTCTTCCCTTTTCGAGGGTCTTTAGGCTTTTAACCGAATGCCGGCCATCCATCCTGTTTGATCTCCTTGGACCTTTCTTGTGTTTTCTATTTTGACTTTTAGACCATGGAAGCCAAAGAACGGTTTCGATTTCCGTCCGCGTATGGACTTCTGCCGATAACTCACCATCCTTGGGAGGTCTGCAAAAATGTTTTTGATGAAGTCTGTCACGGCGTAATCCGTCCCTGTCAGTAGACGCGTCGGCAAAACATGAGTTCTACGTCTGTTTCGCATCTTTTTTCCCTCTCATGAGAATGTGTAACATAACGAGCAGATGAGCGGAGACGTTTTATCCTACGGCATTTTGCGGATTCTCTGACGTCATTGCTCCGTATCTGCCTGCTTACGTAAGACGGCCATTGATTGCCTGATAGCGTTCTGGGAACTTTTCCAACTTGAACCGACACCATGACGTGAAGAGCCTTTCTTTGATAATATTTATTTTTATAGGGTATGAGGCTTGCTTCTCAATTCCTCTGTGGTCTTCACTCTCAGTTCTTGCTGTAGCTCTGATTTTCTCCTCATGGGGTAACGTTTTTTGCCCGAACCTTTTCGCTGTGATTCTTCTATGCTTCTTTTTTTAGGCTGTTGAGCTGTTTCATGTGATATGCCTCCACCCTTCTCATACATCACTTCTATCGTTCCTCTCTGTAATCTCTCTTTGAAGTATCTCCTCATCATCCTTTTCATGTTCTCTCACTCTCTTCCTCTCTCTCTCGCTGTCTCTGGGCCTGTCTCTCACTCTTCGCCACTGACGTTTTATCCCGTTTTTCCTCATTTACTCATCATCGGCGTTGCTAGAGCTGCATTTGAGTAGTAGTTCTCGAAAGTAGGAGAAAGAAACATGCTCGAAGGTCTTCTAGTGAACGAAAATCAAAGGAGCCGCCAAAAATCGTCGAAATGAGGACCTTCTTTATATGTTTGACTTCGTTCGATGTGCGAGGAGAAAGTGAAGAACTAGTTGTTTGGATATGACGTCATGCTCCTTTTACCACAGTATATCCAGGAAACGTCATTACTTTTTTTCTGGCTGGTATTACTTCCGCTACAAAAGTTTCGTTCCTCTCATATTTTGTCATCATCGAGTTTCCGCTCTTCACCCTTTGAAAATTCTTTTTAACGTGGAGCTTATAGGGAAAAGCATTTTCAAACCCTAATTGGTTTTTTTTTCAGCCGTTTTTCTCCAAATAAACGCCGCTCCGCTCATATTGCCCCTGTCAGCACAGTTGCCCTTTCGGTAGTCTTTCATTCACGTCTCATCCGGCCATCGTCAAATGCGTCATTCATCTATGTCCGCTACCAGTGAAATAAGCGACGTAGTGGAACCAACTCATGACTGCGCCATGTTCTTATCTTCCACTCACAATCGCCTGAACTTTGGAATGGTTCATCATGTATTTGGCGTCTGAAACCCAAGTACTACAAGTATCGACGATTGAATTGTTCGTTAGTGAACGAAACTCGTTTCTTCAATCACGAACAATAGGGACAGGACGAAAATGCCATAAGAAAACCGGTCAAGGAGCATCAGCGAAGTACGCTCGGTGTTTAAAGCGGCCTAGATGTGATCCAACGCTCTCTTTTGTACATCACGATTTGTCGCCTTTATTTCGTGCCACAAGAACCACGATCAACTTCATGTACCTTCTTTACGCATGAATGTGTCTATCGTCATGCACCCTGGGTTTTTTCATCGGAAGTAAGTCAGTCCACTTCCGTTACTTCACTCTTTCGAAGAAAAAGTGGGTCCACTTCGTGATCTCATCCCATTTGAAGTAAGCGGCTTAGCGTTCTCTCAAAATGCCAATACCAATATGACGTGTTTGAAAAAAGACCTTTAAAGAACTGCCTACTCCGGCAAATGACGAACATAATCTTTTTTGGCGATCCTTTACGACTGCGCTTTCTTTGAAACTTCTGTTTTTAGTATTCACTGAACTGGTAGAACGGTTCTCTAGTTAGTATGCCCCTTTCATATAAACGATCGCTTTGCTCTATGTATATAATTCGCTCTCTTCTCCCTATCCGTCGCCGTGGCAGACTTCGGTGTACTTGTAGGTTGTTGCCACTTTCTCCTACTTGAAACGTTTTTGTAGTGACCCAGCGTCCGTCGTGATCAGAATCCTTCATCTCTCATTCGATCCCCTTGTGATTGTCCCTAACTTCTAGAAGTTCCAAAGGTCTCTGACTTTCTTATCATGTGATCTTGTGACCCTCTCGGCACAACCATTCTATCGCAGTCGATGCTCTTGCACCTTCAGGTTGGCATGAGTTCTTCCTTATTCTTCTTACACCTTCCGATTCACCCACTTGTTGCTTCACTCTTTCGGCAGCAATAGCGTTTATTGATATTTTGGTTCGGCTGTGGCAGTGTTCTTATCGTTCCGAGTTCTTGGGGTGTACTGTATTTTGTCCAGAAAGGCTGGAAGAGTGAGTGGGGTATCACTGCGGGATTATACATATTCCCATGTCGATTCATCCGTGACCTAGTGGAAATGGTCTTTCTTATGATCAATTCCATCGTAATTACTCAGGGGACAAGAAGGGCACTTAGAGGATGGGTAGATAAATGAACAATGCTGTTCATCAAAAACTGGTCTGTGTTGATTAATGAGTAGTCGTTTAAGTTCAGCTGGCCTCAGTATGATTAATCTAAGGCGCATTGAAAACAAAAAATCGTTACTGAACCCGAAATGTGGACAATTTCATGGGCTTTACTTACACTTGAGAGTTAGAGCTCAAAGGAAACTTAGCGATCTGAAGACTTCTCACTTTGAACGTCTCCCTACTGGCGTACGTACACAAACTTCCTTTCTAGCACCATCTCTGATTTTGCATTTCATAGCGGGATGGGGAAAACCCATACGTAACCGTACTCTCAGAATTCATTGATATTTATATGCATTCCTCTTGCAAAGGAGAGTTGTTTTTGGGCATACAAAAGCTGGCAATATTACAGTTTTCTCACACGCGATGTGGAATTTTCTTAGAAATGTCTACTTTCTGCGAGGTACAGTGTCAGGAGGAGGTGATAGTGGCGTCTGTTCGATACATCCAAGGTCCCTCATTAAGCTGAAGTCGGAATTAGGGTGAAGTTATTTTTTGCGAATGGTTCGTACGGATCTTGCTGATATTTTAAGTAGTGTTGAAGCCTCTACCAGTATTCCAGACTGAAGATTGGACTCTGTGGTAGCGGGGGACTCGGAGGATGCGGAAAGGTCGACTTAATGTTAAGTGTCGACTCCATTGCGCTTCCTTCCCGAATAAGTGAGGGTATTCGTGCGGTGCCCTGTGAATGTTGTCTGGTCCCAGTTGAGTGTTCTACTAAATAGGGAGAGGGAAGGAGAAGGATGGAAGGCTTGGTGGGTTGGGGAAGATACGAAATCCGGGCAATTGGCGCTTCCAATGCTGCCATCTTCCTGAATGAGGACTGGAAAATCGAAAACTCGATTTTTTAGTGCTACGAAATTATGAAGAAACTGGTGGTAGACTTGTTTTCAGTGTTCAGTATGTCTATCGTCTCATTTTCCATAAGAGAAGACCAAGGGTACTGGGAAGGCATAAATCTCACAAGGACAATCGTATGACGAGCATACTTGCTTACCCTAGTGTAGTGAAATGTTATCTCCCTGGCAGTTGTAGAATAACGAAAAATCCTGTGACATTTTTTTTTCAAAGTCGACAATCTCAACCATTATTTGCCTGGCAACTTGTAATATGATAGTTCTACCCATGCAGTCTTAACTGCAGAGTGTTCTTCATCGATTTATGTTCATTCAGGCGGCAGTATAACCCCCGTCAGTGGATTAAATCACTGATATGAACTGAGTCGGGGAACCTGGCGATTGATATGACAACACAGACCCGCTCGAGCTTTTGTTTGCTCTATTCTCCCCATAAATCAGACACCGATATCTGTATCGAAATAGAACCCATGGCGTAGCTCGACCCTCGATTCCATCTTGTCCAGTTTTCCTGAGCCATTCTGACGAATAGTATGAAGTGGAAAACTTTTAAGATCATTCGATAGATGCGGAGGTAACATTGACCAGGTCTGTTCGTAAAATTTTATTTGCTGGGTTTATTTCTTTACCTTTCGAGCAAGTAACGGCAATCAGTAATATGGTAGGATGTAACAATATGAAATACCATGTTGTCCGAATAAACGACGATCTTCCTCTCGTGTCGGGCAACTTTATGATCAATGTTTTCCAAGAATCGAGTTACTACCTCGGATAACATTCTGTTCGCATACGGAGAGAGCTGCAAGGTGGAAAGAACCCGAACTGCAGTCCCAGGTTCCCATCGAACGACCATTTCTGCTTTTCTATTTCTCGCTGGATTTTGGCTCGGTGCACTGTTGTGCAGGTGATCTTCTTGGCGAAATTGCTTGACTTTGTAAGACCACATTCCCGAAGTACTGTCTGCAGTGGAACGTGAAAGCTGGCGGGCCATCCGCATGTATGCTCCCGTACTCGCCTACGCAACGGATCAATTAATTTGAGATATTACTGATAACGACAAGCGATAAAGAGTTTGGCGTTAATGAATCCCGTCTGAGGGATGCGCCCCAGCACTCAACTTCCATGCAGAATCGTAGTGGCGTAATTAGTGCGTATTTAGCCTATACAATGTCTTGTGGTGGCCAGCCGATGTACAGGTCAGTGCTTTTATCCTCCCAGACGAGTGTGGTGCCAGTTAAGGGATCCTGGAGGGATGGAGGGCTTGGTTGGCCTAGGCGGATATTGATCCGGGATATTACTGATAGAAGCTTTAGAACCATAAAATTGAAGGACGACGGCGGATGTCTCTTTGTGGGCTCGTCCCTATGAAATTTGAGCCCGGGTAGTTTTTTTTGCTTCTGCTTATCGTCTTGTAGTCTGAAAGCAGTCGAGACTCAGCCATTACTCCTGCTCTGTTCTATTACACTCCATTGATTACTGCAATGTGTCTCGCTGTTATTGAACAAACTGAAAACGATCGATCCCAACATAAGTATCTTCGAAAATTGGCGGAGACGGAAAATCTCTAAAATAGATCTGTGTGATATAAATGAAATCACCAAAGAGAGCATAAAAAATCCTGATAGATAAAAAATTGGCTACAGAGTTTGAAACTTCAAGAATTGTCAGGTGCGGAACGTAAGAAAATTTTGGCCGTTCTAAAAAGAAAGTTCGCAAAGAGAGGACCTGCTCTCCTGAATAACTGGTTACTTGTTTGAGAGGTTAAGTGGCATCCTCATGATAGAATTACCTCGAACGGAAATTCAGTGGAAAATTGAGGGTCTTTGTGGCTATTCTATTTGTTAGAGCAAGTATTCTGAAACAGACAGCTAAACGGATTTCTTTAACAAGCTATCTCCATGAGTTCCTACTCTTTCGCTGGTCATTCCCACTTTCATTTACCTATACAGTTGCCCTATACATCCCTCACACTTCAGCTCTTGTGCCGTATGTAGGCGCGTGCGCTCTATTACTTCGTCCACTGAGACCCATGTTTCGAACTTGCTGACAGACAGACAGACAAGCAAGTAGGTAGATTGGCAGACATTCAGACAGACAAATAGACAGAAATTCAGACAAACGGTTCGACAAATACTTATTGTAAATGTTTACCAATATCCATAGTGGGAACCCGCTATTCCCGTGCATGGAGCCTTTTCTGTAAGTTTCAGCTCCGCTCAGCCAAGCCCGTCGCCTTCCTTCCCAGCACTCGGGAACCCATTTTTTTAGTACTTAATTTTATTTCCACAGTAATCTGGCTCCTTAACGAGAGTTTATTCGGCGGTTTCAATGTGGTGTAAAAGGGCGACGGGCCCTTAATCAAGAAAAGATGTAGGAATTACGGAATAGGAGGATACTGTCAAGTTGCTCTCATTCCCGAGATCCTACTCACACTGATTTTTTCATTAGTTAACACTCTTCTTCCCATCGTTCTATTGGGGAAAATACAATTTTGCCGCTTTCAACATGGCGATCTAACGAGGACAGGCTCTGACAGGACACCTTTAGTCCTTGCTTTTTAGTAAATTGATGGGATAGGATACTATCCCATCAATTTACTAAAAAGCAAATCCTTACCAGAATGTGTAGATTCAGAAGTAAAAAAGGGGGTGAGACCTGAACGAGCTAACTTTACTTAAGTCTCTTGCTTACTTTAGCTTCTTGCTCAAACTTGCTCATATCTAGACACCCCGATTCTCTGAGCTTTTGGTGTAGCATGAGGCTGAGCTTTCCCCTCGTTTCACACCTTTTATATTTTTGAGAATTACTTCTCATATATTTTTAAACAATAAATTATCTCTGTTAAGATCCGGAATGATTATGGTAGCAGCTGTAACTTTCTGATGTATGATATTGATAAAGGTATATATATAAATTTTCAATACACTCAATCAGAAAGGCGCAACTGCTATCATGCTAATAGGGATTACTGAGGAGAACTCGATTTTTACTGTAACCAAGGTAGAACTTTCCTCGTGGCCGGCGAAACGGTGCCTATGATGATTTCAAGTGCCCACTGAGAGCTGCTATGTACATGAGTCGCCCACGTCCGACGGCCGTCGCTAACTCATTCATCACCTTCATATCCCTATCTATCTGCCGGCTTTGAAATGCCTTCCAAAAAATTGACATTCCAAATTTCGCAGTGACTTTTTTAAGAATTATTTATCAAAAATAGTTGGCATGTCGTGTGAAATTATTCTCTCACCGCCAACTCATCATATTTCGAGCACCTTCATGCATTAGACTTCATCCATAATCGTGTAAGACTTTTGGATTTGCTTATCTTTACATTGTCATCTCTTTGGTCACCGATTTCCCCAGGTCCCGTTTTACCCCGAGAATGGCTTCAATTTATTTGAAGCAGTAAATCTATTCCCTTCTGATGATCCTAATGATCGTGGTAGTACAATATACTGATGGAGAATGTTAAGCAAAGGCTTGGCTCTTCCTTGTAAATCTTCACATTTCAGTAGGATTCTCAGTCGTCCCCGGTGTGAGACATATGCTTCAGTAGGCTTTTATCGTTCAATGGGCGCGAAGCGTGTTACTCTCTCGGTTCAGAGCTTTATGAAGAAGTAAATATCAAAACAACGGGCATCCTGCTGTTCGTTTGACGTCTCAAGGGATCCAGTCGATGACTGCCTTTGCCCAGCTTGCTGGATCTACTAATTTTCGCAACAAAGTTTTCGGGCTTCCGATGGAGCAAAACGAAATTGGCCTGTCTTGGCTGATCTCAGCGGGACGTTGGTAGCCCTGTCAGGAATTTACGCATACAGCTTTATATAGTACCAGACAGAGGTTCACGTGGAAGGAGATACAAGACCACCCTATTTCGGCAGGACCATCAGTACTTAGGTATCTCTGACTTGTTTACCAAGTAGTTGAGTAGTCGAGTAAACACGTGAAAGCTAACTTCTCCAAAATTTCTGCCGTTTTCGTGAGTTGAACGAATTCATAGCGTGCCGCCATCCAATGTGGCAGTGTGATTACGAGTCTAAAAACGTTGCATGTGATAAGTGCTGACGTCAACTTCTTTAACAGATTTCTCGAGCTTATCCTGGTTGTCGGGGTGAATAAAGCCACGTTGGCGCTCACTAATCTGGTGTACATTGCAACTGGGTCGATTACGAACGATCTATCTGGCTGGAGCTCACCCAGATTAAATATGCATATGATTAAACTCTAAAAAACCTTTTCATTATCTGCAGGAGGCTATTTTCACTGACATTTATTGCCTGCTTTGTGATTGGATTGCTTCTTTTTGATTGTCTGTTTAATTTCACTTTATTAATTCAGTTTGATTCCTTTTCGTTTGGGATTACTTATTCCAACCTGGACATGTGTTCGGAGAAACGCTTCTTTTTCTTATCCATCATCTTTGAATCTAACACAGCCTCCCGAGGGGGGAAGGAAGGGAGGGGGGGGGGGGAGGAGGGGAGGGGAGGGCAAGTGGGGCATGTGGTAGCCAATAATGACCCATCGGTTTGTTCATTTTCAACCTATCTATGTCACCGGAAAAAGCTTGAATATTTAAATACCTCTACACTGATTTCAAAGGTAGATAAAATGCTTGGCTTATTCCTAGGAGCTGTTCAGCTTTTTGGAAGTAGTCAGTGTGTTGTATAGTTTCTATTAGGTTGATGCATAGTTATTGCGGATTTTATCAAGGAATTTTATT
This sequence comes from Haemonchus contortus, assembly GCA_000469685.2. Taxonomy (NCBI): domain Eukaryota; kingdom Metazoa; phylum Nematoda; class Chromadorea; order Rhabditida; family Trichostrongylidae; genus Haemonchus; species Haemonchus contortus. The sequence goes on along the minus strand of LS997564.1, from coordinate 1,272,881 downwards.
TAATGAAACGATAGAAATACTGAACAAAAACATGTTCGAATAATTATTCCGGCACTCATCCACCATCTACGTCGAGCACTACATCCCATTGGCTAGATAGTCGCATTCCAAAAGCGAAAAAGTTTTGATCCTTGAGGGCGATCCACGTCTTGACATCGGCCATCAAGTCATCCAAATCGACGTAACTTCTATTTCCTAGCCATTTTTTCAGCGAACGGTTGACGAGATAATCCATAGCAGTTTCTGCTGGTGATATGGCAGATTTAGGAGCAGATCTCATTTCTTGGTTGGCTTTGGCTGGTTGTTCCATCGCCGAAAAGTTACTGAGATCGCGAAATGACTCTGCCACCTTCCAAACTTCCTCGAAGTAGTAGAGCCTAATTTCGCGAATATGCGGATGGATTTCTAGATACATTTTTGTAGAGGAAATCAAGTGGGCCATTTCTAGAAAGAACCCGAACTCAACATTCAAATTCTATCGAGAGAAAAAAAAACCGCGAAAAAATCCGCAATATTATGCATCAACCAATGTGTATATGTTGAGAATAGCCAGTTCTTGGGTGGAAATCGAAGTTTTCTGGGTGCTATTAGTTACTGTTTGTGGGATCCATTCAAAGTGAAGATCTGAACGGGCCAGGCAGTGTACGGAGTATTCTCAGCAGAGAAAATGATGTTCTACTCAACAACATATCCCTCATGAAGGCTGTAGAAGTTGTCGATGGCTTGCGCTGACTAGCACCAACTGTTGCTGAGAAAACAAGACGCTTGAAATGACGTTGAGAAGTAAATTTGCTCTCTTCACGACATTTCGATCTTTTTCTCTACAGTAACTTGTCATCCAAGGGATCGATTCGCTGTCATATCCACTTTTTCCATCATGAGCTAGGGCTTTCTCTTGAACGAACCGTTGGGAATCGGTCCTTTTTGCATAATCGCCATTGGCCACTGTGTTACTACTTTTGTGAAGGTTTTGAAAATGTTACAGTATGGAGGTTACACGCGATAGGTCCGAGTAATCACGGCTATTTTGATTATTTTCTTCTACAGACTTGAACTTGGGGTGGTAGAGGGTAGTCCCAAAGGTGCCGCTCTTACTCGGAGATCAGTACTCGACCGATACCCGACCTAGCCATCAAGCTTTCCAGCTTTCCGCCGTAGGTGAGACATCGTAGGGAAGAATGAAATCACTGAATCAAACGTTGGTCGGTCTCCGGAGGCCATTGTTGAGGCCAAATACGCATCCAAACACTATGCTGAATGCAGCCGAATGCATGGGCGTAACCCTCAGCGGGTTGTTCAGTACTGGAGGACTTTATCCGTTTTTCATTGAACACGACCTCCCTGTCTGTTTGAGCTCCTTAAAAAAGTCCGAGAGCAGAAGAAGAAGGAACTATTTCTACCAGGAACTTACCAATAATATGCAACTTCCACTTCAATGAGGGGGATTTACTCTTGCCTTCGACTCTTCTTCAGAATCGTAGTAGCATCTAAATTCATCTATGGCCTATATATACAACGGCGGCCGATGCCAACCGATGTATGTACAAGTCAATGCTTCGTCCTCATACACAGGCGTGGTCTGACTCCAATCAGTCTGGTTCCCTTATTATGCCATTTAATGATCTCGGCAAAATCCTTACAAGGCTTACTGGGGACCAGAGAGAATACTCATCTTCAAAAAAGTGTTTTGGGAACGAACGGATCACCTGGTATGGTTATAAATCCGAGATTAATTTGGTTAATTTGTCTTGTACAGTATTTAGCACGCTTGACTTTCTCATATCTCAACGAAAATCTGTGCTCCTGAGATGCGACGTTTGTTTTGTGATGAGGATTGTGGCAGTTGTTCAGATTCGATTAGTCAGATTAGATTTCTTCTCCACGCTAATGGTGCGATGTAAAGTAGAAAGATAGGTCTATCTACCAAGCTATTGGTCCCCGTAGTTTCCCAAAGTTATCCTCAGAAATCTTACCCATCGAGTTTGAAATCGATCTCAGCGAAGGGAAACAAGCAATTTCAGTAGGCGGACAGACTGGCGATGAATTTCGTTTGCTTAATACGCGGTGTGTAACCGAGATAACGGATAAAATCCACGGAGACTTTTGAGATCACCTCCATCTTTTTCTCGTATCCCTTTATTTACACGAATTCGAATCGATTGTTAAGTGCCTTTTTTATGGAACTTTGACCAAAGAACGAACTTCAAGTGGTAGTTCCAGTGTTAAATGTGGACCTGGCCACTTGGCGATGGTTCTTCTTCAACACTTCACAGCTCAGTTTTACCTTCTAGGCTTGGTCCCAGAGTCCAGAGTAGGTAGCAGAACCTGGTATCCTCCATTGCGCTGACCGGCATTCGAAAGAGTTGTAAGTAATCTCAGTTTGTATCTTTGGATGAACACGGTCCTGGTCTTAACTTTCTATTCGGGTTGGGCAGTTTTAGGTACAAATCAGCTGGGACTGCTCTTCTCCCGAGCTCTACTTGTTCTACTTAATCTTCCTGATCGCTTTGGGTCCTGACGGGTCTCGTTCGCATGAACTAATGAATAAAATGGTTAGGACTGAGTTTTGATTGTTGAAATCGATCATCATTGGCATTTAAAAGTTTTCGCGAACTTTTCGCTCTCGACAACATTAGCGGAAGGTATAATCGGTCCATTGGACTCCCCTAGGACATTGCAGAATGGATAAAGTTCAGAAGTCAACAAGAAGCCGATTCCTTACATGAATCCTCGAGCTCATACGACGCGGATTTGCATAGGTCGCAGACAATCGCTGATTACGACATTGACTTAGATAGATACATCGTAATAAAGAAGGCTCAAAGAGGTCTTGACAGCATTACTTTCCGAAGAAGAGTCGGTAAATCAAGATGATCAGGCTCATCTCCTTACGTAGACTGACTTGTTGATCTGTTCAACACCCTCAGTTCCTCGGTTTGGGGCATACCAATACTTCTATGTCGTCAACAAGTTCTATTTTCTACTCAACCTCGCCCTTCGTACCCAGAGAGCACCTTCAGTTTCCTTCAAGTTCGACATGTCATCTCGCTAGAGGAAGGGGGCAGCACACCTAGCGAAGCAGGTAAGAATCGATTTGAACAATTTCTGGGTAGTTACTATCACTCTGGGATTCTGGCTCAGTTCCACCTGTACTTTCTGTTGGAAACCGATTTTGCCGTCATATTTTTGGTCCGACATGATTTGCATTACCACCTTTCGAGATTATCGAATCGGACAGTCAGAACGACCGTATTGATTACCACCTTGTTCATCCTGACGTGTAGATGGCATTGGGGCCTATTCTGGTCTAGACGCCTGTCATTTTTATGCTGTTTATTCCGGTGGGTTTTATATCATTATGTTCGACTAGCTTCCCGTGGAAGGCTCTTTTCGAGTCTACTCGATTTTCGATTAGATGAAAGAGTAGCTGCTTCGCTCGTTTCCTCCTTCTCAGTTGATTCAATTTCACCTTGCTGTCGCTCAACTGTTTTTGAGATTATCTGGGATTCGTGATTTGATATCTGCGATTTTTCAACTTCAGTTGAGTTGCTAATTTTGTGGAAATAACTTTTCATTCCTGTTTATTACGATTTGAAAAGAACTCATGTGAACATTCTATTACAAAAATGATGTCATGTGAGTTTTTTTTTTTACAAAATGATCGTTGTCCCTATTGTAAGCAGCTTAATCAGGTTTTCCCTCTTGAGTAGTGGTAGGACAGTGGCGTGCGAAGTTCTTTTCCCCATTTAGAGTCAATGAATAATAGGCTTTTAAGCGACTGAAAAAAATGTAATTTTCACCTTACTTAACTCTCATGGTCATTGTCTTGCCTAACACTAATTTGTTACAAGAATTCTGAGCAAGATTCACATGCAAAGTCCCCAAATTTTGTGGATTTTTGCTTATAATAAGCATTTTTCGAAAAGCTTCTTCGAAAAGTTGATTCGAAATTTCATATCTAAATAAATAAATAATCAAATAAGTAAATATATACATCTGTCGACGTATTTTGTGTTGCGACCAATTTACAATGTCTAGAATTTTTTTCCAACGCAAAAATCCATGAAACTCTGCGCGATGCCGTATATGGCCTCCCAAAGATTGATTGATCAACACTAGGGCGATTAATCGATTGTATTTACACCAAATTTTCAGCATATAATGGCGCATAACCCTTTAATTTTCAGTCAATAGGAGCAATAAATATCTATAAATTCTTCTGTTTCTACCACTCAGCGGTCATGTATGCAGATAGGCTAAGATATTCCGAAAGGCGCTTTTTCTTTCTAATTTCTAGGAAATTTCGAGAAGATTTAGTGCATTCAAGCTCTCTGTTAGAAACATTCCCTCTTTCTCCGCTAGCAAATCCTCCGGCTAGCCTTCTGTCAGTGGTTTTTCACAAGCACGGCTTTTAGTAGCTGCAGTTGCAATGGCGTTCTAATTGATTGGCCCTTGAGCTTATATCTGTCATTTGGTACCTTGAACCGAATCTTTGAATAACATTTATGTATCTAGTTTCCTATTTTGGGGTTTTTCGGAAGCCCTCAGTTTCTCGAGGACTCAGTAATCATGAGTTATGATAATTTTTTGAGCTAACTCTTCGTTATTATTAGAATTTTAAGTGATAATACCAATATCAACAATTTTTCTTATGAAAATTCATGATATGTTGCTGAGTGGATGCAACTTATTCTAAGTGATCCTCCTCCATCCTGTGGTTTCATACTTTATTCCTTTCTAAAACTTGCTCTTCAGTTTTTCGTGCTATTATACTGGCCACCAGTCTTCTCAAATCTTCTGGTCCCTCGATTCGTAACCCTGTGGAGTCTTCATGCGCTCCAATTTCTTTATCGATGGCAGTTTTTCTGAGCCCCTCGAATGACCTCAATCAATCCGTCAGAGTTGCCTGACAGCCGATATTCATGTAGGCAAGCTGAGCACGATCGACAATGATATGTGTAGATTTGGGTGCATAAGGATAAGCTTGTGCTAGGCTTCCTTGCCCTGGATGTGCCCAGAGAGAAATCTGCACTTCTCGGCATGTCTCTCCATCGGCCATGCAGACTTCATCAACCAACTTTACACACTTTCGTGAAAGTTCTCCTCACACACACACATACACTCACGCTCAGTAACACACAGGCCTGCCCTGTTGCTTTTCTCGAGTAATGTTGGGAAATTCGTCACGAAATGCCGATAATTTTTCTTAAGTGATTTGCAGTCGGTGGACGTGTCAAAGCAAAGGGCCTACCGGAGTGGCAATCCATCACAAAGTATTCAAGTGCAGGAATTGTTTGATAAATTTGTCAAATTGTTTCAGCTCTCCAGTGGAGGTCTGCTGCACTGGAATGATTTAACCTTTCGAACCTCTTATGACCATAATTTGTAGGGCTTATATAAGGAAGATCAGGCAAATTATATACACAAGTAGAAGTTATAATCGTACCAGCAGCAAGAAAAATGCTAATAATAATAAAAGGATGAAGGATAAAGTTTTTGGCGTTAATCAATCCCGTCTGAGGGATGCGCCCCCGCACTCGACTTCCATTCAGAATCGTAGTGGCGTTATGAGTGCGTATGTGGCCTATACATACAATGACTTGCGGTGGCCAGCCGATGTACAAGTCAGTGCTTTTATCCTCCCAGACGGGTCTGGTACCAATTCACCGACCCCGGAGGGATGGAAGGCTTGGTTGGCCTAGGCGGGCATCGATCCGGGATTCGAACCCCTGACTGTGCGTGTGATATAGTGCGCCACTTGCCACTACACCACCTTCGCTCTCAGTAATAATAATAATAGCAAAAAGCGCACAGTGCCTCTAAGCACAAGTATGGGCTGGAGTCCCGCCCTAGGCCGAGGTTTTGCCCCCAAATCGCCGACCTTGTGAGTTATGATACTACCAATAGTAGGAATATAGTGTTGTCAATTGAAATAATAATAATTGGAAATAGACAATAATAATAGAAATTAAGTATAAAATTAAATAATAATGTTGTTAACAATATTATAATAATAGCAACGACGGTAATAACTATCATTAGCGTCAATTTATTATTGTAGATTCTAGAAACAATTACTATGTGTAGCCAGTACTTATTAATATTAATGACCAGGCAGTCTCACTTGCTCTATCGTCCCCTCTTTGAGCTTGTTCGAGTTTGTGGAATTGTCGAGGTTTTTTGGGACTCTTACTCGTTTGGAAGTCCGTCAGTCTGAGTCGCAACTAGTTAAGAATTGGTCTGCTTGAAGTGCTCCGAGAAACATTAGTCTCAAAACGCTTTGAAACCTTTGAAAATGACAAACTTGACGAATTTGCTTGTTACTTTACTTTCTGATTAGATAACTTTTTTTTGAATTTCTGGCATTCAGTTCCAATGTATTGATATTACCTAAGACGCTTAAGGTACAATAGTAATTTTAATTATTGATTATTTACATTTTTGTAGAGTTTTATCAACCGTAGGCTATCGAAATTGGCGTAATTCTAGATTGTTCTAGATTTATATACAGCGTCATCTTACAAAAGTTGCTCTCGTGCTTGATCTCAAACTTGCATTTCCAGTCTTTTAGTGTCGATCAGAAGCAATCAGTTCTGTGTCGACGAACGAAATCGCCACTTTTTGCTTATTCTGGGTCACGTGAACTCTCGAGTGGCTCTGAAGTCACCTCTTCGATCAAGTTAATACTAGAGTATTTGAGCAAATCGGACTTTGTCATGGCACATTCTAAAGGGCTAAAACAAGGCCGAACTTCTTGTCGCCTTTATAAAAGAACAGGAGGGTCCCATCTTCCTACCATAGCCGTCAGTTAGTCTATTTATTTATCAGTGTTGCAGCAAAGGCAGAGAGTACGTGCAAGTGTGAGCCCATATGTGGTACTTGGAGGAAGAGGCTAAATGAATGCCTCAAAAGTCACAATGTCATTCCAATGAGAAGGGACGGAGCTTGTGCCAGTCGCTAAGACTTTTCTAGCAGCTGGCCCAAGCTCCTTACATTCTTATTAGAACTACATTGTGAAACTTCCGGAGTAAAGATAAGTTGTGCTGCTTCCTCCTTACCTACCATAACCACCAAAGCAAATTCTTAACATTAGAATTTCAAGAGGTTCTTGAGGACAGACATTCCTGTATCCTGTTTGACCTGGGAAAACATTGATGACATCATTTCTTCGACTCTATTTTGAAGACCTTTAATTTTTGTTTTTCTTATTCCGCGCCAATTCATGGAAGGGGGAGTTCATACGAGCTTCCCAAGACGATAGGACGATTACAAGTTTGATCTGTTTTAATTACCAAAGGCAGTCGAGAAAAGGCGTCCTCCTGCTCCTAGAAAAACAAACAATAGCAGTTTCGAGGCGAAAATTTCCTCAAATAAGTGGTGATAACTTTTTCGAATCCTGGAAACTCTCATTCATTGCTGGCTTTTGATGTCGTTTAGACTTTATCACCTACAACGGGTCATGAAAATTAATCTTTGGCTATACTGACTATTCCAACTGATTATTTGTTTATCATGTCTGAAAGTCATGCTGTCATTTGTAATGGCAGTGTAATGTGAAAACCAAAACCGAACCAGAAAAAAAGGCTATAAAAATTCGTAAAGACGTCAGTTTACACCAATATGAGTACAGTGTATTTTTAAAAAACCCAACCAGCATCAATCCGTCTGGTAGTTGTTCAGCAGCAATAGTTGACTACTGAACAAAAATGGACTCACGCTGTAATCAAGAGTTTGAATAACCGGTCACTGTGCCAGAAGAAACTAGACGACTTTATGCCACGATTCCATAGTATCAAGATTATGCAGACATGCTGGGAGATATCGAGGCTCACAGTAAATCTTTTTTTTTTTCAAAATTTTACGCTAGAACAGAAATTCTCCAATCCGGTGAAGGAAAAATAATTAATACTTAATGACTGCTTGAAGTAAACGCAGTTTGTTCCAAACCATTTGCAACGATTATTGCCAACTTCGTAACGATTTTGATTTGAGCCGTCCCACACTTTTGACGTGACTCAGACAGTCCAAACTTGGGAATTTCCATGATCTTTCGCTTATCTTTCCCAGGTATGGTAACCCATGTTCCCCATAAATTCAAGAAAGGCTAAGCGATGAGCTCAGAATTCCATGCGCTCATTTTTGAAATCGGTGGACAATATATTAGTATCAGAAATCCTACATTTTATGCTATTATATTCTATTTATTGTACTGAGGTAGTGCAGAGGCAAGTGGTCACTGTTATGTTCATGGTCCTCGGAGATTGAAATTCCGAATCAATACTCACCCAGGCCGGCCAGGTCTTACAGCACCTTTGGTTCCGTTATTTGGTAAGCACTGGCCTGAAAGTATAAAAGCATTGACTTACGCATTGGCTGGTCACCTCTATTTATTGTATAGGCGTCTATAAGACGGACCCTCACCTTTTACTCAATTTTTTTCCATAGGAAAGTACGCAAGGATAATTACATGCAATAACGATGTGCTAAAATTTTTTAGCCTCTTCTGGACTTTTTAGCTGTATCTTTTCCCACGTGAATGGTGCTCAGAGGTGACTCTTTCGGTTCACTTCGTCTATCTTTTGAAGCAGCCTATCCGCGATTCGGCCTCGACTCGACGAATTTACGAGAAAAAATTGTAAATGTAGCGCTTCTTGTCATTTCAATATCTCCGCTTTGACGTCATCCCATAGCTGTGCAATACACTGCCACTCTTCTAATCTCTTCATGTTTGCTTTTCTTTTTCCTCAAACTCATTCTCCTCTTTTCTCCAGTTTTTTTTTCAATTTCTACATTAAATTAAAAGCAAATAGGCATCCGCATCCCATCATGGAAAAAGTTGTTTGCGGATTGAATGTCAAGTTCGACACCTTCTTGACATGTGCGTCACTATAGGCAAATACTGCGAACTTTATGCCACCTACTGTCGCAGTTTCAAAGTTACTTTAGATTTTCATTTTTTTTTCATTTTCACACAACTTCGAATTGCGGTGGTAATCTCGTTTTTCGGCAAGCCTTTCCTGGCTTTACCGCTGTTGCCTAACCCTTATCTATCTTTGCGAAAATACGAAATTTTTTCGGCAACTTCGCCATAGTTGTTGTACCTTATTAGAGATATCTGGGAAATAAGGCTGGTTGAACATTTGGAGCAGACCGAATGTGATGCACCAAAACACTGCGAGAAGCTTTCATGAAATCCTCCATGTGTCGGCTTGACCCGAATTTCTTCTCACCGCTATTACTGGCTTCTCTTGGATTTCTTTGCCTCTCCTTCCTCTCTAGGAAAAAGATGCCGCATAAGGTTGCGGACCAGTTCTTGAACTGACTAGTGGATTGCCCTTTTCGGAACGATTGCCAACCGAGGCCCAGCGTTCCATCAGTAGAATAATCTTTTCGCTCAAACGCTTTGTGCCGTCTTTTACCTTTATCTTCAACCCTGAAAAGTTAGTTGAGAAAGTATTGAGAAATTACAAACTACTTACTTATTCTGAGACAATTTCTTCTTCTTCGAACACCGATCCATTTCTTCTTCTAGCGGCCTATGCTGTGGTCTCGATTTTTAAATCCTTCCCTTAACCGTAGGCAGAAATAGCACATTTGCTAGGTATGTTCATTATCTACAAGATGGAGGCCATGACACGGCTTGCCGAGGAGGTCCCAAACAGAGTGATCCAGGTTTTCTTTCCTAGTCAACTTTGCTTTTGACTACTCTGAAACAGTAAGTCGCCACCAAAACATCAGCACATGGAATCTCCACGATGCGGAAAGAATCAGACCATGAAAAGCGTCAGGCTCTTGCGTTACACTGTGGCGAAGAGCGCAAGAAATGCGACACGTTACATAAGGCAGCGTTAAGATTGAGGATCGAATTCCCAGTTGTTCCTGCTGTACTTTTTTGATGTTATCATCCGCTATCATTCTGTAAACGACTTTACGAAGGTAAATGTCGGTTTTTAGGAGTGCCTGCTCACCATAACAACCATCAATTTATTCAATTTCTCCTAAAGACAGCCTCTATTAATTTGGTTTTTACGCTGAGTACAGTATATCAAGTACATATTTTTCCTCCATTGGGGATCTTAACACACATTCGACTATGCTAAATTAAGGGCTGAGGCTGAATTTTTTTTTGTTCATTTCTCATCTCGTCCTATCTCTATTTCAAGTCTTTCATAGGTTTACTAAAGATAAATGCGAACATCCTGGTTTTGTTTAACTAGTATTTAGTCTACATAGTTGGCATAGCATCCCCTGCCTGCACGACTACAGATGTTCTGAGCGAATCCAATCTTGAGCCGATATAAGCTCCCTGCACTATTCGTCATTATCCATTTCATTTCACCATAGATGGGAAGCTATCGACCTTGTAGTCGCAATATAGAAGAGACGGAAACAGCTTTCGCCCACGTTATGGCCCGTACTATAGGATTTCTCGATTGCTCACATAGTGTCCTATTCTGTCGCTTTTCTCAATCCAGTACTTGCAGGTCACAGGTCAGGAAGTGCCACTGCCGTCGCCGCCGCAGAGTAGGTCACCGCGCGGCGGCCACCTTGTTGAGGATTTCTTCTTTGACAATGTCAAAAGATGGGAACATGCAAAGCAGCCAACCACGGACTCGCTCACAGCGACCTAAATCCAGCATGGGGAAAGTGGTGGCACTTCCTGACCCACATTACATTCCGACTCGTAATCAAATGGAGTGCGTAGATATGACAGCAAAGGTTTACAGTTTTGGGGACCATTGCCGCGGAATCCAGTCTGAGCTTTTTTTCAAAGACAGCTGCAGTCAGCTGCCTCTGATACTTCCTTCTTGTAGAGGAGCTATCACGTATGCTCCATAGAACAGTTGAAAGATGTCCTTTGCTTGATACCTCTGAATTATGGTAGGACTATTGTCTCCTTCTCAGCTTTGGACGATTTTGAATAGTTTTGGCTAACGAATTCTTTTGCATAGCACGCCTGATTGCAGGTAGGCAATCCAAGCCCAAATCTTTTTGGCTCCAACCATTCCTTGGACTTGATCAATTCTTTTCTGAGGCCTTCCAGCTTGACAGAACCAAATTCCGATCTCCTCCGGCTTTACACTATTCGTTAAATGCTCTAACAGATGAGAAGGTTATGGAGATTGAATGGGAACCCTCTCCTATCGTTGCAGGAAATGAAAATGGCTTAGTGGATACACGTGAAGAGGAGATGGAACAAGGATAACAGCTTGAGTCAGTACAACACGCACACGCACCTGTTTTACACTCACTCTTTGGCCACTTGGAGAGGTGGCGCTTCATTCCAGTACACTGAAAGCACCTTCGGCACTCATACGCTCGTTTCCTCACTCCGCGGTTTTTTATCGTTGTGCTATCGAATGCAGATATACTTCTTCCCCAACTGAAAACATTCGTGGAACTCCCCCCTTCCGAAATCCATGGAAATGTTTTGAACGGCAGCACTTCGGCTTTAATTTTCACTTTCTACTCTCTTGGGCAGCTTCAATTACATCTAGTCGCTGAATCATTGAAACAATACATGACAACTAAGCACGCGGTTGCGCAGCGGTTGGTTCTGTAGTCGTACGTTCACTTATGTCAACCTGTGACCCGCCCATATTACTGTGTCAATTGAACCACCTGCTCAGAATGGTATGCTGTACCGCTCGAAAGTATGTGTGGAGTGGAAATCAGTCAGTTCGTCAGTCTTTCGTACTTCCTGATCGGCTCGTACTAAATCCCGAAGCACTGAAAACCTCAGTCTAGCCGAGTTTTGTTCTTGCGTGTGACGCATTGTATTTCTGGCACCTCTCGAAAGTACTCGCATCCTCTATAGAAAATGTAGCCGTCAGAAATCCAACTATAACTTACTACTACTTCTGCTCAGAGTTACGGGCCGAGTTCGGTAGAAATCCATCCTATCGTCATCGATCCTATCCTATCATAGCTCCTGCTCTACCACGCTCAAGTTTGCTTATGAGTGCATTGATGCCGATCGGTCATTTTCGCAGATGAGTACCTCAGAAATACCTATATCTCAGGAGGAAACTATTTGCTGAGCACCAGCATCCGCTTAGGGATGAGGGCAAAAGTTCTCATCCGACATTGTGAGTATCTATATCAAAATACCACAGCAACATCTCGATGATTTGCCCACTCGATGGAGAAGAAAATTTCCATGCCAAGACATTCCACCCCGGGAACGCTCCGAGTTCGACGTCTATTCATAGCCATGACTGCCACTGAATAGGTATTTCGTCCACACAATAACACGATGACCTTTAAATGTTGGCCACTGTACAAATATGTAGGTGTCCTTGCCCTTTTAGAGGTGTCAGAAGAAATGGATTGGTCCGTGAGAGGGGGAAAGAGCATTCTATTTCTGTATTTCATTCGCATTCATCGAGTTCAGCAGACATGCCACCTTGTAGGACCACAGCTTCCTCTGGCTCGCTTATCGTCTCCAGGGAACCGTTTTTATAGTTTTCTCATTTTTTTTCTCTTTGCGAGAGCACCTTCGATTTTGTCATTCGTAGATAACTGATAACTCTGGAATCGCCTACGTTGGTCTTCAGTGATCACCTTCGGAACCATGGTGTTTTCTGTTTGTGCTTTCTTCGATAGCTGGGGATAGGCGTTTTTCTGCATGCCATAATTCACCGGCGTTATTCCTCATGTGTGACGTTTGAATGACTAACTCGTTTTGAATCAGCGCCTGGTTTAAATAACATCTTAATGCGGAAAACATTTCAAGGACTGCACTTCTTCCGGTGTTGTTTGACGGGAATGACTAAAAAAAAGCAATGAATTCCAGCTGCTTTTGTACGATGTCTCAAAATCAGCTGATAATCCTTAGACTTTCGGTTATATAGGAGGGCCAAGGCAGAATTTACATCAGTACCTTGCTGAGAGGCATTGTGATCACCTCTGTTTTCGTTTACCTCTCATCCCTGCCCGAGTTGTTAATTAATTGTAAAACTCCTGAAATGGCGGAGGTTGTAGGGCCGCGAATGACGCACTGCCACCTACGCATGGTAATGGGTTCGAATCCCGAAACGATATCCGCCTAGGCCTCCAAGCTCTAGGAGCATGAAAGCACTGGCTTGAACATCGGCTGACCACCACAGGCCATTGCTTAGGCCACGTACGCATTCAATACGCCACTTTGATTTCGAGTGGAAATAAAATGTGGGGCGCATCCTTTGAGGATTGTTTTACGCCTGAGGCCTTCACAGTTGGCTTACTCTAGAGCTCCTAAAAAACTATGAATACTCTTTCTCGCAATCGCATCCGATTCTTATCCGCTGTTTCCACTTATTTTTTTCTGCTACACACCAGAGCCTTTATTCGCGTGCCGGCTTTTCCTGATGATCATTGCCCGTTGCCTTCAGACGATTGTCTTCTTCCTCCATGACTTCGCTTTTCACCTTATTGTTGCAATTTCGTCCCCCTCTTTTTTTGGTTCGTTTCTCTACGTTCTTCTGGTGACATAGTCCCTCCCACCATTCTTATCCTATTATGCTTGCTTTTTTCCGCCTCCTCTTCTTTTAGCAGTCCTTTGTTGACGAGATAGTTCACTGGCTGGCTTTGATAGCTGCTGATAAAGGCTGATAGGTCAGTAAAAAGCGAGAGCCACCAGAACTGTCAGTTGTTCCGTGTTGCTGTGCACTTACGGGTACCACGCGTATAATAAAACTAATAGGATAAGGGTGTTGATGATAAAGAAGAGAAGGCAATACGGGGCGATAAAGACTGGTAAGAAACTATATTGAGTGATACCAGAGGAATGAAAGCTTCTACCCCTTCTAAGTCTTTGGAAAATTTGAGAATCAGGGGCTGGGTGAGTGTACATGTCTTACTTTTACTCCCTTTTGACAACAGTCATACTTATTTGATCGCAAAATTACTTCTGTCCAACGATAAATCTTTGGAGACAGAGAGGAAGAACTGGTTCCTTATGGCATTATAGTAAGTAGAAACCATCTTATTGATCTCTATTTTAGGCTATTCTCGGCTCGTCGCGGGACCTTAAGTTATTTAGCAGATAACTTACCTTACACCTTTACTTACTTACAGTGTTTACATAGTTCAGCAGCCCATTTTGGCCCGTCACTAACGTAGTAGCAACTGTAGTCACGGCACCTGATGACCGCTTGAAACCCCATTTTCCTCAGAGCCCTCTAGACGACAGGCGCTGTAGTACGTCGGAACAAACTCGTTATGAAAAAAAAATACTACAAGAACTGTGCAAACAACCCAATTCACTATTCCCACAGTACAGTCGGAACACCTGTCTTCTCGTTCTTCACACACCTCACGCAATTTATCGCATTACTCACTTCTCTCGTTCATCCATTTTATTTTCTTTCATTCATCCACTCCGTTAATCCGTCAACCTATCAATTTCAGTGGAAATGGATGCCACATGCCAATCAGGGACAGCTAGCTATGTGTAGTGTAATGGAAAATTGCTCTGTTCATTCAAAATCCCTTCATTCTCTCCCACTCTGTAGAGAGACGATCCCAACGCCTTCATGACTTTCACAGATAAAATCATTACCTTCCCTGCCAAGTGATCAAGTCCGACCCACGCTCTATTAGTGTGCGATGGAGACAAATTTGGCCTCTTTCGATCATATTATTTCGTTTTAACTGCTTTTGTCTCTCAAAAAGTTATTGTCTAGCGAAAGTTTGTTCCTTTAGGATTGAAAAATTGTGACGATATGTACCTGGTCATAGGAAAATGATGGTCAGCCCTGTTTTGAGCCATATAATTGAAACCAGGTTTGTAGAACGGGTGAAAAACGGCTTTCACATGGATTGGTTTTTTCAAAGAAATTTGTAGATCAAATACCTAAAAAACGTCTATAGGATTCTGCGGCGGCGAAAGTCGGGGCATGGCGCATCCTTAAACTAATCGACACGAATCGGTTTTGGGTTCTATTTTTCATCTAGGTGTGGCAAAAGCCGGTAACGTAAGATCGGCTTGTTGTAAAAATGTCGGTCATCTAAATGTTGACGTCTATGCAAACATACTCGGCGTTTGTTGATTTTGTTGATAGCGACGAGTCAGCGAGGAAATGAAGAACTCAGGCGGAAGTCTGATGTTGTACATAGAAAGCAAACATCAACCCGGGAAAGCATTAGGTTCGATTCCATGGAGTTTCAGTTACCATTGGGAGCATATCTGTTAGGGGTGTGCATTAATTTTTCGCCGTTTTTTGAGTGCAAAAACATATTTATTACAAAATTAAAACCGAATGTACATTAGCCAATGTATTGCCCATCTTTCTGGTATCTTGTTGAATCCGCGTCTTAAAAGAGTCTTCATCCTTCGAGGCAATCCAGTTATCCACCCATTTTCACTCTGCTTCGGCATTCTGGAAGCGTGTAACTACTTAACTGAGTTGCGTGGACCGGAATAGACGGTCATCAGAAAGAGCAAGATCCGGAGATTGTACGGGCTGAACAAGCTGATCCCATCCAACAACTGCAATTTTTCAGGGACTTTCTTCGCAACATGGGGTCTGGTTTCTTGCGATTAACGGCCGCTTTTAGGTAAGAGCATCCTACAAACTGTCAAGTTGGTGTTCGTACCGGTCAACAGTAACAGTTTTGTTCAGGCTCAGCAGCTCATAGTTCAAAACACCCTTTTGATCCTACCCTCTAATGCACACACAGCAATACTTTTTGGCAGGGGACATTCCGCTTTCGTTGCGAGCTCTCGAGTGAAGAGAAACCATCTCTGCAGGTTCGTTCAGATGGAGCTTTTCCTCCATAAGTACCGAAAAGCATCCAGTGGGCTTCAATGCCAGTTTCCTTGAAATCAAACAGCAGGAGAAGTGTCCCCCGAAAAACGGCTCATCACGTTCCATGACCAATCAGTCTGCCTGAGAGCAACGGGATTTTGGGGTGAAGCTGATCTGTCTGCCCTTAAATACTAGCTACTACCCTATCTTACTGAACATGACAGGTTTCACCGGTAAACTTCTGACATGTTTCGCGCAATGACTCTTCCAATTCGGCGGCGGAAATTAATGCACACCGCACCTAATAGGTTTGCAATATAGCCATACCTAAGTAAAAGTTGATGAATTGCAAATAAAAATTACTGGTTAGAGAGCAAAAAGCTCGGTCCAAGCAAGAAAACACTTGCCTTGTGTGTTGTATTGAGTTGCACTCGTGGTAACCGTGAAACAGTCATCATACCTGAGCATACTACATGCCCACTACGCATGGCAGTCCCGGAGAACGTCCGTTCCACGCGTCCGTCGAGAGTAGGCGTCCCGTTCGCGAGCGGCGCTCACCACTAAGTTGTCGAGGTGATATTACAGAACCACCAAGCGTCAGTGGAGCGAATGATTTGCATTTGTTCGTTTACTTGCTCTATGAGTTGAATGCCGTGGGCCAAGCGCAAATCGTATGCTGCCCTGACAAGTGCGACCTCTGTCAAGTATCGCAGGCTGACCCGCCGCATGCGATGACTGCGACGTGAACTAGTTTCGAGCGAGACGCGCAACGTAGCGGACTCGACAGTCCCTATCTAGTTGTCCCGCCGCGTGCTGTTCTGGCGCGCATAAGTCACTCCGCTCCCTTGTTATTGTGTTAGACTGGAGATGACTTGCCCGAAAAGTACTACAAATCAGAGAATACAGCAAAACTCGGGTCTTCGAGTTACTGACCACGGAAGAAGTCGAAGTAACGTCAAAATTCCCACATATGTTTAAGAACGGCGAAGGTGCATGCCAGCAATTCCGAAGATCTTTTTACGACGTAAAAAACTTGGCATTGTAAAGCAGTGGATAACAGACATTGCAATACAAAGTGCTGACATGCTGTTATTTCCTAGAACTCCTCTTCTTTCTGGCAAAACATCGGATGGATGTGCTTAGTTTCACGTCCCTCATCGCCTGACTGGAAGCGTTCTTTTTTTGCTCCGCTATATTCTTTATTGATTGTCTTCCAGATGGAGCAGTGGCAAAGTGTCACAACACCTTGTATAGTTTGTGGGATCGATTCCCTCCACACCACCTGGGCACTACCACATTCATTTGAAGGGGCTAGCTGACTTTCATAATCTATTTCATGGAACCTTTAAGTAATTTCCCCTAAATCCTCTAGAATTTTAACTAATAAACAACGGACGGCGTTTATACTTCCACCCACTTGGCTATTGCACGCTGCCGTAGACTTAATAACACAATGAGGCTTTCGATCAATATTCCATAGCCCTATGCGGTTCCGACTTCCCAATATATCACTCACTCTGCTATCTGTTTCAGGATCCCGACACAGACGGATAACCTCGATATCGACACAAATGAGAAGCCTAAGTGCTGTTCACCTCCTGCATTTATTTGACCACTGTCAACTTTTCTCATCAATTTCCAAACTAACTGTTCATCATGATAGACGCCCAGTCATCTAAACAGCATCTTTGTTGAATGGTTCTGCGGATCCTTCCGTCTTTGTTGGACCTATAACTCAACTTCGAATCTTCGCACAAACCCCGCCCAGCCGGATTTTTGGGTGTTAGACGTCTTCTCTCTCTTGAAACTTCTGTTGAATGCCCTCGATTTCTTCCGGACCTTCAGAGATTCGGAACATTCACTTCAGAAATACTTATTTCGCTTACATTTCTCCGGCTATGAGTTTCTGGTCTCTAGGCCATCCTGAAACTAACCATAAGTTGCCGAAGTTGCGTCCGAGTTCTATCGAGTAGGAAACTCTACACATTTTTTTCTATGCCTTGAACATTACTCTTCTCCGTTACTACAACACGAATGATCAGTGGGGAGTATATCACGTCTAGCTAGCTACAGGGTTTGTTATTCGAAACACATCCCTGCCCGGATGAAAAACAAGCATTAACAATACGACGGAAGTTTTGCAAATTTTCGCAGAAAATCACTCAACCGCGAGCCTAATGCCTCAACATCAACTCTCATGAGGTCAGATTATTTTTGCACGTAACAGTGTCAAATGAGACTTACAAGCAGAGCGGCAGAAAGGGTGAAACGTGAAGAAAGCAATGTTGTACTCGGACGAAGGATAGTGAATGAGAGAAGTTAGCATGTTTTTATGAGTGCTTTTTTATGACGTACTTAAATTTTGTAAAAAAAAAAGAGGTGTGGATTTATTCCCAACCAGCATGCCGCACACGAGACAGCTAGCCAAGAGTCACCGCGTGCGGCGAGAGAGTTGGGAACGATGCCCCTTACTCCATCTGCTCCTATGGCATACACAGCGGAACACACTTTTAGTTAACGGGGCGTAGTGAAGCACGAACTCTAGTAGCGATTATCAGTGCGTATAGAAGGTCAGTGTATTTAACCCCTACTAGTTATTACCGCAATCAAAATTTAAAACGAACTGACCTTGTGAGACGAATCGTTCAATAGGGCGCAATCTTAAAGAGAGAGCGCAGGCAAGGTTGTAGAAACAAATGCCCTCCATTTAGAACGATGAAAAGAAGCTAATATCAAGGCCCGGAGTAGCTCATAGACGAGAAAGCATGAAGAAACAAAGGAGAAGCTTGTCAGGTTTCCCACTCGAGCGTAACCCATAAATTTAACCTTCGAATGGTTTACACGATGACTTATTTAATATCACTATTGGCAGTTTAATTTAAAGTCAATTTCAAGTGATCTTAGTCCAGGAAAAAAAGGTTTAGCAGCAAAGTAGGGGGACAATTTGAATTTATACTTACTTCCGCACGCTGATCGATTCTTTTTCATGCCACTCGGACTCGTTATCTACTTGAAATGGCCAGTCTTCAACGAACACTCGCTGGCATGGCAACAAACAAAGGCTATACCCAACAATAGGGTCTTCCTATCCTTTCACTGCACTCTTCCTAATTGAGTGTTTATGCTGGAATGCAGTGGGTCTACGGTTTTGCCGTTTCCCCTCTACAGCGCGTAAACTTCCCGCGCGAATGCACCTCGCGCCATTTGCGGCAACTCGGGCGGCACCTGGTCCGACCTAATGTCACTCACCTCAATTCTATAAGGACCTTTACAATTCATAGAAAAAATCTACCTCGTTGAATAGGTTCATAAAAGTCTGGGATATTATGTTACGTCCATCAGCTAATAAGCCCTACCCGAGTGGCTTTATACTTTAAATTTATGCATAATTTGACGTTCAAAGCATGTTCTTCAGAAAAAATCTTGACGAATTTTCGATATCCTATAACTTTTATTCTGGCTGATAATCGACTACCACCATTCAGAGTTGGATTACTTCAAAGTTGAATCGAATGGATGTAGGATGCGCGGCGTATCGTCGAAAGAGGCCCGCTAGCACCTCTGTTTTTGCACTCAAGGTGGATAAAATATTTGAGGGAAATTAGGAAGTGTAAATAGTCTTGTGCAGATTGAAAAAGTAAAATTAAGCCCTGTGCGCTGAAAATTTGTTGCACGCACTTTGTGTCCCTAATCTTCCCCCCTCTTTGTAATCCAGCCTGTAGGAGTTCATATGAGAATGATCATTGGTTTGGTCGTTCTTGAGCCTAGCAAATGCTCATGTGCTTTTAATCAAGCATTCGGCAGTGTAGGGCAAATAGCTGAGGAATCTGTGAGTGATTACGGGCCCTTCCTTCTCCCATAAGCCTTTTCGCTCCCAGAATCCTTTCCACCACTTCTCTCTTGTGGGATGTTTTGTGTTATGTTTAAAGCACAACATTTATCACATGACCACGAAATACCAAGAAAAAACCTTCTTGAGTTAATAGGCAGTAAATTTGCCGAGTGGGAATCGGGAAATCGCTATTGATCAGGGAAAAACTCCACGCGAACCAGTATTGCCCTTTCCAGATCGGCACGTTTCCGTTAGATCTCTTCTATTGGGCAAAGCCCATCTCTTGGGGCATATTGGAACTGAGCTTTTGTTATTTTTCCTCTCCGGAGGGAAGCAACGGAGAACTCGCAGCTCGGGACAGTTGGCTTTTCGGCTCCGCCCCAGACCCCTATTGCTTACCCACTAACATCACACACTCTGCTCTGCCCCACACACAGCATCTGCGCCTTCCCATACAACAACTAATGCTGCTGTTAGTCGTCAGTTCGTTTGCAATCTCGTTCATTTCCAATTCGAAAGAGCAGGGATCTTCATCTTCGCCAGTTGGCCGATGACACGGTGGCGCTTGGTCGGTCCCACCGCGCGATTACCGTCATTTGAATGCTGACGATGATTGACGCCAACCGTGCCAAATTGTTCACTAAACATTGTAATTTGTCTTTTAAAAAGGTTTATGATCTATGATGGCTCATTCCAAGCCCCTCTTATAGAAATTGATTTTGTCTACCCGTTCTTTGTCATCGACCCGTGTGCGGCAGTCCTTATCAGACATTATTTTGCTGCAATACAACTCCACAGGCAATGATTTAATGAAAATTCCGTCAGAAAGGGTTGCCTTACTTTTCACTAGTTTGAAAATGTGTTTGGAAATAATTTGTGCGTTTGTCTATCTCAGTTTGTGTCTTTTATATTAGCTGTGAACTTACATTTTCTGAAGATCGATAATATCTCAGCTATGCCGACCTCTTTGAGTGCCATTACTTTCTGTTTTTTCTTCCAGATGTGAAATGTTTTCCGATCGATGCTTATCGCTTAATGTTCCCTTGTGTTCTTAAGTTTTCTCCCTTGAGGAAATATATATTTTCTTCAGATCCGGAGGGCATTCCATCCGCTTGGGTGAATTAGCGCCAGTATGGAAGATGCTCATACGAAAACGGGCGATGAGGTAAAATTACATCGACAATCCTTGAAGTATTTTATGTGATCTTCTGAAATGATTATAGAGTTTGTTTAACCCGAACCTTCTTAGGTATGCCGTTTCTTCAACGTTGGACCAGACGGGCTAACAGAGAGCCAGGTAGACGTCTTGAGGGAGAAATATGGCTACAATGGTACGTTTCCATTAGATTTCCTAATCTATAAAGAAGACATATCAATTTTTGCGTAGATTAGATTTGAAATTCTGAATCAAACCCATGCTTTTAAGACCATACTTAGGTAAGACCATTACAACTTATCTCCATACGTATTTTTATTTCAATGAGTTAAATCTTATAACAGTGATTTGATTTTTCTCCGTAGCAGATGTATGATTGAAAAGATTTTACTTCGACAATCTGTTCTTCGTTAAGCTTTCATGCGCAAATTTCTTTGATATGAAGCCACTTTATTGCCTTCATTGCGGCATGAATGCTTCGATATAGCTTCTCTTTCAAAAACCTCGAGCAGAAGTGCGCGTCAGTGTAATATTTGAATTGACGGGGATGTCAGGATAAGTTTCAGTTCTATTTGATCTCTGCGGAGGTGCGATATTTGAGGACTTCAAAACCGAAAGTGTCGGAAGTGTTTACTAAGAGAGGAAAAGAGATTTTTCTAAAATGGCTTTTAGCCAATTGATATTGACCAGTATTTATGATTACTGACAAGATAAATGTTTTCTTTACAGAAATGCCTGCGGAAGAAGGAAAGTCCATCTGGGAACTTATTTTTGAGCAATTTGATGATCTCCTTGTCAAGATTCTTCTTCTCGCCGCTATAATTTCTTTTGTGAGTGATTTATTACCCAAGCTTATTTTTCTTTTCTATCAAGTGTAATACAATAAAACGGCCATGATGCATTATGCCTCCTCCATCTCTTTGTTTATAAATGTTCATGGGCTTTTTTAGTTGAAGGTTTGTTCTTTTAATTGTCAAAGTAGCCATGTCCCTTGATTTGATGGGGCTTCTACAATGATCTATTTCTTTCACTTTTGATTTTGACTCAATAGTTATTAGATATAGATATTTGACTTGGTTATTTCTGAAGATTGCGTCAAAATAATGTTATGGGTCGGTTATGCGCTCGCGGCTGCTGCTTTTCCTGCACGGCATTCAACAGCTGCGCCTTTTCCAACAAATGTTTGCGTCTCGTCTTTTTTTTTTCTAACATTTGGCTAACGACATCATTTTCTTCTGCAACCAGGCAGCGAACAGGCGATGATATACCTTAGCTCGTCTTCTTCTTAGATGAAGGAAAAGGGGGAAATCACTGGTTTTCTTTTTCCAGGTCTTAGCACTGTTCGAGGAACATGATGACCAGACAGATGCCGTTACAGCTTTCGTTGAACCTTTCGTTATTCTTCTTATTCTTATCGCAAACGCTACCGTCGGAGTTTGGCAGGTAATATTTTGCTAGGGATCTCTTAAGTTCAATGAAAAACGCCTACTCCAACATGCCAAGTCCACCATAGATAGTTAAAGTCTTTCGCCACATTGTTCACGCTGGATTGAAATCTAGCTTCGTCCAGAGTAAAACGTGTCATGAAGAAATATGCCCAAAGCCAGTTGAATATCTGGGGTTCACCTTCCCTTTTTCGTTTTAAACTGGAAATTTTTGCTTTTCTTGTCAGACTTTGTGAAATAAGCCTGCTGTTGAGTCTTCGATTCCATATATCCTTTTTAGGAGCGGAATGCAGAATCTGCCATAGAAGCTTTAAAAGAATACGAACCAGAAATGGCTAAAGTTGTACGGTCAGGAACTCATGGTATACAAATGATACGAGCGCGTGAGCTTGTTCCCGGAGATATTGTTGAAGTTTCTGGTACGTTATAGGCTTTTCTGTTGTTGTTTAAAGGTTTAATTTGGAAGTTATGTAGTTTTCGGTGTTGCTTCCATTTTAATCTGCATTTGTCGTTTGAATCAATTATAACGATGACCCAAAAAACAATCGATGCATTATTCGGACGCAGAAGCCATCAGATGATATTTTAGTCGGTGACAAGATTCCTGCTGACCTCCGACTGCTGAAGATCTACTCGACAACGATACGTATCGATCAGTCCATTCTAACTGGTGAATCTGTCTCAGTAATCAAGCACACCGAAGCCGTTCCTGATCCCCGTGCCGTGAATCAAGACAAGAAGAATTGTCTATTTTCCGGCACAAACGTAGCTTCTGGAAAGGTATTGTAACGAATTTGTTCTATTTTCACATATATTACAGTCAATTTCATTGGGTTGTTTAGGCTCGTGGAATAGTATTCGGTACTGGATTATCCACTGAAATCGGAAAGATTCGTACTGAAATGGTTGAGACTGAAAGCGACAAGACTCCCCTTCAGCAAAAGCTTGATGAGTTCGGCGAGCAATTGTCTAAGGTGAGTGCAGATGTGGTTGCAGCTGGGTAAAACAAATATGTCTTCACATTGAGTCCTTCTTTTATTTCTTTCAAGTAATTGCTTTCCGATTTTATTTACTTTAGAAGGCTCCTCATTCAATTGCCTTATTAGAATTCGAAAACCCGATTAACGCCATTTTGCTAGTAGAAATTCCGAGCTTTTGATTTCATTTTGAGGTTGTAATTGTCAGGCTCATACCTGTTCACAAAAAGGGGGATATAGAAAGCAAAATAACTGTCAATCCGTCTGTATATGGTAGCTATTATAATAATCACTCGTCATAATCACTTGCTATTGCAGGTCATCTCCATAATCTGTGTTGCTGTGTGGGCTATCAACATCGGTCACTTCAATGATCCTGCCCATGGCGGTTCATGGATCAAAGGCGCCATCTACTATTTCAAAGTGAGTTTCTGGTCCTCGCTGTTGCTTTTGCACATAAATCACTCAGTAATTCGTATTACAGATCGCTGTAGCACTTGCTGTGGCTGCCATTCCTGAAGGTCTTCCAGCCGTCATCACAACTTGCTTGGCTCTCGGTACTCGACGAATGGCAAAGAAGAATGCTATTGTTCGTTCATTACCTTCCGTGGAAACTCTGGGATGCACATCTGTGATTTGCTCCGATAAGGTACTTCCATTCATAATTGCTGTTTTTACACGATCCATTGAAATGGTAGCATTGATACAATTATAATCCTTCACTGCAGACCGGAACACTGACAACAAATCAAATGTCTGTATCGAAGATGTTCATTGCGCAGCATGCTTCAAACGACAACATTGACTTCAATGAGTTCACAATCACTGGTTCAACCTACGAACCTTCTGGAAAAGTGTTCTTCCATGGAAAGGAGGTACTTGATTAGCTCTTCCCAGTTTTGCGTTTTCTGTATTACCCTGTCGTAGGTTAACTGTGCTGGTGGTGACTTCGATGCCCTCACAGAGCTTGCCACTATTTGTGCTATGTGCAATGACTCGGCAGTGGACTACAATGACACAAAGAAAGTCTATGAAAAGGTGAGCTAAACCACGAAATTAGAGTCGCAGGGTTTGTTTCTCTTTTGGACAATCCTGCTCGCCATTTAGTGGTTCCATTTTCTGTTCTTTAGTAATGTGAACGCGTTAGCTGGAAGATGATTTCGACATACTTTTGGATTTGAACTGATAAATTACAACGCTTACACTCTGAAACTAGTCATAGGATGAGTGCATTAAAAGCAGAGATTCAACCACAATAAGGCTTCTATTCGAGCGTGTGCGGCAGTGTTTGAAGTGCTGACTGAAACCGTCATCTCTCCGTTACGTTGTAGGTTGGAGAGGCTACCGAAACAGCGCTGGTTGTTCTCGCTGAGAAGATGAACGTGTACGGTACACCAAAGTCTGGATTGTCACCTCGCGACCTCGGCAACGTCTGCAACCGTGTTATCCAACAAAAGTGGCGGAAGGTGAGAACCTTTTCCTTTAACGGCTTTCACTATCTTTCAACCAAATTTTGATTTTTTCCATAGGAGTTCACTCTGGAATTCTCTCGTGATCGCAAATCAATGTCATCGTACTGTGTGCCCGCTGCAGGCGGATCTGGAGCTAAGATGTTCGTTAAAGGCGCCCCAGAAGGAGTTCTTGGCAGATGCACTCATGTTCGTGTGAACAACCAGAAAATACCGCTTACGCCTGCAATGACTCAAAAGATTGTCGACAAGTGTGTGCAGTATGGTACTGGGCGAGACACTCTCCGTTGTCTTGCTTTGGGAACGATCGACAACCCTGTCAACCCGAATGAAATGAACCTTGAGGATTCAACGCAGTTTACAAAGTATGAGCGTGACATTACCTTCGTCGGTGTAGTTGGTATGCTCGATCCACCACGTACTGAGGTATGAGATAATTGTTTTAGTTCATTTTTTTTGCTTGCTGACTGTCAAGCGAAGTCTCTTTTAGGTTATGAGCTCAATCAGGGAATGTAATCATGCTGGAATTCGTGTGATCATGATTACTGGTGATAATAAGAACACTGCAGAAGCAATCGGAAGACGTATTGGTCTTTTCACTGAGGACGAAGATACCACTGGCCTTGTTAGTTTCTGAAATTTCTAGTTGACTCTAATTACTACTGATGTAATTGACTTGGCTCTGTAGGCCTTCACTGGACGAGAATTTGACGATCTCCCACCTGAGCAGCAGTCGGACGCCTGCAGACGAGCAAAACTATTCGCTCGAGTCGAGCCTGCCCATAAATCGAAGATTGTCGATATTTTACAGAGCCATGGAGAGGTTTGTGTTGTGATTATAAAACAGGACTTTTATTGATTCGTTGATCACATTGTTGAAGGGTAGATACTCAAGCGAATCTTTTTGAAGATCCTAGGAATTATGTTCTAATGATTTTTCGTAACTGGCATATAAAATATAACCAGGAAGAGTAATTTAATTCAATTTAAAATTTTTCTCTTTTTCGATTCTCCCTATCCATAAGTGACGACTGTTTCTGCTTTCGCATACTTTTCTTCTAATTCTTGCAAAAATTGGTGTAGTTCTTGGCTGTTCATCACATTGCAGCTTTTGAAACATTATGGTCCGTCATCAGAAAATCCCTACAATGACTACTGCATTAGAATACTGGGTTATTAGGCAATCACATTTTCAGCTGCTTCATATTATTCTAATTACAGATCACAGCCATGACTGGAGATGGTGTAAATGATGCGCCCGCACTGAAGAAGGCAGAAATTGGAATTGCGATGGGATCTGGAACTGCTGTCGCTAAGTCGGCTTCCGAAATGGTTTTGGCCGATGACAACTTCGCGTCCATCGTTGCAGCTGTTGAAGAGGGCCGTGCAATTTACAACAATATGAAACAATTCATCCGGTATCTCATCTCATCAAATGTCGGAGAAGTCGTGTCCATCTTCCTTGTTGCCGCTCTGGGTATTCCCGAAGCTCTCATTCCTGTTCAACTTTTGTGGGTCAATTTGGTAACTGATGGTCTGCCCGCAACTGCCCTTGGTTTCAATCCACCTGATTTGGATATCATGGAGCGTCATCCGCGATCTGCCAGCGAAGGGCTTATTTCTAAATGGCTGTTCTTCCGTTACCTTGCAGTAGGAAGTAAGTTTTTTTTCAATAGTATGTTCCAGTTGTATTCATCATTCCTCGCTTTTCAGCGTATGTCGGAGTTGCTACCGTTGGAGCAGCGATGTGGTGGTTCCTAATTTACGAGGACGGTCCTCAAATTACTTACTACCAACTAACTCACTGGATGAGATGCGAGGTATTTATTTTATGTGGACCAACTCGTTCCTAACTCATTAGGGATTCTCCAGATTGAACCTGAGAACTTTGCTGATCTGGACTGCGCCGTATTCGAAGATAACCATCCTAATGCAATGGCGCTATCCGTACTCGTAACGATTGAAATGCTCAACGCAATCAACTCGTTAGTTTCCTCACTTCTACTCTTTTAACCTATCATCTTTCAGTTCTTTACTACCTTTAGACTATCTGAGAATCAATCGTTGCTCATTATGCCACCCTGGAAGAACATGTGGTTGTGCTCGGCCATTGCTTTGTCAATGTCGCTTCACTTCGTCATCCTATACGTAGACATTATGGCGACTATCTTCCAGGTATGTTGTTAAACCTCATCCCATTGGTGTGCTCCTTGATATCGATTTTACAGATCACTCCTTTATCTTTTGCCGAATGGATGGCAGTGCTTAAGATCTCATTCCCAGTTTTACTTCTCGACGAAATCCTTAAATTCTTCGCTCGCAACTACATCGACGGTAAGCCCGCTAATCGCGCAGACAACATACGGTCGATCATCTCCCTGATCGGCCTAGGTGCTATGTGGTTTGCGTACTTTGGTTGGATGTTAGGTCCTTATGCAAAGAGTATTGAACGTGCATTTGGTAGCCCGGTAGTGCGTGTGCATACCGAACTTTAATCTTTTAACGACCTCTGAAATTATCTGTTCCTTATCATCGAGAGTGTGATGTTTCCTTTCTACCACTAACCGAATGGAGTGCTGTTATTAGGCGGTATTGACCGTTTTCTTCTCTCCATGAGCTGCTCATGCTATATCTACATATGAATCAGGGGTTTCTCGCGCCTTCTCGATACACTTGTCGTTTCATTTTTGTATGTGGGCGTTTTATCCCAACATCCTCGCTATCCACAGTTTTGATAACCCCTAGCTGGCAACCGGAGCTTGTGGTGTTCGGGTGCTTCGTTGCGGGATCCTATCCGTCTTCCTTGTTTCCGCTTATTCCTATTGTTTCATCGATATGTGCTAGTGTATGTCCGAATTTAATAGGTTTTGTCGAGGTACTTTTATAATTTTGTTGACTTTCCGTCTCTAATCTTGTCGACCTGTTGCCAAATGTCTAGTGACCTTGTGTGTCTCTTTGCAACTCAGCTTCATTTGAATTAATAATAATATTGTTACATGATACTTAGTTGTAAGTGGAAATTGAGTCTGGTGGAGTGGCCAAAACATGAAATGGTCTCCATGTTTGTTATGCGCTTGTGCGCAATTTTATTTATTCGAAGTTGTTTCATAGTATAATAATTTATTTACAAGTGTTTTACCTAGCGTGATTTTTAATACATAAACTTGAATTGCAGTGGTAGACATTTGTTTTCCCTTGTGGTGTTTTCCGTTTGGTACTGGGATATATGTCCCTTTAACATTTGGTCAATTTTCTGACCATAACATTTTAACGTGCATTTGTCAAGCCGTGCTGTTGTGTTTGTTTGTGGGACTAGTTTGTACTGCCGTTGTTTTTTTTTTGTTGCATCATATTCGTGACCACTGTACTCGGGGTTATGTCAATCCTGATCATCACAATGAGCAGCTACAGAGCAGAACGGTCCTTTGAAGCACGTTTGCATATGACCACTTGACAAATGAGTTTTGCATGTGTTGTGTGTCGTTTTGGAGCATGTCCTGTCAACGTTGTACTGAATGTTCATTGTGTCTGTGCGTGGCGAATGTGTTACCTAACTTGAAATGCATACATACTGGAAAATCCTTCTCAAATGAACTCATAGTGTACTTGTCGTGCAACGTATGTTGGTAATCTGCATGGTATTCGTGAGCATGAGTCTTGGAGTGCTCTCCACTCCATCGTGCTCAGTTTGGCCTGATGTTCGTCTCTCGTACCTGAAGATATGCTATTTTATTTCGAATTTCATTATTCTTTTACACTTTTAGTGGAACCACCAGCGGACCTTGCATTGCAGAAGAAAAGAATCTGAAAAGTTGAGCTGATCATCACTCTATTATGAACTGTCTGTCTGCATTGCGGCAAACATAATCAGATTATGGATTTTGTTCGAAAATATCGAAGAATTTCTTTTTCTGACCACATCAACTCTATAGGGATGTTTCGATTTAGTTTGTACTGTTTGTACTGTCGTCATTAGGTGTTAGTCGTCTTCCCTAATTTTTATTAAGGACGTGTCGAAGCTTGACCAACGTCGTTCTCAATGTGGCCGCCGTCGACTATGTTGACGGGTCGCATTTGATCCCTTTAGGTTACGTGAATGGCTTTTTTATTTTACCCATCTCCTAGAGATTGATTATTTTCCTTTTAATAAGTCATTGAAAAAGCCATCACTGATCGTCGTCATTAGATGCTTTTTTAGAATCCATGTTTTCATGTTTCTAATTATCTCAATCACATTTTTCTGGGATAGCATCTTTCATTTTGCTCAAATGCTCATTGATCAGTAGTTATAGTACCAGTGCAATGATCACAATTTTGACCCAGGATGTCATTCGCCAAAAGAAGTCTGGTCACGTCCTACGAAATATACGGTCTGTATTCGAGTTTTGCTATCAGTGATAGTTCGTTGTTATAAAAAATTATCTAACACAGACGCTATTTTAATAAAGAAGAAATACAATCTGACAACATCACTTCTCAATTTTGTCAGGTTCTCCAGACCTTTGAATACGTAATGGCGAAGAAGTTAGACGCATTTCGTACTGCAATAAGGTACCATTCATGGTCTGCGTCTAGCGGTAGAATTACGGAATCCTCAGCAATGTTCCCGATGTGTATTGATTGGAGTAAGCAAAGGGCGTAGGGGGGATGCGAATGCACGCTCTGTTCTAACAATAAGTTGGCTCATTCCAATGAACTAAAAGTGGAAAGGCAGACAACACGTATATGGTCTATGTTTCGAACTTCATAAAATCCCTGGCGATGCCCATTTCTTAGCAGGAGACAGGTGTGACACCATGCACGGTTGATATTTCCAAAAAAAAATCGAAGAATCCACGAAAAGAATTGTACTGGAACAGATCTCTGATCGGTCCTATTCTTCAATCCATTGTGCGAATCGGAAATCTCCTCGCATTCGACATTCGACGTGGCATTCGACCTGACGTCCGTCCAGCAGACGATCGATACCGAGGGCTTGGCTGTGGAAGCGGGGGCGGCAGTCAGGCGCTTACGATGTGCCATCGCCAAGTCTGGACCCAATGTTATGCAAGAATTGGAGACAGTGATAATTAAAGATAAAAAGAAAAAATTAACAACGATAGGTAAGGTTTTTTAGATAAAGTATGAGTATTGATTTAGTTGGTTTGGTCCTCTGCATTTAACGTTTTAGACAATTTCCTGGAGCTCCAGATCTATCTAAAAAAAAACAAATAGAAGTTTGTGGCATGCCAAAATAACAAGCAAGCATAGCAGAGTAATAAAAGTAGTTAAGGCTGAGGGGCACTGACTGATCATGATACTTAGCCGCTCAATTTTCTGCGCTGGCGTGCAAGTTGGTGAGTGCATTCCGCCCACATACGTATTACGTCGAACGACTCGTCGTCACGAATTTTCAGTTTTTCCCTCTACCAAATGCGACCGCAAAAGCCCATACAAAATACCAATGCTCAGAAAAGTGTAAACGTAAAGAGTGTTTTTATTTAAACAGCCTATGCATACACATTCCGACCATATATCGAGAAATACGCGATTTATAAATAGTTCGTGCAGAAAAGTGCCGAGTGGGCCGCATATCTCTAGCTTATATTGTGTTACGCTGAATGCTAGAGAATACAGTAAGCTGGGTTACTGCTGCGTTGTGAGTTACTGTACTAGTCGGTATTCAACTAAATTTGAACCCATACCCGCCGGCGCAGCACTGCTCCCGGTACCGATCTTCGATCGATCGCTGCTCCCCATATCAACCCCAAATGTGCTCATTTGACCGCCATTCCATTGGTATTGTTTTTGATATGATCGCCCTTGACCTGGAAAAGCTATTTTCTATTTCTATTTGTTTGACGGTTGATTGATTCCTTCACGATCCTTCACTCTTGTGTATTCCCCAATTTCTTCGCAGTTCCGAAGATCATTTGAATGTTTTTTGGAGTTGTCACAGACTGTCGAACAACTCGCGAACAGCCATCGGGTTGTACAGATCGATGAAAAAGATACATTCGAATTGGCTATCCTCTTTTTCTTCCGTGAGTCCGTGGTGGGTGTAGTGCAAGTGGATCTGCAGTCGAGCTCAACTTTCTCTGGTGTTGGGGGATGTCCAATTCTATCGCGACTAAGGGAGGTCGGATTCCCTGCACACGTTCCACACCTGATTTCATAGAAGTACTACAAGAGAAGACACCATTCTAGATCTTTGGAGAACACGCTCGTCTGTGCTCTCTCAGTGAGACAGTGTCCTACCGACGATTTCTCGTCCTTTCGAACTTTCCCCGTGGAATCAGCACTTCACTTACCCCGGTGCTTCTCCCCTCATTAGGCTTGGGTCAAAAAACTTTATCCCCCTCGGGATAGAAATGTTTTTTATGCAGCACCACAGGGCACAAAGCACCACAGGGCACAAAGCCGGCGCCCTGTTTTCTTCTCTGTTTCCAGCAATTACGGTTAGAGACGCAGAGCACAATGAAGTGACCCCTCCAACTACGTCTTCACCCAGTTTTTTTAAATGTTTACCGGTAGTATTCAGTTTTTTCTCATTTTAAAGCTTTTTTAT
This sequence comes from Haemonchus contortus, assembly GCA_000469685.2. Classification (NCBI taxonomy): domain Eukaryota; kingdom Metazoa; phylum Nematoda; class Chromadorea; order Rhabditida; family Trichostrongylidae; genus Haemonchus; species Haemonchus contortus. Next base: position 1,241,724 of record LS997564.1, on the reverse strand, counting down.
TCAATCTTATCCATCGTATGCAGCTAAAGGCTGAATTGCAAAGAGGTGGTTGACCCTGACCGATTCAACGGCCCTTCTTTCATTTCCGATCCGTACGACGAACTTGACACGGGAGTTGTGGAGGCGTTTCGCTATTCGATCAATCAGTATGCATTTCACCAACTAGGGTTCAATTTCGAATTCCCTGATTCTCCACTTCTGCTGTGCTTCACTGTGAACACCGCTTGTTCGGAACTCATAGTTCCGAGCCGATTCCGGACAAAAGCTGTGACTCACAGAATAGGTTGAATAGCCTACCCGGATTTTATGGCAATGCAATGCCATCTAAGGGTCTGAGTGCTCGTGCCTCCAAATATTTTTTAAAGGGCTGATTACAGATGAATTATCTATGCATACGGTATCTAGCAAAGCTGTTTAAACATCGATTTCCCAGAGTGAATTATTTCATGTGTGCATGATTATATAAGAAACCGATCTGTGTGAGCAGCTGGACGGATAATCAGTGGGCAGATGAAAAGAGTGATGAGCGACAGGAACATAGAGATGTGTCAGGAAAATACCCATGCAGAAAACGAACCTGACACTGGCAACTGCTCGTTTTTATAGTTCCAACGTGACAAGTTGTAATATGTTTGAAAAGTGTACGTCCTTCTTTATGTTTCTTAGAGTTCGTAAAGGTAGTGCGTAGGAACCAGCGATCCCCTGGTCTGGGTTTTAGAAGGAACCTCCCAGGCAAGCTGAGGGAAAGCTTTTGCATCGTCATCAGCGTGGTCGAATTGTCAATGTGCTGAGTATGCCAAGCGGAATTGCAGTAGTTCGGCTTTACAAAGAGAACAGCATTTTTTTTTTTGCAATTTAATCGAGTATTATTTAAATAGCTTCCCGAATTGGAATTTTGATAGTGTGCGTAGCGTGATTGGCTCTAGTGGTCGTCCGCTGCTGGATGGTCACTTTACTTCGAGGTATCGTCAGGTTTTTGGTTCCTACCTTGCACCTTGAGCATTGGTCACGTCTGTTGACTGTCAAGTCTTCTGGTCGAGCCGTCACTCAGTGTATCGGAGCACACGGGCAAACTGGTCTCTCTTTGTTCCGAAAGAGAAGTTCTCGATTGTGATTGTGGGTGACTTGGAGTGGACTCTAAGAGGTAGAATGCTCCACCTTGCTCAGTAGTAACGACGCGTGATGCGAACGCCGTTCTATTCGCTCGTGAATAATAGAATTTCCCTTTGAAGGAAGTGGAAGACCAGTTCTTGCAACAGAGCGTAAGCTGCCCATAGGGTTATCCTTATCGTTCTTAGTGAGCTGCGAGGACTAGTTTACGATTGGGCACAAATACCGAGTGGTTTTAAGACGCATTTTATAGCGCCATTATGGGATTACAACAACAATCAGTGCGAATGCCATTACCCACCGTATTACCGCACTTGCTTTATGGTGGTTTCCGTGAAAAGTACAATAACACGTCCAAGTTACCTACACAGGGAGGGTGGTTCGAGGCATTAGACGAATAGAGTCAAGATTTAGATTCGCAATATTAGTTTTCTTGTTGGAGTTCAGAATAGCCGGGATCAAAAAGAAGCAGGCTATTGGTGTACTGAATTCCAAATCCAGACAGCTTCGATACATCCGTGTAAACGTTCGATTTCGGATTGGTGTATTGACATTTCACTTACATAACAGCCTAGCAGCTAGTTTGGTTCAAGGTGCTATGGAAGAGGTAGCTCGGAGCTTCTCAGCTTACACAAGTGCAAAGGGGAAATCTAGACTCTGAACTCTGTCAAGGAACGAAGATCACGGACGTCGCCGATAGGCTAACGAATCGAACATCATGTGGGACGGACACGTCATGCAATTTTGTGATGTCCGTTTTATCAGTGCGATTACTTTACTGGATACCTAAAGAAAAAGAATGTTCTTCTCGATAGCTTGGAAAGAAATGGCTTGCCTGGTGTTTCTAGGACAAGTAGCGTTTACAGCTCTACAGTGACTTCCGACAGGTGCGAATGGACATGTTATAGGAGCCAGTTCGAGCGACCGATAATCTAATCATGGGTCATCACCATGATCTATATGGATCTAACTTCGGTCCAGTCGAGCATCCCTTCCTGTATCCAATGAGCCGTACTAGAGTGCTCAGGAAGTCTAGCTTCCCTTCAATCTGGTTCGGATCGACAGTTCAACTTTACGTCTCACGTAGATTTGATGAAGTTGTAATGATAGTGCCTATTTGCTAGAATGAAACTGCGGTGCAAGGTAGAGATCCTTGTCGGTCTGGGGCCAAGTTTTCCGATAAACTGTGGAAGTTAGGGTGAAAAAGGTTTGATCACTCAAGCAGAACAGAGGGAAAATAAGTAAAGTCACCTGGGTTTGCATCCTTTTTCCACCAGCGAAGGTCAAGACTGGGAGTTGCTAGATTCGGATCCGATTTGACCCTGAAAGGATATTTGAGGTTGAAGATATTTCAAGAGTCAAGAGCGAAATGGAGCGCCAAACGAATGACTTCCACTGTGACTGTGCAGTAAGGTTACAACATGGGCGTGGAAATTGAGCAGTAATTTTCAGATGGTGATTCACTCCCTGAATAGCTGATCCAGTATGGCTAACACTCGCAAATCACCAAGTAAGAGTAGATCTGCATTATAGTTGAGTAGTTGGGGACATCTGTGGGATATATCTACGTTTACCAGATTTCTGCGTAGTCCCGGAAACTGTTGAAATCTAAAAATTGTCTAGATATATAATCATGTGATATATAATCACCATGTGTTCCTTAAAGGTTATTCGATGCATTGCCTCCTTTGAAATAAGTCGCCGTCTAGAAACTACATCCATTATCTTCTTTTGATTTCTTCTTCTTGGTTGGAAGTCGATTGTGTGGCATATCTGAAAGGAGTCCAGGGAAGTTTTATCCATCAGTGCTATTCAAGTCAATGAGATCGCCTGATTACGCGAATGAAACTTGAGAACAGCATAAAACTACAGTGGTTGAGAGGCCATTAATGCTCAGCCACATCTGTTCAATACGAATGACGTTGTAAAGTAAGACTTGAGAGAATATCGCACATGCTTTGAGCATACCATGGAACTGGGAACAGTCTTGGGAAGATGGGAGGGAGATGCATACTGCTTCAAAGATTCAACAAATCAAACCATAGCGGAGAAATGCTTCGCTCACCTGCTCAACCGCTACGGTCCATTTTCATGGTATTCTGAACAAGAAGAGGGAATAACACAAAAAATATGTGAATTTAGGATTTGGGTGTTTCCAACCACCCATCGCTTGCGAGGTCTGTCAGTCACTGCTCACAGCACGCGAATGAGTCGCTACCACGTGTTTGTAGTGTTTATACTAAACTCATTCGCTGTTCGCGGAGTCACGGATTTTCCAGTCACGCACAGTGATGCGGAAGAGACAGTAGACGGACATAGAAAATCCGCATGATTAAAGGAAAGTCCATCGGGTGGCTGAACTGAGCTGTAAGGAAACTCCTGTCTGGTCTAATAGTAAGGGTTCGTCCATTAGCAAATCGAAGGTAAGCAAGCCAGTGGAGGTAGCAGATCGCCGACGACACCGAACGAGTCCCGGCTATTGGACCAAATGATAGGTTGTAGTGTAAGGGTAATAAAAGTTGTTGATTAGTGTATAAAAAACCCATTTTGAACTTTTACAGTCGTACACAAGACGTTGACATTCCACTCGGGATCATTGTTGCTCCAATGATCACAGAATTTTACTACTTTGGAGATTCTATGTTGTGGACTTCTCGAATACTCTTTGTTGAAGAAAGTGCTTCATACAGTAGTAGGAGGTACAGGAGGTACGGTAGCTTGACGCATCCCTGAGCCTCATGTAGTATAAGAGCTGCAGTAAGAGCTTCTATAACATTTTGGTAGTAGATTAATCATGCCATACCTCCTACGACTGTATAGAGCACTTTCATGGAACCTTTACCGTCCTTCCTCGAAGTCCTCACACCACTCTAAAATTGAACAGGTGCGTAAGGGTTGAAAGAATGCTCAAAAAAAGTCTGTTGGCTGTCGGGAAGACAGATTTTTTGCTACTCTCCGAATAGGAAGTATGTCATTGTCTTCTCCCTCGCCTGTGGTTTTGTTGATTGTCGATTCTTCGAGGAGAGCACATCTAACGTATCGAGTGTGGTCCTTACCTTGCTAGGGACCTCATTTTTTGAATTTAGACCCTTGAAGACCCCTAAACATAGGGTTGACAACCATCTCTACGTTCTGGGGTATCCATTCATTAACTGTGCTTGTGTAACAGTAATCACGAAATCTCATGCAATGTCTGGCCCACTTGGTTTTCGACTCCTTGGCATGTGTGACGGGACTTCCGATCTTTGCTTGTTGGCGAAGTTCGAAGGTTCCGTTTTCTCACCATACTTGCTTCAAAAGAGAAGCTCAAAGAAAAGTATACTACTTCATGACGCTGGTCAGGTGTTCATTCTATCATGCATGCAACTCCAAGTCAGAATCCAGATTGTGAGGCATAGGACAAGACGGAAAAGGCAGTGGAATCGCAAAGAAACATGAGTCTAAGGCAGATCTTCTTAACTTTTTCACTGTACCTTGATGTTGTCGAGTGCTTTCGGTGCCATTTGCTTTCTTCTGCTCAATTCCGGAGCCAGAACACTGCTCATTATGTTAATTATCGACTTTACTCGAGGTGATTGAAGCTTTCGGTGTGTCCGTTCTGCTGAAAGAAGTTCCGTACTGCTAGAGGAAGTGGCATGAACAAGGCGTTCAATCGGAGGCATTCAATCTGCTATATCTCTATAAAGGCCGCCGATTACAGGCGGCGCTATCTTCCTACAAGAGCTCTCGATTACAGCCGGCAGCCAGTCTTTCCACTCGGCAGTCGGTGTTATAAAAACGTTGCCGTACGTGAAGCGGAGACGATTTAATTTTCAGCCGTAACCCTTCATAACCATTTCTCTACCCAGCTTCCGTGTGACATTTTGCGTGCGAAGCTGAGCAGTTAAAAGAAATGGTGCAGCCGCTTTCCCACCGATCCCTAACACTTGCGTTGATGGTGAGCTATGAAGCATGATGAGATTCAGAATGTGAATTCGTTGAAGTCGAGAGTCTACACGTATAGAGAGAGAGCAAAGTCACACTGGTCGTCCATGGGTAGTCGCTTTCGTCTCGAAGAAATAAAAGGTCTTTCGTTCTAGCAACTATGTCTCTGTTGAGAATGGTAACCATGTCAATGAAGATTGTAGAATCCCAGGACAACAAGTAAGTCGACGGGAAAGTTTTTCTACTGAGTTCCACTTAGCTCTTGGATTTCCCAAATGTAGGTATATTGTATGCTGATTGCACTCTTACAGGTATGTCTAACGCTCTCGCGTCCGGTTGCTACATGATTTCTCACCAATAACGACAGGCACCAACATTTGGGAGGAAGAACAACGATATTGCGGTAGATAGGGCAAGCGGACATGGCAGTTGAAGATCGTAGTTTAAATCCTCCATTGCTCTTTGTGATGGGTTGGCTACTCTTTCCAATCGTCGGTAGCAATTCCATATCGGTCCTCGTGATTAGCGGATCTACGGAGGCCATTGTGAATGGTCTTCACAGTATATACCGCGTATCACACCACTGCTGCCCTCTTCACTTTCGTATCTTGGATCCTAAGGGGGAGGGGGTTTCCGAAGTCATGCGTGAACTCTTTGTCTTTATCGTCTATTAAGAAGATTCGAGTAGTCTTCTTGATATTGATAATATCGGAATCTTTTCCTGATTCACGAGTGAAGCGCAGGTTTCACCGGTGACAACCTGGCGGGTGCGAGACTTTTTGGGCAAGAGGAATTCGTTGAAGTACTGTTGGGAGTGAAGGAATAGTTGGAATTATAAAATAAAACCTAAGAAGCAGTTCTGGGTTGAAGTATTGGGCTAATAGCATGATTATTATGATTACTCTCTCCTACAATTCACTAAGAAACTTCTCAACATTGTTATATCTACGCAATGAGGCCATGAAGGATGTGAGCTTGAAACAAACAAAACAGAAGGAAACAGATACGGTTATTACTTGGAGAACAAACTGAGTGAGCCTGTGAAGTGGTTACCCGGTGTAAGTCAAGGAGAACACACCATCTGGATGTAAGCGATCCAGATGCTGAGTTTCCCACTGAGTTATTCATTTTTCATTTCCACTAACGATCTTGGGAAATTCTAGTTGATTTCGGATACCAGAAGCCTTTCAGGTCAGTGCAACTGGCAAGTTACCGCCTCATTGCCTCCATGTCATAGAAGTAATATGTAGAATGTAGAATATGTTTCGGCATGGTGAACTGCATAAGGAAAAGAACTTGAAGTAAGTCATTAAGTATGGATGAAAATGATTGGACACACAAGACAAGGGGCTAGACAGTTCTCGGTTACGAAGGACCCATCGGCCACTGGGAACTGCACAAGCACCTCAAAGTAGGCAAAATGCACGGTCGACAATCTCGTCGTCGCCCTCATTTTCTTCCAGTCATTAATCTCCACCACCGCAAGGTTCAATGTATTTGACGAGTTTCAAGAACGACAGCTTCGCGACAACTGATCATATCATCTACACTGAGGTCGCCTTTTTTACCCTGATTTTTGAAATCATAATTTTGGCCTTTTAGTGAGCATAAAAGTGAGCATAAAACATGGAACCACAAAAAAAAAAAGAAAAAAAGGAAATATAAAAACAGAGTTAGAAACGAAATCTCAGAACGAATCTGAAATTTTATTCTGATCGCGCCATGCTTTCTATTACTAGTCGCTGGCCAAAAATGTATTTGGATTACGGTAAGAATTCTATACCGTAATGAACTCATTTCTTGTACTGAACTAGCATCAACAAGATATTATGAATATCCAGTGTTGCAAAACTTTTAATGGCTTAGGGCCATGGTAGTGGATTTGGGACTGTTCGTAGCTCGAAAATTCCCTCAGTATAAGTTATGCACCAAACTTGGTTTTCTGTAAAGAATTGCGCGAACGTGGGAATTTTCGGTGTGGTCGGATGGACAGTAATTATATATCGGCACAGAAGAATCGAGGAAAAAACAATAACAACTGGATTCGTACCTGTTTGAAGAATCATCGCCACTCGGTTTTGTTTACCTTTGCTCTTCAGTCATAGTCTCAATTAACCAGTTTCAACTAAAGAGTTTCGTTTAAAGAAGAGTTGCCATTTGACTGTGATGGTGCTGATATTTTTCACATCCTAGAATGCATTAATGAATGAGTGAATGTGAATGAATAGCACAGTGAAATGTTAGAAATCCGATCGGGCAAGGTTATTTTAAGTAGAGCTTATTCGATTTGGTGAAAGCTTTTTTGGGGCAAGTAATGGACTGTCGCCTAAACCTACACCCCGAAGAAACGCCGGGCGAGTTGTCGCGAGACATTTGTCATGTTTTTGGACATTTGTCAACTATATGGCTTGTGAATCAAGCAATTCGTTGCGGGATCCACGCTGTCGACTCTACTCTCGTTTCATTTTGGCTCTACTTAGGAATTGCTGTTCGAAGAAATGATGTTATGGGTGTCCGCACCCATGAGATATCCGAAATTAAGGGAAAAGATGGCAATATACGTTGTTTGAAAGGTAAGCTGTCGTTTTGTTAAGGAATATTGGCTTTTTCACCGAGTAGAAACCTCCTCTGAATCGCTGGCACCTGGCAACATGAAGAAGTAGGGAGAACCAAGATTTGCATTCTTACTGCTTCCCTCGGAGAAAATGACGTTGTTTTAGGATCAGCATAGTATAATTGGAATAAATGTAGTCCTAGGTCACCACAAAAAGGCGAAAGGCAGGAGTACACCGCTTCGTCTCACAAGACATTGTACTGGCTCAAAATGGCTTTCAAATACACTGCGGTCACGAATGAATGTTCATTACCTGGCATGTTGCTAAACGGTATCCTGCGCTCCACTTCCCTTTTCAACCTAATAACTATGGGAGGCTTTCAGAAAATGGCATCAAATCGCATAGAGAAAAGAACTTCCAAAAAGAGTGCCAGTTCGCTTCGAACCGCATATAAACCATACAATTAGATCAAAAGAAAACGTGCACGTCATTTTCAATTATTTAAGAGGTCGTTTAAAATGAGTAAGGTTGTAGTTGATATCTGTCTTTTGGTCTATTTTTACTGATGAGCTTTTTCCCGTGGCGTAGTCTTGATTTCGAACATCACTCCATTTCAATCAAACGTTTTACGGTTGCTTAATCTTACTGGTTGGGTTATTAGGGTTAGTGTAATGCAGTCGTAATCAATGTATTGTGGCTATCTACACAGTGAACCGTTGGAAAACCGTTCTAGGTTACGGCTTTTATGACATCTTGAAAGAGGAGGCACAAAAGCTCACGATAATAGTCCTGCTCTCCAGTAAATGTATCACTACTGTCTAAAGAAAAGAACTGCTGAGTGGAATTTGGACTGGAATGGAAATATTTGCCGTTCCGGATCCCCGTTTCACATTCTTCGAGAAAGGTTCTTCGTTATGCTCTCCTCTCTCGACGGTTCGACCCTTCTTTTCGATAGTTTCCCCCTAAAATGCCATATAACCTCTTTGAACAACGTACATTGCCATCTTTTCCTTTAAATTCGGATCTTTCATGGGTGCGGGCACGTTTAATATCATTTCTTCCAATAGCAATTCATGCGAAGCGCCAAAATGAAGCCACAGTGAAGAATGATGGCGTGGATCCCGCAACGAACTACATTCAAACCGTGGGCATCTTGCCAAAAAACTCGCCCGGCGTTTCTTCAGGGTGTAGGTTTAGGCGACAGTAAGTAATGGGTTCCGCATGTTCTTTACCCTATGATTAAACTTTTTCTGATTCCGTTGCATGATTAAACACCACAGTTAAGATGTAATTCGTCATTTTTGGTTATTGACACGATGTTTGCATTGAGCGCTGACGTGCTCGGAAATGAATGGCTCCCCGTTGGCCCACGTTGGCATCTACCCGGCCTCCTCAGCAACCTCACGTCACTTACTGGGGCTACTTCGAGAGTTTGTCTGGGTCACCGATAGAGATCGGTGTTGTCTAAGGTCGGGATTCGAGGATAAGATTCTAAAAGCTTCCTGGCTGTTTTGAGAACCCGTGGCGGCCAGTGGTGACAGTCACCGTCTCCGAATACACCCAGTAAAGCTTTTAGACTTCCACTTTTGTTAGCAAACTCTCGACAACAATTAATTCCTATTGAAAGACCCCTTTTCCGAGTTTTCTTCCTTCTTCACACTGTCGCTTTTGTTTGTTCGATTGGTTACTTTTTTCGATTCGCGGGCGAGGTCAGATCGTGAGCATGTTTTGTCCCATACCACCCCATTCCTCGTTCGACATGACCTCATTATTTAGCCGTTTACTCGAATGTATTTGTGTCATTGGCAATTGATTTCTGATAATTTCTTTTTTTTTTTCAGAAAAGATACTTAGGCCTTAAATTTCATGGGCTTTGCTCGTTTCTTCATTCCACGACGAAAGGAGAATGTTCTAAATGCCCTTATAGTTTTTGCTTTTTGTGCTGGTGTTATTTTCTACTATAGGATAAATGACAGAATTCATCTTCTTGGTGAGTGCACGCTTTCTAGCTTTTGATATTTTATTTAATTTTTTCTTTACCTTTTTATTCGTTTTCTTACATATGTCCAGAAAGACCGTTAACACCACTGTTTTTTATGTATCAAGGGAGCTGCGGACGTTTTCTTCACTCCGCTGCCAAAGAATACCGTTTTAAAAACCATTTTATATTCTCATAGCGGCGATTTTGAGAAGGTTTCGATACGCTCACTTGTTAGAATTCGTGTTACTAGCCTCGAACATCTTTTTGATGATTTTTGTGACTGGCCTTGATGGACGATCCAACTATGTTCTTCGTTTCCGAATATAAGCTTTGCATTGAAGTAGTGGCCTGTTAAAAGGAATCGGACGCTTTTTCCAAACTCTCTCGTTACGGTACTTCCTATCGGTTTCTAGGTCGAAAACAATCCAGGCCAACAAAATGGTCTTTCGAACCAGAGCCTGTTGCGCCAGGAACACCCGGAGAAAACGGAAGAGCTGTGATTTTGAAAGGAAAAGACAAAGAGCAAGGAGAACTCGATATGAAGAAATGGTTCATGAATGTGAGGGCGAGGTGGGATTCGTCTTAACGCTTCTACCTTTTTCTGATCTACTTTGAACTTTTTGTTGGTAGCAAAAATAATCTTTTATCTAAAATTTGACGGCAATATTGTTGCTCCGTCGAAGTCTCATACATAGGTTGTCCTTCCTTTTTCTGCAATTTGTCAATAGAACATATGCTCTTGGGCGTGCTGTCGTCTCCGTATGATTACGTAATGTGCGAGCATTACACAGCGTCGCTTCCCCGAGGTAATGATATGGGGGCTGGGATTACATCCCGGAAAATGTTGACTCAATAGCTTGAGGGGCTAGCTTAAAAATCTGCATTTCTTAAATCGAAGCTGTTTTTACTGTATATCTTTTCTCACTGCGTTGCCTAAGAAAAAGCTGGCAAGTATGAATATTCATGAGTTCATGAAGTTCGGGAACCATGACCCCCATGCTCTGAAAATGAATAAATTCAAAAGTTTTAGAGAAGAAGTTCTATTACTTTTTCAAATTGTTCCCAGTAAATGTGAGCGCCTGTCCTTGGGACAGCATAATCACTCGTAATCCTCGTAGCTTCTCAGTGGCACGTAGTGCGTATGGTCCGTTTTATTACTTCGTTGCCCATGGATTCTTTGAGTTGCTGTAGCGCTCAGCGCTCTAGCGAGTCCGACTTTTGAAGAAACTGTCTTCGTTGCGGATAGGGACAGCCTTGGCATCTGAGAAAATAAAATATGGTGATTGGGGCGCAGCATAAGAAGCTGGAGTTTAGACAGAACCCTCAAGATGAATGAGCAGAGAAGATATTCCCCTCATGGATTCAAACAGGCAGAGGGTGATTATCAAGGAAAATATGTGCGGTTCGCGGTTGCTCTACTGAAAAGAAAATATATAGTAGAAATCACCAACTACTCAACTGTTCGTCTGTTCTTCTAAGGGATCAGCATATTTTGATTTTTGTTTATTTATATTTTTTTCGATTAATTTTTGCTGCTTTTTTGTAGTAGCTATCACCCGGCTTGATTACGATTTTTAATGAGGAATATTCGATCTCATATTTGACATCGCTGTTTACTATGCGTCCCAGACCTCAAAAGCAGAATCAAGTGAAATAAAAATAAACTGAAGCATAGAACAAGCAAAAACATGGAATAAGGTATATGGGTGATACAGCAACCATTCCTCCGTTGGGCATCCCATGTCCGGGACCGATTCAATATTATTTTTTATCCAATAAACTGAGCCTGAGAAGAACATTTTTAGCCTTGCTCGGGCAGCACAAGTACGGGTTCGAGTCCCGTCCGAGGCCGAAGTTTTGTCCATCAGCCCCCAAACTTGGGAGACTTTTTGAACGCGTGCTGCGGCGAGAGAACAGCAGTCAACAAAACATTAAGTCGAAACACTTTTATTTGGGAGTTGTGGAACGTGAGAATCCACAAAGAGTGGCTTGTTGCAGATTCCGCATTCCCGCATTTAATTAATTGTCAGAATCGGCGTAAATTTAATTCCGTTAATGTATTCCGCGTTTCAATGCTTTCGTGATGATTCACTGTGAGAAATACTTGACGGTGACCTCAGAAAGTGATTTTCGTGTTTCTCATCTGAATGTCCGTTTTGTTTTAGCATCTTTTTTTTCCACAAGAATATGCCCTGTCATGATTTCCTACGTTTTCGTATCCACTGCAGCATTGGCCCTGCTTCTCACAACCTCTCAAGAAAGCTGGTAACACAATGTGCTGTAATGATCTCTGCAGCTACGATCCTTCTTTCTCTCTCCCTCTTATAGGTCCAATAGGACCCCCCAAAAGAATCACTTGTGCTGACATCCATTACACTCTATTAGAAATTCAAACTTTCTGTATATACATTGATACTTTTGTTTCAGCGATTTGATGTCGTTGGATCGGAGTCTTCCTGATACTCGAAGAGAAGAATGTCTGGATATTCATTATGATCTCAAAACTCTTCCACAGGTACGCTGTAATAAGTTTTTACGCGATTGTTGATTGTCTTCATAATTTCATAAGGAAGTAAGACACTAAACCTGGCTAATTTTTTTTTGAACAGTCGTGAACTTTGCTTCACGATAATGATGGGGCTGGTTTGCAATTCACGAACTGGTTCGGTCCACTCCTCACCCTAATTCCTTCTTGGATCAAGATCATTGTTGTTTTACAAAATCGTTTACTACATGGGCGCAAGACCATACATAAAGAAACAAATTGGGAAGCTTTAGTCTAGAGAAAGGCCCTAAATGTTTTGCTTGACCATGACAGCAACAATTTCCCTAGCGCCACTCCAGTCATTAAGTTCAAGGAGTTAGAGATTTAGAAAGAGGTAATGAAAGAGTTTTGTTTTGGTGAAGGCCGTTCCTTTGGGCTCAAAGTTGGAGTCCCAAATAGCTTGTCAGTTTTCCTTTGTTCCTTTCCACTTGTTTTCCTCGGAAACTGGCCATTCCGAAAAAAATCTTGTGAAACTCAAGCTTTCCTTCAGGTCATTGGCAGTTCCCATCGAGTGCAGATCGAAATTTGCACCCCTGAATTCTGAATAACAAGGCCCGCTGTATCAATGAACTCGTTTTCGGAGCTCTGTACAACTTGAACATGACTGCCCTACCTGCGGCGACCAATTTTGTGTCTCCGGAACAAAGAGCACCTTAAATGAAGGAACTAGTTCTTCGACTTTACTCAATTGCGGTTGACAGTTTCAGATTCGAATATTCTCTACTAACCAGATTTTTGTCCGAGTTCTCCTTACTCACCGCAACCTCCTCAACTTCTATGTCAAAGTGGATGCAAAAAATGCTTCCAGTCAGTCAACTCAGTACCCGAAACCGTAATTATGAACTTTCTCCAAGCGGTTATTGGGGAATATGGAGTAACTCTTGGTCCGTAGATCATTGATCAATTTTTTTCATGAAAGAATATGAATTATTCGAAGGCGACGTTTAGCTTGCAAAACTTGGTGTCTTCAACATTTTCACTCTTTCCTTAATGTTTGTCGATAACCAAATGATTATTTCAGGCATCTGTCGTCATCATCTTTACCGATGAGGCATGGAGCCCGTTAATGAGAACAGTTCACTCCGTCGTCAACAGGAGTCCACCACAGTTGCTGAAAGAAGTTATTCTTCTGGATGACAACAGCCAAAGAGGTACTTTCTTCTTACTTCCCTCGCTATTCGAATTGAAAAAAATGTGCTCCATTCTACTTTGCATTGTCAACTGGTTTGCCCTTTCCACCTTTAGATGATATAGCAGTGGAGAAGCTGTCGTTAGCTTGATCTCTTCTACAGTACCTTTAAATGCACTTCCTTCTCTTTCGAGAAACTCGTCCTTATGGGTGTAGCCAAGTAGCAGTGTCTAATGCCGATTGGTTGACTGGCTGCTTTCAGACTTCGACGGTTTTGCCTGCGTGCGTGCATGCACACAGGTAGAATTGCTCGTAGTATCGTCCGTGCGAGCAAGCGAGTGCGATGAGCTGGCCACCTGTTGACAGTACTGGCACGTGATCCATCGGCGTCCAATGATGTCAGCACCTGTCTGGCGCCGCGTCGCATAGCCTCTCGCTTGCTCGCACGCACGATTCTACCCGCAGGCATGCACGTAGGTAGAATCGTCGCAGTCTGAAAGCAGCCACTCAAGAATCCTATAGTACTGTTCTTTAATTAGTTACTTAGTTTTTGAATTAACAGGTTTATGGGTAGGTCTTGTACATTTCTCAAAGTTCAACACGCCAGTTGTCTTACCTTTGATGTCTTAACAGCATAATATTTCGATGGGTTTTCTACAAATCGTTTTGGATCACTGATTCATAATGCATCATTATTCCCACCACTTATTGCTAGCCCTTAAAGAATAATTCATTTTTAGTGTGTTACAGAGGGTCTCACTTTGCTGGTTTATTTTCTTGTCATATGCTGTCGGTAGTCTCATTTCAGAAGACTTGAAAGAGCACCTTGACGAATATGTTCGCCGCTTTGACGGATTGGTTCGCATTGTGAGGAAGAACGTCAGACATGGCCTAATCAGAGCTAAGATTGCTGGAGCCCGAGAAGCAACTGGCGATGTCGTAATCTTCCTGGATTCACATTGTGAGGCGAATGTGGGGTGGTGCGTTTTTTTTGTAAGAAATCTACCGCTTGTATTGATTTCTTAAAATAAGCTCAATTTCCTAAGTCACATATCAAAGTTTTTTATCGTTTAAAGCCCGACGTCCATGACACCTCTTGTAGTACACCGAGCGGTTAATTTTAATCGAGATTGAAAAATATTATAATTGTCAATGTAGAACACGCCTAACAATAAGATGTAAGCAGTACCTATTTGCTTTCCTGGACAGGCTCGAGGGGATAAGCTATTCTTGTTAGAAAGCATTTCATTGATTCCAGTAGATCCATACCCAACCCAAGACATGCAAAACGATTCAATTTTCCAGGTTAGAGCCGCTTGTACAGCGAATTAGTGAAAAGCGAAGTGCAATCATTTGTCCAATTATCGATCACATATCAGCGGAAGACATGAGCTATAGCGGTGATAAGTATTCAACTTCGGTTGGAGGTACATTTATTCCTGCCTCACATTCCTACTACTTCAGTCTTTAACTTTTATTATTGCTTTAGGGTTTTCGTGGGCTCTCCACTTCACGTGGGAACGTATGCCTGAGAAAGAAAGACAGCGAAGACAAAGTCCAACGGAGTACATAAGGTTTGTATGATCATGTTCCATCAAATTTTATCGCTAAAAATTGAACAGAACATGAGATCACCTGTCATAGATTTTAATGATAATATCTGAGAGTTTTCTTTTTTTTGAATGTTTTGAAACTTATGTGAAGAAGGCTCGGTGTCTCAAGCTGACGGAACCCTCTTAAGCGCATCTGAACGCAATATATCGGGTTGCTTCCCATTTTTAAAACACCTCGTATAGATCACCCACCATGGCTGGAGGGCTTTTGGCCGCCAATCGTGAATATTTTTTCGAAGTTGGCGCTTATGACGAAGAAATGGACATTTGGGGTGGAGAGAACCTGGAGATAAGCTTCAGAGTTGGTTCTGTTCATTTTAATCAACTTGCGTTCATTGTTATCGTTTTTAACTCGTCTTACCGTCAGGTATGGATGTGTGGCGGTTCGATAGAATTCATTCCATGTTCTCATGTAGGCCATATATTCCGGGCTGGGCACCCATATAATATGACAGGTAGATTTCACTAAGTCTATGTTATCATAATGAAAATGCTTGTATAGCAAAATACTCCGTACCACTGCAAGTGCTTAGCCTCATGTTCAGTTTTTCAGGTAGAGGCGGTAATAAAGACGTTCATGGTACTAATTCGAAGAGGCTTGCAGAGGTTTGGATGGACGAGTATAAGCGACTATATTATCTGCATAGGCATGACCTATTGGTGATTTTGCTATAAGTCGTTTTCTCCAACATAGTTTCCTAGGATATGGTCAAGGTCCATCTTTTGGCAAGGTTCCCTAGAAAAGCAAAATCAAAATAGTGCGAGCTGCAAAATGCTTGTAGAATTACTCAACTTGTCCTGTTTTGAGTGAGATCCATTGGTATATCTAATCCTCAGGGGAATCGCCTCGAAAAGTGGGTGTGCCGTGAATAGTTTGAACTTGATGTGGTCACCCTGTCCCCAGCATGAATTTCCTTCAGAAGAAATCCTGTGAATATTCACACAAGTGCAAATGCAAAATGTTCTGTGATTGGTCTTTATACAAATTTCTTGTCCTTATTACGCACTGCTCTCTTACTGCTATTTTTTTTAGAACAAAGATGTTGGTGATCTAACAACTCGCAAAGCCTTGAGGAGAAGACTAGGCTGTAAGTCCTTCAAATGGTATCTGGATAATGTGATTCCGGGAAAGTTCATTTTGGATGAAGACGTCATCGCTTATGGCACGGTACGCTTCGCATATCAAATAAGTTACTTCGCAGTTTCTCTTTCTGCCACTGTTAGTTCAATATTTTGGCTTTCACCATTTTTGTGTACGTGTCGCTTCATCCAACGAAGCTTTCTAAAGTGGTAAAAAGCTCATCGATTCAAGTGAACTAAAAAATAGTCCTGGTCTGACAGCAAAAGTTCAGAAAGTTTATCCTGCTGCGAAATTCTATAAAAGGGGCGGGGGCGGTCCTGTGATTGAAGTCGCGTACAAGGGATAATGAGCTCCAATCCATTTCAAGGAAGGTCTAGCCTTTTATGGTGTATCAAAGATTCACTTTTTTCTGTCAAAGCAACAGCACCGGCTTCTCAATGTGACGATTTCTAGTAGAAGTTGATCAGCTTGCTGCTGCATGGTGGATATATGTATGCTCAGCTGTACTTTCAGTTGTACACGGTGGTCGATGGTTTTCGCATGTGTGTCGATACTCTTCAACGTGACGAACATTATGAACACGTTCTAGGGGTTTACCCATGCCAAGGCAAAGGAAGCGCACCACAAGTGAGCCTTAACGGTTTCTAAAAAAAATTTTCTCCTTATAAACAGGCATCTATAGTAATAGTAACAGTAATAGAGTTATGTCAACTTTTAATTCTCTTTTAGTCGAAATCTCATTCCCCTTAGTTACCGTACTTTCAAGAAATCTATTAATAAGTTGATTGGATGTAGTTAAGTTTAGTTTAGAAATGGTCAATATTGTCACCTTTTATTTCACATGCTTATACATAGCATGTCCGTCAATAAATAAAGCTATCTTGTCGTAGTTCTCACCTGCCCAGTTCAAACTTTTTTCTCTCATTCATCTGTTCAAGGATCTTCAGCCTTTTTTTGAATATGCTGTCGGGTAGAATTGAATAGATTCTTTTCCCACTGTTTTTACGGCTCGAAGATTTCATTTTTGAATAATTTTTCAAGACGTGAAGTTTGCATCATTCCTTTCCTTCAACAGTTTTCTTTCTTTTCAGTTGATGTCGCTATCAAAAGCTGGTCATTTGCGACGGGAAACTAACTGTGCTGAAGTGAATTCAGAAGGAGGTCATCTGGGCAAGATCAAAATGGTTCGTTGCAAAGAAAATAGCCCCACTTGGCAGTACGAGGTAAGTCATTGCGTGAGTGATCTCTTATTATTGGGAAACAAACCTTCGATTCAGAATTCAATGCTCAAAGAAACGAAGTCTGGTATGTGTTTATCCACTGCTGGATTGCAAGCCAGTGATGATGTGATAGTAGAGCAATGCAATAGCAATAGTCCCCATCAAAAATGGTTATTCGTCGATCCGATGACGGCCAATTGAAGCTGATGCTATGTTGTCTTCAATTTTCTTGTTACTTGTTATTATTGAGCTGGTCCTTTTCTCATCTAAGTCATTTTGTTTTTTTTAGATCAACCATGTTTTCTCTCTTTTTTGTTGGTGTTTGCTCATGCTTTATTGAATTAGGTTCACGTTTACCCTAAAATAACTCAGATACAAATGGGTCCACATCGAGTCACTACTGTTGTCTGTGATAAAACGTTTCGCTTCTCAAATTCGTGTAACGCTGTAATTATTTTATCCTCTGCAGATGCATTTGGTTACTCCATCAAGATATTGTGATATAAATATTGAATTTTTACGGTGTCTTGAACTAATCGTTACGCGTCGATTTCCTATCCCAAAGCTCTCCTTTTAATATTGGTTCCTACTATGCGCTCTGCTGTTTAGAATGAGTGAGTCCGGAGATGTTGCTGTAATCCCAATCGGTCCGGGACCTCTTCCTGATGTCTCCTATCCGCTTAGTGTCATATATTGTGGAGGTGAGGCTTACGTATTTTAATCGTGACACACTTACTGCCCAGAAAATATTTTCTGGTGAAGTATTATCCTTTAGTGATTAGTAACAGTTTAAAAGTTGTGTACTCTGCCTTTGTTGGTCGCATGATGAGTCCTGGCAATCCTGGACGAACAAAACTTGTTTTTTTTTCAAACAGATTGCTGCCAAGTTCTCGCTGTGTCTGAGGCCTGCGAGAGCAGGATAGCAGCTAGCTTTCGGGTCATGCTGTTGCTGCTCTTCCTGCTTGTTGCTGATTGCACATGATGACTGAAGTTAGAGATAAGTCGGCTGGATTAAGTTCATAGAGGAGTGATAGTGCATCGACTATCGAAAAGATTTTCCCGTCTTGGATAGATTTTCGTTCAGTAATTGCTCGAATTAGTTGCACCATGACATTAATGTAGCAGTTAGTAAACAAATTTTCGTTGCATCTTCACGTTGCACATGAAGTGGCTCTACGTGTAAGGACTGGTGTCCGATTAAAAGAAATAAGCCGCGATAATTGGTGACGGAATAGGATAAAGATGTAATAACGAAAGTCTTTGTACTGGTTAAGAATGTTCAATGCCATTGGAATACTGCGAATACTCTGGTATGACGGACAAATGCCGGAAGTGGAGTGAAGAGAACGCTCCAGAAGCTCTTGAGGGTCTCGAAATAAGCGATGAAAACCTTGAAGAAAAGAAGCATCAAAAGAGAGGAGGCAAAGGAACCGTAAAGGTAGGGATGAACTCATTGTGTCGCCCCACTATTCCATATCGTTCAAACATTTTGTTCAGACGGTGAAGAAAAAAGTGACAGCTGGAGGTACGAAGGTAACTCTCCAGCGTGAACCACGAGGAAAGAAAAGTGTCACAGTTATAAGAGGGCTTGCATCGTTTGGTGGGTTGAAGACAACTGCAAGCTGTGCTGAAATTATGCTGAGCCCTTTTCAGAGATTGATCTCAAGCAAGCATCAAAGCTATTCGCGCAGAAGTTTGCTTGTGGCAGTTCAGTAACTGGTGCTGATGAAATAGTCATACAAGGCGATGTGAAGGATGATTTGTTCGATATGATACCAGCGAAATGGCCTCAGGTAAGACTACAACTCTACTTGTTTGTTCTTTCCACTTTCATTGATGTGACTGTTCTTAGGTGCAAGAAGAGATGATAGATGATCTTGGAGACAAGAAGAGGTAGAATGTGATCATTTGTGGTATTATATTTGTGATTTTTATGAATAAATTCTTTGAACCAGTGTAATGATTTCGTCTTCAAGTGGCGCACGGTACATTACCTTCATTCCTTATGAGCTTGTGGAGCTTTGACATTTGCTTTTTACCGCCTAATTCGTTGTTGTCAGTTGTGATGAACTTATAGTAGTTCATTCAGCGGTTGAAGAATGCGATTACCGCTGACTGCACGGCAGAGGTCCCGTTTGGTGAATTGGATTCTCTTCGCGATTTCGGTGTTTTTGTTCATCACGTGGAGTCGTGAAGGTGCAAAAATCTACGAAAAGCGTGCATATGAGAGAACTCACACGGTATGTGAACACATCTATGTTTTCCTATATACTGCGAAGTTACAAAAAAAAGATATTATACACGCTTCATTATACTGGGCTGAAATTCGTTCCACTCGCAGGAGTTACATCAGTAATACGATTGTACGCGAGTTTTCTTTTGATGGAAAACCCTATTTACGGAAAGGGAGACATTCCTGAGTTCTATGTCTTACGGGATTTTCAAATGGGTACGTACTACTATTGCCGACTCTGAAGCCGTTGCGAAATTTGCCACGGGAAACAGAATCCCTGAAATAAGTGGGTGAGAGGGTAACTAACTGAGCATTGAGCATTGGGACAAGAGGAGACTAGAGGTTTTGATTTTGGATCGATTCGAGTGCTTCACGTTTACTTTGCCCACATAGAATTACCTAGAAATAAAAATTTTTATTCCGTAAACTTCGAGCTGCAATTTGTTGTGAAAGCACTAGCAAGGCCTGGAGCGCGGGGTAACTGAAATTTAGTAATCCCATTGAATGACTGTACTGTCTGCTTAAGGTTCCTGATTACTCGAGGAATCGAATAGGACCGGGTGAGAACGGTGCTCCCGTGATCTTAGAAGGTGAAGAGAAACTAATCGGCGAGCAGCAAATAAAGACGGTTTTCATGAATGTGTTGGCCAGGTTTGCAGCATTCCTCTTTTCGAATAATACTAGGATTTTCACTATATTGAGTGTATTTCCAGTGATAAAATCTCGTTAGATCGAAGTATACCGGATTCACGATCACGCGAATGTCTCGCACTTTCCTACCCGAAGCATCTTCCCACAGCATCAGTTGTCATCATTTTCACTAACGAGTTCTTCTCTTGTAAGTGGTTCTCTTTCAGAAGTCTTCAATGATGTGATGCGAGTTTATAGTTCAAACACTTCTTTTACTTGTGTATAGGTTAATTTGTATTTTTCAACGCGGAAGAATTACCTGAATTACCACTATTTATTATGTCCATAGTGTGCAGCAGTTTACTATTCAGCGCTTCTCCGCACCGTTCATTCCGTAGTCAATCGGACTCCACCACATTTGCTCAAGGAGATTATCCTTGTAGATGACAAAAGCAACAGAGGTTTGTTTCGTTTTTGGCTCAGGTTTCAGTTATTGAAGGCTTACCTGTTGGTTCTGAGTTGGTATCGCTTCCGGCTAATCCAATTGAATGTTGTCTTTGCAACTGGCAAACTATCTGAGTGTTGTAGTAGACGATTCTGTAGTCTTTGAACTAGTAGTACACACAAATGACTGCCATAAAACTTCGCGTTGATACACTGCCAAGGCTCTACGTCCTTTGGTCAACTTTCGAAGTCTACACAGTGACGGTTCGTAGAATCGTTCTAGATTAAATGCGCTTTACAAGCATTCTACTTCCGTTATCTCGCATCTGTTTTCCTTTTGGTCTTTAACATGCAGTTTTACTGCATAGTGTGGAACTACACAATTTTCCCGCGGTGTAGCCAATTGATTCCATGCAATGAGTCCACAATGAACAATTAAAGCACCAAATAAGATGAGAACATAGAAGTTTCCTTCGGATCAAGTTCTATAAAGCAAAAAAAAACCTATCTAACCTACTTACATACAAGCAATCTGTGTATGGAAACTGTTGCTCGAAAAAAGTAGGCTCGGAGGTAACGAAACCTGAACGTGCCTTTAATTCTGACATGATGCCAAACATTTTGGGATATTGATCACCGCGCGCGTGGACCTGTGCGTCGCGCTGATAGCAGACGGTCCAAAGGTCAATCGTGACAAAGAGCTGACGCAAAGTCTGATTGCAGCCAGTTGGTCATACCATATGGCTCATCTACCACTGAGATACACGCCACATTGGTTACAGTCCTTAGTTTTTTGTGCATCAGTCATTCGTCGTATCAAGCTATAGTGTGTAGAGGTGAGGAATTATAGTGGGACTTCAGAAAAATGCTTTGGAAACGACGCAGCCCAGCGGTATTGAATGAAAGGCTATTGTCAGATGTTTTTGAAATTTTTTTACAAAATCAGAGCGTTAAAACTCGGTGATTTGGTGGATGAATAGTGAATTCTAGCACTCCTCATGCAAAGCCGACGTTTCAGATGAGCTTGGCCCACCTCTTGACGAACATTTGAAAAGATTTGGTTCACTCGTGACTCTCATTCGATCTACGGAAAGGCTTGGATTGATTAGAGCGAAGATTAAAGGAGCAAAAGCTGCAACTGGTGACGTGATCGTATTTCTCGACGCTCACTGTGAAGCAAATGCTGGCTGGTGAGTTACATCTTTCATTGCAGAATTGTTTCATCTGTAAGATAGCTGTGAGAGTTCAACTGTAGAGGCTAAGAGCCCTTTAGTTATAACTTCGTTTTTTACGGTTGACGAAAGAATGCTGAAAGAGAAATTCACGTACAATTTCAAGCAAAAATTGTAGATAAGAAGAGAAGAGAAGTTCATGATATTTCACGGCAGTCGAGAAATAAAAAAAGCTGATTCCCTCCATGGGTGGGGGATCATAACGAAAGCAGTAATAGTCAAAAGTCGAATGAAGATTGTATGTATTTTTTTATTCTCTGAATATAGCTGGGTGTAGGAAGGAACCACAGGTGCCCACACATGGTAGGCAGTGATCTATGACGGTTTCATTATTAGTAGCCACAGGTCAAGTACGGCTGTCAGCTGGCTACCATTCATCAGTACTGTCTCCATGTCCATGGGGCTCGTGTTCGCAGCACGAGAAGAATTTGTCCGGAAGAATTAATTGTTTTCCGATCCAGGATCGAACCACTGCTGGCACGAATTCAAGAGGAGCGTACCGCTGTTGTCTGCCCCATTATCGATTCGATTTCCGATACAAACCTCGCCTATTTAGGTGGATCACATGGAGGTACGTCTTTTTTTACGAAGTCGTTTTTTCAAACAATTGCGCTGGATCGACTTTAGGAATTGGTACGTTCTGGTGGTCCCTTCATTACAGTATATCATCAATGCCTAAGAGAGAAATTGAGCGAAGGAAGCACCCAGAAACTGACTACATACGGTAAGTCATCAGCTCTTACCGTACAACTTTTCGTCTCTTAGTATCTTATGTGACAGATCGCCAACGATGGCTGGAGGTCTGTTTGCTGTGGATCGCAAGTACTTTTTCGAAATTGGAGCTTATGATGAAGAAATGGATATTTGGGGAGGCGAGAATTTGGAGATCTCTTTCCGAGTATGCTCATTCTATTGAAATTTCAGAATAATTACTTCGCAGCTTCGAAGCTTCGCAAAAAGGTCGGATAGCGTACTTTCAGGTTTGGATGTGCGGAGGTTCAGTTGAGCTAATCCCATGCTCTCATGTTGGCCATATCTTCCGATCAGGGCATCCGTATGACATGACAGGTTCATATGAAACATTTGTTTATTGCTTCCTGCCATCCAGAAGTGTTAGCCGTATAGTTTTTTCCGCCAGTAGATTTTCGTTTTTTTTGTTGTTGTGTCTATTTGTTTACTAATGCATTAGTCGCTCCGTGAGTTTAGATTGAGGTAAATACTTTATATATTGTTTATTCGTGTTTTTGAGAGTTCTCTAGGTAGTGCGAATACTTCAGGGCGAAACGACAACAAAGATGTGCATGGTACGAATTCCAAGCGGCTAGCAGAGGTATGGATGGATGACTATAAACGGCTCTTCTACGTTCACCGAATGGGTCTTAAGGTGAGTGAAAAGCGCATTCAAAGTGTTGTAAATATCGTTCCTCATTTGAAAAGAGTTCAGCCTCTTAGCTTAGCCGAGAGGGGTGGAGCGCGAATGAAGCGTGTTTCAATATTAGCGAACAATGTTGATGCTCCTCCCTTTTGTTCAGTTGTTTTTACGATTTTAGGACTTGGACGTTGGTGATCTAACAGAAAGAAAACAACTGCGAGAGCGGCTCAAGTGCAAATCTTTTAAATGGTACTTAGATAATGTGATTCCGGAGAAATTCGTACCAGACGAGAACGTTTATGCATATGGACACGTCAGAACCGAACGAGGGCTTTGCTTAGACACTCTTCAGCGACTTGAGAATAAGGTTCGGTCAAAAAAGCTATTATCTTAACATTTAGTCACATCGAGGGCACATTTATTTCAGGGGACAGTCATCCTTGGCGTATTTGGTTGCCAAGAGGGCGGTAGTTCGGCAGAAGTAAGTTATTGTGTCATGTTTTATATTTTTAGTCTGATTACGAGATCACATATCGGCTTTGCGCATTCTATGTTCAATAGTTGCTATCTGAACTTGAAATTTTAAACATAAATCTTGACCAGCGCTTTTTCTATTCCAGATGTTCTCTTTGTCGAAAAAGCATGAACTTCGGAGAGAGGCGACCTGTGTGGATGTTGGTAACCAGCTCCGCCCTAGAGTGTATAATGCGGTACTATTCAATTGTGAGGAGACGGGCGGTCCTGAGTTTGAACATACCGAGGTATTCTCTACATATGATTTACAAAAGCGTATTTGTGCTCATTTCCCTAGAGCAGTAAAAAAAATCTATGAAGCCAGACTCGGTCGGCTATCATTAGCTCCGTTTGTCTTTGTGTTACGCTCTAGCTCAACTCTCAGAATTGCTGTTACATTTCTATTCGCGATTTGCCCTCATAATGTCATACGGGTTTGGGATGAAATATACTGAAGAATAACCTTTTTTTGCCTTTCAATATCAGTCAGATACTGTTTATTGAAACACCCCAAAGAGATAGAGTGATTACTACCATTCTAAATCTCACATGCATTTTTCTTTTATACCCTATATGAATGGTACCATGTTTGGCTTCCTGTTAGAAAGTATTTCTGAAATTTCTTACAACTACAGTACAGTGCGTTTAGTCCGAGAAACCTGACTGAACTCCTCAATCCACAATGATATGATTTAGGGCGGTTTTCTTCGACACAAGGACCGAGGTCTGTGCCTCGATGTTGAAGGAGTAGAAGCCGGTGGCGATGTCACGTTTACTATGTGCGATGAGAAGAAAAGCAGCCAGAAGTGGAGTTTCGATCGATATTTCGAGCCTAACTAAATTTTACGGGTACTTTTCGGTTTTCTTTAATATTTTACTTGTATGCATGATGGGTTGTTATCTGTGATACCTAGACATATTCGGGGCTTACGTTTTTGTTTTGTGGTCTTTGAATGACCTGCTCATTTTCATTGAACCATTCAGTATTGAAATCTGATTCGTTGACTCCAATCTGTGAAGGGAGTGGTTAATGTTTTGGGTGAGCGCACGTTCCAGCTGTGATTATTTGAATTTTTTGTATTGTTTTTGAGCAGAGTGGAGGGGGGGGGGGTGTATGTTTGGACTTAAGGTTTGACAACAGTGACTACTTTTTTGCGCAAAAATCGTAGAGGTGGGTCTGTCAGGTGTGGCGGACCGCTCACTGTTATTGGTTGGTTATCGGACGACAGGAATTGCTTGACTACTGTGCCTAGTTCAGCAGAAAAAACGAGTGCGCCCCTCTATTTCAAACCGGGGACGTTCTAAAAATTGCCCATATAGTTGTGAGCGTCGTTCTGGTTTCATAGTCTTAGATGTTTAACCCACTGACGGCCGTGTGGCCCGCCGGCGGGCCTTACCATATCCTGCTCCAGTAGTTTATTTTGTACTATTTATCGAGTGTCTTTTAATTTATTTCACGTTTTCGAGTATCAGCTGGGCTCACAGCCTTCTTGGGGCATTGTGGTCCAGGAATCATTCATTTCCAACTACCGTTATAAGAGAAATTAAAAGTTAATGTAAGGGCAATATAAAAGGCGCGGTCGCCAATGGGTTATGAATCACTTTTAAGGAAGTAGTAATCGTAATAATGTAATAGATATGATATAACACAATAGTAGCAATATGGGATAAAATTCGGTAATGCTCTTGACTGAGGTTACTTCGCGTGGATTCTGCGGTAACTTATCAGAGGCGACAATCATTTGTTGAACTACTCCAAACAATTTTTTTTTGTTTGGAAAAGCCTGGCATTTGCGCTCATTACCGACATAGTCCTTAAATAGCTTCCTAAGCCTATATTAACTATATTACTTTCGGGAGCAATTTCAGTCGATTGCCATAAACTGCTTGCCTTCCATGCCAAGATTGTTGTTGTCCTCACTTGTATCCTAATTGCTTGGGCCTCTCTTTCGTTTGATTGCTTATTTGTCACTATTATCAGTGAATTTCTATGTACAATTAACGAACACAACCATAATGTCAGATTTTTTCTTCGCGATAAATTGATGACATAACAATTCCAAAGGAAGATGGAGTTTCTAAAAGTAAACTTGGAGGGTTATACACAAACATTTCGATTCCTTATACTATCTTCATTGTGGCATTCATTGTTGAAATGCTTGAGCCAGGGACGGGAACCACTCGACCGTACCATTCCAATGTAGAAAAAGTACTGTCGTTAGCAATGCTACCATAACCACAGCACCTAGTACAGTGTAGGCGCACATAGTGCTTGTCTGTAATAGGTATATGCTGATCAAATATATTCTGTGATCGTGAATCACTTAGTTCGGCCAATCCGTTGCGAGATACGCCATGTATTCTACGTTCATGCAGAATCGCTCAGTGACAGAGTTGATCCGAAGTGATAGAAGTCGCAGTTGGCCCGTGAGTGACTTCTATGAGCTCAACCCACGGGTTCAGGGCATAAGATGATTCAGAAGCACGTGCCGAAGTGGTAGGAGTTGAAATCAGAAATTAGAAATTCCGTACAAAAGCGTCCTAGAGGGGATAAGAAATGGATAGAGGTGAGCTAGGATAGAGAGGTCAGAGGTTCAAGGCCAGTGTGGTGTGCACCAAGATGGGGAGAATCGATGTCGTCAAATTCGCTAACCCAATGAGCTGTGGAATCAATTAATGTATTGGGAAAATAGAAAAGTTGAACTGTTCAAGGTAGGCGGTCTGAAAACCTAGGTGCATAGAGCGTGAACCGAAACCGATGCTGATACCGAAAGCGGGGAGGATGGAAAGCACAGCAATTTGTATGTGATTACAAACTCGAAAAGAAACATATTAAGGTTCCTTCCGAGAAAGGTTGGCTGCTGAGCTGATGGTCCATAGAGATTACCATAGAAATTAGCGAAAGAGTTGAGGCAAATCGCTTACGACAGTTGCTGGGAGCTATAATCGAATGTCCTAGAATAGTTCCAAGACCAAATGGCTGCTAGGCAAATAGCAGGTAGGTAGTAATCATACGAAAAAGGCAGACGTTTGCAAAAGCTGCAGAAGTTTTGAGAGGAGGAGTTAGGTCAAGAGCACTGTAGTATGCACCGGCGTTGGCCCTGTGATTTCGGTTGATATCGGTTCAAACAATGAACACTACGAGAATGGTCATGGAGGTTTAGATACGGATAAGAATAATTTTCAGTGTTTACTGATCAAATTCAGCGGTTTCTCTTCATGTATGGTTTAGCGAGTCATAGCCCAATTGACAGGTTAATAATAAATTCTTGGAAAGGTGTCCCGGGCTCTCGCTTAAGGGCCGGGCAGCGTTGAGAATATTCTCTACTAGTTTCAAGCACAGCTTGTCTTAGAACTCGTTGTGCTGTCTGAATACACTATGATTCCGGCTGAAAATCGTTTATGAGTTACGGGAGTTTAACCACTTTGTTGGTAGACCTCCTTTTAGAAAATTTTGTAAGGGTCAAAGTCAACCTATCAGAATAGCTGAAGACTCACCTTTTCTCGCGATAAGCCAGATGCCCTCCGTCTACTTGCTTCCTCACTAAGTGTATCTGATCGGTCCGAATTTATTCCTGAATGCTCTGAACTCTTGAATGGCCGATTAACCGACGTTGCCGACGCTCTTTGAAGGGCTCTTTTCATAGGCTATTCATTTTTGAGTAATACTGTGATTCTATAACTGGCTACAGCATTAGCACCGGTAATATCGCCCGCACATGACGGCTTCAGTGGTTTTTCACATTTCTTTAGAGTGGCTTTCCGTTACGCTATGAGGGGTAGTTCAGAATTTTCCTATTGCATATCTCGTATTTTATAAAGTAGCACCAGTTTAGGTTTACAGCCGCCTACAGAAGTGTGGCGTAATACACGTAATAGTTGTTCGGAAACCACTCAAAACGCCCGTTGCAGCGAGCGAGCCTACCAGCGGGAGTTCCGAGGAAGTTGCCGCAACCCTGGTGTTGCCCCTAGCGGAGCAAGTCGAGTACTACTCTAGTTCTGGGGCCTTGTCAGGGGGAGCAAAGAAGGGAAGGATGAGTTTGGTGAGCTTCATTCACTAATATATATCGGTTCCTTAAGAGCCCACTTTTTTATCCCGATGGTTAATACTCTCCACTTAAAAATCTGCGAAACCGTACAATTTACCAGTTGCATCTTTGTTTTCGGCGAATCCTTTATTTTACTCATACCCCAAGGCACTATGCGCTTAGGTGAAAACAGTTGGACCACGGCTCCAGAAGAACCATGGGTAAACGACCATTGAAAAGGTGCAGCTGTTTTTCCCATATAAAAGTTCCTGCCTTTCTTGTGTTCTTTTAGTGACTGAGTTTAACCATCCTACCTTTAATGGGAGCTTCAAGAGCAGTTTGTCTGGTATTCGTTGTAAGAAGGTCTCCGTCACTGAATTTTATTATTTATTTATTTGTTTCATACACTCGAAGGTGTGCCTAACTGTCTAGGTGACTAAAATGATCATAGCATGAGTGGTACAGAGACTTCACGGCGTAGAGCCGGAGCAAGCTCGATTCTCCAGCTACCGTAGGCATTAAGATGATGGACAAATCACGGTTTTTCGGCATGGCATCAAGTCCTATCAAAAGATGAACTACCGTAGTTTATGAGGCTCACCGAGATGGATCGAATCCAAATGTTGGTTTCACATTATTCTCAGCACTCATCGGGGGTGAATTAGGAGCAGCTGGTTTCATGGGCACTTCTGTGTCAGCAATCGGCAACTTGGCACTTTAAGATAGCTGGAAACTGATTGGCGTTTCATTTATTTTGATATGCCAATGGCCGAATAAAATCGGAGCGAAATACCTGATATCCTAGCCGGAGCAACACCACGCTAACATGCAGCAGTTTTCCTGCCTTACAGGATGACTTCAGTAATGAAAATGGCATCCAAAATATGAATTACGCATGTAAATATCAGTAGCTGATAAAGACTCTATCCTCACCCCACAGCCCTCCAGAATGCAACGTGGTAATGGGTATCAATCGCCTCTTGAAAAATATCAATATCCACTCTACAGAAGACGCAGTAATCCTTTAGGCAAAAGGCACAGGTAAACGGAGAGATCGACTACTTGCTACCACATTTCTTTTTGGAGCCAGCACATCAATATGAACGTGAGCCGATTTTTTGTTATCAGGCTAGGTACGCTCACTCCTGCCTTCACGGTTTTACGTTCGAAGGCGAAGCTCAGAAGAAGCGGTGTTTGCACGCTGTTGAGGAGGTCCTAATGGTTCAGATGGCTCGAGAGATCCTTTCTGGGCAAAAGGTGTGCAGGTGAGAGCATTTCGAGCACTTCTATGCATCGAATAATGTACAGGATCTCCTAACATTACAAATTCGACTGAGTCGGTTGAACGCTGATGAAATGGGAGTTCAATCTGGGTGACATAGGACAATTCAGCGTTTGAGTTAGTTTTATCGAGCTAGAGACTTATCGAAGCATCACTGAACCGACTTATTATCGACTGGCACTCGAAACATCCATGAAACGATGACCTCATTCGGCAGATTTTCTAAAGATGTTGGTTGTTTGTTCAGCCACCACCACCGCCCCTTTGCATTTCGGTGTTCTGGAGGTTATTCAGCAGAGTATCTACATGTGCATTGAATAAATAAGTAAAGCAGTAAATTTTTGGTCTGCATCCATGCATCTTTTACGCTGCCTTCAAATCGGAAATGCGGTATGTCTCGGGTGGATCACTCAGACGGTTGAAGGTTCCTCCCTTGCTGGTTGGCAAAGACAAAGCTCTGTGGGAACCCTCACACGTACTACCTGCTCTCAAGGTGCTTTTCCCATTCTTCTCCCGCTCCACCTCATGAACTCGAGAAGTGAACTTCAAAATGACCACTGAATTCAGTCATGCAGGTCGCTATCCGTTTTGGAAGCAGCATCCCTTGTCTTTTCATAGGCAGGTTCACAGTCTTGTAGAAATGTTGAAGCTTGGGATCATACGATTCACAAAATCAATACGTACCAAACGCTGGTAGAGAACTCATGATCCCATTTCTCTCTTTATTGCAATTCTACAATACTCTAACTATAAACATCACTTCGTTCTGAACCTTTGTCCAGCTGTTTAGCGATGAGAGGAGTTTTTGTATGATTCCTTACTCGAAGTGGTCCGAACTGGTTCACCACTCATGATCGCAGTTTTCGAACGACTGCCCTATTCAAGCATGCGGCTCAGAGAAACATTCCAAACGGTTTATTGATTTCGTAAACAGATTGAAATTGTAACACATAAAGAGTTTTTGATCATAATATCGCGAATGCATCATGTTTGAAAGGAGCTTCCCTTCCTTCACTCGATAACCAGAGGTTTGATGACAACGAGTGAACCCATAAGATGAAGGATGACGACAGTTGTGGTGGATATCGCCAAGATAGCTATCAAAACCGCCACAATTTTGAAGTATGTAGAAGGAGCCTGAAAAAATTTTTAGGACGACCTTATTTGCTTTAGATAGCGGCCGCAGGGTAGGAGCAGCACGCTGATTGTGAGTAGTACAATCGTTTAACTTACGGACAGGTAATTGACGTTGAGTATTCTGGTTATTCGGGGATGAAAAATCTTCGAACGCTACTAGGAGGGACGAAGACGGAATATCAATCTATCTACGGTATAGCAGCAGCTTCTCAATGGGGCACTACTAATCACCAGTACCCTTGCCTGTCTAACGGATCCGCATATTGTATTCTCGACCAAATCCACTTCGTCCTTTTTCATAAAGCGAATCAGAACATGGATTCGACACTCTACTTCTGTTACTGTACATATACTGTATATAATTTCATTATACGAACAATCGTTCCCATGCTCTACCCTCGGTAGCGTATGGTTGTTTACCCTCAGTAGCCTAGGTCTCAGAATGATGACTATCGGCTCACTACGACTTCCAGGACATTGGTATGTGGAATACTCAGAACCTCGAACTCACGTTTTCATAACTGTGGCCATGTTGGCGACGCGAACGTTTCTTGACCGGTGCGTTCTCAAGTTTCTCCTTTGAATATCCTTCCACTGGTTCCGCGCTCCCTTCTCCTAAATAGACCGATGTCGAAAATGGGAAAGGACGGATTGAGAAAGGATGCCTGAAAAGAAACACGCCTACGCCAGCTCCTGTACGAGAAGATCCGCTATCTGTAGAGGTCGGTGACCTGTTGTAGTCGCTTCTGTAAAGGAAGAACAAATTCAGATCGCAGGTCGTTATTCACCGTACCGACCGTGCAGCATAACCTAATTTGAATCGGACGCCTCAGTCCCATCTCATACAGGGCGCACCGAAAAAAGAAGTTGGGTACTGGCTGAATAGAAAGAAGCAGCTGGTGTGTTCTATCCTATCCAGGCTTTTACAGTAACCCAGGAGTAGCTTCCGGTCTAGTTCGGATCGAAACCCACTCCTGAGTTATCGTAAAAGCCGGATCCACGACCGAGTTCCCGTTGCTGGCGATAGTTGAGTTATCAATATCATCTGTCTTGTTGAGATTCGTACCTTGACAAACTACTTTTGCCGGTTTTGTGTTTTTCTCGTCTGTTAGATCGTGACATTTCCAGCGATACGCGAATGACTGAAAATTAGGTTTCCAACTTATGGGTATTCAACTGTGGCAAACAGTTTTGTTACGGTGTTACATTTACTTCGCCTGACGTCTCGACAAACTTCGAAGGTCTCGCATGTTTTGAGATGTTTTGAAGGGTTACTTATCACGCTTGTCAACTCCTAAGTGGTTGTAACTCAAACGCGAGATTTTTGGGGAGAGTTGAATCCCAACAACGAGCCTTTCACATCAATTCCATCAACACAATCAACTTCGGATGCAATGAAACAAGTGAGAACGTCAGATGTGATAGTGCTCGCTTTAGAAGTACCTGAGCTTTTCTTTCGTTGGCCAACCGAGTGTTCCTTCACACCAGCCTTCAATGTATGGTGGAAATGGGAGACGGGCATTAGAAACGATTTTGGATAATCGATTCTCCGCACGCGGCTGTCGCGGACCACTCTTTCGCCGTTATTACAGCTCTAGCGTTCTTCATACAGCTCAATCGATATGCGATCATTATTTTATGCATAATTCTACTATTAGTGCTTTCGTTCTTCTATTTCTTACCTACTCCTGCATCCTTCTACATTCCTTCGCGCGCGACGCCCCTCTCACCGCGACGCAACCATTTCGTTCCTAACGCACCACACCCGGTGGAAATGGTGTAGTGAAGGGTGAGACTATCACAGAGGCGAAGTCCAGGGCCAAATTTGCCCAAGCTAATCAAGCCTTCTACCCATTGAGGCCGGATAATTGCTATCGCACTGGTCTGGGAGAATAAAAGTACTGGGTTTCACCCCGGTTGGCTACTGTAGGTCACATACGCATCCACTACGTCACTACGACTGTGAATGGCACGCATCCACTACGTCACTACGACTGTGAATGGCAAGCATCCACTACGTCACTACGACTGTGAATGGCAGTCAAAGCGGGGGACGTATCTTCAGACGGGATTGATTGAGGCCAAAAGACTTTCCCCCTATTTCACGGCTGATTCATATATTCATAGAGCAGACAACTATGACCAAATGAGTAGAACACTATGGCAGTGAGGGCGACAGGCGATTGATTTCGGTCAGTAAGGCATTAAATTCGAGTCTTCGAACCTGCACCGACGACACAGGGAGTAGCTCATCACGAATCAGAGTCGTCATAACCCCTCTCACTCTTTTCCACGTAGAATGGGGACCTTGCATGGTGGGCAGACAGTGATGTACACTACCAAACATGTGAACTGGAACACTCACCAGTTGCTGCAGGAATCACCACTCACGATGCTGCATAAGAGGTAACTGGTAATAACTATCCGATTACGAATGTTTACATCATTTCTTATCATCAAGGATTAGAAACGAGTAGTATGTCGATTAAGGTGAATGTGCCGGTAGGTATAGGTACATGCCAACCTCTTATCGTCAGCCAGACGATGATCCTTGAAATTCAGGGATAGATGGACCAATCGACATAGTTTGGAAGCGATAACGGCTATATGGCACGAACCTACTTTTACCCAAACTTGCTATATTAACTAAATTTTAACATTTTCGCATGAAGGAGAGCTGGGGGTGGGGTGTTCGTCCAGCTATTTGAGTGAACACGCAATAGCCGAATAGCCGGTTTTTTTGGAGTGTGAACCTGATTCTTGCTAAGACTGCACTGTATTTACTATATGAAAACTCGAGCGCACTAGGAGGTTCAAAATAAAAATGGCCATCAATGCACGGTCATTCTTAATGAAAAAGGTATTTTACTGCAATATAACCAAGCCGTATCTGGATTCCATCGGTGATAAAGGGGTGCGTTTCGTTTCGCGCGTCCGTCGAAACCAGGTCACGCCGCAGCCGTCGCATGCGGCGGGTCAGCCCGCGATGCTTGACAGACGTCGCATTTGTCAGTGGGGCATACGATTTGCGCTTGGTCTACTGCAGTCGGCCAAAGAGAAGGGTGCTATGTGAGTTGGGAGGGGCCACGCGGCGGCGCGGCGCCTTTTCATGTCTGCGCCCTCTACGGCGAGATAGTAGTACTGGAGCTGAGTCTGGGAAGGGATGGTGAAGTTGTACTGAAGTGTCTCGTGATTCAAAACAAACTACATCTTGGCACATAATGGCCCGTATGCACAACTCCCGGGGTAGGGGAGGGGGAGGAAGTGTTTGTTTTCGCCGTGGGTCAGATAAGTGACGCTGGAGCGCAGTATTTCGCGCCTCCACTACCGTTTGGCCAGTGTTAGAATGGTATCCGAAGTTCGTGTTTTTCGATTAATTGAACCGGAATTTGGGAAGAGTGTAGATTTTTGCCTCAGGGAAGCTTTTTAACAAAGTGGAGGGGAGCTACAGCCTACGAAGGCTGAAGGAAGTAGCAGATGGAGTGATTGGAGGGTTGTGGAAACTTTGAACCGAGCATCCAGTTATCGCGCACCCAAGTACAAAGTAACCTTAGTTAGATGCACAAATTAAATATCACCGCGCTGCCCTCAGGTAATCAAGTGTGTGAAAAAAACAAATGAAGGGGACAAAAAGACAGTGAAACGCCTAGAAAAAAGCCTCGAATGAATAAAATTTGCACACCAGATAAACAGTTGATATTGTGGTTTCTAGATGTTAGTCATTGAATAACACTCGGTTTGGAGTTTGGCTATTCTCATCTTTTACAGGGTTTTCAGATATTTGGGGCTGAAAGCAGCGTCATCAAAGAGGCCGCAAGAACCATATCACCACCAGTCCATTCAGGAATACTTATTCGATACGTGCCACTTCTCCCACTCGTTAACCTTTACATTTCTGCGCCATCCTAATCTCGGGATGCTCATACCTCGAGAATCCTGCGTATACACAACCTTCCTTTATGCACCCACTCCCAGCACCGCAACCCTCGGCTTAATCCCCCCAAAATTTATTCCTCGTCACTAGCACTGATGTACATTTGGTAGATAAACTTTTCTCCAAGCCGCCGCATCGAAGCATTTCAGTCCGTTGCAGCGTCAATTTCAACCTTTACACGTGGTATACACATGATTCTTGTTCGAAACTTTTTTGCTCTAAGCGCCGGGCTTTCTTACTATTGCTACCTTCTCTTTCTATTTTTTTTTCTATTCTTATTACTATTTCTTACACCTTCAACACTATATTTTTTATACGCTCATGAAAGATGGGACAACACAATGGACAACAAGTTTTCGCAACTGGGCGGGAAGTGGCCCTTCTGCGCGAAGGTTCGTAAACCGCTTTTCAAGGCAGTGGTCGTTGAAAAAATAACAGCAAAGCGAGTAGAAGGTGCACAATTACAACTGCAATACCTGACAGCATTCATTTAGGATGAAAATTGAGAGCTATGAACAAAAGTGGAACATAAAATAAATTAATATCACGCAATAACAAGCGCCATGTCGCCAACCGACTCCCACGACAGGAATAGCAGGGTAACAAAGAATAAAATGCAATAGGATATGTAATAATATACAAATCAGTCGAAAAACTAATAATTCCGGTTCCCTTCTCAAATCTCACACCAGGATCGTGATGCAACATGCTCACGATAACTGGTGTAAATCTAGAAAGAAAACCTGCTAATCTGAAGATTCAACTGATTAATAGCAACGAATTCAGCAATATAAATAAATTGGCAGTTGGTTGCAGCAGTAGAATAAAATCAGAGCAATAGTTGACGAATTCGGCAGCAGAAGTCAGAGGAATAAGCGCTCAGTCGAATAATGTAGTGAATAGCAGAGTTGCGGTCTACATGACCATCGGCGCCCCAGCTCTATTCTAGGGGTAGATTCCTCCCCCGGGGAGCCAATGGGGTCGGGCTTCTCTGAGCTCTCGCTAAGGTAAGGTCGCAGAGGCAAAACATCATATGATTATCGAGGGCTGTCGATTCTTCATCTGTTTATAGGAAAAAACATCGCTCCATTGTCAGTATCTTGACCCAAAACCTACCATTTGAACGTTCGCGCCCTTCGCAAACATTTCCTTCCCCTCCCCTACCCCGGGAGTTGTGCATACGGGCCAATATATGCTTGTATATTGTGGATCCTTCTCTTCTGAGCCGATAAAACCCTATTTTCAGTAAGGGGAGGGGCTGTGGGGTGGGTGAGATGGTTATCTCGTGTAAAAAGCTGAGAAGAGATAAAAGCTGAACGTCCAATTGGCTCACCCACCCCGGAGCCCCTCCCCTTAC
Organism: Haemonchus contortus; assembly: GCA_000469685.2. Classification (NCBI taxonomy): domain Eukaryota; kingdom Metazoa; phylum Nematoda; class Chromadorea; order Rhabditida; family Trichostrongylidae; genus Haemonchus; species Haemonchus contortus. Next base: position 1,206,404 of record LS997564.1, on the reverse strand, counting down.
TGAAATTAGGTGAAAAATACGCAGTTATACCATAAAAGAGCTATGAAATGTCCCTAAACACCATTACGGGCTCGCCTACCCTTCCTGGCCCACTACCTCGCCGTAGAGGGCGCAGACATGAAAAGGCGCCGCGTGCCCCCCCCCCCCCAACTCCCTTAGCACCAAGAGAAGATAACACGAACAAATGCAAATCGTTCGCTCCACTGACCTGGTGGTACTGTAATGACATCTTGAGACCTCCACTTTCGACGGACGCGTGCAACGGATGTTCGCCGTGATAAAGTAGTTGAGAGGGGCCATTTCACCATGCTGTGTCTCCAAACTAAGGGCGAGAGCGCAGAGAAGGATGGAACTCCGGTCTCACTGTTCTGTAGTAGAGCATAAAAATGAGACTCAAGGTCAAAGTAGAGGGTTTTTTCGCCTGACCTAAAGAAAGGGAGGAACGAAAAGACGGGCTTTATGCTTACTTCACACAAAAAGTTGAAATGGAAAAATAACTGGTAACTGGGATACTGTCTAGTTGAGAGAGTGCAGAGAATTACGCGCCGGAAACGCGCGATCTCTTCAAACTCGTCGAATGTTCCAGAAGAACCCGTATCTCGGTGTGTTCAAGTATAGTATAAACGTTAGAAGTATAAACGCTAGATTCGGGTAATCTGTATTTCGAGAAATCTCTTTCCTTGACTCTCATTTGGAAAAATCCAGTCCAAATGACAATTTTCATTACGTCCTTTTTGATTTTGAGATGAAGTCCTTCTTTCTGATCCCTCTGTGGTCTTTTTTCCGCAGTAGCGGTAGTTAGGACGGAAGAAGCAGGTCTATGAAGAGGGATTTCTTATAGCTGCCTTCAGAATGTCGTCCATTTCGCGCTCTTCCTTCTCATTTGACCCTGTTGTGGATTTATCGTCTTCATTGAACAAACTACCGCGTGTCAAATACCGTCTTAACAGTACTGATTCATCATGTACACCTCGAACGCCCAAAAATACCAGCTCTGAGAAACCTTGTTCGATTGCAGGTAAGTTGAGTTACAATTTCGGTTTGATGGAAAAAATTATTATCAATTGCCAAGTTGTTCGTCGTTGAGTTTGTTCAAAATGGCATCAAATAATTGTTTTCCAGCAATAACTGAGGGGCGTGGATGTTTCAAGGGAAGCGTTGGATTAGCTATAATGGATCTCCGTCAAGCCGACATTGAACTCAGTGAATTCATGGACTCGTCGACCCTTTCACGACTAAAAACGAAGTTGCTCATAGCTGATCCCGTTGAGGTGAGGGCTTTTTCAGGCCTTTGTAGAGATTTTTCAAAAGTGGAGAGGTGAAATCGCGTACATTTGTGGTAGACACTACATAATTCCCAACAATCTGGTTTCTCACAGTATAGCTCTAGTACTTTCTGTGCGTCATACTCAGGCATGCTTCCTTCTCCTTATGGGTTCACATTAGATGCTTTAGACAGTGAGGTGTATGTTCAGTACCCCAATATGGAATGGGCTGCAACACAGTTGGCACGAACACTGGTTAGATTTGACATGTTGTCTTGTGTAAGAGCAACCTAAACCTTTTAATGGATCTGAAAAAGAGAGATCTCTTCGGGAAAAAGATGCGTTCATGACTTCGAATAAGATAGATTCTCATCTATTATTTCCGTTTCCACTCTCACTCATTGGTAAGTAGCAGAAGTCGGTGTTTACAACTAAAAATGAGGCTTGTGCTCATGCTTTTATACACCGATTTGTGCGGAACCCGCTATTCTTGGTGGGTACTTTTCGCGAAATTCTGAAAGAAGTGAAATTTGGTTGATCCGAAAATTACAAGTTCACTGTTCCCTGCTTCACAGCAGTGGTAGGTGTCCCAATATGCTCACAGCTGGCTTCCTAAGCGGCGGCCTAGTAGTGTAGCCAAGTAGCCGGCGCTAGGCTAATATGTAGTGAACTAAATGGTACAGCTTGGTGCAGCTTATGGAGGAACAACAGGTTTGATCATGGTTGTCAGTAATCATGGCTCGTGTACATTTATTATATGTTTTTATATCTAGTGCCGAGTAAACTTACTCCTTGTTGACAGTGAAAACTAGAAGATTTAGAATGCAATTGTTTTCAGATTGTAATAGCTGAGAACTTTAACGAAAAATCGACCAGTGCTGTTCTGATAGAAATGATACGTTCCTCGCTGCCGAACGCAACTGTGACAAGCGTTCACAGAAGGTTATACTGCTACTGACTTCCAGACATTCTCAATGGGATTTTCTGTGCAGGTTCTTCAATCACCAACGCGGTGCCGAATTGGTGACACAATTAGCAAACGCTGAAATATCAAACTGCGATAACGTGGTCTTGGAAAAGTGAGTTCCATAATGTTTCTCATTCAATAGAGATCGATGTAATACATTTTTGTGTGCAACTATTATATGTCAATGTTCAGGCAATTTTGTATGCAGAGCTGCTCTGCGCTCATAAAGTACGTGGAACACATCCAAAATATAGTATTCGCCTCAAAGACTCTTCATTTTGTTTATCGTGACATTGAGAAACTATGTCTCCTTGGTATGTTTGTCACAAGCTTTTAATTAGCTGTGTTGATTGCGTCTCATTCTGGATGTGGAACCGAATGGAGGATAATTTCAGACGCTGGTTCATGGAAAAATCTCGAAATAGATAATAATCACCCCAGGAAGGTATGGCTCCTGTGCTCTTTGCACATGTGACTATCTTGTCAATTTTATCCTTTTGTTCTGGATTGCCTAATTGTAACGGTTATAGGAGCGGAAGTCATTACTTGCGATCGTTGATGAAACTCAAACTTCAGCAGGTGCACGTCTTCTTCGATCTAATCTTCTTCAGCCATCTGGTGATCAAGTGGTCATTGATGGAAGACTGGATGCTGTTGAAGAACTGACAGACAATCCTCATGTGAGTGGCTATACTGAATATGATCTTCTCAAGCCGGTTGCTCTTGCGTTCTTACTTGAATGCACTCTTTCCTTCAGCTTGTGGAGAAGTTACGCCAAGTTATGGGCTCCACGTACGACTTGGGTAATTTGTTCAATGTGTTCATCGAATCACCTCGAGAGCCAACTGTCCAAAGTGCCGACTTTACCTTGACTCAGGTATTATATAAATAGAAATACTCCTCATGATTTTCTCTAGACGCTTGGTGAGCGGTTATATTGAGGTGAACTAGTCGAATTGTTGATCTATTGTTTCAGTTACTGCGCTTGAAACAAATGCTGTTTGTTGTCATTCCACTTCGGCAGTTAATGAAGAATTTTAAAAGTGACTTGTTGAAAAAGAAAAGCGAGGTGAGAAAACTAGGGTGGCAAAATTCCGTCATATATTATTCCTTTTAGCTGCTGGCTGATGAACGAATCGATAGAATCAAGGAAATATTGTACGACCGATTTCAAGATGAGGCCGTGTTTAGCAGCAAAAAAAGCTCCCTCAATGTGCGACACCGAAAATGTTATGCAATCAAGGTTCTTCCGATATACTCTGGCCTCTAATTCTAGATGATTTCTAGTCTCATTGGTTGTTGTTATAGGAAGGAATCTCTGTTAATTTGGATGTTGCCAGGCGAGCATATGAAGAACTGCTTCGTGATATACAGACTCAAGGGAAGCCGTGTCCCCTAATTTCTCCATTTAAATTTTCCCTTGTCCGAACTATTTATGGTGCAAATAGGGGAGAGAATTTTCGTAGTACGTAAACTTTTTCAGAAGAAGAGCTCTCTGTGCACCTACCGCACCAGAACACTAGATTAGCGTATTCCGCTTCTCGGGGCTTCCATTACGTATGGGTATGCGGCAATCCAACCACCGCTACATTACCTTCGGTATGGTGATCTAAATCTCACCATTCTGATGAGCTCCTTTGCGAAAGAATGAACTTGTACATCGACTTCAGGTCTTCATCAACATCACACGTAATAGGTCATCCATCACATTCTCGTCTAGAAACCTTCTTCGTTATAATGGTGGGCGTTGCATGTGTCAAAAAATTACTGTTCTAATTGCAAGTTTTCAGACAGAATAGAGCAATCTGTATCAGAAGTGCTGATTGCTACGGATGCTGTCGTTCAGGGTGCTGTAAAAGAGGTTAGTTTTGTTGTTGCTGCAGCAGGATAATCCGTTCTCAAAAAACGGACACTGCAGTTTGTGACACATCTTTAAAAGTTCGCCAAGAGTTTTGAAGAAATCAAGGTCGACTTGTAGTAATATATGTCACGCGTGTGGTAGCTTTGCTTTCTGCTTGCTTTCAATCAATAGGGCAACTCAAATGTGGATTTCTAATAATGCTGATTTGACTCACTCGTTATTCGCGTAAGTATGGCAAGAGTTTTCGTGACGGTTATGCATGCTGACACGCTTCTACAACTGCATTGACCGCGATATTTCCACCTGATTGTACAACAATTGGTCGGAGTGGTGGATTTTGACAATTCCACTCACTTTATTCCAGTCATTTTGCGGGCGAAATTGCCAATCTTTGCCATTTATTTTTTTCCGCAGCAGGAGGTAGACCGGAGTGGGTTTTCGTGAATATAACGCCAAAAGCTTTTTAAGGAAGGCTTGAAATTCGCGATAGGAATTTAACCGGAAAAGCAAAAGCATGGATGCTTGATAAAGAAACCGGCGAGATGGGTGTAGAAGAATTTGGCTGTAGCAGGCTGTAAAGTCTTCCGTTTTTTCTCTCTGTCCACCCCAACCAAAAGGACTGGTGTTGTTATATATTCTGTAATCTTCTTTGTTCTTAGGTCATAGCGTCTTTGTAGCAAATAAGTTTCAGATCCGTCCTCTGATTGCTGTTCTTTACCATATTATGGATTCTATTGCAACGATTGATGTACTATGCAGTTTTGCAGTCTATGCTAGCAACAGAGCTACCGGTAGGTATTTTAGTAGACTGCTTTTTGTCGTTCTCTACCACCTTTGAAAAACACGTGACTGTTTCTGCCCTCTTCAACCTTCTTTTGTCTAGTTCGTCCTCGGTTTGGAAGCAATGTTATAATAAATGAAGGCAGGCATCCACTCCTCGATTATACTACGCCAGATCGAATAGTTCCTAATGACACGGTAGAGTTTAGTCATCATATACAGATTTATGTTATGAGGTTTTTGATACTGTGATCAAAACTTTTGTATCATCACGTTTTTAGTACCTCACAACGGACTCGCGGATCGCAATCATCACAGGACCAAACATGGTTAGTATAATGTACGCTAGAGTGATTGTCTGTTTCGAGCTCCATTACAAAGCCATTTCTAACATTCGTTTTGGAGGCGGCTCTATTTTCAATGTTGCAGCTGGCATGGCTTAGAGCTCAGCTCAGCAAGTAATCGCTGTTTCTTTCTAATTAAAACTTCAAAAAGTTCTTCTTGTGACTTAATTTCACTGAGAACAGATTTGTGAAGGAAATTTCATTTACGGTCAATCGTTTCATTCTTAATACAAATTGAATAATTTGCAACTTCAGACGGGAAAGTCCACGTACCTGAAACAAGTATGTCAGCTGTGTATTTTAGCCCAAAGCGGTTGCTTTATTCCTGCGAAAATCGCTATTCTTCCCGGTAAGTTACTGCTAGAGGAGTCTTTCCCCCTTGCCAATAAATGCTTGTTTTCCAAGAAATAGGGTTGCTAGGTAAAAAGCAACCTCATTTCCTGGAGAAAGAGCATTACTTATTTACTTCTTGGTTTTCTTCTTTTGTGAGAAAGTGAGGTTATAAAAATTTTTAGGCATTGTCAGATCAACATGGATATCTTCCTTACAACCGGTTCAGTTGTGTTTCTTTCAGTCTTTCTGCGGATCTCTTCTCGTGTAGGTCACAATGACAACTTGACCAAAAATCTTTCCGCATTCGCCGTTGAAATGGACGAGATGGCTTTGATTCTTCAGTATTCTGACAACCGCACTCTCCTTGTGATAGACGAATTGGCCCGAAGTGAGTTGTTCGTGTCCAGTGTTCCTAATGTGGATATCATGACAAATCTACGGGGTCAAAGAACATGTGAGGCTCATGAGATTTTACAAAAATCAGTACATTATATCTCTGATAAAATCGTCAGAGGCAGATGCTCGCAGTGGTGGTATTGACGGTGGTTTTGCTGTGATAGACACGAAGCCCTAAGCTGCCTAATCAAAATCATTGGTTTTAGATTCGACGGCCCACAGGTGCTTAATCGTTCGTGGCCATGACTATCTATTTGAAAATAGGGCAAAGTTTGTTGTGACTATCGAGATCAACAAAGTTACGGAGACATAAACAACTCTTTAGCTACATTATTGGCCTGTTACCACTGCGGCATCACCATGCTATAGGTAGCTGAATCGTGTTACTGGATATCGGCAAAAAAAAACGAAGTGTCAGTGGATCAAAAAATTGGAAATTGTTCCGGAACAGTTTAGCTCGCGTAATCCCAGCCTTGCCAGAAGGCTTAACGAGCGGATCTTCCCGATATGTTTCGAATACCACAGTTATCTCACTGTTTTGTGCCTGTATTGCCACCCGGCTCATTAGACCGCCTTTTTTCCTGTGTTCAATCAAGCCTTTTTTCTAAATAATGCTCAGAATTAAACACGTCTGTTTTCTGAAGTTTATGAGACTATTTTGATTTATTTAAATGTTTTATATGTTTTTTGGGTTTATATGTTTTTTTTATAAAAATAAAGAATATGCTGCATTCCGTAAATGTAGCAATAGCCATAAATGGAAATTCTCTTACTTCAGGTACGTCTACAGAGGAAGGTATTGGTATATGTTATGCAATCATCGAGAAGCTCATTAAACAAAAGGTTGCGTTCAGCTTCTTTAATTCGTTACCCCTAAGTTTTAAGCCTTATTCGACCTTTTTAAGACCTACACGATTTTTGCTACACACTTCCTCGATCTCGCGGCTATGGACGTTAGCTACTCTGCTGTTGAAAAGTTTGTCAAATCGATCCGCCATTTCCTTTTTTACTATATGTAGTAATTTCAGTTTCCATTTTCCATCTCAAGTCACTTATATCAATGGTCAGGAACAGCTTTCTCCTGTTCACAAATTGCATAGAGGACCTTACAACGGACCTTTATACGGTTGATTCATGTTCTCATTGTCTTCATTTGCCGAAGTTCTCTGAGTAAGCTATCAAGTATTAAGGTTTCGAGCTCGTGGAATTGTCTACGTTTCCAGAAGAGGTGACTGAATCAGCTCGTAAATTAGGTCAATACTTGCATGAAGAAGCAGCTGACAAAAGGTACTTCAACTAGGTCGTTATCTGAGTTTTATTTCATTCATCCTTCGGATCGGGTGGTGATTAGGCAGCGACAAGCGATTTTTTGAGCAAACTTAGCTAGACTTAGCCGAACCTTCCATCGAGGTCAATCGACTGTGCTGTTTTGGTGCGCAATTTGTTGGGTCACAGAGGTTACCGATTTCTACGCTGGCTGGCTCGCAGCAGCAGTTGGACTAGCTATTCAAGGATGAAAAACCCTTGTAAAACTATGAGCAAAGCTTTCGCTCGATTCGTGACATACTTAATGGTCATTATCAAGCCCTCCTCCGTATACACCTTTCTCCGTATACATAAAATCGAAATCGGATTGCTGGTGTTTCAGGAACTTTAAACTTTCGGGAATTGAATTATGACCGAAACTACTGACCAATCCAGAACTACTATAGCGATACAAGAAAAAAAAAAGAACTTGCAGAGCCATGAGTGCTGACACCCTGCTTCATCGTGCATTGGTACGAGGCGCTCATCGTTTACGCCAAGTTGTAGCCTCCAGAAATGTTGTTTCGGAAGAGTGTTTAAAAAAGTAGGTTGCCTTTCATGATATTGTTCTGATGTTTGGAAAAATTTTGGGTTTTAATTTTCTACTTTTTTCAATCCATTGTTACAAGTTTGGGAATAGATTGTAGGTAGACCTGACAGTGAGATATGATCAAAGCTCAATCCGGACAAAGCTTTGAAAACATCACAAAAGTTTCCCTTTTCAGAAGTTTGCATGATATTCGGAGGTACTTGCAAATTAATCTTTCTAAAGCGAAGGAAGCGATCAGTCAAGAATGCTGAAAATATAGGAACGTTCTTTTCCAAGTAAAAGGAAGCAATTCTGCAACGTGACGGTAGGTGGCACTATGTCTCATTAACATATTGGGAAAATGGATGGAAGAAATTGAATCATGAAGTTTTAAAATCATGGGCGTGCCCTTGCGCTTATTTTGTGTTTTGTTGAAAAAACGTGGCTTCAACAATTTCAACTTATTGTTAGTTCGCCAATTACATGTCTTTTACAGTATATTTTTCTCGCTTTGTACCTATTAGGGAATGATTTCTCATGTGAAGGAGGTATCCTTGGCGCGTAAAACGCTGCGCAATCACGGCCGGACATTTTTTATGTAGGGTTTTCGAAGCGCTGAGAGTCCGAGATGTCTTCTTAAATTGGTTAGAATCTATGTAGAATCCCCATTATAAATTGTAATGGCTCAACAAGAACTGCTTCCGAAAAAGAAAATCAAAGTGGTCGCCTTCTCACATATTTCTTCCCGATCTGTCCTTTTCAATCATTTGTTCTCCTAGCAACTGTGCAACAGTGTTGTTTTTTATATCTGTAAAGATAAAGTCTTATGGGTACTTATTTTTTTGTTGTTGAGACTGTGAATGTCATATCCGCATGTAAATTGTGTTCTGTAAATTTTATAGTAATAAGAAAGATATAGAGCTAATGAACATTTTTGAAATTAGTCACGGGCGCTGCAATGCAGTAAAATGTACAGAAAAAGTGTAAAGCAATGTAGTCCCTTGGCTCTCTAAGATAAGGAGCCCCTGCTGCAGCCTTTACCTGAATTAAGAGACTAGTGTAATGCAACGTAGTCCCTTGGCTCTCATTTAAGATGAGGAGCCCCAGTTGGAACTGCAGTCGCCTACCTGGACCAAGGGACTAGGGTTTTCACAGATGAACATTTTGATCTCCAACATTCTCTAGAACGGGAGTGCGGTTCAGGGAAAGTGGGAAGGGGATGGATGAATGAGATATGTTGATGTTCGAAATGTTTTCAGTTGTACACTAAGAAAATGGCGTGGTATGATTGATCGAATGATTACATATTAAATTGGCAAGCACTACTTGTCGAGACGTATTCCTCGAATGACTTTTCGAGCTGCGTCGTTCTGTCAACTGTTAAATATTCTGTTAATGTGTCCGTTATGGTTTTTAAAAAATTTTTCGCACACTCGGGGAATCTTCTCTTCTTTAGTGCGCTCCCGAGTCTTCGGAAAGGAAGCATTTTCATTCTTCTCATTCTTTTTTTCGTCTGTAATCAATGGAACAAGTTGTCGGGGCTTTTGAGCTCTTCTTACACGCTTGCATTTTTGCTCTAATGCTGGAAAGAAAGTAGTGGAAGGGTCCATGTGACGGTTTCGGTAAATTATTTCCAGAAAAAGACTCTAACCGGGCCGATTAAGACGGCTACATGTAGGTGCAACAGGTTAAACCGCACTTTTTTTTTTAAACGAGGACAAACTTTTCCTGAACAGCATTCGGTCTCTTGAACCCTTGTAGTTTGTCTTTTGCATTACACGTTTTCAAGGATTATTGCTATGCAGGCACTCTTCTGATTGGGAAGAGTTCTGCAGCTGACAGAATTCAGAAATTGTTTTTCATCGTGTGCCAAAAGCCCATAAAGCTTTAGGATTCGTGACTATGGTATATAACCATAGCAGATACCCATGAATTGGATATTAGCATGGATTACAGCATACCAGATTTTACCGCTTCCAAGGATGTGGGTGTGTGAATGCTTGCAATTCTGAAAAACATTTTCGAGCTGGCTACACTATTCATTTCGTATAGTAGGAACATTTGCGTTTGTCTTGGTTGCTGGAATAAGAAATGTCACCACTTGAATAGGACGAAGACCGAGCCATAAAGTGTGTTAACGTAGGTGCTGCATGCTGTGAAGCCTAAATGTTTCAAATCAAGCCTAAATTTAACACCTTAGTTCCCCTTCTCTTCAGGCTGTATAGCTATGAAGTCTTAATCTCTTTGCCGTGATTTTTGCTTTTTGCTGCTATCATTTTGGGGTTTTTCCTTTCTTGATGAATTAATTTCGGCCGGAGAGAGCACTGACGCAAATGCTTTAGTGCCAGCTTCCTTGATTATCTGGATCTTGAATAACCCACCATACCTCTCCCTGATTGCTGTTCCTGTTTGAGCAATAGACTGGTGCAAGGGGAACCAATGGATTCGTACCAGTTTGCTGTAAGCGAATCCGTAGGTTTTTTCGAGTTTCTCGCTCTTGGTAGGCATACTAGTAGTTAATTCTCACAAGCATGTTGTTCGTGGCGTTGGATGAAGTGCAGGACAGTCGAATAATAAAAGCTGTTTTATGCATGGGCGTTTTAATCCTCTACATTTCACGAAGAAAAGTCCAGCTGCTAGATAGATGCATTGGTGTGGAATGGGCTTCAACAAAAGAGCTGAATTACAAACGCATGCTGTCGAAACTCGAGCGCTGAAGCATGGATACGGGAACTGCACTTACTCGACCTTGTATCTGGACGTAAGTGAAGGAACGTAGCCATCTGGCTAGCTAAGCCTACTAGCGTGACCTTGCTTACTGTATCTTATTCAGACCACACTGAACCAGTTGTTTGTACTTGGAAGGGGAAAAACTAAGAAGTTAAGAGATCGTGAAATCGGTATCGAGTGGCTGGCAGGCCCCTGCAAGGGAAAACACAATCACCGAGAATGTGCCAAATGGAATTCTCATCGTTACAGTGAATTCTAGCGAATGTGCGAAAAAAGCAAAAATGCGTGTTTTTATGATGGGTTTTTTCGTAACCGCGAAATGAAATTTTCATATTTGCTGTGAATTCCAGCAAATATGCGGGAATAAAAAGCTAAATATGAATCTTTGGCTAGGCTCATTTTTTGGAAACGTATTACATCCCGTATAAAATTTGTCGCTCTCGTCTTGCACACGTCTATTCGAAAGCGGTCGTTTTTGTGAAAGACCGATTATCTGGTTTTCAGGGTTCATTATGCTCCTTCCAAGCTTCTCCTGACGTGGCAATCCCTCATTTCGACTGCCTGTGTACTTCAAAACGATTGGCTGCAAAATAACTTTTTGTACATGGAATTGAGGGTAAAAAGGAATCGGCGAGATATCAATCAATCCGATTCGAATCAATCAATTTTTCTTGAGCGGCTGGCTCAAGGAATTAGAAGGCAGCAAAGTTCTAACTCTGAGTCAACACATTACTCTTCTTTTTGTATATTTGCACAGCAGAAGCTCACTGACTGTGGTCGCATACCTACCGTCGACCTCATTTCTTATTATCTTGATCACTTCTTCAATCTTCCCACTCTTCAATCACAACGAAGTATGGAAATCAGGTCATAAGGCACGGGAGTGCACGTGTATTTCATGTAGCTTCGTTCACGTCTCGTGCTATAGTTCTCTAGAAATGAATTCGAAATGGATGGCATCCGACAACCAAGAGTCGTGGTTTTGCCAATCCCTTACTTTTTTTTTCTTCCTTGGTAGAAATGTTAGCTGATACAGTTTTTCACGAGAGCTGGTCTGAATATTCCGATCCGGTAGGAGGGGCCGGGCTTGATATGTTTTTTCTTCTTCCTTGATAGGAAAGTTACTATGGACAGATGTTACGATATTTCACAAAAGCTAGTCTGAATGTTCCGGCCTAGCGAAGAGCGTGGGCATGATTTTTTTGGGCCCCTACTTATTTGGGAAGAGAATGTTCGTTGTTCTCTAGAACAAAGAGTCTAGACATTTCATCCATGAGTATAATGTGTAGTCAAGTTGTCCATTCCTACCATGCGGATCATGGCAACCCAATTTTCATGGCCCTTTCGAATTTCGACTGCAGTTTTCATCATCTAGAGATTAAATACATTTGTAGAATACTAGATAGAGGATTTAATAGAGTCTTATCGGCATCGGATTTCGGCTGATCTCGAATTTCTTTGTACACTAACAGCTCAAAATTAAGCAGTCGCGTAGTAATCGTCTTGTTTACCTTACAGTAAATCGGATATACTTTAGTTTGTCAACGAAAACGAATTCTGGATGACTCACTCGAAGGTGTTGTGTGTATATTCTGTACTTTAGCTTTGTTCAATAGGTTTTCCGTGAGTTGTGACAAAGGTTCCAAGAAGTCTGTCGATATCATGGTGATCTCAACACCCCCTCCCCCCTCCTCGCCTTTCCGCATCGCGAGTTCGTAAAAGTGCCTGACTATCATGGTTTTATTTAATATTGATAACTGTGGTATTCTTGCACCTTTACACCGATTGGTTACCACGAGAATAGAAACAGAGGTGGAGATAGGGCGGTGGAGGCACACGATCAAGAATAAGTCTCGATTTGTAATAGCAGTAGTGTAAAGTACTTTGTTCATCGTTTGATTAAGTACCAATCCAGTTGGCTGCTCTGCTTCGTCATGGATTTTGACGGTTTCTCGCGTTTCGGAGCATTATATGGCAATCTATCGGAAGTTATGACAAGTTCCAGTGAATAGCATCATTTGATTTATGTCCGTCTAAGCAAGGGATCCATCCAAACATTTTATGGGGTTCTTTTAGTTTTCTTTCGACAAAAACATGTTGTTGTGAAGTTATGGACCTTTTTTCAAAAACATGGGCCAAGTACAAAATGAAACTAAATAGGGGAAAAGTTAGTATGATGTTCATTGGGAGACATTTTTATTATGATAAATGAAGAGTGTAAACAGAAAAAGTGTAAACTCATAAATTGTATTTGTAAATAGTTTTGTGATGAAAGAGCTAGCGGGGCCTTTTCATTTTTAGTCTTAGCTTTCTAGAATTTCGTCGTTAGAATCTATCAAGGAGCTCCAAACGTGTCCAAATCCAAGCTCCAATTGTGCATTATTGTTTTCACCATGTTTCTTAAATCTCTATAACTACTGTTTAATACTTATATATGCTGTTTATAGATCTCTGGCTGCTCTGAATGTTGTTTACATCCTCATGGAGGTGAAAACATACGAAAATTGAGTAGCATATGCAGGAAAAAGGAAAGCCCGGCTGTGGGGCCACAATGGTGGTGAACATCTTTGGAAAAATATGAGATAACCTTGCAAGTTGAAAACATTTCAATTTTCAATGGTATATTTCTATAACCATTACATCGCATATGTGAAGTTGATGCAAAAATCACCTTGTTTATGGGAGTAAGTTTGTCTTAGGTTGACCTATTCGGTCTAGCTGGTGTTGATTACAAGTACCAGACTTATTCCAGTGGGTTGGATCATCACTCACATCAATTCAAAACAATTTATTCCTGTAAGTACAAAAATGTTTTACGATTCTGTTCTGGCTTTAAAGCTGATTACGCAGGACGCAGGGTTTTCATAACTCAGTAAACCGAACGAGCATACATGAATGGTGCATGTGACTGTCTTCTATCGGAACTAGCCAGATTTTCTCAGAGTAAAGGTTCATTTGCTACCTTGTTAGTACCATCGAGTTATCAATTATCAATTAACTGCTGGTTGACTTATATAGACCACAAATACTAGAGCCGCTGGGTAGCGGAATCTTGAGCAGCCTCCCTCGTTTCATCTTCTCAGAAACGTACCCGTATACTTTTAATTGTTGCGAAGACGGGCAACTTATTGACGTGTTTCGAAACGGGAGCGGGCGCAAATCCCTTTAGAGACACTGAAGCCGAGCACGATGACTCACAGGGCCCGCTGAATGAAAAACACCGCCATTTGGCTGTCGGACCACCGCAACCTCCCGGACGTCGTTACATGCATGTCGATAGCGACGATGATATGTCGACTGGTGTTGCTATTCAGCCAAATTGCGCTACACCTCACCCTGCACACGTAACATCATTGTTTCTCATTTTATCTGAGAAATTCTGAGCTAAGGGAGTCATCTGACTTCAGTATTGGTCAGAGAATATGAATGGTTTGGCATTGCTGGTAGAAGTTTCATAAGGTAAAGGTTGTAGAGTTTCTGTATCTGACGTGACTTTTTTGGTCTGTTAGTCAGCATAGGTAATGACCTCACTTCATTGCTCTTGGTTCTGTATAATTGTATGTACATAGGTTGTTTGGGTACTTTTTTAGCATCCACCTACTGAATCTGATTCATCTGTATCATGTAAACTCAAGCTAGTCACCCGAATGGAAATGGTCCGAAGTGAAAATAGGACCTTGCTCAAGATGTCTTTCTCAGTGTGTTCTACACTGGAGCACTCTCTCCAGTTTCCTTTTTCTTAGTCGCGACTGTGCTTCATTTCCAGTTGCTCTTCAGGTATTCTCAAATCGTGCTGGACGAAAACTGAGTAGGGCATGCGCGGGCGCTTGAGAAAGTAAAGTCGACTGAAGAACTCGTCCATAGTGTTGTGTCGCTGTTTTAGGTACAAGTTTTAGTTATGGCACATGCCTGTGGAAGAAGATCTTTCAGTCGTGCCAGGACTCTTTATACTCCGAAAGTGAAGGAGGAAGGTTCTCCGACAAAACCAATTGATCCGGTTTCGGTGCACCGAAGCGATGGTAGCCTGCAAGAAGATTCTAGCTCAAGTCTCACCCCTGAGTACCTTCACGATATGGGAACCAAAAGTCACAGTTGAATCGGATTTCTTACACTCTTGCCTTACTTCCAAACGCTGTGTGCAAGCTTCCCCTTTACGGACATGCCCTATTCTTCTCAATGGGCAAATCAGCAATCTCAGAAGTCGACCTGTAGCGTCCATATCGGACAGAGCCAAAAGATTGGTGAAAATTTCTCATGACGTTCACATTTCGACCTTTATGGTTTTACAGTTCTTGATACTTCCAGGAGGTTTTTCAAATGAAAAATCCATGAGTGTTTTATTAGCATAGTCACATGCAATCGCTTCACTGTCCAGCTTTTTGAATTTTTTTGCCACATCATATCTACCCTAGCAAACTAACTGCCAATAGCGTTCCCAAGTGAAACGGAGCTCACCCCGTTCAGTTCATCAGCCTCATCCCGATCCAGCATTTCGTTGTTTACTGCACGTTGTTTGTCGTCCAGTTTGGTCGGTTCCGGCACAACAACGACCTCCAGATGTCAAACCCTCAACGGCCTTGTAGTCTCTCCTTAAAAAGCTCGTATAAGGTTGAACCAAATGATCCTGCATTCGGAGCATTCCCGTCGTAGTGTAGTGACAGCACTGGCGTTCGTAAAAGCACCCCTTACTCACGTACCACTTCAGAGTCCTTTTGTTTGGGAGGCGTTTTTTCTATGCCTTTGTCGAAGTTGGAGGAAGACACTAGTCAAACAACATGTTTTCGCTGTAACTTGTTTATCTGGATTCATCATAATTCTTGGCTCATAAGCTTGTTATGGATGTTGTGCATTTCATAATAGGTGTAATTGCTTTTGTAATGAAAACGAATCTGCATCATAACATATGAGCATGCTGGACTTCCTGCAATTGGGTGGCGGAATTTTGTGGGCTCTGAAGCACTTCTCAGTGAAGTGTTGTTGAGCTACCTAACAACCATTCACTGAGCATTGCTTTGGGATCTACACCCTAACCAGGAGAGAGCACGCCGAGGTTCGCCTACCTCTGGCGAAATTTATCATTTGAATTTGTTCGTGATTTATAGACCTACATCTACCGTAACAAATCAAAGTTAACCGGTCGGTGTTGGCAATTTTCTTTCGAGACATCTTCTAAAGGTTTGGGTCATTCATCTCCCGATTAGAATCGTAGTAGCTTTTAAAGGTCTGCTTCAGATTGCAGGAAGGCCAAAAAAACTATATAGTTCTAGCTACATATTACATGCATGCTACATGCATGCATGTAATATGTAGTGATTCTTGTGCTAATGTTAGTGCAAAAACACTGCATCGTTCAGTAATCAGATCTGTTTGTTTTTGTTTCTCTGCTGCCGTCCTCGATTGATCCCATCATGTTTAGAAGATATGCCGGACGTCTTGTCGCTTTTTAATCGTCTTTGTCACGTTGATCGCGGCCAATCCACCGAGGCCTTCCATCTGCTTTAATGTCAAATTCTCCGTAAAATCTGTTTTTCCTTCGTGGAACCGTGCTGCAAGTATTTGATATCGTATGGTTTCGTTCATACGGATGTGGGATAGTGCCTAGTGGATAGCCTTGCCCAACCTTGGACTTGATTCCTGAACAACACCCGCTCAGTCCCCTCAACATTTTTATAGCCCTCCGACGAATTTATCTGGGAGGATGAAACATAGATTTGTATATTGTTTGGCTCTGCAGGTCAGAGTGGTAACCAAATAAGCTCTCAAAAAGCTGTGCCAGTTTGAATAGGATTCGAATGGATGGCAGTATCCGTAATCGGATTAATTTGACAGTAAACAAGTAAACAAAATAAAGACCTTTCGTCCTTTTATGTTTGTGTTCGATTGATATTTCAAAGTGGTCCAAAGAGGTATACTACTATTTGTTTTTGTTTATCCCTGCCTAATGTACATGACAGAGTGGAGGGTTTCATCTGCTGCGCTCATCTGCTTTGATACTAGCCAGGCCTGCCGAAGCCCGCTGTTCTGCATTGTTGAGTAAATAGTGTCAGATATGCAATACGGACGGAAAAAGAACTGACTGAGGCCTGCCAACATCTGTGCCGCATGATAATCATTACAGTTTTCCAGAACATTCACTGTATTCTCTTGGAAGATGAACTTCTTTTATTGAATTAGTAGGCTTTCCTTGTACACCAATATGATGTCTTTTATAACACTCTGCTTGCTCTACATAGGATGCTGCCTGCAATGTGGGCCCCAACGGCAGCTATTGGAGCATCACCATTTCTTTCGAATGGGCTGGTACAGCAGGATGATGTTATTTATTGCTTTGACCGCAAGTGCAAATGAGTCATGGGTTTACCGTTGGGTTATGAGTTACCTATTTGTCCTGGAAGCACCATGTACTTTTTTCAATTTAGTATTGTGAGTGAAATTTAATTGTTGAATAACGAGTTATTCTTATTTTGTGGTTGTCCTTTTGAGCCTTGTGACTCGTTGGTAGGCAATTGAATAGTATGGTCTAAGAGAATTGTTTCGTTGAGTTTGTCCATGATGCGCCGGTGTTCCCGTTCACATAGAGTCACAGGTGCAACTAAACGAATGGCTAGCTTTTACAGTGCTTTCATTACTTGAGGACCTAATCGACTACAGTCCCAACTTATCCCAGCTTCGGATAGATGAGAGGCACCTAGGTCTCCAAGAGAACCTACACCTGAAAGGTATTCTGATAGCTGGGTAAGAGCTGTTGGCTGCTTCTGTAAAGTTAAAAACGCCACCTTTCGTTAGGTCTTCAAGTGGGGCACTGCATTTGGTTAAGGAAGGGCTAGCAATCCACAATTTTTTTTTCAAATATGTGAGTATTTCTTAGCGAAGTTATTATTTAAGTGTTGTGCGAATAAGTTGGTTTTATTATATTTTTTATACTGTATTATTTTTATAACTTTTTTATTACTGCTATTATTTTATTAACGAATTACTCCTATCAAAATCTGGAAATCGACTGAATTATGTGTGACTCACCATCGCCCCCCTTATTCGCGCAGGCTTAATCGAATACGGCAAGAGTTCGAATAGTGCATGACTGTTACACGAGACCTAATGAAAGCCTAATAAGTTCATTTCCGGCGAGGAAAGTGCTCCTCGTTCTCTAAGTCCTTACATGCTCATATTTCTCCTTGTACTGCAATGAAATTCATGATTGTTTTGATAGAATTCATGGGAATGTGCTCTGTAATGAAACATGATCCACCAGTCCCCATCTGGGAAATTGTCTGAGAGCTACTATGTTCAACTACTCATTACTTGAGCCACCCGTTCACCGTTTCATCGTTACAGCATTAACTCGTTCCCATCAAAGACGTGATGAAATGGAAAACCATTTAGTGAAATGGCCGCTAATGATGAGAAATGCGAGAGGGTTCTCTGGTCGCTGAAAGCACAAAGGGTTCAATCGTCTTGTCGTCGTCAACAAATCCTTGCAGATTGTGAATTTCGTAAAAAGTTCAATCTTCTCGAGCTTTTCAAAAATTTTCCATTAGAAAATGAAGCCTACCCCCTTCCTAGCTCTGTTCCTCTTTTCTTTCCCGACATATTTTGAGAGGAATTTTTTGGAGATGAATCAAAAAATTTGTTCGGGGACTTCCATTCTGGAGAAATAAAAAGAAACATCTTGCCGATAAACACTTAAGGAACGTGCGTCACTGCGTCTGCTGAGATATCATTTTTCAGACATCTCTACCTCAGCTTTTCGTTGGAACAAATTGTTCATGCATGTACTTATTCACTTTGGCTCATAGGTGGGTCCGTCAGTTGAATCTAGAAGTTAAGTTCCATGGCAGGGTTCATACGGGACGACAAAGTGAGCGGGGTTACGACCTGTTCGTTTTCAAAGTTGTAAGTTGAGCTGGGCGATCTAATTGTTTCGTCTCGGGAATAAAGCTGAAGACAAGAAGCAGTCAATGATTTTGTAATTATCTCCGATTTCCACGAAGTGATGCATTCGCACACCTGTGGGGCAGTTTAAGAGGAAGGGAGAAGAAAGAGTAGGCAAGCATGTGAGGATATGGGAAAGGTAGTCGGGCAAGGTCTGAGTTGGTGTTTTCCGAAATTACCTTCAGAAGTTTACTCTCAAGAAGGGAACTGTCTGCCGGTTGGCCAGATAACGATTAGTTGTTCATCCATTGTGACTGTGGCAGTGATGGTCCGAGTCGAAGCCCAGGTCTTTTTCATCGAAAAACAAATCTTTGAGGTCGATTAAATGATGGCAGACCCTTCAGGGAGGAAAAAGCTGCTCACCCTCAAGTTGCTAGGCTTAATGCCGTCACAGTGTAGACCAAGAGCTAGCTCATCAAGATATCATTACTATCCTGGGTGGCTGTTCATTGTGTAGAGCTTCTTGACGGAAATCGATCGTCATTGGACTTTTATATTACAAAATCCACCCCAACTATTTACCTCAAACAAAATTTGACTGATGCTTTAAACTTTGCAGTTTCCCATAAAATTTCATGGAAGTCAGTCACAGACCAGACAAAAGCGTTCTTACCGATATGTTTCGGGCTATTCCAGGATTTTTTAGATATACGAAGTTATTTCCGCTACTTCCTGATTAAATCCTTTGATAGTAGTGTCACTCGGTGTTCGAATGCATGTCTCAATATGTGACAGCGAACGTCCTTAAGTTATGCTTTTGACCTTCTTACGTACTGTTAGACCCGTAAAGTGTTTGGTTCTATTCAGCTTTAGTTGAATTGTTCGATTCTCAAAAGTTCCATGTCCCCAAACCACGGCTTTTTTAATCGTCTAGTTCTATAAATCTGTCTACATGCACCACCTAATCTAAAGCGCTATTTAGATAAATGCGCCGATTCTTTAGGATTTCGGCATGAGTTTCTAACTTGCTTAGAACAAACAGTTTGCTCTTTACACTGAGAGACCATTTGAGGTCAATTTTTGTACTTTTAAATTACAGGGGACAATGTTGATTAGCGACAAGAGGCGGACCTACAACATGAGAGTCAAAGGACTCGGCTCTCGGCTTGGAACTACACTACTCCAATGAAAAATTACCTACCTATGGATGATATCCCTTCGTACTCGTTGTTATAGAGAACTCAGACTTTTTTAACGGCCAGTGGACAATGGCTATCGTTTTCCGGATGGAAGTTGAGTGCATGATGTACACCGAAGCAGATTTGGTCAGAACGAAGCGATTCACCTTCTTTCTAGTTCATAAAATAGTAATGACTATAATTGTAAACTGTTGCGATGTTTGGACTCTTTGATGAAGCTAAGGATAGCGGAAATCTGATCACATTATGCCTATCTTGGGCATCTCTCGATAACGTCGGATGTCCAACATCGCCGCTGATCGAATCTCCTCTATCAGCTAACGGAATCCGGATGTCGCCCACCCAGAAGTGGTTATAATTTAGCCGCTAGCCTTTGCAGTAGCCGTTTGGCTTTCTCATCAGCATCAACGGCAATCCGATGGGGGTCATGGAATGGTGAAGCATGGTCGGGGGGCGAGATGTGAAAGAAACGCCGAGAGACTGAGGTCGGAGGGGAGGTTGGTCGCCGAGTGTGGCGACTGAGATGGCCACGAGGAGGCGGCTGCGGGCCGCGGCAGGGATCAATAGGAAGGAGGGGGAGGGCCCGGGTTGGCATGCAGATTCTGACATGAATGGCGGTTTATTAGCTATGACTGCCAAGGAATTCTGTTCCGTGCTCTTGCTTACTTTTGTTTTTCGCTTAATACGAATAAGCTCTGATTTCACCCCGACTCTCAGTCGCCACATTAATCGCAGACCATTCAGATGATGTAGCCGACTGGAGGGCGTCTTTCGGCACACCTAATTAACGATTACATGCCATATGCATTTGGCTTTGACGAGCAGTCGTAAAAGTTTTTCCAAACGTCTCGCCTTTCTTTTTTCTTTCTCCGAAACCGTATCCCTTGGCTTTTTCAGGGTCCACTCCTACGGTCGTACGTCATGCTTTTCATCTGAAGCTTCTTTCGGTTGAAAATGATGTTCTGAGCAGAGGTCACCTCACCTCTGAGCTCTTTTAGGTTGTTTTTTGCAAAACAGGGTTTCCAAAAATTTTCAGAAACAGGATAGTTTCGTAAAGCTCCTTTATGTAAGCAACGGAGTTTCGGGACCGGATCGAGAGGGCACCTTGACAGGGAGCGGTTTTATAAGAAAGTCGGTTCTGATGCCGAACTGGAAACATCGAAATCAGGCTCTGACCAAGCGATCCGCCATTCTTCATGAAAGTACCTCCGATCAGATTGCTGCTCATACATCCTCTCAATGACCCATCTGTCAGCTACTGTAAGCCCCAGTTTAAAATATCACCCGAACCAATGCTAACCAATGCTTCACATGTGTCAAATTTTATGTGAAACCATCGCTCTGCGAGCCCTCTTATTTACAATACCAATCTTTAGATTCTTACTCTATTCGTTTCACCTTCTTGGGATTCCAACTGCTTTCAATCGCCCATTTCCGTCTTTGAACAGCATCGTCTTTTTCAGTGACTGTCCTCGTGGTAAGAGAAGGGGCCTCGTCTAGAGAAGTCTCAAATTTTGCCATGTTAGGTGGTTCATCATGAAGTTTGCATCTAGTCGGTTTACTGATTGAAAAACTCATCACAGGACGTACATACTGGTCAACATTTCATATTTTAGCATGGTACTGCCTCAAGTGCTACAGTGTTATATTCTGTGTGGGTTACTGTAGGGGACGGTAAGCCAATCCGAGCTGTTGTTCATAAGCAGCAGTAAAAACGGACACTTTAACGGCAGAAATTGTGTAGTCCCAGAGGCCTCGCGGAAGCAGTAGTTGGCCGGAAGAAGTGCGAAAATGATCGAATTAAATGAATTTTATGCTAAATATAGAAAAATACTTGATGACTTGTACTCCAATTAGTCGGCGCTATAGGAGTTACTTGACGATGACGCTTAAGGAAATGCCGGAGTTGATCTTATGAATGACGGACCAGAGAAATCCCACAGAAATTTCCCCGACTCTGGCTCCATAAGGAATTTCGAGCAGTCTTTATACTGGTTCAGGTACTGGTTCTGGTCTACCCCTCCTGAACAGCTCTTCAAGATATATTAAGCAATGCCTTGCAACAAATTCTGGTGTTGAAATTTTCCAAACAAACTTTTTTATCGAATAAAGCTGACGAATGTATAAGATAGAAGCATTGGGGATGCTATTCGTCAGCTTACTTACTGCCATTTCTCAACGTTGAAGGAGAACATGGGCACTTTTCACGAGCAGCGATTAATGACCCCATGCCTTTAGGGTGATGGATGGTCGGTCCTCAGTAGATGATGAGGAAGGTTATGGAGCTCCTGGTTTACCTAGTCTTCATATTCCTGGACCTATTATAGGAGAAGATTGCGCGTGACGACTAAATATGTATATGACCAGAACATCTCGTCAGCGATAGGGACTTTCTAAGGGCTTTATCAACGTTCCTGGAAGGGGATTAAAAGTTCAGAGCCTCACCTTCGATTGTTCCCTTTATGAGCGTGTCAGGTATTTAATCTCACAAGGCATTAAGAGTACATATTCTCGGTTTCCTAGTGGGTACAGGTGTTGGGATTTAAAACCTCCCAGTTAATCTAACGCCAAATCAAGGACCTCAAAGCAAGGTAACTAGTTTCACTTGAAGGAAATTCGATTCTCGGACAGCACACGAACTAGCGCCACCTTTCTTCACTATCTATTTCATGCCCTAACACCAGGAAACTACTGGGATGCCATAACGAGCAGTCTGAGTGCGTTGAGTCAGCCTGAAATTGCGAAACTTTCAGACGCGAAGGCTATTTTTCAGTTCATCGATGGGCTTCGTTTTAATTTCAATTCGTATCGTCCAATTTCGGGGAATTTCGAAGCGCAATGTCATGGAAATTGCATGGCTTGAGTGTCGCAAATCCCTTAGCTGCTGCCAATCCACATTCTGATGAACCGTGTAGTCCGATGGCGATTCGATTGTCTCGATGTATAGCTGTGTCTCTCCAACCACGCTTACATACATCGATTTTGCCAATGCATAGCCGCAGAGAAGGAAGATGCAATTCAAATGCGTCCGTTCGAACTTGTGTGGTGGCTTTGTTTGGCTCGTTTGAGCCATCCCGGGACAACAACGTGCTTTCGGCAATGATTTGTGTACGATTTTGATGTCCGCAATCGTGCCAGCCACGCTGTGTTTTCCATTAAAACTCAGTGGCGTGACGATGTCAAAGAGACAAACAGAATGGAGACGACCGTCTTCTCCTGCGCTCGTTCGGCCTGGTTTCATCCTGATTGACGTCAGTCGGCTGGGTGCATTGTGTGATGAGCTGGGACGACGACGAAAGGCTCCGTGAAGCTCACGTCTATCCCCATACTCGGCTCTCTATATAAAATGTCCCTGCCTGTCACTCATCTGCAGGGCTTTCAAGCGCTTTTTTCCAGGGACTGCTGAACACTTTGCACATCATCCGCCGCTTCTGTGAGATTCATAGAGGCGTTTGAAGTAGCCTGTTGTGGGAATTGAATTTTCGGATTTCGGTGACGTTTTTTTTTTCAAAGCCCTCTTGAGCTCCATGTTTTCATATTACTCATATACCATCCTCGAGGTTTACTTCCTTCACGGAAACTGACTTTCCACTTCAACTTGCGAGTCAGAATTGGTACAATTTTGAGGAGACAAAATGAGAATTAAACTTTGCCACAATTCACCCCTTAGATTTTGCGTGCCATATAATCCGATTTCCACCTCATCCGATTTTTCATCAATGCGAAGGCCTCCTATAGCTTTATAACAGAGGGTGCTTAAGTTTGAATTGGCAATTTGTAATTGTCAGAAAAATCGGAATTCGGCAAGAAGCGAAATAAGTAAATCAAACGTTACTACCTAGGAGTACTGTAATTTAATGGGGTAAGAAGGTACTCTTGAACGGTATGTATCATAAAGAAATAAAAATGAATGAAAACAAAGAGTTTCTGCGTAAAAAATTCAAGTTTGATTCACTGCAACCACAGTAATTAGGAAAAGGACCACCACATCAAAACACTTGAATCAACTGATCTCTTTTGAATCTGTGGACTTTATTATTTTCGATTCTCAAAAGTGGCGTTACACAGGAGAGTATGGGAAATTGCGTGTCCTGAGAGGTAAGTGCAAGGGGTGATAGAAATAGGAAGATCCTAGAATGGCCTCATTGTCGTCATTATGTACTTGGAAAGCTTTCTTCTAGTGCATCTTGAGTGATTTTTCTCTGTCGCGAA
This sequence comes from Haemonchus contortus, assembly GCA_000469685.2. NCBI lineage: Eukaryota > Metazoa > Nematoda > Chromadorea > Rhabditida > Trichostrongylidae > Haemonchus > Haemonchus contortus. The sequence continues at coordinate 1,182,611 of LS997564.1, read as the reverse complement.
GTCATTTTCCAATTTAGCTTTGAAATCCGGGATGTAGGGTTAATGCCTGGGAGTTTTTGCTTCTTGACATTTCTTCGTAAGCGTTTTTAGAATTTTTGTCTCCAGCTCCATTTCGCCTTGACAAGCGAGCTCGGTGTCCTTTTTCGCGAACCGGATATGTGGTCAAATTTCTTTCAAGTCTTAAAGGCCTTTTAGATTGTGACCGAGTTCTGTTCATGACACGGACTAGGCCTTTCAAATTCTTTGAAGATAAAAAATGGAGCTGAAGCACGTCCTCCTGAATGTTAGGCGATGCTGTTCGTGCCTTCTGAAGAAACAACTTGAGCACAAGATCAGTGCATGGCCTACTCGGAGTGTTTCAATCAATAACGTCTGCTATGTCGCCTTTCGGAAAGACCATTTGTAAGGCGAAAATTCCTTAGTTCTTCATGATGAGGTGGTATATGAATCTCATGGATCGTAACTCATGAAACTGTTTCAGGTTATGGGCATTACATACCCAACTACCGACATTTCGGTTCAGCGTTATCAGAGGTTAGAAGACTGAAGGGTTGTATTCCGAGGGTGGAAATTACTTGGATAATTGGAAATTAAGTGGATATATTACCCGGCGTCAAACGTAAAGTAGCGTTCTTGAGACATGAGTATAATGTATCTACCAGTTTGTCTCTTGGAAGGAAGCGACGGTTTTACGTCCCGTACGACATTTCCCACAACAGCAAAAAAAGGCCCCTGTATCAATTACTTGTAATAGGTCACTTATCCCCATCTCCTTCGTTTCCACAACTCAGTTCTTCGATCTCTTAAAATTTCTCTTCTGCAAGTACATCTCTGGAAGTACAAAGCTGTTTCCAAGAAATTCGCGGCCCTTCTAGGAAGACTATTCTTGGTATGGAGCTGCAGGTTTCTTTGTTCTTTGCTCACTTATAGTCAGGAAGGAACGTGCAGTTCATCAGGAGAACGTCCAGTTGAGAAAGATGTCCGCTATCAGATTTGACTGGGTGTGTTCCCCAATAGAGTTTGACGGATTGAGATAGCGTAATCGCGTAGCTATCTCGGAAAGACTGCTCACTTCTTCGAAGCATGCTCCTACCCTAATCCTTAAATCGGCATTCGAGTTTTCTGCTTGAGCGTTTGCATCTTGTTTTTCACCTTAAATTCAGTCACATTTTAGATCCTCTTTCTTGATTGTCTTTCCTTTAATTGAAAGGAAAAGGATGATGATCAGGAGAGAGGAAATTCGAATTTTGGATACAGAAAGTAAAGGCTCCTATGAGCAGAGAAATTCTAATGGTAGCTCTTCGAAGCACATGGGAAGGTCGTTCTCGATCCGGCATCTTTAATAAACTCATCATCTGCTTTCATTTTTGTTGTGTGTCATTCCCGTGTCCAGGTGCTCCTTTCTGGGCTTTTTCCTTGAGGCCGTGGCTCCGCTCCCTTGTCCATTATCGCGATATTTGGTATTTCCCTGGGACGTCTCCACTTTTTTTGAAGGTGTCCTTCTTAGTGACCTAATTATTTAGCTTCTTTCAAAAAAGGTCTCTTACTGGTTCGAAATTCAAAATAAGAACTGTTCTCATCCAAAGCGTTTTAAAGTATTCCCATAACTCGATTTGTGGCAAGTCAATGAAGAGATTCAGTGTTGGGCAAGTGAAGTCCTATAGACTGATTTGAAATTCCACAAAATTTTGATGGCTTTATAAATGCGGTACCCGTTAGCATAAATTGAATAGGCAAAACCAAGAACGGGATTACGGTAGCGACTTGAATTGATTCAAGTTCCTTCCTAATTTTTCGTACAATTACCAAATAGCAAGCTTTTGAACGGCTTTGTTTACGGCGGGCAAGATGGCAGAGTTGATAACTGCACGGAAAAACAAAAATCTTAACACCTAAACTTCGAGCCCAAACCCGATTGGCAGAGATGCTAAGAAGATCATTTCTTCTATCACCGACCTATCCATATTGAGAGATTACTCTTTGTTCTCATGTTCGTTGTAGACCCTCGACTAATAGCTTCACTACGCTATTGGCAGTGCAATTTTGGGGTCAGATTTGTGAATTTCTAGTTGTACCTGTAGTTTTGCAAAGGTTACAAGCCTCAAAAAAAAAGTCAAAAAAAAGACTATGTAAAGAAAACCTAAAGGGATTTGTGGTGAAAGCCTCGTTTGCTTGAGCGCCAACCACGAATTCTTAGTGTTCCATAATATTGTACGTAGTTACTAAATCCTCAAATACCTTTCTCTCGAGAGAATAGACCCATCTTTCGTTCTGAATTGCTCGAGCATACGTCATTTACTTCCTCAACATCCCCTATTACTGTATCCCTACTGTTATATACCTTGTTGTGTCGACCCAAAAGTCAGACGTTCTCGAACTGCACGGGAGTCATGTTTAGAGTCTCTCGCTATCATAGCTCCTGTAAGTAACGCTTCTGTACTGTTACACGGAGGTCTGCGCATTCGGTCAACCCAACAAGGGGTATGACAGCTGTACTCAACCCGTAACCTATGAATCCTTTGAGTTCCCATACATCGCTGAATCCTTCAATATGTAGCATTTTTGCATGCGAATGGTCTTGTTTACCTTCGCTATGGGACAACAAAAACAAGAATGTGTAAAAACATGTCGTTCATTGGCAATTCAGTGATGCAACAGCTGTTCCTAAGTACCTAATAACATTTCTGGTTGATATACCTGGTCCTCGAAGCCAAATCTTTGTGGTACAGCTGCACGACTATGGGCGGAGTGGAGGGCTAATCTCATGTTCATGAATTTGGTGGTACTAATTGTCTTGTAAGCTCCAAAGACCCCTTAGAAATTTTGCAACTAGTACTCCTAATTGTTTGCGATTAACTATTGAGGTGCTCCTCGCATCTGTTTCAGAAACTGTGAGCAGAATCTTTGTGTTGGGATGACCAGGAGAGGCATTCATTTGCCTGTTGGAAGGCAGCGCCATTGAAGAACCGATACTTTCTAATTCCTAAACTCAATTTTCAACAGCAGTGGCAATGGCACAGCTGCAATGGTCTGGAAAATGGGGTGCATTGGCCAATGCTATCTCCAAGCAATAAGAGCTTCCGAACATGAATGCATCTACCAAGTTCAATTAGAACTCTCTTCTGCGGTGTTTGTTTTTTGATTGACAGGATGTGGACGAAAAAAAAATGGAGGCGACGTAGACCAACGATTCCCTTTCGCCGATTAATTGCCGATTGCACATCGGACTTCCCATTCTCTGATGAAGAAAGTCTCGCTAATAAGTAGACCAAACACCATTAGAACGAGCCTTTTTAGTTTTGTCCGGCGTCGGTATACTGACTGTGACATGTGGTCCCATAATCCCGGTTCAGCTTGGCTCTAATGGGTACGGGCAGAGCTCTGAGGTCGATTCTCGCTTTATAACAAGATGACCCTTTCAGCTGCTCGAAGTAGGAGTCTAGGAAACAGTTCTGTATTGTTGGAGTGAAACTCGTGTACTTTAGTATTTCAGCTGGGCCACAAAATTGCTACGCACGCCAATCATGCGTTTCTAGGTATTGACCGAACTTCAGAGGGAGTTTCATGTTTATTCGGTAGAGTACAGCGCTTATTTAGTACTGCCGAAGACCTAATGAAGCGCCCTATTTAGTCAGATTGGTTGGAGCCTGTACTTGCTGTTTGTGTAGCAGAGCATCTGTACTCTTCCACTGACGCAACTCTTTTGGGCGAATTCTTCTTCAGCCACAACCACATCCAATCAAAGGACCCATCCATCCAACCTAATCGATTTGAGACAACTATCAAGCGTCGTTCTGAGGGTCGTCTCTCGTATATTTTCGAGGAGTTTACGTCCATTTGCAAAGTACGAAGGTCTAGAATACGACATGTGAATGGGAAAAAACTCCCAGTTCCTGCCTGTTCGAATTCAACATTTCATTCCACTTGGTTTCACTTTCACTCTTTCTGAGATATTGCATTTTCTTTCCCTCTTGGTGGAGGTACCCTTGATCCCTATGCCTCGACCATCCCTTTGAAATCCCATGGGAACGATTTGCTAATTGTTAGTGCCGCTTATAAGATCCTAATCTTGTTGTAAACAATCCTTCCGTAGCAACGTCATCCAAGTGCGTCACTGTGACTGATTCATTTTCGTCCCTGCCTTCCAGAATCAATGAATGTGGTCGTTCCGATGCTGATGAGCCATCTGCTCTGAAGCGCTCTCATCTAAATGGATGAACGTTACATTTTGCTGGCTTAGCCTTAGCTTTCTACTGGTTCATGAATCATTAATCTTGGCGTCATAATGGATATCCACTCGATTGGGCGCCTAGGGATTATCCTTCTTCATTATCTTATTCATAGAGTAACGATGGAATTCCTTCGTGAATGATTCAATGACGTCTTCGGAACTGAGTATGTTTCTAGTCTTTGTTCTGGAGATTGCTGCAACAGATGGATCCGGAATTTTCAGTGGTTTCTCAGATTGCGTTTTTATGCATTTCATTGGTTCAGCAATAACGGACCAGGAACTTGATAATTTCGGGCTACCATCTGTTATCCCCTGACATGATGCCGGGAAACACCTTTCAGTAAAAAAAATCTCAGAACAAATTTGCTTGGAAGCCACCAATTTGACTTTGCGATTCATTTACTGAATCGAGATCGCCTTTTTATATGAATGTCCTTTCAAATGTAATTCTAGACCTTAAGTATTTTTTAGCATGGCGTAATAAAATCTAATAGTAATCCATTATCAAGCAACGCTGACGTCGAGCCTCATTCCAATATATCGGGTAATTAAAGCTCCGAGGAAGTAGTGACTCATCCTATTACATTCATTCTGAGGCTTTCTCGTGGTAGGCAACTACTGCTCTCATCAGTTCCATAGTCCATAGGGTTGCCCCCCACTTTGTAGCTTCCGACTATAACAATTGTTTAGAAGAAGAATAAGACCCAGTTTTGATGAGCGTTGTTGATGTGTAATGATTTTATTGACATGTTGGTGAGTTGTTTTTGGATTCAAATTCGGATTGATGCTGATGGAAGTGGCAATCTTTCTGTAGCGGGCTCAACTGGAACTCAAGGTTGTAATATGGGCAGAAATACCTAACATGGGAAGGGTACTTACGCAAGTCTGCTCTCACAACAAATGATGATACATTTCTGGTGTGTAACTTAGTAAACCCACGCCACTTATATCAGAGGGATTACAGTTTTTCTGAAACACTGTCAAAAATCACAGCTGTGCTCTTTGACAGGGTTTTAAAAGTGGCTAATGATGGATGTATAAGCGGTAAACTTTGGAGCTCTGCTCTCTTACAAGCCATATCATCCCTCCTTAGATGGCAAATATCGCAAAACAACAAGAGTCCTCAGATGGATATGGAACAATTGCCAGTTGTCATGCCATTTGCTTCGTCTGAAAGCCCTCGTGCCGTCCATGTTTGATGTAACCCAGACGAATTCCATTTCATTAAGAAAGGTAAAACCTAGTTAGAACTATAGGACTCACGCTCTTTAAATTGCATAACGAACACTCGAGCAGTCTTTGTGTCAAAACAAACTGGAGCTCAGTAAAAAACAATTGGGTTACTGTTCACGGTCATTCGCAATTCTTCAATCCCTAGACAATCTATCTTCCTAGGCAGTTTCAACATTTTCTCATTCATCAGCTTTTCCTAGAATTCTTCTGTAATCTCTGCTGAATCACGATTGCCCCTTTTGCGGCTATCGTCGGGACGAATGCTTCATGACGAAAACATCTTTCATTCGTTGATAAATATTTCATGATAGTATGGTCTTTCTCTTTTGACGTCCTTATGAAGTGTTTTCCGAACGCTATTCAGTATTCTGAACCAGTAGATTTTTTCAGAAGAAACGGAATAACCCCGCATCCAGCGGACATTGACGTCGCCACCGCGGCATTGGGCAGAAAACAATCACATGTTGGAACATCGACATAGCGCCGACGACGAACGTCAGTGAACCTGACATCGTCCCATCTTCCTTATAGAAATGTAACTTTGTTGTTATTATTTTTAATCTTAATCAATAGTATTCAGAGCAGAGCAGTGGTAGGAAGTCTGGGCTAAAACAAGTTGGACACAGCTTTCATCAAAGGTTTCCTAGTTTGGCAACTATGAGTTGAGCTCATGCTCCACCAAATGGGCCACATGGCTTTGAAGCTTTTGGGGACCATTTTTTGAAAGGATTTCCGTTGTTTCTTTCATTCCTTCGTAACATGAGGAATTGCGTAGGACCTGGCTCCCCCAAGTTGGGTAGTGTGCACATTTCTTGCACATGATCATAGTGCCCCTTATTTTTGGAGTCATTAGGCTCTGGAGTTTGCCATTGAGGTTTGGATCGCATTGATTTTGGGGATTGCAAAAATGCTGCCATACAGGGCTAGATCTAAATTTATTGAAGGCACGATATTGTTCTCTCGCAGTTTCATTCTCTCAATCGATGCTTTGGCAGCCACATGGTCGTACTGAAAGATTTATGTATGGCCGGGCAAAATAGATCTAACGAGTACTTTAAATGTATTATCTTCACGGCAGCGCTTCTCACCGGGGTGCCAACCTCTTAGAATGAAATAACTTTGAAAGCATCTTTATTGCAAAGTCAGCTAATAGTATCTGTAGGTATTAACTCAGTCCGACTCTAATCCCTTTCATCAGTATTGTATTCCTATGTTTAGCCCTACTGGCGGAATAATGGGCGCCAGTCTCACCTCTCCAATACCTCATCGACCCCCTACATCGGTAAGTTTCTCTAAGGGAACCTGTTATGGTTACGAAGATAAATTTCGGATGATTCTACGCTTAAGGTCTGTAACCATCTGTTTTCACCACCGGATGCGCCAATCTTCGTACCAAAACGTCAGTCTGTACTCATACAAGGTTGGCAGTGGAGCAAAAAGAACATACAACCAGTCGCTAAGAAGTCAATGGGAAAAGGTACAGGTCTGTTTGAATAAATCTTGCAGTTACGCCCGGTACCTGAGGTTTCCTGGAACTGGAAACAGTCCTGACAGAAAAGCTTAGGCGATTGGGTCTTCAGAAATGGATCCACCTTCTAGAAATGCTTCTATGGCTTATCATTAGAAAGAATTTTTATGTGAGGACTGGAAAGCGGAGTTACATATACGTATATCATTCGTTTTTGAATGAAGTTTAGCACTGGACGATTAAATATGAATAGAAATGCTTTTTCAGAACACATTGGATCACGCTCGACAGACAGCATGGCAACCTATCGCACTCAACGGGATCTGCCCTACTCACAGATTCCAATCACTCTAGATAATAATCAGAACTATAAAAGGTATGTAGAAATTTGAACTCTTCAGGTAGCCATCTGTATTGAAATCCTTCCAGATATGAACCCGAAACTACAGTAATCCCAAATTTCTACAGTATACGCGAAGAGATCAAAAGGGAGTTGCGTTTGAATAAGCAAGACTTTGTAAACAATAATCTAGTGAGTCCAGAAGGACCTCCAGCACGAACGCCACTCAGCCCCACTCATACAAGGTGAGTCCTACTGCGATCTTTTTTTGTTCAGTACCGTAACTGACGGAATTCAGGGCAAACACGACCGTAGCCGGTACCATTTCGAGAAAACTCATCAGTAACGGGACCGCAAAACTTTCGGAGAGCAGTGACGAGAAGAAACCTTCCAAAACTCCACTCGATATCAATGTTGGTTTTTAATTTTCGATTTTTTTTGAAATAACCTCTCTAAATTGCTACACTGAAAGGGTAGCCTCCGGTTTGTTTACTTGTAGAATATTATTTTCAACCGACGTTGAAATTTAATTAAGGTATTTAGTATTTTATAATAAACAAGTTGGTAGCCATTAATAAGTTTGGTTAGTACATCATTGATGCTGGGAAATAAGATAGGGAGGGTTTCCTGGTACGGTGGAATGAACGTTCTCCGATAGCACGAAACTAGCACTGTAACACTTTTGTTCATAACTCTGAGGATTGTTACGGAACCCGAACATCTTCAAGGTTGAGCACGAACCAGCGGTCTTCACTAATTGCAAGTTCCCATTTTTTTGGAATTGAATTTGACTCCATCTCTGTAGCCTCTCCCCTTCACCCTCTTTTTGGAAAATGATGAGCTGCAAAAAGAACTAAATTCAGTTGTGTGTAACAGGGTTACTACCAAGAATTCACTGACCTCATGGGAATGGAAGTGCTACTAAACAACTCTATTCCTGAGTTCTTTTTTGTTTATTGGTAAAAAGCTGGCGTCAGGAAGTGAACGACAGGTCGTCTGTGCTTCTCGAAAAGTAATTTAACTTTCATCGTCATTGGTTTGCACGCTAGTTTACATAAATATAATTCCAACTGGAACGTTCTTGAGAATTCTCATGCAAGAATGTTCCTGAGAGGTCTTGGAAGAATTTGCGCTTATTATTCATAGCTCTTCATCCCCAAAATCCAATTACAATGAGCGCATTTTTCTTTCGAGATTCCTCTCGGAAACTTTCTATTATGCGAATTTTTTAGAACTTTTCAGGTGGTCTTATAATTACGCAAAGCAGTGTAGGTAGCATTAGGGAGTCGTAGGCAATAAGATTCGATAGGTATCGATTGGAAAAGTCTGCTGAAAAGGGGCATCACCTAAACTTTTAGAAAAATTATCAAAAACAGTGGTCCCTTTGGCTAAAGGTGTATTTGGAGACTCCAGTGATTTATTAGCAACCCGATTCTGGGGAATCTTTAATTTTCGAACGAACTTCTGATGAAGTTGGTCTGTGCAACAGCGCTTTTTAAGTCTTTTTAGTTATTAGTCGTCTGCGATTGAAATGAATTTTTTTCCAACAACTCAATTTTGTCGTATGGCTTCTTTCCTGTCGTGCTCTAGCAGCAAGCCTAATTTCCAAAATCTGCACTTTAGTATTCTCAGAAGCGAACGCATTTTTGACGACTTTGCGCACCCAAGAGATTCCTATAAACGAAGGAACTTTTTCCATAGCAAACGGTTCGAGGAGTAGGAGTTGTAGTCGCACAAGTGCGAAGTGAACCTAAACACGATGGCCCCTTCCCTATTCATTGGAGCACAATAAGACTAAGCCTGCTTGGGTACGTAGGTGCCGGGAAGCCTGGGTAATCGAAGGTGTTGATTGGTGATTTCAGATGAATGAAATGATTCAACAACTTATAGTTCATTAGCGGAATGATAAGTCGGACTGCGATCAAAAAAGAGCAACGATTGACTCATGCTCTGCAAAATGGCCTTTTCACGTCTGGAGGGAACTCCTGTTTGAATAATTCTTAACAGAATCAGACATAGGCCCATAATGAAGTCATAGAAATCCCAAGTAGGTTAGTTGCCTGGGCGGATCTAGGTTCTGAAATTGGATAATCGGACCCATTGCTGGGTCGTGGTACAGATACTTTCCTCATAGTAGACTGCCGAGCTACAATACCGTATTGTACTAGTGGCTCGATACGCCATCAATTAAATAGAGGCAGACTAGATGCAACAATTTTTCGCTAACCATAGGCACTATGCGCTTATAGCGTAACCCTATGTTTATTTATTTATTTATTTGGTAATACATCACAAGGATGTGTACGAGAAAATGAATAGGAAAAAAAATGTTTAGACCTTTTTTCAAACTTCAAAGTTCTCAAAAATGTATTAGGCATAGAACAAATGCTCTTGAGTTTTGTATTTTTGGGAAAATTGCTGAATATTTTTGTGAGTTTCTGAATTCTGTTTATTATATTATTCTCTGTCCTTCCACTTTCATCTATTTACACCTTCTTTCAGTCGACTCGACGTCGTACCGTAATCCAGGCATCCACTTCGGAACTACTACGAGGTCTTGGCCAGTTCATTGCACAGAACAGTCACATCGCCGCGTTTGAACCAGCACATCTCGTCATGTGGCTTCGTACCGTTGATCGAGCACTTCTACTTCAGGTCAGTACTGCAGAAACGGCTTATGCACTCATGATGGTAGTCGTGGGGAAGGGGATCTAGAGTAGATTTGGACCAAGATACATCTCACACAATTGTCACGCGCGGCACATTTCGGTGTGATTGAAAGGTCTGCCTGTGACGACCACTTGTGGGCCGCTTCTGAACTCGAGCCCACACTATTCCCATCTACGCTATTCTTCCTCACTCTAGAAGCCAATTCATAGTAGTTATGAAGAGACGGATTTGTTTACAATTATGCTGTGCAAATGAGTGGAGTAATGTTGGAATGTCATTTTCAGGGTTGGCAGGACGTGGCATTTATCAATCCAGCAAATTTGGTCTTTGTTTTCTTGATTATCAGAGAAGTAATCCCAGGTATGAAAACACTACAGTGAAAAGTCGCCTGCTCTTTCAAAAGTCGATTATTTTCAGATGAGGAATCAATCCATACCGTAGACGATTTGCATGCATGGGTGCTGACATGTCTCTATATCAGTTATTCCTATATGGGCAATGAAATCTCGTACCCTTTGAAGCCTTTCCTCATCGAACTTGTGAGTTGAAACAATGCTGACTCGGATATTGCTTCGTTATGTGGACGCTTCATATTGATCAAAAAAGTTTTGTGTTCGATAGATAACGGCCACCTTTTTTTGCACTTTTTGAAAGGAAGCTAAGGAGGCTGGATTTTTGGCGTCCATCAATTCCCTTCTGGGATGCGCCCTAGCATTAGTTGCTATTCGAATTGTAGTTTTGTTGGTATTTCGCCAATGAAATGAATTGCAAGACCTACAATTCAGTGTTTCCACCCCACCTTCCCAGGTTAGCCAGGTAATAAGTAATCAACCCCACGAGTTGGTCTTCTTGATTGGTCTGAATGGATATCGACTCAGGCTGCAGTACCCTTACCATATGTGTGGTAGCGGCACAATGCGGCTTATACCACCTCGGCTTTGGTCCAACGATGCTGTCTCGAATCGGCACCAAGTCACGCCAGCCTGGTCTTCCATCCTTTCAAATACCGTAGGTAGACACCTGGTTAGCCTGGAAGGGTAAAAAGCACTGGCTCGGTATGTGGGCTCGGCCCAACAGGCCGAGTTCATACTATAATGACATCACTATTTCAATGCGTGAATAAAAGATTTGATTAGCGCCCATGATCTTCATTCTTTATCATTCATGAGGGAGAAAATCATCAGAACTTTGTGTGCTGTGTATCTTTAATATTACTTTTTCAGGACCGTGATAAATTTTGGGAACGATGTGTAATGATAGTGACGAATCACAGCGAAGATATGCTCCGACTCAATTCATCGTCAGCATTTTTCACCGAGGTATTCAGCGAACTCAAAACCTACTCGACGGATTTCTGACGGCGTCGTCACGTTGTATCTGAATCCATTGTGCAGTTTCTAAAGGTTTCGGTTCTAATAGATATGCACTTTTTGTTCATTATTTTCTATTCACTGCTTGATCTCAATCGATCATTCTGATACTCATTCCATGACGCTTCCTTTATTTCATATGTGATCTCGCAAACTTGCCCTGACCTCTCGGTGATGATCTCTTTTGTAATTACCAGTCAGTAATCTTAGGGACTTTGTAAACGGATATCCGGTTCAATGGATAACAGAAGAGCCATAGTGCGATAAGTTTCTCACGATTCCATGCTAGCGGTGCTTTGTATTTCTTTTTTATCCATTTTGCTGCGTTCAGAGAGCTCTCAAATATTCGCGCGATGGATCAATATCCCTGGTTAGTATGTGGGCAATAGTGGTGATAACCACAGAGCGGCGTGACGTTTAGTATTGAGTGGTTCGGGGCAGTTAGGCCAGTTTTTCATCAGAAAAATAATAAAATCGACTTATGAGGTCATTATCCACATTCTGTGTTTAAAATTTTGTCGCGCACTGTCGCTCCTAGGGCACAGCGAAGTCTGAACTCCCTTCAACCTCCACACGGAACAACGCCGTCAAAGTGAGAATCGACGTTTCCGCTTCGTCTTTAAGCAGCGAATATGTTGCCAGCCTACACTTAAGCAGCTCTCTCCTCAGCGGGTCTCCTACCCGAGCATTCGTTCTCTCCGTCATCTTGCCTAATCCACACTACGCCATGCCATCCTTGTTCCACGACCACCACCACCACTTTAGTGTCCTTTTTTGTTTACAACACCTTCCGCTTTTTGCTCAAGCCGACCTGTTCCCAGTAGATCGTAGACAGACTTCTCCGTTTATATGAGTCCCTTCCTTAACAAGGAGATTCTATAGAGATTTCTATTTGTATGATGGTGCTATTCGCTTTAATCATTCTGTCCATTTTCGCAGTTCATTGTCAGTTTTACAAGTAATGTATGTAACGTTCGTCGCCATGAGATGACAGATGTTCCTTCGATTCCGTTTCCATTCGCTTTTGTGAGCTCACATTACCAATCACCAAGTTGTGCCAATATTTATATCATCGCGAAATGAACAACTTATTTCTAAGTTTTCTTGACAAAATTAGGTAAAGACAGGAAGTATGAGGAAAAGACGACAGCCGTGGGTGTATGGAATGATTGGAATTGCGTGAAAAAACGCTGATAGGTGGGGAGTTTGGCGATGAGCATCTCTTAGGGAAGTGGTGATATGATCAAGAATTGGAGTGGAACGCTCGAATCTATGGCTCAACCCAAGAGACCTCCGCTCAAATATTAGGAGAAAGAAAAAGTTTTTCAGCTCTGTTGTATGGCAGACCCCCTACAGCTTTTTGTGAATAATTTAACGTCGTATATAGTAGTTTGGTGATTGCTCAGAGGCTAGGGGGCGTATATTCGACAATAAGAATAAGCCTCTTTTTTCCACTTACATTCGTATAGCTAGCCCAGTAATGAGCATGAAGGCTTAGATAGGCTAGTGGTGGCGGAACTATCACAAGTTTGGTCTAGCACTGGAACCGCCTGTGTCTTCACCTATGTAGGCTAACCAAGCATCCCTTCCGTACAGGCTGGCAAACTAACTGTCCGACAGACTTGTTTGGGAGAGCATGAGCAGTCTGTTTTGATACTTTGGCTGGCTATTGTGAGTCACGGTGATAGCCGAATATGCCTTCGAACGCCACCTTTAACTCCACTCCAGTGCTCGACGAAGTCAAGTCAGTTAATCAATAAGTTTCAGGTAAGCAAGATAATGTCGGAATATTCCTTTGGGTTGATGCAGCATAAATTTCGACCTTTCAGAGGAAGATCTTGGCAGATGTCATGGATCAACAGTTGAAGAAACTGGCTCATTATCAAATCGCGGCTCCGAAATTGAAAGCGAAGCAACCTTTTCGACCCTCCAACTTTGACCCTTTTTTCGATTTAAACATTTTTGAATATTCCATTTCAATCAATCTATTTAGGCGCCTACTGAGCCTTGGCATCTTCACTCGTTGAAGTCCTTAGACTCATATTCCGGTGCGAGGGAAGGGGCCGTACGTACAGTAATCAAAAAAGTCATCAGTTATCTACTAAAGGTTATGTAAAAGTTGAGCTGTAAGACGGTCAACTCATATTCGGCCAACGCTCTTATCTCAAAATACCAATGAAAACGGTTGTCGTTGGCAATGGGGGACCAATTTCGATTGTTAAGAGGTGCCATTATCCTTATCAGTTCAAGATAAATGAATCATTGTTTGCTTATACTTGGTCGTCAAACAATTTCGTTCAACCAAACCGGCCAATACCTCCAATTCGACCATCCTTGACGCCTTTCTTGATATTTTCTTACAGAGAAAATTCTTATTTTTGTTCTCTTCTAAGGTCACTCACTAAAATGAAATGGATTTGGTTGTTTAGGGTTTCGAACGAGTAAATCAATTTTGCGGGTTCATTTTAAGTTATGTATTGCTTGCTTGACATCCTCATTGAACAAATCGACCGATTATCTATCATTTGTTGATTAGGGGCAAAGTCAGGGCTCAAAATAGGCTACGGATTTTCGGGTAATGTTGTACTTCTAGCCTACCAGCACATTTTCGAGCGTCCGTGAATTCCTGATTATTTTGGAGTGGCTTGCCTGAAACCCTGTAAAGTAGATTACTAAAGTAGTTTCATTTCTCATCTTCGGAAATTCAATGAGTGACTTAAGCTGTTTTCCGATTGCAGGCTTGCTCAACTTTGCTTGGAGACATTGGGTAGTTTTGGATAGCCAACATTCCCAGAATGTCTTGCGTTCAATTCAGCACCGAGATCTACAACCCGGTAAGATTTTTCTTCCGTTAGTTAGATCCTCAATGAATTCTGGGAATTTTGTGATTTTTTGGCATTTTGACAGCTTTTTCAAATTTCTCAGCTCAGTTAGAGAAATGCATTTCGAAAAGGAAACAGGCAGTGTAACGAAGCGAAGGGCAAAGTAAATGGCAAGTATCAGGAGCTTATACCTCCCTTTGTAGGGGCGAAGGGGAACATTCGCTGAGTCAGGCCGTCGCAAACGGCACGTTTAGCGGCGAACTTCTTTTGATCGCTACGACAGAACATCGCGAACGGAAAATTCGCGCGGTCCGCGTTGTACAGATCTTATGAGCCAACACCGAGCATATTTTTGAAACGCCTATCTTTTACTTTTTTTGAAACAAAAGCACCAGAACACATGGATTACCTTTCTTCATCATTATCTGCTGATTACAACAGTGATAATTCCCAGTCTTTGTCGAAGTGCTGCCCTTTTGCCATTATCACCTCGCAAGGGCTCTGACGTAGAGCATTTAGTGAGTCAGTGCACTGAATTTCATATGAAGATTGCCCTTTTACGGAGGATAGGAGGCTATTAAAGTTGTTACAAGTTTGATTTTTTAACAGAAAAATATATGGGGTCGGATGGTCTGATATCTTATTTTTCAGAGCAATCCCATCGAAGTTCCAGTGAAGGGTTTTACTTACGGCCAACGCCTCCGAGTGGTTCTAAAACCGACCGACAAAAAAGACAAGAAATTCTATGTAGGTAGATCGGTTTAATATTTTTGATAGTTCTGTATTCGGACTTCTTTCGGAGCTTCATAGCGGTGCACATAAGGAATGTTTTCGTCTCTCAAGTCCCGCTAGTTTCAGATAAATCTCAAAAACGGAGACGACATCATCGTTCATTTCAATCCTCGCTTGAAGGTATAGCTTTGATATATTTATAACACTATTGTCACTGAAATTCATAGTTTAAGCTCGGCATACAAATTATTACTACATTACAGTAATAAGTAATACGGTACTGAGAAGTATCAATTACGTGAAAGTATCGCGTATTCAGTTCTTGACAAGTCTCCCCTAACTACAACATTCTACCTCCTCTAAGCTTACGGCGAGTCTCTAGTTGTGCCAGACATTTCAGAACGAATAGCAACCCACACGGTAGGGGGATGTTTTGAACTGTGCCTTTAGGTTCAGTTTTTGACCGCAGAACGAGTACTGTACGAGGCGCACAAATGCTGATTAGGATAAGCGTTTCCGAGAGCTTGAAGAAAATGTGCGGTGAGCAAATTACCATTAGGGCCCAACAGCTTGGAGACGGTTGGAAATCGAATGTCTGCGATTTACTCATTTGTTCCTCTATATTTCCACCCTGAATTGGTACGGCTACCACTGAAACTGCTCTTCTGCAGTAATTTTGCTGCGTTTCACAAAAGTTGATACGATTTCAGGATGAAGCATTGGTGTTCAATTCGTTCTATCAAGGTAGTTGGCAGTATGAGGAGCGAGCATCGGTGGTATTTCCCTTCAAAAAGAACGAAATCTACACGATCGAATTTGTCGCGACAGGCCAGAATTCAGTAACGGTAATTTCCTTCACTAGTTTCTAAGCGTTCATTAAAAACCAAATTGAAGGCAAGGAGTAGCCCGTAGTAGATCACTGATCGACCATTGGAGCCTATGTACTAGTTCTGCTATCATTTTGATTGCGTTCACCTTGCCCACTACTTCTGAGCCTACGAAATCACCTTCGGAATCTGAAAATCTTGGAATTAACATCTTTCTTAGGCTCAAAGCCTTCTGTTTTCTTATTGTTAAGATGCTTTTATATTTTTCTCTTCCATGGCTTCGAAGATTCAGGTACATCTCAACGGAATGCTCCTGTACGAGTTCAAGGAACGGCAATCTGGGTGGTCTGTGTCGTCCATCGAAGTTGGAGGAGATGTGTTCGTGCATTCTATTCATATCGGCTAATTGCCTCAGTTTCTCGTAATTCGTTGAATAAAGAATTCATTCTGGCAGTACCGTATCGCAATTAAAGGCACCGTTCGCGATGATTCAATGGGCGGGTGTGTCGATGACGTAACCTTCCTCTCATTCGACGCCACGTCTGACTTTCTGACGTGACATCGAATGAGAGGCGGACACGTCATCGACACACACGCCCATTGAATCATCGCGAACGGTGCCTTTAATGCTGTATGTATGTATGTTGGGGGTGGGCAACACTCTACCATGTTTTTTTCAATTTCATATCAAGATATGATCTCCACTCTTAAATGTAGCTAGGTGAATATAGCCCGGTCGAAGGGCTTAGAGTTATAAAGCAACTTATTTATTCGTAAGATTATCTACTTACCTGGAAGTTCGCTATGGACAATAGTACGCCAAGATAGTACATACATACATACATAAGTCATAGGGTGAAAAAAAGGTAATAGGGTTGAAATAATCAGTATCTGCTGGCTTCACGGTTCCTTTGATTAGACTATATTGTTGGCTGCCTATTTATTTATTTACTTACGTGTTTATTAATTTGTACAACCAACTAGGTGTGTCCGCTGGGTTGCAATACATGATGGTATTTGGCACACATGTATATTAGTGTAAACGTCGTTACATGTGCAGAATTGTTCACATGACTTCAGAATTTGACACACAGACATGACACATGAATTTTGAAAGCACGCCTTTCCTGAGTTCATCGAATGGTTTGACTTTTTTGGCTTTTGAAGTAAATTCGAAACGGTAGTAAAAGTTATCATTGAAGATTCTATCATTTTTACTCTTCAACAAATTCATCATTTTTATTTTCTCATTTACTACCAAGTAAAAATGCAGTAAATATTTGGCGTGAAAGGTCACCATGTGGCATTACCTACTAATTTATTCCAGACAAAAGTAAATAGGTGACTGGAACGGCACGCTTCGTAGCTTCCGATGATTATGATCCCACCCTCATTCATTGTAACTATTTGCCCGCACAACCAGGCGCACGGATGGCCGAGTGGTCTAAGGCGCCAGACTCAAGCGTAAACTTGCCGTGAGATAACGGTGCTGGGCGTTCTGGTACTCGTATGAGTGCGTGGGTTCAAATCCCACTCCGTGCAAACGTTTTTGTTTTCTTTCAAGTTTCTGTATTTCTAGTTCGTACCCATACGAGTCATTGCATGCGTAAGATGCGCCATGGCTTTGGTTATTTCGTCCTTTTTGTCAGCCCGTACTCCGAGAGGCTCCTAGAAAACAACTCTGCTTTCTTTTGAAAGGGTCTTCGTCGGAAAATATCGCAATATTTATTTAAAGATGTACTTATGGCGTATTGGTAAATAGGGCTGGTACCACTAATACGGAATGTTGTACTTGCAAAAGATTATTGACTTTGCTCCAAATCCGATCTTATGACCATCAATAGCCATAAATCGCTTTGAGTCATTTGCTGAGCCCTACTTTAGCAGATTTTTGGCTAGTGTAGTTGGCCCAACATGGGGAAAGCGTTACGCTGACAAAGAGTCAAATTTCTGTCTGTGTTCTGTTGAGCTCCTCAGTTGCAGCTGGTACAGCTCAGCACCGTATCCATTACGGTTCTTACTGGTAGAACTCATTCAGTGAAAGAGGACAGACAGCAAAACATTGCTTTAGGAAACGGGAGGGGAGGGAGATGGATTGAGTGTGTAGGGGAGCGCCGATTATTGAGCGAACAACAGATCATGCCCAATGCCTTCTACTCCAGTACACTTTCTCTGTTCTCTCCTACCGATATATTCCCTCTATTCAAACCGTACACTCTACGATACGAAAATTCAAGAAGCTCAGAAGAGGCTTGGTGAACCCATGCGTCAACACTGTAGCATCCAGCACAGCCCTGCAGGTTGCTGGCCCGGGTGGTTAACCTCCAGTTAACTCCCGCTAACCGCCGCAAAAAACCCGACTTGCAGATTGGCTTCTCGCAGGGTCGTCGGGCTCCATGTCCTGGGTGAAGCTGAGGCTTCTGCCCCGGTCTTCGGATACCTGCAGACCCTGGCAAAACTCCAAGCTTCACCCAGCATCTTAAACCCGATGGCCCTGCCGGAGCCTGGGTCTATAAAGCTGACCAATAGAAAAGCCAAATCTGAGGTAAAGCTGAAACTTGTTGGATAAGCTGGAGATAAAGGAATAGCAAAAATCGTCGAAAAAGCTCAAAAGGGGTAAAAGTTAACTATCAAAGGAAAAACAGGAATTCCGCGGTATAGGTGATCAAGCCTAACTCGATGAAACCGAACTCGACAGTCCCGATGGAATAGCCAAATTCAGAAGGAAAAAAGGCGAAAAAGGCAGTAAAGCTAAAACTGGTAGCAAGTGAGAAGTCTGTTATGTTGGAGAAGTTTTCGACAAAAAAGATGTGAAAACGGTATTAGGCCCTGGCTGATCGGCCCAACGGTTGATTGTGAGATTTTGTTCGATCTTGTGCCTTCGCGTGTTTCTGAATAAATCGATCTTTCGTGGGCATCCCACCTCTCTGTTCGGGCTCCTTAGGGATGACGGGAAGACTCAGTGGCATTTGCAGGCAGTGTAAGGGGTTGGGTAATACAAGGAGATTTTACAGAACATTAGGCTGTGTTCGTGAAGGCAATGTGGGGGAAGATAATTGGACGTTCACGGTCATTGGGTAGATCATCGAATGTCGCCCTGCAACGGCGGCGAACATTCACTGATACGGTACGGCTCGTCCACGAAACCGATGGAAATAAGTCTGGGTAAGGGAGTATATGGGTGTGGCGGTTGATAGCCGGACAGCGTGTCGCGGTCGCCGTCCGGCTATCAAGCGGCGGCACACCGTCCGGGTTCCGAGCGCTGCACCCATCGCTGTGGAGGGGAAGATTCTGATTTTCGGTGGGAAGTCACAGTGATTGGCGCGAATCCACTGCCGCTTATAGTGGAGGTTATAGGCGTTTTCAGGTGGGAAAAAATAGAAATAAGAAAATTATAAACCGGAGAATTTCGTTCAAGAAAATGAGCCTAGCCTGTGAGACAGGCACAACACGATCGTGGCAGAAGGGCAAGATGGCCACTTCAACTTTTTTTCCCTTATGCCCGAAGGGTGGGCGGGGCCTAGGCTCTCCGGCTGAGTCCAGTAATATGGAGTGTGGACTCGGCCGTCGAGCCGAGCCCTTCAATTGCAATGGGTCAAGAGCAGTACCGTACCCGTTACGGTTCTTACGAGTAGAATTCATTGAGTGAGAGAGGACAGGTTGTAAGAGATTGCCTTTGCTTTTGTCTTTGGGGTGATCCGGAGCGACTGTAGACGCATATTTTTTCTCGGCAGCCAAGCTGAAATGTTCTGGCAGCGCAGTCATATGGTCAAGCTTTTGAGAGCTGGATTGTTTGAGCCACAATTGAAATGGTATTCTGTTGGAAGTTCTTCTGACAAAAATATAGAAAGTCCAGTAATATGGAGTGTGGACTCGGCCGTCGAGCCGAGCCCCTCAATTGCAGGTGGTCAAGATCAGCATCGTATCAGTCACTGTTCGTACTAGTAAAGATTACTGAATGAGAGAAGATAGACAGTAAGAGATTGCCTCAGGGAAACAGGAGAGCGGTCGTGTCGAGTACTCCATGTGCACCGGTTCTCTTTACCTCTCTCTCAGCGATTGGCACGGAGCACAGGAGCAGTGCGGTGTACGGTGCTGTACCTTGTACAAAATTCCAGGGGTATTGGCAGAGACATCTTTCAGAGGCAGAGGCCTAAGCTGAAGCCTAAGCTTAAGCAGAAGCCTAAGCCTAAGTTGAAGCTTAAGCCTAAGCCTCGGCCGGAGCCAGGATTGCAAGCACATCGAGTTTGCCATCCGCGTCGCAGTGCATTTTTCTGTGCACTCCCCGAGAAAGATTGACTGTGAGGAAACGGCGCAAAATACGACACTTGCGTTGATGAAGACACCGTCATCACATCTCCGATGAGGTCTAAACCCAGACCGGAAGCCTAAGAAGAAGCTAAAACCTAGAGGAAGCCTAAGCCCAGGACGAAGGCGAAGCTAAGCATAAGCTGAAGGCCAAGGGGAAGCCTAAGCCTAAGACGAAGCCGAAGCCTAAGCCTAAGACCAAGCCGAAGCCTAAGCAGAAGCCCAAGAGGAAGCCTAAGCCTAGGACGTAGCCGAAGCCTAAGACGGAGCCGAAGCTTAAGCCCAAGCTGAGGCCTAAGCCTAAATCAAAGCCTCGTCTTTCCTACCCCTGAGGTGGGCGGGGCCTAGGCTCTCCGGCTGAGTCCGGTAATATGGAGTGTGGACTCGGCCGTCGAGCCGAGCCCCTCAATTGCAGGTGGTCAAGATCAGCATCGTATCAGTCACTGTTCGTACTGGTAAAGATTACTGAATGAGAGAAGATAGACAGTAAGAGATTGCCTCAGGGAAACAGGAGAGCGGTCGTGTCGAGTACTCCATGTGCACCGGTTCTCTTTACCTCTCTCTCAGCGATTGGCACGGAGCACACGAGCAGTGCGGTGTACGGTGCTGTACCTTGTACAAAGTTCGGTGGGTTTCAGCTGAGACGGCCGATGACAGGCACCTATGAGTCGAAGGGCAGTTTGATGCGGACCTTTTTGGTTAGCCGAAGTGGTTGGAGGGCAAGGTTTCGCATCTTAACTTTGGGGGGCTGGGACCTCAAAAGTTCTGAAAGCACCGTCGAGCTCGAGATGTAGCAAGCGTTTGATACCGACTCAGGCTTAGGCTTTAATTTAGGCTTTGGCTTCGTCTTAGGATTCGGCTTCCTCTTAGGCTTCAGCTTAGGCCTCAGCTTAGGCTTAAGCTTCGGCTTCGTCTTAGGCTCAGGCTTCGTTCTAGGCTTAGGCTTCAGCCTGGGTTTGGGCCTTATCGGAGAGCGGGTGGGTGTCGAGCACTCCACCGACACCTGCGGATTCTCTTCACCTCTCACCTCTCTCTCTCAATGATTTTTACGTGGTACACGAGCAGTGCGGTGTACGATGCTATGATTCCTACAAAGGTCGGTGGGCGTTGGTTTGGACGGCTTTCGACCGTCGGCTGGATACAGCTCATAGCTGAAACCACCGACGTGAAGCGGGAGTTGGATGGCCTGGCCTTTGCTTTTGTCTTTGGGGTGATCCGGAGCGACTGTAGACGCATATTTTTTCTCGGCAGCCAAGCTGAAATGTTCTGGCAGCGCAGTCATATGATCAAGCTTTTGAGAGCTGGATTGTTTGAGCCACAATTGAAATGGTATTCTGTTGGAAGTTCTTCTGACAAAAATATAGAAAGTCCAGTAGTATGGAGTGTGGACTCGGCCGTCGAGCCGAGGTCCTCAACTGCGCCCACCCATTATGAGCGCCGTATCCGTTACTGCTGTAGGTCTAGCAGATCTCAATGATTAGGAGAGGGTAAAGGGGAAGAGTTTGCTTCGGGGGATGAGTGAGGAAGCATGTACTACTAATTTTTCAGCCAGACAGGAAGTAGTTCAAGGAAAATGGCAAGGAGATCCCTGCTCAAAATTTAGTAGAGAGAAAACCGGAGGAGATGCAGGAAAGGCGTTGTGAGGCTACCGTTTTTCACTACGCTCGTAACAAAAATTGAATGAAAAGTGTTTCAGGGGGGTATAGCTGTCTGTTGGCGCTTGTGTCAGGCATTCGGTGGGGATGGGCGAGGCCTCGGCTTTCCGGCACAGCGCAGTAGTATTGAGTGGTTCAAGATCAGTACCGTATCCAATACAGTTCGCACGAGTGGACATCCCTGACTGAGAGAGGACAGGCAGCAAGAGATTGCTTCAGCGGAACAGGAGAGGGGTGGGTGTCGAGTACTCCATCCGCCTATTCTCTCTACCTCTCTCTCTCAATTTTCCACGGAGCAAACGAGCAGTGTGGTGTACGGTGCTGTGACCCCTATAAATGTTGGTGGGTGCTTGATCGGTCGAACTTCAAGCAAATAAGTTATCGTGTCAGCAAAAAGCGCCCAGGTGAAGCGGGAGCAGGCTGTAAGCCGATGGAGCTCCATCACGTCCACTGACCACATGAGCCACATCGACAGTCCCATACGGGCACATCACTCCACCACTGTTCTGAATGCTCTTCATATATCAGACCATAGACGATGTTCCATTGTAACAGCAAGTCCTGGTCAGTCACTTAGCAGCCTTTTGAAACTTTCGATAACAGCAAAAACCTTGCCCACAGTGGGAATAGTACTTCTTAATAAATGGGGGGGGGGGGTGGGGGAGGAGTTTCAATTCTGCCCACTCTACCACATGAATAGCCTTGAAAGGGGCTCGACAAAATCAAACAATTTTTCACAAAGAAACAATAGTTCATTCAAATAAACGACAAAATGGAAACATTCAAAAACCCCGTACAAAATCACAAATGACACATAAATGGAATGAAAAAGTGCACCACCAAACGCCAAAACTTTTTCTACAGTTTTTTCCCATGGGGCCACTTCCTCAGCCGAACAAATCTTCGCCAGCGGGTAGGAACAACTGTGGTGGATATGCAGATCAGAGTGGTAGGATGTAAAAAAAATCAAAATGCAAAAGTATCAAAGAGTCCCAGGTAATTGGTATGATGGATTATCGTTAGAAATATGTTGAGGAAGGTGGATTCTATGAAATTTGAGCTTCACAGCACCTCAGAGATCCATACCGTACCCCAGAGTAGAGGATCATCTATTCGAAAATGCTGAACATAACTGAACGATCCGCCGTCGACCCACCACTATACTTGATTTTGCTGGTGTAACTGATTTGTGCAACCGTCTCGACAGCAATCCTCCTGACTACAGTATACGGGGACGAGTCAACGGTCCACCGACTTGGATAGTTAAACGGATCGATCAATTATTTTCAGAAATCTAAGAAGAGAAAGAGAATATTAAGTACGTCTTTCTAGTTAACACAGTCACAACTGAATCATATTACTGATTATTACTTGTACAAGTTATGAATTGGATTGACGACCGCCTGTTGCTGTTGCAAGAAATTGGAATTGAAGAGTCTCAATTCGACAGCCACGCTGCTGTTCACTCCTTTCTGAAAATCGTAGTGAATAATTATACGGCAAAATCGGTAATATCGACAGCAGATTTAATGGTAATGGTAGAGATGTCGACTGAGAGTAGCTTAA
Source organism: Haemonchus contortus (assembly GCA_000469685.2). Classification (NCBI taxonomy): domain Eukaryota; kingdom Metazoa; phylum Nematoda; class Chromadorea; order Rhabditida; family Trichostrongylidae; genus Haemonchus; species Haemonchus contortus. Next base: position 1,159,389 of record LS997564.1, on the reverse strand, counting down.
AGAGTAGAGGAGAGAGCTTCTAAATGAAACAATTGAATCAGGGGAACCGACGTCGCATATGCAATTGTTTTTCCGACCTCGACAAATTCAGGGGAGGCTGTTCTTGGTGGAAAGAACGTTGGTGTGTCCTTTAAGAGGGATATTTGTCGAGGGATTTCTAACCGAGTGCGCTGCTGCAATTCCGAATGATGCACATCGCCTCCGCTTTACTTCAAGAGTAAACAGTTGAGAATTGGGAGCATATCATTGTCCCGAAGTGTTTTTTTTAAACCGGCTGCTTTGCAGAATTCTCAATATTTAGTCAAAGAAACGTCCTGTTGAACTCATCCGGGCCAGCAGCCCCTCCGTCACCGCCAGCACTATCAGCTTAAGGAAGGAAAACAGTCGCAGGTGACAGGCATTCGAGAAGTTAAGGATAAAGGATAAAGTTCTTGACGTTAATCAATCCCGTTTGAGGGATGCGCCCCCGCACTCGACTTCCATTCAGAATCGTAGTGACGTGATGAGTGCGTATGTGGTATATACAATAACTTGCGGTGGCCAGCCGATGTACAAGTCAGTGCTTTTATCCTCCCAGACGAGTCTGGTACCAATTCACCGACCCCGGAGGGATGGAAGGCTTGGTTGGCCTAGGCGGGCATCGATCCGGGATTCGAACCCCTGACCGTGCGTGTGATATAGTGTGCCACTTGCCACTACACCACCTCCGCCCTTCGAGAAGTTATAATAATAATATAACAACTCAGCTGGGTTAATAGGAAACAGTGCGATGGTCGTCATTCGATCTTGTTAAAGCTTCCTTGATGGTACTGTAATTGATGAGTTGTAATTGGGCTAAATGGTCATTGTCCATAGTTTGTGGAACTATACTAAAAGTAAGTAAAGGCAGTACTCTGTAGAAGTAACAAATTATGCGAAGACGTCCTTTTCGGCGGGAAGGAACACTGTCTATATACATACAGTATAACAAAAATGCTAAGAACCTTTCCAATACCATCGACTAGCGACTGTCAGATTTACGTTCTGTTCTGTTACTCAAATACATACCATTTATCAATTCCTATCTCATATTAAAAAGCCATTCGCTCAAATTATGCTGTGAAAAGGGGCTACAGTGGTGTAGTGGCAAAAGGCGCACTTCACACACGCATGGTCACGGGTTCAAGTCTTGGATCGCTATCCGCTCAAATCAACCAGACATTCCATCTCTTCAGAATCGCTTAATTAGCACCATATCTGTCTGGGAGAATGAGAGACAGACTTTTACATCGATGCTACCACAAATCATTGTATAGGCCACATGCGCATTCAATACGCCCTTACAGTTCTGAATGTTTCACTGCGATTCTAAATGGAAGTCGAGTGCGAAGCGTGTTCCTTAGACAGGACTGATCAACATCTAAAGACCTTATATTTCAGCTTCAATAATTGAGCTGATGGATATCGTATGAGAAAATTGCTGTTTGTATATGGATTTTCGAGCAAACAAACACCACATCTGAAAAAACGCCCATACTGTCGGACCTATTGGCACACCTGGCGGGTTATATATAGTAGATTAACGTGTATAGATGTTCAAGAGTATTCAGGCGCATATAGTACCAATTATGGGTCCTATCGTGGAGCAATCATTGATCTGACCGGGCCAACCAACGCCCAATGCCTATCATAAAGCCGGAAGGGTGATAACGGAGTTGCTTGTGCCACTCGTATTGCTCGAGAAACAGGTCCGATAAGCTTCACTTCCTCTATCAGTCTGTTCCGTACAGTTCACATCCTTTCCTGATCGGTTTTGCTCATCTAATATGCTCCTCAGATGATTCAGCAGTGATTTCTCTCCTTTCACAAGAAAGGCCAGTTGGGTTACTCAAAGAGCGACTGGTAGTAACCAGCGATAATTCGGGTTACTCAAATGTCGACTGGTAGTAACCAGTGATAGTTCCTTAGCTTTACGGGTGGCATTCACTTTCTGTCTGCAGGGTGACCACAAAGTATGATCCGCAAACCTTATACTTGGCTTGGGACCCAGAAGTCCCGGCCTTGGCGCATAAGCATGAATATGAACTATCTCGATGAATCATACTGATCACATGGTCCTATCAAAGTATCAACATCTTATGGCCAACCATCTGAAAGGAATGCGATCGTCTCACTTCGGGTATCATGACGTTATTCGTAGACCAGGGAGTTTCGCCGCATCTTAGAAAGTCTCATAACAACGAGGAACTCAAAGAAGAATAGTGGGCAACACGAAGAACGAGGACTACTTCTGCCGCTTCCGAAAATGCTCGGTGAATATGAAAGATAGATAGGAAAATGAGCTGTCACAACAACAAAGTTATCTGAACGAAATCGCTCGAGATTCGATCGCGAGAGGCAATGTATCGGATTGTTGGGGCGGCGGTGGTGTAATGGCAAGTGGCGCGCTACCGCACATGAATGTTCTGCAGTTAGAATCCCGCCTGGATTTTCGTCTAGTTCAAGCTAGCTTTACTTCCCTCCTGAGTCGGTGAAAAGATATCGAACTAGTCTGGAAGAATGAAAAGCTTTGTCTTGTATGTTATTTACATCGGCTGGAAACCGCAAGTCATTGTTTCGACCACATGCACATGCAACCGCCCCTTATCTCCGAATGGAGAAAATTGAAATTGAGAGCTGGGTTGCCTTCAGAAACGGAATTGATTTTTGCCGAAAGCTTCATCCTGTTACCAGACGGCTCAATAATCGCAGATGTTTACATTCACGGCTTCCTTCACTGACAGGCCTTGACCGTGGTTGCCTTTAAAGAATAAGTTGACGCTGGCCGCCATTGATCATTATGTAATGGGTTGAAGGGAAAACTTCCACTGTCGGTAGCCCAGAGCATCCACACGACATCACTGGCTTTATAGCAATTTTTGAGAGAGAAGCTTGAGATCAGAACTAGCTGATCTCATATTTTCTCCGGGCGACCTCGACGTTACAAACTAATTTTTCAGACCTAAGCCCAATAAGAATTCTATTTTTATGTAGGTTCTATTCTGTTAAAATAAACTGCTACCCATTCATTAGGTGGTGACAAGCTCCCTAGGTACCTACCCTGAAAGCAAGCTGTCCTAATTCTATCTTATACTATTTGACCCCTGTACTCTCTTTGAAGCTCCTACGTTAGAATGTTTTTGTGGAACTTTGACAGTTTTCATTCTTGACGATGTGTTCGTTCAGAGAACAATGAAGGGAACCGGTTTACTGTCGAATCTTCGAATTTTTCATATTTTATAAGCTTTGAGTTATTGTCACTTCACAGTATTTTTGAAAGGAAACAAAAAGGGGTCCCTTAAGCCCATTATTAACAATAAATTATGTCGATCGCCGAATTCGCGAATTCTTTTCGAAGGAGATGACTGGTTTCGGAGATAATATGAAAGTGTACCAGATAAAATATGAATGTAAGAATATGAATTTTAAAAATGGAACATTTCTATTCGCCGCTCAGAGTTCCTTGTTTTGGAATGCCTTCATTAATTTATTATTATTATCAAATTAAAATGATTAGAGTAGAGTAATTGTAAAACACAACGATCTTTAAGTTTCGTTTATGAATACACTATGCAAACGACCATCGATTGGGACCCCCTAAAACCACTGTTTCGATTATTAAGATCAGCATGGTAACACATCCCGCTCCCTTTCCCATTATTTTCAGCATAGTCTGGGGTATGATCCTTGTTTGATATCCGCCTAGATTACCCAGGTCTTTCATCCCTCATTTAATCGGCGCCAGATTCCTTTGGAGCGATAAAATCACTAGACTGAACATCAGTTCGCCTCCTGTACTCATTGTATAGGCATTGTGTAGGCGTATATACGTATTCGAGCCATACTAAGGATCTGTATAAAGGTCGGGTAAGGGCTTACCCTTGATCACAACTCTACCGTCAAAAGACTTCAGACTAGGAGTTCAGACTTCAGACTACCGACTGATACACCTTAGCGAAAACTAAATTTGTAGATAATAGAGCGAACAAGAAGTAGTTTTTGCAAAATTAATATTTTTCTAGAGAAAAAAAGTCTCGGAAAAAGTAAAGAATAGTCAATTAGTCTTCGATTCAATCATCGATTCGATCAAATCTTCGCATTGAAAAGCCTCGATCTAATCGTTACACAAGGGTGTGCCCTTGCTTAATCCCATAATTTCAGCACAATGTCGACTATCCGAGGAAGCATATCATCTACACCACTTCCGATGAGCCATTCGAAACACCTGGTGAGTTAGACCTTTTTTTTACTGGGCGATATGACTCGTACTCGAGGAAATGCCAATTAATACGTAGATCTCGGAACCTCCTTCATCTTCCCCCCCTGAGCGTCGTCCTTAACAACTTCCTCCTTTAAAAACGCGGGTAAAAGTACTTACTGTTGACTGGTAACCCTTACATTTCTGTTCCTGAGCTGCTATTTGACCCATTTTATCATTAATTTCTGGCTCAGTCGAGACCACACCATCGTTCATTTTGTTGGTATCCCATGTTCACCACCAAAAGGATATTTTTGGTTGTAGTTCTATTATGAGTTTATGTTCTGTTACCATCTTTTTCTGATGTCCCTCAGCTCCACCCCTGCCGGTGTAAAATAATTAAATAAATAAACAATTAAATGAACAAACATTGAAAAGCCGCAGATACTTGCTCAGAACTCGAAATTTCTCTCATTTGTCCGATTCACTTGAAACATTTCGAACAATGCCCAAGTCGACCTTTTTTTCTCCAGGACGAATCGTTAAAGATTGCTGTGAATTTACCGATACACTTCGAAAGAATTGAGGTCAGGGCGAATCACTGAAGTCAGAGAAGTTGGCGGAATTAGATTTGATCAGTGCTCTTATCTACTACACTACCCCGCTTGCCCTCGCCTTGGCTTATATGCCCTAGCTTATCAGCACGCACAGGTGCAACGTAGTGAGCTGGTAAGCCTATATTAGCATCGTACCGTTAACCGTTCAATGCTAATGTCAACGTTCACTCCTTGGAACAATTTAGAACAGGCGACTGTGGAGTAAAAAGTGACTCTAAACAGACAACACTTGATCCAACTCGAAGTGGGTCTTTTTTGAACTAACCATTTCCATGTCCCAAGAAAATGTGACTTGAGCCAGCGGTAACCTCGCCTCGTGTAGCACTTCACCCCGTCTTTCCAAGACGATGCGTCTGCATCTGACAACGCTTTTCTTTATCAATGACGAGCAAGCTGATTCTCGACCTAGTTTACCCCTTTGACGACAATGCGGATTTCGACGTGATGCGCCCTTGGGACCACGCTCCTCTCCTTTAACGCCCGACTGGCACCTACTAGTGGGTGGCACTGTCCCAGAAGAAAATTCCTTCACTGGTTTACTGCATTTGGTAATTGGTGAGATACAAAAAAGTATGGTGGCAGCCACAATTGGGTGCCTATGTTCCATGCGCCAGTCATAGTGGCACCCACCGGTGGGTGCCATTGTCGTCAAAGGGTTGAACCAACCCGGGCATATGCCCAACCTAGGCACTTGAATGATTGAAGTTAGAACTTCGAGGTTTGTGAACGTCCAGGTAAAACTATCCAGTGCTTCACTTTGGTGTTCTACTGTGGGGCGAGAGTTTAGCAAATTCCTTTCGGAGAACTAGTTTAGATTTTGCATTTCTCTGAAATGAAAACTCAGAATAGGGTGCCCTGCGTTTCATTCCCTTCCTATAGGCGTTGCCTTTGTATACCTTGACTTCTGATTCAATATGATTGAATACCACAATGAAATGTTGATTTTCCAAAACCGGTATGTAAGGGAGGAGTATTCTTGCCGACTTTAATCCTATACAAGTTCACGAAAATATTCCCTCAAAAACTGGCTATTAGAAATGAACTCATGAACACTTTCAACAAATGATTACCAAGAAATGTGGAAGAAATGATTCAGACAGTCCTCTAAAGTGTTAATGACCATAAAAACCTCTCCAATGATGAACGATTGCAATTGCAAATTGCTCTCATCTGATGTTCTACTTATTAGGACAAAAAACTTTTGGCAAACAATCTCATTTGTTTCATCTGCTAACGGCGCTAGTTTAAAATCATCGACCTTTTTATTTGTCTTAATTTATGTTGTAATCTCTCGGGCTATGTACATCGAAGAAAATGTGGTGGTTTGGGAAGAGAAAAATGCGTGAGAAACTGCAAATTGTCTGACTAATTCTATTAAATCTGTTACAAAAAGACAATAGGTACAGTAATGACGGTAATTATTCACTCTGAAATGGGCCAAATATTTATTTTTCTTTTAAGTTATTAAAGTCCTCATGAGAATGTTCTCTGCCTTTACAAAGACTTCAAAATCAAATTTCAATCAAAAGTAATACCAGAAAAAAAGGAAAACGTGAAAACGACTCCAAAACTATTTTTGCTGTTTGCTATCTTTTTTCAACTGTATTTTTTTGCCACAAACGTACCCCTCTCTATAAATATTCCCTCCCTTTGTATGATTTTCGATCCGAGACTACTTTTTATTGCGTATCCATCTGATTGTTTGGTTGCTGAGGAATCAAATTGAACGGGTGTGGTGCAGTTGTATCGGTCGAAGTTGCCCTCTCTGATGGAAATACTGACTAGAGGTGAAATTCACGATCATGATGGTTTCCAAAATATCCCCTGAGATCTATTTGTGCCCTACCCATATGTCGGCTGTAGCCCACACCCAACGGTGGATGAGTAGTAACAGCGTTGTCGAGAAAAACCCACGTTGGAAATTCGAACGCAGTCATGACCTATGGAGGCAGTTTCAGGCACTTTGCACAATTATAACAAGTGTAGGCTTGCCCAAATATCCCTCCTCCCCATGCGAGTTCTTCTTGCTCCTTCCCCATAATCTTTGGGTGATTATGCCAAGGAACACAAACTGATCGAAAATTATAAGACAAAATTTTAATGTCGCCGTCAATGGGTTGAGGTCAATGGTTGTGGTGAGCCACTCGAAAGGCTGTACTGCACTAAGGCCACTGACCAATTCAGTCACCGATACAGCTACTCATTTTTCCGAGTTAACCCATTGACGACCATGCAATAAGTATCCCGAAATGAAAAATGTAATTATTTATCTTTCATGCTATTTTGTTGATATTTTCTCCTCGCAGTTTCCTTTCATGAGGCGCTTCAGTTGTTTGCTCATTTTACATGTTCGTTTTACCTGGCAGCCTCCGTTTTTTGGATCGGCCGTTATTCATGCGTTCCTTTACCTGGTCTGGACCCTTACCCTAAATTCTTTGTACCTTTTGTCTGTCCGCTTCCCCTGACCCTTTGATCAGCTTTCTTCGAGCCCATACAAGCACTAATGTGAACTACGTTTTATTGTGGCTGAAGTACTGGAGCTTGAAACACATCATTTTCCCCATCACAGGAGTTTAAGATCCTTTTGAGCCTACGATTCATGAGGAAGAATGAATGTTGGTTCGATATTGACTCGAAATCGACTTGTTATTCCGATTAATCACAGTTGACCGAGCTGGGAACCCGTCATAGAATTACACTCACTGACTACAGCAGGTTGATCTACAGATTAAAGCGGTTCCAGAAAGAAGTCGACTACGTGGCTCATCCTTAAGCGAATTTTATGAACGCTGAAACTTCATCTCCGCAAAATCTCTGACTTTCGAAAATTATAAAAGTGGAGTCAGAAAAATCAGAAAAGTAGGGAAAACAGTGGTTCCATGACAACACACGATGACCTTTAAGCCTTTTGCGATCCCTCTAACTTATTGGGTACGCTGATGTGGGAGGGGGGATTCCACGGTTTTAAGGGATTACGCATTGATTACCATTTGATAAATAAAAACATTTCAATAAAGTTTGTTACTTGAGGAAGCAGAAGACGTGAGCACACATCATGTAACGGATATCGCCTACTTGAACGTGGGCGGTAAACGGTAGGTGAATTTCGGTAGTATATCCCAGTCCAGGTAATCGCGTCTTAAGAATTCTTGCTTTCAGGTACACGACACACTTCGAGACACTGATCCTTTCTAAGAGCTCGTATTTTCATCGATTTGTGCGACTCGATGACGTTACCGGCAAGGTGCTATTGTACCGACGATATATCTCGGTAAGTTCTGTGGGGTTCTGCTCTTTCCCAAGCAAATCCGTCAAGCATCCTGCCTCTACTGGGCGGAAGGAATTTAATGGCAAGTGCAGGAATACACCACGAACGGTTCGTGGATCGTATTCCGGACCAATACTAACAAAGGTAAACCTACTATCCATCCTCTGGATCGGCTGAATTGTACCAAACTCATCTGGGAGGATCAGAGCACTGACTTGTACTTGAACTGACCATCGCAAGGCACTGTATAGGCCACATGAGCATTCAAATGCCACTGCTCTTCAGAATGGAGGTCGAGTGAGGGGGCGCATCCCAAACAGGTACTGAGAAACGTGAGTAAACTTCATCCTTTACACTACCTACAGTTAAAGATTGTTATGACCAAAGGGCCTGTAATTTAGTGTGTACAAATGGCTCCAACCTATCTTCACGATATAAGACCCCTTCTCCTCTCTCACTTCCTTCTCTGAGAAAGTATTTCGAATATTGGGGATGCCAATTTCCCCACTGTACTTGAGTCATCAACAGGTTGAAAATAGAAACCCGCCAGACAGACCCTGGACAATGTCTTTTAACAAAGCTGTCGTGGCGCTCTTGAAAACTCGTCTTCTGTTCTCTCGGCGAGTGATGGTCGATCTGTGCACTCGCGACCTTCTCACCTGAGCGCAAATGAAGTTTTTTCATCGGTTTTCATCGGTTGGTACGTGTATTGCACGTTGTTTTCATTGTCGTCAAAGCAGAATACAGTCGATTACAAAGAGCGACAATGACGGAACGCTTGAAAGTTTGCGATTATTTGTGATAGTACGTGATGAATAGTCGTTAATGACATCAAGGACTTTTTTTCTTCTTTCTTATGTCGATGGGGCTTCTGGCAATGAAATGTGACACGGTACACGAAATGCAGGCGCCATCAAAATACCACTGTCGGTTACTGCCGGTAACATTCTTCTAAGGCGGAGGTGGGGCAGCGGCAAGCGGCGCTGTTAACACATAGATGGTCGAGAGATCCAATCACACCGCACACTCACTCAAAGCAGATTATGTCTAGATAAATAAAAAAAAGGAAATAAAAATAAAGAAATTTCGAGGCTGAAATTTTTCAAAACTATGAAGGCAAAAATTTTGATATACAAGGTATATTTACATCAAACTTTTTCATAAATTATAGACCTCTTCGGAGCGTGTTGGCATTAACCAACCCTTTCCTGGGAGAGGCCCCGCATTCGGCCTCTATTCAGAATCGTTGTTGCGCACTGAATGCGTATTTGGCCTTCACAATTGATCGCACGTACAAGTCAGTACTTTTATCATCCCAGACGAGTCTGGTGCCATGACCCTACCCGTGAAGGATGGCTGGTCTGGGCGTTTATTGACATGGACTATGATCCCTAGCCCATGCGTATTGTAGTGTGCGCCACTTGCTGCTACACCATCTCCGTCAATGAAAAAAAATCAGAAATTTATTAAAGTTACTGCATAAATCTAACAGCTTCACGAGACACCAGGCTCAAGAGTGGAAGGCCAGTATGAGGCGCAACACATGAGAGCTGATTTCAACCATTCAGTTCTCTGACTGCTAGTATCTTTTGTCTTTAAACCACCTCTGCACGTTCGTCTTTGGCGCAGTTTCTGGATGTGCCGCACATTCGACTTTTGATTAAAATTTCGATTTTGCTTGGATACCGCCTACACATAGAGAAATTACTACATAATCAAAGTAGCACTCTGACTGTATGGAATGAGGCTTTCAAAAAAACAGAAGTATGGAATTATGGGCCCGCAGGGAATGAGTTTGGAAAATGGATTGAACATTTTATTCAAGTAAAAAGTCGGATGCTCAAGGACAACGCCTACAGGACTGCTCCTATAGTTTTTTAATCATTATTAGCGTTATTATAAAAGTTGGGAAACAGGTTGTGGATTTTCTTCTGAAAGCTACCAAATTCCAGGTTGACTCGATTGGAGCGATCTTTGTCAACCGTGATGGTGATCTCTTCGCCCATGCACTACAGTTTATGAGAGATGGGAAACGCACCGCACTGCCTCAAAATACTGATATTCTTCGGCAATTGATTGTACGTGAAACAACTCCCCTGTGGAACTCAATTCAAGGATATTACAAACTGCGAAACTGATGATTATCTCATTCTAGCGCGAATCAGAATTTTTCGGTATGGAGGTGTGGAAGTCAGTGTTGCAGCAACAACTTGAGGCCACTGAAAGCCAAGAAAATCAGGTTGGTTGGATTCAATTTTTCATGTTTAAGAAGTGTAACGGAGCTCATTCCGAGAGGGATCTCTTAAACGTCAAGGGTTGTTCACCCTACCGGACACGCCTAAATTTTAATGTTGCTTTGGAGATTGTGGTATCAAGTGGTACGCTATCACATGCAGAGTCCCTGAATTGAATCTCGGAAAGATGGCGCATGTGCCAACCCATCCTTTCACTCCTCCGTAGTAAGCTACTGAATCAGATCCGTTTGGTAGTATAAATACCCTAAATTGCACGTTGCCTAGCCACCGGACACCATATACGTATATGGTCGTATATGGTCATATTGAAGTCGTCACTACAATTCTGATTAAAAGTTCGATGCGAGAGCCCATCTCACCGATGGCATAGATCACCGTCAGGAAGGACCTCTACTCTACGCTGAAAACCCTGGATAAGCTTCTCAAAGCTTTCAACACCCAAAGCCACAGCACCATGTGCAGAGACGCTGAAATGACGTCCAAGATTGTCTAGCTCTTACGGCCACTCGTAACTCGGCCGGATCCACCTCCCATTTTCGTATCCCTGGAATTCCCAGTCCATAGTATGAAGTACTTCAACTTCTGCAAACCATTCTACCACCCAAGATGGACAGCTTTTTTGGTGATGTGTACTTCCCTTGCAAAATGGCAGCCAATCGCCCAATGAACTTTATTCTGAACCAGAACTTCGAGGACACCCACCCACTAACAGGAACACACAAAATTAATGCTGATCACTGATGAAACGGTCACACCAAATTCAGGCTGAATTGTTGATCGCTCCTGACGATTCATTGACAATCTACCAAAGTTCTCGAATATTTGAGGAATTGGTGCAAGGTTACAAACCACAAAGATTTATTGTTTCATTTCCGGACTCAAGTGGGACACGAACCTGCATTGATGCTTTCTAGATTTCTCATTCATCACATACCTTGCTCCATTGTTCAACGGGATACTGTACTTCCAGTGGCAATCATTGTTAGAGAGGTTAACTGAAAAGTAGGCGTACCATACTTTAGAGCGTGAAGTATGGTACGCAAGTTCGGCTTCTTATGATAGTTATATCATAGGAAGTCCGCCTTTTATCACGTTTTATAGAGGATAAAAACACTGACTTTTACTTCGCCTGACCATCGCATTTTATTTACAGTAGCGCTCAAAAGTCTTCGGTGAAATGCTTTGACGCTCTTTCGTTCATAACTTTTTTCTTAGTAGACCGAATGACACGAAATTTGGATATGTCCAACTAGATCATATTTCTCCCTACCCAACCCTATTTCACTGCGAAGCTGCAATATCCACAGGTAGGGTAAGGTGTTTGTTGCGGTAGCACATTTTGCTGAAACTAAAGTTGTTGGCGTCTGCACTTATTCGCACCTTATATGCGTTTTTCTCATCTACTGTAATCGGCGTTACCGCTCGTACACTTTTGACATGATAAAAAGGAAGGAGATTCTAGAAGGACCATCATCTGTATTTTCAGTCGATTTCGAGTTCATGCTCCTTGGAATATCTGGAACATGATCAGACTGCAGGTTAATAGTGGTAAATATTCACAATACATCCACGCTCCGAATATAGAAATTCCGCTGGATTAGATCCAGTAGGAAAGAAGTTACGACTGAAAAGTACGGCTGAAGAACTATTTCACCGAAGACTTTTGAGCGCTACTGTATATAGGACTAAAACGCGTTCAATACGATGCTACGATTCTGAATGCAAGTCGAATGTGTCGGCGCACCCCAGAATGGGATTGATCGGAGGAAAAACTGTAAACTCAAAGTATTACTCGGGTTCAAACGATTAAATTATATTCAGTCGTTTTGAACTTTTCTTCGTTGGGCCAATGTGACTTTTTTTCTTCACATGCTCACAGAGTGTGTATCTGCATAGAACCAAGCTTGGAGGAGCTTCAAAAGTTGACCTGCAGCTAGTAGCTATTAAAGGAAACAACGTGAAAATTTTGCTTGAAGATTTGTACGTATCCAGTAATTTGCTCGAGCCCAGAAAACCGATTTCAATTCCTACTTCGACAGTTCCCTATAAAATTGTCTTGATAAAAAACCTCACTCACGGATAACTCGTTAAGCCATCCATTCTTTCATCCTTTGTGGTCCATTAACTGGCAACAGGAACATCAGTAGGGATTCCAAATTCTAAACGGAAGTCAGTTAGGCAGATTTATCCAACTTGAGACTTACCAAGTATGAAAACTCAAAAATGCCACATGTCTTCTGTTATCAGAATCAAATATATGTTCACCGCTCTCCCTAATTCTCGCCATTACCCTCCTTGCAGTTTTTGATCAATTATCTGTGGTATCAAGTTATTTTCAAGTAATCATCGAATAGTATTAATCTATGAATTCGATTACAACATTACATAAATCCTAAAGTACAAAGTATGTAAAGGTTCACTGTGAACAACTAAAGGTTGATGTCATCGCATTTACCCTGTCACTGATGATCTTCTTGACAGGAAGTGGAATTCGACAAGAAAACTTTGTGCATCAGGAACAACGAAAACAAAAGTGGATTACGGTAATGCTCTGAGGATTCTGAAGAACCTTGAACTCTCAGAGTTTCAATGTTCAGAAATCCCGCATCCTTGGTTCTTTACCTCAAGCGCACCGGCTTAAGCCATACGGAAACCTTACATTTGCCATGCAACTATTAAGTCTGTTAGTTTGATCAACTTTTTCATTTTCAAGACTTATTTCTATCGAAAATGTCATGAAATATGCTTTCGGCTCAGAAAATACCAATAGGATGCTTTCATGTCCTGGCAAAGGTGGATGGGGGTCTCCCGCTCCCGAATCACGGCCCAGAAATCCCTGCAAATAGTTCTCAAGATATACTGTATTGGGTGATGGAATTCAGATTCCAGTTCGCCTGCCTTTTCACTGAAAATTCCCATAAGTTACCAACATTATGAAACTCTCAAAGAAAGATCCCTGAATCATGGGAATTCATTGATCAGATTCCTTAGCTATCAATAGGAACCAGCATTCTTTTTTGCTAAACCCTTCCGATCAGTCTACCAAACGGCCATCACTCATAATTCAAGTTATTTCCCAACAGTAACTGGTTCCTTGATTTTAGCCGAGTTTTGACTCTTTTATGCATGCTTCACCTGTGGTCGCGTAGTCAACGTAACGAACCCACACAATGCCTGAGAAACCGGTCCCAGGCGTTTTGCCTTCGGCTGACGCAATCGCTGTCCGCCAAGCTTCTTCTCCGAGAGTAGAATTGTTTCCACAAGCTCCTGAGAAAAATCTCGCTGCCCTCTTCAGAGGGAAGTCCTCCAGTCCTGGCACTAATGGCTAAGGCTTCAGAAAACGACTGAAGCAATTCCAGTTATTCCCTCAAGACAGTATCTCTTTCCTTCGGCACGACTATGTGGAAAGTGAGTTTTCTTCTTTTATTCCTAGAGTCCATGCAACGCACGAAAGGAAAACCCTAATCAATCAGTAGTGACAGATTACGAGAGAGACGCTGCTGCGTTATCAGAACAGCTTTCCAGGAAAGTTGCCATGATAAAGGAAGTTGCTCCATAAAGGATGACGACAAGCAAGCCAACAAGGGTCAATGCAATTCTATGGAAAGATGAGGCAACTAAAAATCTTTTAGTGATAATCACCGTACAGCTACGCCATGTATTTGATTGTTATTATACTCACAGAGCTGTTTGGCTCCCAGATTTTACCGTAATCAAAGAGCACGATGTTCATGCCAGAACTTCATGCTTTGCTGATAGGCCAACCCGCTTTGGTAAGAGAAGCTTCAGCCCCACCTCGGAAGGGTATCCATGAACTGTGTAGATGCAGTGGGGCGATTAGGATTATGCCAAAACATTGCTCGAGCGAGCACGATGGTTTCCGAATTGGCATGTTAGATGACTTTGTCCCCTTTCTTCATTACCAGTATAAGACGCCGTTCACTGAGTTCTCGAGAGCTTATTTTAGCAAACTCTATGTGCAAAATTTTAGAAAACATAAAGTATAATAAATGTATCGTAAATTTATATACAGCATGTGCTGCTAATCAGCTCCAACCTGTGATAAGCGTGTGGTTTCAGAAAGTAGTGAGTTAGTTGCCTGGCGCATCTTGAAAAGTCATGCTCTCATCCACCGACTTCTTCCTGCTTTAAGATTTACGTCAAATTAGCAGAATTTCCTGATTGCTAATGTATTTTTTACAGACGTCGTCTGCTTCCTTTGACTTTCTTTCCACCTTTCTTTTATGGTAGCAGAGATATGGAAGGTAGGAGACGAGGGTGAGTTGTGGTGAGGGACAAGGACATGGAACGGGGAGGGAGGGATGAGTTGCGAAGAGTGAAAAAACAAGGACAGGAGGGGCCCATGCCTTCTACCCTTGCATTGTGCTAGTCCATAGTAACCCCAAGATGATCACAAAGATTAGGTAGAGAAATACGAGAAGGTAGTAAAGGTAGGTCTCTCGGGTTGTAAAAGGTCTTTGACCTCTTTTTGATTCTGAAGGAAGACGGATGTCGTCAGTGAAAAAATGGAAGTCAACCGGTTCTTAGTAAGCTGCTTTATTCCACTCTTATTAAGTCGTTGTCACTGTCATTACCAGTACGTCCCTCCTTTTACGTTCAGATTCATCATAAATAAACCAAACGTGGTACTTGGCAAGTCCAATCGAAAAGAAAAAACAGTATTGACGAGCCCTGTTAGGCGAACTGGTTCTACTATAAGTTTTTTATTTCAATTCTCGAAAATACATTCCCATTCTATGTGCTGTATTTGAGATTATGCGCATGAATAGAATTACACTTCTAGAATAGGAAAATACCAGTAAATATGTGATTGCTATAAGTTGTCCTTTTAGAACATTCGAGAATCCATAGATCTTCTGATCGGGAGTAATTTTCAATTTTCAAGAGTCGCCATGACATGCTCCCTCCCTTTTTTGCTGTTTGGCTCTCCGGAACAGGCTGGACATCGGAGATTCTTGGGCAATTATCACCAGCTATCTCTTACTACTCACCCATCTTGAATCTCTCTTATGACTCATTTTTAGAGTGCGCCATACATTCTGGTTCAGTAGTAGTTTTCTTGGACCCCATTTCAACTCCATGCAATGGGTTCCACGCTGTTCGATGAAGAAATTGATGCATCTGTCTCACAGATGACTTGGGCATCTAATGAGCCCCCCCCCCCCCCCCCCCAAGGAGGATAACAGGTTCTTCGCCTAAGCCGAACTTTCACCTGGGTATCTATACCCAAGCTATAGCAGCGATCCTCTGGGCGATTGTCTGCTAGGTCTACCAACCCCCTCAAGATTTTGATTCTCTACGGAAAATAAAATTCAAATTTACGCACTGGTTTTAAAGGACTCACTCGAGAACAGTCCGTAGGGAAAAAAGTTTCAGAGCGAACTTTGTCCGATTTAGTTTCTCCATGAAACCGATACTGCTAAGTAGGAGTTCAGAGTTACACGTCAAGGTGATTATTAAATCCCCTCAGAAAGTGTTGATTTCAATCTATCCATCCAAGTTTGCCTCTGTTCACCCCATTAGTAATGGAAATGATACGACACAATATCTATGCATGTGTGTGTACCTCTGTAAAGTTTTTTTCCCCAACTCCTCACCCGAATTCATTCAAAGAATTCGAGCTATTCGCACGTCCCACTGATTTATGAGTTCAGTGAGTGAAAAAATTGCGATGAGGAATTTTCGGAATCTATACGTGACCTCTACAAGAGTACTCCAATTGTTGCCCTCCTCTTTTCACACACCATAGACAAGGAATTCGCCCATGGAATCGGTTCGGTTCTGGGTCCGGCTGATGAAAACTCGGTAAGTCATAGACACGGAAGGCTTAATCCTCTTATAGTCCACATGGTTAATCAAGCGAAACTTCTGAAACAAGGGAGCCGAGAGAAAGTGAATCTTTCTCGAATGGAGGATCATCTCAGGAAGACTGGCGAGTGACTTATACAATATGTTATGGTATACGACCAAGGTGGTGTAGTGGCAAGTAGCACACATTCCCAATGCATGGTCACGGGTTCGAATCCCTATTCGCCCATCGTCTAGGCTAACCAAGTCTACCATTTTCCGACCTCGATAATCGGTACCAAACACGTCTAGGAGGATAAAAGCACTGGCTTCTACACCGGCTGGGCTCCGAAAGTCATTGTACAGGCCATTACGACTCTGAATTGAAGTCGAATGCCGGGGCGCATCCCTCCACAGGGGATTGCTCAACGCCTGAAGGCTTCACCCTTTTCTCCTTTCATTTGATGGAATGTCTTATGCTACAACTCGAAAAGAAGCTAACGGAACTCAATAAGACCAAGCAGCATGGTCCACCTCTCCCATTCAGACAATGTATGGACAGGATACTGTGAGATCATTGTGTTCAGAACCTACAGGGACGCCAACCAGGGTGAAACCTTTTAATGGGTTCACCTTCATCTCTTGACGTTACTCGCTCTTCACCTCATCTCTACACAACTCAACGTGACTCCATGGAAACCCTCCTCAAACTGACGTCAATCAGATTCAAAGGCATACAGGGGCATTCACAGAACATTTACACAGGTTTTCCTCAAAAAATAGGAAGGTCTCCATTAAGTTGTGTTGACGTATTCATATAAAAGAAGATGGAGATGAAGAAATGCCAGGTGGATCATTACTTGTAGGCTTAAGATCGTGCTCAGACCAATTAACTTCTTCAGTGTCCCAAGTCGATCGAAAATCGAGACGATTGATACTCTATCATTCTGCAAGGTATGAAGTCACTGGACGTACTTGTATAGACAGTTTATATGGTAAACGTTCCTCATCTAAACCGTATCCTCGAATACAACTTTCATTCAGAATCTACATGACTTTGAATAGATATTCGACCTGGGCAATTCAACGTCGTCGCATTTTAGTGCTTTTATTTTCCATCAAGAAGCTTTCTAAAATAACATAGCCAACCTGGAATGGATTGAAGCTCTTGTATTCTGATCCCTGGATCATAATTGTGGTATAAGCGCCACGTAAAATAATAGTATGCAATTCCAGGTATTGACCCCAACCATATTACCCTTCATGGCCGACGTGACTTTGGTGATAGAAAAGTTGACGTGACATTTGGCACATTCCAGGGTTGTTTTCAGAAACCAGGATCTATTTCAAACAGACGAAACAATCAGAAAAATTACACTTAGGGTTTCATATTTATGACGTCCCTTCCCCAAGTTCTACAATTGGTTTTCGGGTGAGAACCTCCCAAAAACAGCATTGGCATTACACATAAAAGCGCGTCGGGAATGAAGATCGATGATGAAATGCAATGAAGAACACAATAACGTGAAGCCTACAATTTAAGTAACTGACAAGAACCAGCAATACATGATGGCTCGATCAACCACCGGAAGCTAGCTTCAATGAGGCGTAGGAAAGGTGGGGTAGCAAATGGCGTCGGTACTATACCTAGGGTTGGGGATCAAATCCCAGGCCAAATCTTTCTCAATACAACCGGAAATTATATCCCTTTGAACTAAAGAATTGGTGTCAGACTCGTCCGAAAACGTTAAAACCCTCTAACTTTGCCTTCCATATCTTCCTAGCATTCGTTCGTTGTAAAGGATAAATACGTGTTCAAATACCACGCCGACCCTAAGTGAAAGTGGAAGCGAGTGGGCACTACAAAATGGGATCGACCAAAACTTCGTCCTCAGACCCGTACTCGTGCTTTCCGGGTACCGTGCTCTTTGTCCCCTACACTACCGAGATCCACCTTGCTCTTGGCTTCTTCGGCTTTTATGCCATAGTCTCAGCGCTCATACTTACATTGTGGTGAGTTTATCCACGACTTGCCAACGGTGTAAGAATTTAGAACTCTATTGGAAACAAGCGAGCTGGCTTTCTAGCCTCTTCAAAACCATTATGTGATTTGTTCAGTAGCAGAAGTTCAGTGCAGTACAGGACAAAGCCCAGTAGCAGGAGAAGGAACGAAATCGCATCTCTCCCATGACAGCAAATTCTTCTTGGTCAGCTGGTGTGCACTGCGCTTTTAAACACGGAGGAGCGCTGAATGCCTCCTATTTCCACTACGGCTGTCGAGTGCATGGCGCATGCCGAAAGGATTCAGTCTACACTATAGGATGACCCTCGTTCACCCAGAATGTTTCAAAAGTCCCTATTGCATTAGCTCCTGTTCATACTCATAGGGTGGGCGAAATTAAAGCAGAACGTTTGAACTTGGACAGAACTCGAACCCTCAGTTGGTACACAACAACAACATTCTAGCCACACGTTTGATTCTCGTCGTATACCTCTCAAAAAATGTCTGAATTTCCTAAAATTTGTGATTTTCAGATTCAAAACCTTCTCGTTTCCATCAATTCCCATGTCACACAAATGGTTGAAGGCATCTACTTCAATGGATTCAAGCAATCATAGCCACCATCTGGACGGATTCACAGCCTTGAAGATGATGAATATTTGCAATAACAAATATGAATTATAAAATCGGAACATTTGAAATCATGGAAGAAAGGAACTAAGCCGGTGACGTCAGCAATTTATTTCCGAAACCCCCATTAGGGTCTGTTACATCTTTTTTTCGAGCGTAACATCTTTAATTGACTTTTTCTCAATGCCCTATTAGGGAAGCCGCCGTCTGCGTGCTGGTCCCCACCGCCACCTGATGGCGGCTTTGAACGGGTTTTCCACGCTCAAAGGTCACGTCAGTCTCGATCGGGAACACACCGTTGACAATGCAATTAATCGACGAACTCATCCGACAAAGCCGACAGGTGGAAAAGGGGAAAAAAACGAGCGCCATTGCATCATACATTTGACATGCAGCTTTCACTCTCCCACTCAACAATAGGGCAATACACTGATTGGGAAAAACTACAAGAAAGAATTTCATTCGAAAAAGTCGTCCCTTTGTAGGTCAAGCAGCACGTAGCGTCACCGAAAACTTGGTGCCCTCGGGTGATAAGACATTCATGGTTAATCATATCGGTTCATTACGATCAACTAATTCCAGAGCAGCTCTACTTCAGGGTTTTCACCAAATAATCTAAAAATATCTTCAGTGGCTAGCATTCCGATGAATTTGCTCTCTTCAAACTTTGAAGAGATGGAATCGCTCCCTGAGGTCATCCGACTAAGAGTCACCTCAACTGACAAGACCTCAGAGCCCGATTGTCAGAGTTGGCTGGGGGCCTTCCGAGAGAACCTATCCTTCCAATGAGAGAAAGACTAACGCTCTGACCAAAAGCTGGTTTTCAAGCTCCAAGGCTTTCACCAACCCTATCGAACGACTTGACCATCTGTGTGGGTTACTGTCCCACCCGTGAAGAAGTGTAAGATGAAGAAATACATCGTAGCCCAGTCGGTAGGTATACCTAACATTTGTAGCTTCATTTGCCTCAGGAACTTCAAAGAAAATCCTATTGCTCGATAAGATCTGACCCATCTTCGCATTCCCACTTTTACCCTACCTCTAGTCCTGCCCTGTGACTAGAGGCGTCATACGGGGAAAGGGAAAGGGTAGATAAAATTTGAGAACAGCTTTTCAGAATAGCCGCATGCAGTGAAAAAATTTTCCCTCAACTTCCTTTAAAGCTAGAGGGGCATAACAAATCATGCCCAAAAAATGAGTGAAAAAATAAAAGCATGGCGTATCCCGAAAAGGAGGCTGCTCACTCCTGTAATTCAAGCTTTTCTTCTCTTTGTGATGCTTCATAGGTCGCAATAAGTCTGACTCGGCATACCACATAAACGTAGGGGCAAAACCAGTTGGCCAAAGTTGGTTACGATGTCACCCAAAATTATATGGCCGCACTCTGAGTCATGCTCGAGGTTTCTTGGCAAGTCAGGTCTTTTCCGAAAAAAGGAAACCCCACTTCACAGCCAGGAAGCTGCGATTATGCAGAATTGCCCTTTGCACTCTCCTTTGCCCCTATTCAGCCTCGACCACTCCCTTACGGGTGAAATTTATGCGTTGAAGATGAATGGCATGGGGAAGTAGGAATTATCACGTCACGCTGACCTACGTGATGAAACACACAGGCGTTAATGCAGGTCGTCGGTCTCGGTTGTTTCAGCTTTTTCAGAGCATCAATTGACGAATGGGCTAGAAGGCGTAGTTCGGAGTTTTTATTCACTCGGAACTGGTCTTCACCACAGAACCAAAGTCCACACGCTTTTGGTAAAAACCATATTCACACAGGCATCGGTATGTATGGCAAATTAGGCGAACGTGTCGAGACTGATTCGAAACACTCATGGAGAGTGAGAATAACGAAAAGAGTGATTAAAGGTCGTTGAAAACAAAGCTATTCGATTTCGCGCTGAAATAGTTTCCTAAGAGAATTCCCAGCGGAAGAACTTCAGCGCGAGAATTCCCAACGGGAGAACTTCCACTCACAGGACGATTCAGGAGACGGAGGTGGTGTAATGGCGAGCGGCGCACTGTCACACACCCATGGCACGGGTTCGAATTCCGGATCTATATCCTCGGGTTCCAACCGAGCCTTCTAGCTTTCCTTGGTCAGCTAGCCGGGCACGGACTCATCCGGGAGGATGAAGAAACATCGACACAACGCAAGTCATTGTGTAGGCTACACACGCACCCATTACGCCACTACATTCTTAGAAGTCGAATGCGGGGCGCATCCTGCAGACGGGATAGTTTCAAGCCCGAGACTTTATTTTTATGATTCAGTACGTTTCACTATAGGAGGTGTCCGGGAAGGGATTCTGGACAGATGAGGGCAAAGGCAAGAAACTGTCACTCAAACATTCTGCTGATGGTCAATCCTCCGGAGATGCACCCACTCAATCCGCTCCCATTCGAAATCGCAGTAGCGTTTGACTAAAAAATTAGCCCATACCAACTTCGAAAGTCAACTGATATCCGAGTTCGAGCCCACATAAGTACTTCTAAAGAAGTAGGAACATTTCAAGGGTCTGGAAGTGTAGATGACCTGCATTACCGCGAATGGCGTTGACCCAGAACCGAGCAGACGCCATATCACCATATACTCCAATATCTGAGCCTCTTTAAAAACCTCTCTTCTGAGAAACGTATATATACAACCCAAACGGAATGTGAATCATCATGTTGTTTATGTTGTTGTTGTTGATGACATTGTTATTTGTTTACATGCTTGTTCGCTGTCCCGGTCCCACCCACTACAGTTTGCATGCGTGAATACAGATACACGGTCAATCAATTCCACAACTTTGAACAGTGTCAGATATGGGAATATTCCAATATGGGCCATTTTAGCTGTTTGAACTTCTGAGAAGAGGGAGGACAAGGGTTCAGACCAATGTAGTAACAGACGATGTGGTGCAAGGTTTTCAAGGATGTCTGAGGCACTGTAATCCATCCTACAGAAGCCATTTCTGTAACTTACTGATAGCCTCTTGAAAAATGACCCTTTTGGTTTGATAAAGAGTGGTCCTGAGAACTACGAATACCTCTGCTTATGCTTTGCTTATTGACCAGACCATACAACCCGTGTTACTGACTGAATGTCCGACCCTGAGCTGGGTTTTCGCCTCCCATGCTCTTCATAGTACTCTTAAGGAAAGACTACTCTTTTGGGATTTCCACACATCCTATTTCCATTTCGATTCGTTATGACAGTATAGTTTGAGACTTGCTAAAATTCGAGTAAGTGTCGAAGCTCTTCCCAGTGACGACACTGACTCGACAAGGCGGGACCCACCCATTCAGAACATGTGGACGTGGGCTTCGATGCCACCTTTTCCCCAGTGTCACATCAACTCTAAGGGGCCCATTCAGGATGTTGAAATAACCGGGAGCAAGGATAGTCGAAAGTGGCGCCTCCACAGTCAAGGCCTGGATCGGAGATTGAGCCATATCAGAAACCGATCAAATGTAGCCTTCCATCTCGTTAGGTGACAAATGGTAACAACTGTTTGGGAACTGGCTTGGAGAACCGCTTTAGGAGGTGTCATGTAGTCTAGCTATATACGTGTTCCATTCCTCTTCCGAACATGTGGGTGCATCTCCTAAAGTCGAAAAAAACTATTTCACCCTGTCAAAAATCCTGTTCACTGGGAAGCTCATAAAGGTGTTGTTCTAGAGGTCTATATAAATTGTAAATTGAACTTTGCATAGAAAGAAAGCGACCGTTCTGAGAGCCATTTGTCTTCAGGGGTAATTTCCCTAAAGGTCGTTCCTCTTTATGTGCCCCTGTGATCGGCAAATTGCAGTGGTACGTGCAGGGCTGAAGGGATGTCATTTCAGCGCATTTGTCAAAAACTCGTTGAACTACTTCATTGCAATACAGATTGGGCATTGCTGAAAGTAATTTCGTTTGCGAATTTCAGTCGAATTCCTAGAAAGGACGGTACGGGTATGAGGAATACCAGATGAGACGGTTCTCTACCTGTGAGCGAATCAGACATGCTCAGAACTGAATAGGGTCGGGATCCTTCGTCACGGGAGCTCTACCTATGATGATAGATGGTTTCACACACAACCAATTCAGCATCTACTTTTATTTCAAAAAATTTTTTATTTCAACTCTAAGGCCTTTCGACAAGCTTCTTTTCCTTAGAGCTGCTGAAAAAGGCTGGCTCAAGCATTGCCATCTTGTGACAGCATCTAAAAGGACATGAAAGTGATGACCAAGACATTGCCTCGCACTCGATGATAAAGCTGCGAACTCCCAAAGGAAGTAAAGAAGGGGAAAGTGGAAGGTATCACGTGATGGAGAGGACCCTATTTCTGTTTCTTGGGAAAGTATGGATCCTAGCGGTGAGTCGGGTCCCAAGCTGCAACCTATAAAATAGTTCCACTGATTCGGATATCACAGAGCTCATAACTTTCTTCATTCTCCAGCAGGAGATGAGGACGCTACGTTTGCAATGGCAAGGTCCCGGAGAAGGCTGGAGCCGGAATAAGCCCAAAGAAGAGCGGAAGGCCGTGAACAAGAGGAACACGCCGAAACCAAGGTAAGTGGGGACGGCGGACAAGAACAGCGGATCCTGTATGGCCTAGGATGGAGCTCGGGAAGAGTCCTTCCCACTGGATTTCTGTCCACTGGGAATGGAAGCAGGTGACGTTTATGGTGGCTGCATTTCTTCCCTTTGTCTCATTGTTGCCGGCGGTTACATGCTCCTTTTGGAACTAGCGGTCATTCAACCCCAGAGAATGCGCCAAGAACTTCTCTTGAGGTTCAGAAGCACTCATGTTGAGAAAATAACTAGTTCCCCTATCTCAGGGAAAACTTAGACATATACAGAGAACTCGGATTGTTTGAAAAGTAAAAAGTTGTGGAAAACAGTTACTCTCAATTAAATGCAAATTTTAAACCTGAAGCAAAGGTTTTTCCAGCCAAGTTAGCGAGTATATGATATGAAGACTAGAATAGAACAGATAGACTAAAATATAATACAACGGGTATATAACATACAATATATTCGCTAACAACCAGGTCGGGAAGGCAAGATTGGCTTGCCCTAACCGTGGGAAGCTATGAATTCTGCGCCATATCACCGACATCCGGCTCTTTTTTCCTCTGTGACTGCAAACCCCCGATAATCTCTGACACGCAGAACTCATGGTCAGACCTCTTCCCACTATTAGTGTTGTCGTTTGGAAGTTGACCCAAGTGGAGGTGCTACGTGAATGGAACTCATTGAAAAGGGTTCTGTTCATAAAGCATAACATGGGTCAAGTTCAGAACAATTCCAAGAGCCTTCCCGGAAAGTCAACTGATCACTCAAAACATCACTTTCGAAGTGATCTTGTTTGTTAATGAACGTTTTCTGTCTTGTTTGTTGTTAAAAAGACCGGTTAGTCTGAGAACCTCGAACTCGCCCTATTGCTTATTGCATAGAAAAACAACATGAACACAAACGACACGAAAACAAACCACAAGAGGTTGCCAGAAGTACCTCGAGAATTCACTGTCTTCTCACCGGTTCCCTGATCCGAAAAGTTCGAATGTGCTCCTTGTTCGGAATACGCCGTGCACTTGACCATCACATAGAAGCAAGAGCTATTTTTATAGAGAAATGGGCTCTACAATCATCCACGGGGCTTCAGGATTCACCTCAGCTCTTTGACCCTTTCAATCCTGAATGAGGCCACAAGTGAGGCGTTTGGGCTTTCCCTGCTGCCACTTTCAGAAGAGTTTGAACTGCCAAAAACTCAAAAAACAATAGGTAATCAGGTTTGGGGGAGCGGAATTGGGAATAGCCTGTGCTGTTACGATTTTCGTAACCTAGAGGATAGACCAAACTCAAGTCCATTAAGTCCCACTACATTCAAAGCATGGTAGAGAGCATTACAGATCCCAGAGTAGACAGACCTGAGACGAGATTCGCCGGTCACAGCCACATGTTGGTCAGGTCAGTACTCGATCATTGCTAAACCTCAGAATGAAGGATGAAATGGGTCACCGTCCTGTCTGTCCCGTCAAGTGTACCCTCCCCTGAGTTTCTTCCGACTGTCGCATTCCTTATATCTAAGAACGATCTAGGTCAGTAACCGGTTGTCAAAGCTTACAAACAACGTCATGGCATGTTGCGCGAGACTCATCACCAGCTGGTCAATGGTTATCGGTCAGATCGGTCCCTAAACGTCTTTACAAAGGTAACTGTAACGTTCTCGATAACAATCAGTCAAACTTTCGATGTGTTTTGTTGTCGATGACGAATCTGCTTCTGCCGCCTACGACTTGGACGACGGCCGTTATTTGGCACTGGAATAAACCTGCTGCTACAAACTGTCAACACCTATACTATACGGCAGCAATATCGTCGGCATTGTTTATTTGTGTTTTCGCGCGGTCCGTTGCGTTAGCGCCCTACGGACTTTGACAAGGACGAGGTATGTCAAGGACGAGGAACTCACTGGTTCGGGGCTGGGTTACACTACGTAACCCACGCTTTTCTTGTATGGTTGTTGCGAAGAAGCATTACAAGGCGGACACAAAGCCGTTTGTCATCACATGGGGCGATAGCGATGATTTCGATTCGATGACAAGGTGTTGACGTCTGGCACCTGAAGGTTTTTAGCCGAAGTTTGCAGTCGATAAACATTCTGTTTTCGATGCCAAACAAGGTCACAAAATGCCAAGTATGCTATTGCAGTAAAGCGTCACGGTTAGTGATTGTCCTTGATTTTCAAAGAAAAAGCAAAAGTTCAGGTACAGAGAACGAAGAACAGAAAACAGCTGATCAACAGCTGAAAAAAAGCATTGATATACGTTGGGATCTGACGAAATTCATGGATACGAACCCTACGGTGCTTGGGTCTTCGATATAGGAGAGAACAGACCCCAGTAGCTGGTTGTACTCATTATAACGATATTGAGGTTGGGTAGGAACAGTGAACCCTCCGAGCTCATTTCAAAAAGCCATTTTGAAAACTGTAGGGGAAAATGAAGAGTGTACTACATACTGTACTGTCTCTACTCAGGGCGCCTGTCCGGAAATCCTTTTTTGAGGGTCCTTATTTTCAAGATAAATACTTGTAAAATTGAGACACCATTAACATCCTCGTGTTCGTGCCTCACAAAGTCGTTTAACCGTTCCCTTGTGCGCAAATATCATTGAGTATCAGAGATGTCAGGATTCTAAGTTCTGTCAAAAGCTTGTCAGAAATGACAAAAGAAGGATGCGCAAGAATTGTAAACACGATTTTCAACATTGAAAAGAGAAAAAACCGTCAGTGAAACTAGAAAAGAGATCGATTACCAACCTTCTCACGAGTTTTGAAAAAAAAATTATGATTCTACCGTCTTCA
This sequence comes from Haemonchus contortus, assembly GCA_000469685.2. Classification (NCBI taxonomy): domain Eukaryota; kingdom Metazoa; phylum Nematoda; class Chromadorea; order Rhabditida; family Trichostrongylidae; genus Haemonchus; species Haemonchus contortus. The sequence continues at coordinate 1,133,261 of LS997564.1, read as the reverse complement.
ACACGCCATTTTGAGCAAGTTCAAATTTGGAAAACATCTTTAATGGGTATTTCATTATTTCCAAAGCCCTAACAGATCCAAGCCGCGATCTACGAGTCGGTTCTTCTGACGCTTTCCTTAGAAGCGCCTATCGTTAATTAAGTAAAAGGTTATTAAAATTCGCTCAAATCAGGTAGACAGATAAGTTTTTTTGTAATCTGCTTGAGTCAAAGAAGGTATGTGAAGACTTTGCCGATTGGTTAGTAAATTAACTCCTGCATGTACACGTTTTCTAGGGTCCAAAAACGTGCCAAGGTAGATTGCCTTCCGAAGCACTCCATTTGACTTTTTTATTTAAGTTGTAAAGACCCCACGTCATCGAAATTATTATAGAAATTATCAAAAACTTATAGTGGTGTTTCCTGTTTTGACGGAGATCTATACAAGTGGGAGTACAGTGTAACCATACCTCCAGTTCTCGTAGATCCTTTTCCGAACAATCAACACCTTTCAGACACGCCTGGACCTAATTTATCGGGCTCAGGACAAGGTTGGGTTCGTTTAAATCCAGTGAACTCAAAAATACGTGAGAAACATTTACAATGCATCTGTTCAGTGCTCCGGTGTCATTGAATAAGCACAATCACTCCAGTAATACAGCTAGGAACTCATGATTCCCTAGAAAATTGAACAAAAAATATCTGAAGTAGAAAGACCTCTTCATAAAAACCCATACATTTTTCCAACAACAGAAAAAGGAAGTTGAGAGAAGTAAGCAAAAAAAATTGAGATAAAAAAGAACACTCAAAACTCTCGAGAGCATCTTTTCGCAACAATCAATTGGTTTTCTAAACTGAGAACTGGTTTCGTCGTTGGCATCATGTTTACTGGAGTACTGAATTTCTCGGGAAGGCTCAAGGTAGAGCTCAGTTGTCAAAATCCACAACACACTTACTTAGGTTGTTTTTTTACTTTGCGCTCTTCAGGGAGGATGAAAAAAAGCTCAGAGAAAACGCTGAATTGCTCCAGAGCGATGAAAAAGTATGGATTGGAGCCGAACCCACAAATGCACTTCACCAGGGTCTCCTTTGTTCAGTAGATCGAAATGCTATGTAGGATTCAGAGTATGTAGTGGTTCAGTAGATAACCAGCTACCCGGAAAGCAAGGTCGAAGAAGACTTGTCCGAGATAGGAATTTGCAACCGGAAGTTAGAAGTTTTGGGTGATTACTGTAAAATTATGGTAATTGCAGTAAACACCAACAATGAAAAAAGCGACACTTCACAATTTTTCCAATTAATTTCCCTGACTTCATGATCAAACTTTCAGTTTTCCTTTTTTATGACTCGTAGATGTGGCCTCAATCGAAGAATTCTCAATCATCTTATACGATGTGAAAAGTCAAACTTCCTGCAGAGCTCTTCCTCCATTAATTTAATCGAAGAACGAGAAACTTCAGGAAAACGAGTTCTTCAATATCCTTTCAATTCTCATTGCATTTAACAACTAAGAATCACGAACTACCTGTCAGTGATTATAGCATATAAATCGAATGAAAACTAAAAGCTGAGGGGGGAGGGCGAAGAGGAGGAATCTCAACAGAACTAAGGTAGATTTAGGAAGAAAAGGCCAGAATTCGTCGAAACTTTTTCCCTGATAATTTTACCGAATGAAGCAGAAGGGTTAAAAAAAGCTCTCAGGCAATCCTTCAGGAATTCATTTCCGATAGTCCTCAACATGCGCCAATCCCTTCCACTTCCACTAGCAGACCCCTTCCACTATGCTATTCAGGGTCGTTCTGGATAGTAGTTCTCGATGTACTTCAAAATACTCTTTCCTTACCTGAAAACCGAGAAATTGTTATAAATATCGAGTTCAATGGCAGTTCAAAAAGCTACAGAAAGATGAGGGGCCGGTTGTTCCTTTCCCGTGATCGCCGCGAAATCAAAGGCAACTACGCACACGCACATTACCAGTTGCCCGAACAGTTCCCTTTTTTCATCAGTTCTCGTAATTTCGGCAATCAAGTAGTTTTAATGACCTTTGATGATTGATGAACAAATAACTGGATGACTCGACCGGTAATCGAGCTCATCGATTATTTATTTATTGATTTTTTATAGTTGATAATATCGAACTGCTATGATGGAAGATGCTGGAGAAGTTCGGTGCCAATGAACTTCTTATTCAGAAGAAAAAGTGCGTTTGAAGGAGGCGATCGTAATTTTATGGGGAAGTTCTTGAGATCTCCATCTCTGAGGAATATTTTTGATAAGTTACCTGGAAAACTAGTTATCTACTAGTGAAAAAACTGTACAGGTGCTAATGGATTTCTTCTTCTATCGCTCGTTCAGCTCGTGATTTCCTTTTGAGAAGAAAACTTTCCGCCTATTGAAATGAGAGATAGAAAATCAAAATTCATTCCAAAAAAAGAGTGACAAATAGATTTTCTGAAAAGTGACATGACTAATTGGCATTCGCGGAACATTATTTTTGCGTGATTTTCGGCAATGTCCGAATATTCCAAAAATAAATTAAAATATTACTGTGAACTGTTTCTTGAAAGACGCCGCTTGAAGGAAAAGAATCGCTCCTTGAAGAAATGATTTTTCTTCAGAAATTGTGAACGCTAAACTAACTAACGCACTACGATCTTCTTTTTGAACGATAGATAAGGAAGACTAAGTGGAACGCAGCCTTATTATCAAGGTTCTTTATTCAGGGATGCAGAGGTGGTGTAGTGGCAATTGTGGCACCATCACACGCGCATGGCTCAGGGATCGAACCCCGAACGGTATTCACCCAAACCAACCGAGTGTTCCATCCGTTCGAGATCGTTTAATTGGTAACAAACTCGTCTGGAAGGATAAAAGCACTGGCAGCAAAGTGAAGATAAAAGCATGCAGCAAGTTTTGACGCTATTCAGATCACATTTCTTCTGTATCATTAAAGTTTCCACTATGAAAAGGAATCAGAGACCAAAAGAAATCCTCTATGGAACTTATGGGACAAAGAAAAGAGGAAAAGAGTAAGGGCAGCAGGTAGAAAGAGCGAGCAGTTTCTTAGCAGGAAAAATTTTCTGGAATTTTGAAGCTGAGAAACTTCCTCTGGATGGATCGATGGTGTGGAAATGAATCGGAACCATGCTGGATGAAGGTACATGAACTGATCAGTCATCATTTGGTTAGGGTTCTGAAGGGATGTAGATATGCTTAGCGGGGAATGATGAGATTGGGACGATTCCGACGATAACAATGTGTCATAGACTCCGATACACAGGCATTTAGGAATCGTTAGGACCACTCAAATCGACTTCTGTATGCTGACAATTTAAAAACCTTAGAAACAATAACAGGACCTTTCAAACCTTACAAAGAAAATGAGAATGGCTCAGCCCATAGACCAATAGGTAAGCTGAAGCCCTTAGGGACATGTAGTTCTCTGACGGCCTCTAGGGGGGCGGGGCTTAGTGGGATCCAGCCAGACGGTTCGACGCCTTTCAAAAAGAGAGAAAGTGAATAAAAATAGACGGGATAGATGAAAGAGTCGAACTTCATTTTTTGTAGTTTTCATTAAATCACTAATTTTGATTAAAAATCATTTCGAAAGGTTGTTTTCGTAAAGTTGCTCATTTCTTGACCGATGTAGTTTCGAGGGAAAGAAAGCCCCTACCCCTCTCGAGAATCCAATAGCCCAAAAAATTCTTCAATAGCTCTGACAAAATAACTTTCGATTCTGAAAAGGAGGTCTCCTAGATTGAGAAACGAAAGAGTTGCGCAAACCGCTCCTTTGAATTCCCTCGGGTGAGCCATGTACTTGACTGTAATTAGGAAATGTAGAAGGCTTCCAGAGCGTCCTCAACTCGGAGATAAGACTCAGCTTCTTTCGAACCACCAAAGGTTCCTGTGCCCAATGATAAGTATTGTTAAGGCGAAATCCCGCTCACAGAGCTGAAATAGAATACGTTCGCTTCAGCTGTCACTACCACTGCTCAACCCTAAAAACCTCAGATTTGAGGGGTCGTAAGCGAATGTTTATTTTATTTTTCCTTTCAAAATCTTCAAGATAGCGAAAGTCGCGTGCCAATGGCTGATCTTCGCAATGACTGGAATGGAGTGATTTTCGAGAAAATTCTAAAAAAGACTCTACTGAAAGCAATTACTCGAAACCGGTCTAGCATGCTGTTGCAGATCTATTGGCCATGACCCTAACAAAATCACTATCGTTGTCATTTGATTAAGTCGTAAATAGGAAACCGAAGACGATTAAAATGACTGATTGAAAAGCATGACGTAGCTAGCTTCTCAAGGAGCGACGATCCGCAAAGGAACAACGGCAGGTAACAAACGATTTAATAAGAGCGATGTTTAACCCTTTTCGCCATTTCTTTTCAGTTTTTCAAACTCTAAAGGTCGCCAGCTCCAGTCGGCGACCAACAGAATCCATTCTAGCCATGGATCCTGACTGCCAAGCGAAGAGATGCTCAAAGACTTCTGGCCCACCTATATCCATGTCGGGGATGTCGTCCGAGGCCCGGCCCTTGCCAGAGACTTCCACAAATGTCTGTCAGGATTGATAAATTTGAAAGCGATGAGAAGCTAGTGAAATGTGATGTTAATACGTGACAGTCTCGACGTGGGCGCCCATGTGTAGGGCGAAGCCCGCCCCATGACCCCGCCTTCCAACCGGGGACACCACACCTTCGACCCCACGTTACGTCCCCTATAAAAGCCCGGCTACCTCTCTCATGCTCGTCAGCGACGATCACATACACAGACACACATTCACAAACATTCTTTTCCTCATTGAATTTCTTATTTCATACGTGACACCGCTAGGTGTTCCCAGGCAAAGGCCGTTACTTTTTTCTTTCAACCGTTTACTTTTCTCTATATTCTGCTATCCTTGGATGGGAGAGTATTTTCGATTCTCTTCGGGAATTCCCTATCAACAATGAAAATCGAAATTCTGCCATGATATTCTGTTTGGTTATCTTTATGCAGTCGGTATCGGGTTCCAGTAGCCTTGTCAACTACCCCCTTTTATAGTTGGGGTTGCGGTATTCACGTACGCAGCACCCCGGCTGAGTTTCGTCTACCGTTCTGGATGAGGCGAGTGACTGTAGTCCTCTACCTTACCAGTTCGAGTTTCATCCCTCGCTTTTCTCTACATTACTCCTCTTTTTTTCTGAGGAACCCAATACCTTCTTCCCCCTGAGGAACCCAGTACCCTTAACTGCCTACCCGTAGCAGAAAGTATTTGGTAGATGATAGTCACTAGCAGCTCTTGAATTTGGCGTAAGGGTTCTCAACAGCTGGGTAAACCGTTAGACTATGGTCAGCTAATGGGACTACGTTTCCGAGAAACCTCATTTGGATGTCGCAAAACACAATGGCACTCTCGCTCGCGCACTTGCTCGACCTGCGCCGCGACAGTGACAAACCCGTTTCGAGGGATACTCGGGTAGTTGCCATACGGGAGATGGTGTAAATGTGGTAGCGGAAACCCCTTGGGCAATGGTTTCCTACAGTTTTTCTCGTTTTGTTCTGCTCTTCAGAAATGCCAAACAATATGTGCACCTATTCAACTTGTCATCACGTATGAGTAATGTGTACTGTTCGCCTCCCTTGTACAGCTCATCGTCTGCATTTCATGCTGTCCGTTCTCCTATAAATACCGCCCGAGGGCATTGCAATCGAGAGAGATCGCACTTTTTCAGCCATGCGCTATCTATTGGCGCTTCTATTGCTAGGTCTACTAGCCGACGCAGCTAGGGTAAGCTCCATTGAACCACCTCGAGATTGCTCCGATGCCCCCAACAGCGATATCAAGACTTCATGTCTTTTGGTGAGTTGATCTGAATCGAGAGTAATACCCGTCCGTCGCCACAAATCTTGTTTGATGTTTGGTGGTTCGGCGGTCGTTTAGAAAACATTATCGGTCACACCATAGGAACGCTGGCAGCCATGTCGGAACCTATAAGGGAACGAAACTTTGCTCGAGTAGTGTCGGCGGCTGTCAGTGCAATACTCAACCAATTTAGATTCGAACCTTGGATCGACTGACAAGGAGACGACTTGCCAGACAAGCTGCTAGGAATCGAACACCCTCAACACCATCGCAAAGGCGAGCTGGGCAACAGGGTTCAACACCACGAACACGACAAACAACCCCGCAACAACAGGGGCCACGACGACCTGCGGTCCCTGAGTGGCTTACGCCGATCCCTGTTCCTCCAAACTCTCGCGGTCAAGTCGCCTATCACCCATATGACTGCATGACGCTCGGCTGTCTCTGTCCGTTCTTTGCGGTAGGTTCAATGCTCATGGCCAGTGGAGCGCATTCCGAGTAGAGTGTTGTCGATTACAGGGACAAATGCAAGGAGGTAACTGTGTGCTGTCAAATGGTGCCATTCTGACGATGGCTTTCCGCAAAGAATATCGCATGATGACGGATGACGAACGTAACCGATGGCATCGAGCTTTGGCTACGTTGAAAGCCAACGGAGAGTACGACCGTATGAGTAGGCAGCATTTTGACGTGAGTTCTACCAATTCCTCTCTCGTCTAGTCGGTCTTTGAAAGAAGGTTTTCAGGTCGGAGTGGGTTCAGGAGCGCATTCCGGACCGGGTTTCTTGCCATGGCATAGAGAATACCTTAAGAGGTGAGCTACTAGCCTTTGTTCCTGGCCTCTATCCCTACATCCTTCACTGGTTTTAGATTCGAAATTGCTCTCCGAATGGTTGATCCATCAGTGTCGATTCCCTATTGGGATAGTGTTTTGGATAGTTATCTTCCCGATCCAAGAGATTCGATTCTTTTCTCAAATTTGTTTGCCGGCGAGACTGACTTTTATGGAAACGTTGTTCAAGGCCCATTTGCTTATTGGAGAACTCTCGAGGGACGTCCTACGATCCTCAGGCAAGTCTCTAACCGCCTTCGAAATTCTATGCCCTCACAACATTCAAGCGAATCCTGTTGAATTCCAGAAATCTCGGTCGTGAAGGCTCTTTGATCAACGAGAATCAGGTGAACAACGTTGTGGCACAGGACACCATTGAGAACGTGCTAGCCTATACGGCTCCAATGATGGGTGAGTAACCAGTTGTTTGATGGGAAGTAACGGGGCAGACCACAATCTTATGCAGAAGGGTACCTCGTCTAGGAAGTTCAAAACATTTTCGCATCAACAGGTAGGCTACCGCTATTGAAGTGCGACCTTTACAACTCGACCAGCTTCCCGCTTCATTCCGCTCTGGGTGGATGACCTCGGGCGTGGTGAAAGAACCTTTGTTAGCTGTCTGTCCCTCGAGGTCACCCACCCGTGACGAGCAAAAAAACTCACTTCTCGACTATTTATGAATCGATTGTACACACAATAGGAAAAACCTGACCTACTGAAGGGGGGGGGGGGGGGGTTACGGGGTTCAAAGTTGTTTTGTATGTGTGTGTGAGACCACCGAGTAAAATGGCTTAGTGTAAATTCGAAGAATTTGTAGACAAACCAATTGTGAGCCGTAATTTCGGCCTTTTTCTAATGCCTATTCGCCGATTACGTCACGAAATGATACATTACTGGGAAAAATGAAAAAATGACAATCACTAAGTACGACTGAAATTTTTACAACACCATGACCTCGCTTCCAGCACAAAACTCCCAAGCTAATCAACCAAACGCTTTCTACGGGGCAGTTGACGTTGTGAACAAGACTTTATAGAAGGACTACTGTTTATTTTCAAGGAAAGTGACTCGTGCAAAGGCATAAACAACAACAAGTCATTTTCCTGTCACCACATAACCTTCTAACCTTATCGTACCTATTTCATGCCTATCCCAAAGCTACTAAAAGAGCTCCTACAGAGGGGCCCATCTTAGGCTGAAGGTCCCTACACGAGCTGTACATCGCTAGGTGAAAAAAAAGAGACCACTCTCAAATTTTACCCTAACCTTAGATGCAGAAATGTCAGATCCAGGAGGGAGGAGAGCTCCTAATCTTTCTCTACATTCGGGTCCATCTGCTGATATAATCTCAAGAGAGAGGGGGCCTGATGGGTTCGTCTAGCAGAAGTAAGATAGCAGCTCTTCTTCAACCTACAAAAAATTACTACCTACCATTCAGGTTGTCCTTATCCGAACAACTACGGGGCTATCGAGTACATTCACTCAAACGTACATCTGTGGATCGGAGGAGACATGAAACCACCCAGTACCTCGGCAAACGAGGTAAGTTCCAGTTGCCCAGAGAGCCTTTCTTTTCCTCACGATATGATTCTCACCTTCGACTTTAGCCAGTCTTCTTCATGCATCACGCCTTCGTCGATTACCTGTGGGAACTTTGGCGTCAGTTGAAACAACCGAGATGGCTCAGAGAAGTGGTAAGCAGTAGTGAATACTCCCCACCTACAAGACTTTTTCAGCCAGGCTAATCTATGGAGTCGTATTCTTGCATTTAGGCGTACTCCGCCGATAACGGTTACTGCACCAACCAACTTCACTTCAGCTGGGCTTACATGCGTCCTTTCCCTTACTTAGCAAACAGAGATGGTAGGTACAGCGATGAGCTTGACCTTCTTCTCGGAACCTAAGAAATAGGCTTTAAGGTCTGTCCAACGCGTACACTGATCAAATGTACCGCTACGCGCCTCGACCCAGCTGTTCGCTACAGAATCCGAACTGTGGTTCACCATACTTGTTCTGTGACACAAGAGGGTATGTTCTCCGAGAAGAACGCTCCAGGTTCAGCTGACCGAGTGACTTTCTCCAGGTACCCACATTGCGTCTCTAAAGTAAAGATGAACGGCAACTGTATGGGATTCGAGAACTTCGACGTTTGCTATGGCGGACGATGCTGGTGGGGACGATGTATCCCGGTGAGTCCTTAGAAGCCCGCATCCACAAAAGACAAGTGATTCAACCACCATTCCAGGGAGGAAACCGTGCCTGGGCTTCAAAAATCTTGAAAAATGTGAAAGCCGTGAACTCGTCGCTCACTTTGGGTCTCATCTCAACCGCTGAACAGGGAGAGCAAGAGGATGCACCACAACCAAAACCAGTGAAGATGGCAGCTCCACTGTTCCGAAACTGCTACAACAGGTGGGTTCAGTCAAATACAATCTGGAATGGATGGGAGCAAACTTCCTTGGATTCCGGTTCTGCCAGCTTCACCACCTTTGGCCTTCACTGCCGGTCTTTTTAGGTCACCCTGCTGTACGGCCTGGGCCAACCAAGGATTGTGCAGCGCTCAAGCCGAATACATGGGAGTGTACTGTGGAGTCAGTTGTGGAGTCTGTACGCCATCCTTCAACATCTCAAATAGTGAGCGCCCCTTTGTTTGGGAAGTCGATTCCTTCTGAAGTTTACTCAATTGAGGATTTTCTTAAATACTATCTTCTACTTGATCGATTTCCCCCAAATTTTCAGCTGACTGCCAAGATCTTCACCCGATGTGCAAGGAGTTCAAGGTACGAGGAATGTGCAGCGGTGAAGCAGAAAACTTCATGAACGAGAACTGTCGCCGTTCATGTGGTACATGCCAGCACCAGAAGGATCTCAAGTGCTACGAAAACGGAAAGGTCAGTATGGGAAGTTTCAATTCTCGGCGATCCTTTCTCAATCCCATTTCGCTTCCAGCTCATTCTGCCCACCGTCTCAGAGGACGTCAAAGAGTCAATCCAGGATTCAATCGAAACAGAAGTAAGAGAAAGGGTGAAGCTTGCAAAGAAGACTAGAAGAGCCGTAGCATGAAAAGCTACAATCCCAATGTCAGCAATCGGTCTCCTCTGCTCAAAGCTTTACCGGATTGGGTTCAGTTCCGAATTTGTTCACTTCGCTTTCTCATTTTACTTCCCGCTTAGTCTTTCGAGACGAGTTTGTACATACTTGCTTACGGGCTGTTTTCTTTTTATGTCTTTGTCTTCTGGTTGTTTTGGCAATTTGCAAATGTTTCCGTCCGTTCAGCCATTCCCTGAACGTCAACATCTGCCTGTCTCTCTTTCTGTCCTTTCTCTACTGCTAATATGTTACTGCCGTATTAAATTTAGGATTGCTCCGTATATCATAATGTAGCCGCTCTGTCTCTTTCCTGAGGCTTAGATGAGGGCCAGACCCCTGTGTGGCTCGATGTAGGTGAGCTAGGGCGATCCTCTCGGCTCTCGATCTCCTCTTTTATGGTTGTACATTGCTGTTCATATTGTTGTACTCGTTTTTTTCTTCAAATAAAGCTTATATGACATCATATGACATCTTCTAGTGTGGTCCGTCAAGGTTTATAACATCAAACATCTACGAATTTGGATTGCAGTACAGTCCCGGGAAAAATCCCTTTTCCTTTCCACCGAAGAACCAAGCAGCTCTCAAAATTACGTAGTAATTAACAGAACAGCATGAATAAAATAATGAATCAATTGATCAAAACCACCTAACCAGTGCTATGAAAAAGGCCAAGTTTCGATTCATTTTGCACAGACCCTTAGATAAACAGCGGATTCAGTTCTGTGCCCACCATCAAGAGGAGAGGCTGAAGAAGTGTGACGGACGCAAATGTAAGCCGCAGCATACAATTTCACGGTTATTATAAAATTTGAAAGTTAGTCCTTCGACGACAATGGCACCCACAGGTGGATGCCACTATGACTAGCGCGTGGGACATTGGCACCCATTTCCAGGTGCCACCATACTTTCTTGTTTCTTACCAACTGCTAGATTCAGTAGGCCAGTGAAAGAATTTCCTCATGGGTCAGTGTCACCCCCCCCCCCCCCGTGGTGGGGGCCAGTCGCTGGCGAGAAGGGGGGAGCGTGGTCCCATGGGCGCGTCACGTCGAAATCCGCATTGTCGTCAAAGGGTTAAAAAATTAATGTGAAAAAACTTTAAAAATTCATTATAAAATCTATAAATAATAATATAAATATTTCAGAGCGTCGGGCGGAGGTGGTGTAGTGGCAATTGGCGCACTATATCACACGCACGGTCGGGGGTTTGAATTCCGGATCGATACCCGCTTAGGCTAACCAAGCCTTCCATCCCTCCGCGGTCGGCTATGCAATTGGTAGCAGACTCGTCTGGGAAGATAAAAGCACTGACTTGTACGCCTCGCATCGCCTGGCCACCGCAAGTTATTGTATAGGCCACATACGCATTCAGTACGCCACTACGATTCTGAATGGAAGTCGAGTGCGGGGGCGCATCCCTTAGACGGGATTGATTAACTCCAAAAACTTTATCCTTTATTTCAGAGAGTAAATCGTGGTTCCCATTAAAATTTATTAATTCTACTATACAGTAGCGCTTAAAAGTCTTCGGCGAAATGGTTCTTCAGCCGTACTTTCCAGTCGTAACTCCTTTTCTACTGAATCTAATCATGCGAAATTTCTATATTTGGAGCGTGGGTGTGTTGTGAATATTTACCACTATTAACCTGCAATCTGATCATGTTCCAGATATTCCAAAGAGCATGAACTCAAAATCGACCGAAAATACAGATGATGGCTCTCCTAGAATCTCTTTCCTTTCTGTCATTTCGAAAGTGTACGAGCGGTAATGCCAAACACAATAGATGAGAAAAAAGCACATAAGGTGCGAATAAGTGCAGACGTCAACAACTTTACTTTTAGCAAAATCTGTTACCGCAACAAACACCTTGCTCTAACTGTGATACTGTAGCTTTCAGTCAAATAGCGATGAGTTGGGTGAAATATGCTCCAATTGAACATATCCAAATTTGCGATTTGGTCTACTAAAAAAAAGTCATGAACGAAAAAGCGTCGAAGCATTTCACCGAGAACTTTTGGCGCTACTGTATGGGAACCACAAGTGACAAACCCAAAATGGTCATTCTTTCAATCAAGTTACAGAAAAATCTTGCCGAAAATGCGCAGCGTTGTAAAACTCTTTCTTTGCCATTCGCCAAGGTTCACCTGATCTCTTGGTGATCTTGTCGATGATCGATACGAATGCAACGTCTCCTTCGATTCCTTTTGAGTTGTACTTCGGTTTTATCAGTCAAGGGGTTCCCCAGTCAAAAGGATCAGTACGTTACATAAGTCGCAAAAAGACAATTTAAGTCCGATGAATCTTGTGCGCTTTTGGTTCTACTCGAAAACGAACAGCGCTTCGAAGTGCTAGGCCTAGGACTCGATGAGTCGTCCATTGCAAAAGTGATGCTTTCGAGTTTCCAGACAACTCTGGTACCAATTCATCCATCTTACGGCACGGAAATATGATTGGCCTGAGGAGAGGATTTGAAGTCTGATACGAGCATATCCTTGGGGCCCACCTGACATCAACCTGCATTTGCTTGATTCCTTACCTTGGAAGGTAACTTTTTTCCAGTTGTAAAGGAAACGATACTATGATAAAACACATTACAGCAGGAGAAGGATCGAGGTCGACTTCTTTCTCGGTCCTTCTATACGAATTGAATGGCGCTGGAATGATGTAGGAAGGAGGCAGTAACTCCGTCAGTGAGTGTGAAAGGAGTTCGACTTTACCTGAGAAAATCATACCTGAGAAGTAATGAACACTTGATAAGGAACCGCATTACGGCATTCTTCACCTCAAACTATCAGGATCAACCCGCAGGTAAGCCGGAAAGGAATGTTACAGCTTGTCAAGACCGTCCATTAATCAGAGTGTACATGCCAGGGGCCACACTGGGAAATTTCGATAAGGAATTATTGTGGGATTGTCAGACTTGGGTCAGAAAATTGAGTGGACGCACCCTTCAAAGGGTTCCTGCGGAGCTAAAACTCTGTTAGAACTAAAAAAGAGATCCGAAGGAGAAAATAAACCTTCTAAGTTCATAAGTGACATCCAATCTATGCGAATCCGAGTCAATGAAAAAGTAGTCAGCAAGATGACAATTGGATAGGTAGCTACGCTGTAGTCTGACGATCAATCTCACCACGGCGGAGTAAAATGGCCTGGGATTGCAGACGAAAGAATAATGGTGCCCATGAACTATCGTTCCCTCCAGACTCGTTCCATTACAAGCGTGGGTATGGATTCAATGCTCATCCAATCTCGTGGTTCAAATTGAAGCTTCAATGAAAGTACGGGTCGAGCTGAGGTAATGCTAAGTGATGCCGTTACCCGGAGCATGGCTCCCAATCATACACGGATCGGTGCCCGTCCAGATCAACCAAGCCTTCCATTCTCATACGTTACCAGACTCGTGTGGGAAGATAAGATCTTATAGGATTAAGGAAATAAGATAAGATTTGTGAATCGGCCATCACAACAAGTCATTTTCTGAACATTCAATCACTACGACTTTTACAGGAAGTCATGGGTGTAGGCGCATCCCGAAATGGGATTTCCGAGGAGTTCCATCGTTTATGTCTTCGTGGTCCCAGTGACCTGCATCAATGCAGTGAGTATTGTATTGTCGACAGTCCTCGATTCGGCAAGTCCCTAACTTTGCCTAGTTAGTCATCGACGGGGCACGCGAGACGATAAAGAGGTCCACGGGAAGGAGGCGCCGGCGTGGGATGGTGCAGCTGAAACGGGCGACCAATCAGAGTCGCAACTCACTAGTTCCATTCCAGGAATCCTGATAACTGAGTATAAAGCGTGCCACGCACTGATAACGTCACAATGTCACAGCTTCTCAGCTTCTCCTTTACCATTTACCATTGCCACTAATCGTTTTAGCCTAGCCATTTTGTGTTCCATCTCTGTTACCCGAATACTCGTTCATCTACTTCAGATGGAGGACGAAATTGCCGCTCTCGTCATCGACAATGGCTCCGGAATGTGCAAAGCTGGATTTGCCGGTGATGATGCTCCACGAGCGGTATTCCCGTCGATCGTCGGACGTCCACGACATCAGGGAGTGATGGTGGGTATGGGTCAGAAGGATTCATACGTCGGTGACGAGGCTCAGTCCAAACGAGGTACGTCCATTTGATCCACATCAAGGCTCTCACCTCGAAATTACATTTTCCAGGTATTCTTACTCTCCGTTATCCTATTGAGCACGGAATCGTGACGAACTGGGATGATATGGAGAAGATCTGGCATCACACCTTCTATAATGAGCTCAGAATTGCCCCAGAAGAGCATCCAGTTCTTCTCACTGAAGCTCCATTGAACCCAAAAAGCAATAGGGAAAAGATGACACAGGTTCGTACACTCCATCTTTGGCCTCGTTTTCGTGCTAGGACCCAAAATATTCATGATTCAGATCATGTTTGAAACGTTCAACACCCCAGCGATGTACGTGAATATTCAAGCCGTACTGTCGTTGTACGCTTCTGGACGTACCACTGGAATCGTGCTTGATACTGGTGATGGTGTCACCCACACCGTCCCAATCTATGAGGTTCGTTTTCAGGCTTCTCCGGCACTTTGAGAGCTAACGTTAAACTTTGGGCTTCTAGGGTTACGCTCTGCCCCATGCTATCCAACGTCTGGATCTGGCTGGTCGTGATCTCACCGACTACATGATGAAGATTCTTACCGAACGTGGCTACACTTTCACCACTACCGGTACGTTGCATCTTGAATTTGGCCGCCACAGAGAGCACTTGGGAGAGAGCAAACAGTCGTAACAGTTCACTCCGAGCTGGGTGACTGATAAGGGCCACGTCTATGTGATGACAGTTGCGTCATCTAGTACGTCGTATTGCAGCTGAACGAGAGATCGTTCGTGATATCAAGGAGAAGCTGTGCTATGTAGCACTCGACTTTGAACAAGAACTTGCCACTGCCGCCAGTTCGTCGTCACTGGAGAAGAGCTACGAGCTTCCTGATGGACAAGTAAGCGAGTTTTCTCTCCGAATATTCAGAAGTCAGCAGTCAGACCTCTCATAATTGGATCTTTTAGGTGATCACCATTGGCAATGAACGTTTCCGCTGCCCTGAGGTACTCTTCCAACCAGCCTTTATCGGTATGGAATCCCTTGGAATCCATGAGACCACCTACCAATCGATAATGAAGTGCGATGTCGACATCAGAAAGGTATCACCGAGGGCAGACTAATTCTCTTGCTCATCTTGAGGCTGCTTTAGAAAAATTTCGGAGAATTTAGGATCTCTACGCCAACACCGTCCTGTCCGGTGGCACATCCATGTTCCCAGGAATCGCTGACAGGATGCAGAAGGAAATCCAACACTTGGCACCGAGGTGGGTCTTTGGAGTCATAAACCACCTTTTCAGCTCCCTGGGGAACCTGTACCGTAACCCTTTATGAGTGGGTCACAGACTTGGCATTGGAGCATGTAACCATTTGTTTACCGTGCTATAAACACCTTTGTTTGCACTGGCTTCGTCTTGGTTCAAGCATCGTCCTCAGAAGGTCGAAATGAGCTATCCGCAAAAGAGTGAGTGGAGCTGAACCTCGTGCAAAAATGAATTCCTTCAAAAGAAAAAAGCCATAAAGTCTAAAGTCTAACAGTTCGAGACACAAAACTAAAACTTTTTTCGCTAAGTAGTATTTCACTACAGCATCGAAATTACTGAAGTGAAATTACTTCATCTGGAGCTGACCGCAGGGACATTCGTCGCATGTGAGGCACTTCCCACCCTATTTATTATTTTTGCTCTTTTCAGCACGATGAAGATCAAGATCATTGCACCGCCAGAGAGGAAATACTCTGTTTGGATCGGAGGATCCATCCTCGCCTCTCTTTCCACATTCCAACAACTCTGGATCTCCAAACAAGAATATGACGAATCTGGCCCATCAATCGTCCATCGTAAATGCTTCTAAGCATCATGTTCTACATTACAAATGTAAATTAACAGAGAATAAAGGTTTAATTGTTCGAGTAGTGAATACTTTCTGATAATGGAAAAGAAAGCTTCACCAATTACCTTCTAACGACTACAAATCTTCATTTTACGATGCGCTTTTGAACCAAAAAGCCAGTTTACAAATCCTCTGTATTCTCCATAATCAGAGTACACGATGGGGGGTACGGGCAAAATCTCTCCGTCTCGGTTAGCACTCGTCTCGAATTTAGGAAGAACCGCTAGCACAACTGTGACAGTTGCCAGCTATAGCGATTCCTGAACACTTCCTTAAAAGTAGAATTCACTGAAGACGAGGCTTGTATTTAGGTTACTTACTCAGGTGGCGAAGGGCTCTGATAGCTGCAAGGGCAAAAGGGACCTCAGTGGTTGGGTAATAAGCCGCCAATGACTGCCTAATGGATGATTATAAAGGTGAGCTGCTAAGTGAGTTTGATGATGTGGCAAAGAAGAAATGCGATCGACCACGATAAGATAAGATATCAAGGATTTCTAGCAGTGAAGCCGATGTCACTGAGCCGGTGAGATCACATGTTTGAAGCGATATCAGTAACAGCCCGTCGCAGATTCATCCCAGCTCAACATCTTTTTCCTCCAGAATTCTCGCGGATTCTACTAGTATTTTTTCACCGTCGGATGACTACTTCAGAATTGATTTTGTAATCCTAACTGGTTTATTGCCAATGCTTGCCTTGAGCTCTACCCGTTTTTTGCCCGAATAAAGATGGATGCGTGCCGTCACGCATGCTAGCGTTGCTGGCACGCGTCCAATTCCATTTGGGAGGATATCGTTCCTGATAGATAGAATTCTTCATTTCTTTTCGCGGTCTTCGAAAATACACTTTTTTCGAACCTTCCAAATGAAGAATACTACACCAGGTTCACCTTGTGCTCTTGAACACAACGAAGTAGTAATCATTATGCAGCCTTTCTACCCCTGATAATAGCAAAGCACGATGTTATCTTGACGTCGTTGAATTTCTAACTGAAGTTCTTTACATAGTGAGTCACTTAGTTCTAAATCAACAACCATTTTACCCAGTAAAGAATCAGAATACTTCATTAAATTCTATTCCGCGAATAAGTTTCTAAACTTGTCTGGGAACTAGCTCTTTTCGTGCCTTTTCTAAACAAACCTTGGCAACGAGAGCGAAAAAAACTGGTAGGAATGTGAGGAATTGCGAGGAATTCGTGCGAAATAGAAAGTCAGAAACATCTCCACCTTCCGCACACTGGAAAACCTAATTTCTTCTGAATTTCCACTTCACAACCTATTAATTTCGCTCTACGGATTGTAATTTGTTTATAATTGAAAACTGTTGGCATTTAAAAAATTATAAATTGCAATTCCACTAAATTACGATGCAAATAAATGGAAAATTCTATGAAACTCCAGAAAATTTATTTGAGTAGGGGAGGGACTATGTCCAGAGAAGAGAGAGGAGCGGAAAGAATAGAGATGGACGCTAAACTTGCAGAACGCCTAGTGAGGCACCTGATTTGGGGTGAGTGGATACAATGGGAAGGCTTGGTTTAAAAAAAGCCTGGTGGTTTTATTGTCCAATTTGGTACTGACCAACTGCCCAGGATCATCAAAATTGCGAACCCGATTCTGACTAGCGTTTACACACCCAAGTATTGACCATATGCTCATCCAAACATCACCCCAATTGTCAACCAAAGTTGAATGCAAGGTGTATCCAGAAGAATTTGTCGTAGAGAAGCCCCGTTGACCATTCAGACTGGTCGTTTGTGTGTAAAGAAACTGCCTAGGTCGTGCTTGTAGAAGAGAGCCAAGTGGTGCTGTTCAACCTTGGCGAGCACTTTTCTGGGTCATTGTGTCGGATGCTAAGTAAACTATTCACAGCCGATAACATCACACTCATGTTGCTTCTATCGACCGTCGTTTCCATCCGTCTCTCTCGCTCCATTCCTCTCTCCATCACTGTTGCAATTGATTGAGAATTGTCAGAAATCGATGGAATTTTCTAGACGTTTCCAGTTCCTTTTCATCAATGTCTCCGATCACACAATCACGTTCATCGGCTTCAAGGTTTCCCTGATTCCTATCATTAAAATCATTGACTGTTTGTTTTGATGAAAGACTTTCTGCTCTATAATCCCTTTCTCGAGTCGCGATTCCCTCTACATCCCTTTTTTCAATGGTTCGTTCAGATCGATGTTTCCTATCATACTGATTGGCCTTTTTGTCGAAAATGCACTTGCCAAGCCGTATCACATGACTTGCTACTACAAGTAAGTGCCTCTAATCTATTCATCATAAAATCACAAAAACATTTGCCAAAAGCATACGAATTCCCACTACGTCTTCGTATAAAAATAATAACACTATCTCAAACAGTAAATAATGAGATGGCTTGAAAAATCAACCTAATTTACGATTGACAGCAATATTTTTCCCTTACTTAGATTTTGGGCGTAGGCGGTGCACTGTCAAGCGAGGCACTATCACTACTGATGGTCCAAAGATCGATTCCTGGATCGGTGGCCCACTAGGCCAGCCAATCCTTCCATCCTCCTGAGTGGTCAATTGATACCAGACTGGCCTGGGAGTATAAAAACCCGATTTCTATATCGACTGGCCACCGCAAATCATTGTATGTATAGGCTACGTGCGCATTCAAAACGCCACTACGATCCTGGACTGGAATCACATACGAAGCGCACCCCAAAACAAGGGGATTGATAGCGGGTGAAGACTTCATCCTTCATTCCTTTATTTGGTACTCAACTGATCATTTACGACTATGGAAAGACTCAATGGCTGCTTTCAGGGGGACGGTACGAACGTGCGTCCGAGGGTGCGCGCGGCAAATTGCGCGGCGAAGTTCGTGATGATTTGTACGACTGCGGCACCAATTTTCGGGGCACAAACTCAACGTAATGTAGCTTAGTAGAGTCGGATGATCCTCCTAGTCCACTCTATTTGAAATTTGGCCCCAATGACAAGCGCCGAACTCGTTCATACCATTATGAACTTCGCCGCGCAATTTTCCGCGCGCATCCTCGGACGCACGTTCGTACACATACCCCTGCTTTCATAGTCCGCCTACGCATTGACGTAAAATGAATTAGTTCGTGTAAGAAATCTACGTCTGTTGCATTCTATTCTACGGTCAGAACAGGTCAGAACCGTGAAATAAAGTGCAACAGACGTAGATTTCTTACATACGAGCTGATTCGTTTCACGTCAGTGCGCCGGCGGACTATGAAAGCAGCCACTGCCTCTGATGAAATACGGGCTAGAGCGAAAAATTCAATACACAATTAAATTCCTACCATAGTAGCAACGTTAAAAGGATAACCTGAGCAGTGGTGTACCATAGAATGAAGTACGCTATCTGAACTAAGGTCAACGGTTTACTCTGTGTGGCTGTGAATTGATTCAGGATTCATATTTGATCTTGAACATTTGACAATGAAATAATTAATCAAAATATTCAATTTTTATATGATATCAATCTATTTGATGATTAAACTTCGTAGCATGAAGACTGGGCGTTGATCAATCTTGTCTGAGGAATGGGTTCCCACATTCGACTTTCATCCAGAATCGTAGTGAAGCATTGAATGCGTACGTGGCCTGTACAAGGACTTGCGGTGGTCAGCCAACGTACAAGTCAGTGCTTTTGTCCTCCCAGACGAGTCTGTTACCAATTAACCGATCCCGGAGAAATGAAAGGCTTGGTTGGCTTAGTCGGATATTGATCGGAATCCGAATCCGTGACCGTGTTTGTGTCATGGTGCGTCACTCGCCACTACACCACCTCTGCCCTCCATTCAATTATTGCTGGGAGAAATTGTTCTCATAAAATAAACAGAAGTAGATAGGAAGGTGTATAAGATCTGACCGAAGACAGTAAAGTTCATCCTATGGCACAGGTCACCTAAATTTTGCTGTTTTTTCCTCGTACTACTGTAACAATCTAGCTCTACCTGAATTGTCGTTCCTAATCAACATAGACTATCAAAGCAGTCAAGGAATGCATGTTTTATTGAGCTGGAATCAACCACCAATTGAGGATGTCGACCCGACCCTTTGTTCCCATATCATACTGATCGGGCAAGTGCGACTTGACAATCTTGGCCATCTACAACTACCACCAACAACAGTTTCAGAGGTAAGACCGCTTCAAAGTGTATGAGCTATAGGAACCGCTCGAGTTTTTGAAAGGATTGAGGTTCTACTCCCACCAAGAAATTCGACAGAAAAAATATATTTTTTGTAAAAAAAACTACGGTCCTGTAAAAGTGATTTCCTCATAGTTACATGCCATATCTGATTTTCCCCTTGGAGTAGCTACGCTTATCAGCAGATTCCCTGATTTTCAAGAGGATCTTGCTAGGGTTCGAGGGGAGGGAGGTAGAAAACATCTATGGAAAACCCTCCCTAATTGTTATAAAAAAATAAATTCACGCTTCCATCGCCTCTTCAGATTAGGAGGTAGAGTAAAGTAGTGAAGGGGCCCAGGGCTATAAATTACAATACTCTGCCCTGGTCATATTTTGGTTCCAATTCAGGAATTTTCCAAACTGAAACGACGGCGGTCCGATATCAAGCTGCTGGTCTGCCTCACTGGACCTAATGAAGCATTCTCAACTCTCGTAGGTACTTATAGACGACGTAGTAATTGTCATGCCTTCCAGCTGTTCTTCATAGCTTTTATAAACCCACGATCTTTACTTTCCCAGGTATCATCAGCCGATAATATTGCCAAACTAGCTGATTCCTCCTACAACTACCTTAAACAGTTCTCGCTGGATGGTATGGATATCGATTGGGAGTTTCCAAGTTGGAGTCGAAATTCTCAAAAAACCGATCGGAACAGATTTCCACTTCTCCTAAAGGTCCGATTTACGCTTTCATTCAATTCAAGTCTGGCTTTCAAAAAGTTTTTAAAGACTCTCCGGGACAAATTCGGCTCGTCCTTTTTGCTAACAGTGGCTGTCTCAGGACCACCGACCATATCGAAAGTCGCTTATGATACAATGGCATTCAACAAGTCAGTTTCCAAAATATTACTACTTATATATCACCTTAGAGGTTTAAGTAGTATTCAAGGAGGTTAAAGGTAATTGGACCGAAGCGCCATACATACGATGAGTCAACTAACGAAGACAACAACTAAAGGGAAATTTTGAGGAATCAAACGATTTTAAAAAGTTGTAGAAGGCCCAATGTGAATTTGTGGAGCGATGGGGAATCGCCTGCTCATACTGTACATATAGCCTATCACTCTTCTAGAGACTATTCGCTCATTTGGAAGTGGCGAATTCCAACTTTCATGTGCCATGGGACTTTATCCCTTATGGGTCCTTTATTATTTACGGAATCAAAGACTTTCTGAATCAGCTGCCACGATAACGAATTACTAGAATCGGTTTCAATTTATGCCATCAAGGCTCTGGTACTTTTCCTCTCAATTTCCTGCCTTCGATAGCAATCAAGGCTTCTCGAGCTCACTTGACCATACTGAATCCCTAATGAAAGGAAGGAAAAATGCCTTTCTACTAAAAATCACTACCTGTCTAACTCGGCATGCACCATGTCTGATGTACGGTCTTCAGGGGCTCATCTGCAAGCTTCTTTCCCTGGGCAGCTGCTGACCATCCTTCATTCGCTCGGGGTTCAAATACTGCTCGACTTCTAAATTAGAAAGCTTCACCATTACTCCTGCAAAACACTAGAATAAATGAAATTCGATCAAACCTATTTGTTTCGCGTACGCATACGTACATTATCAGCTTCTACAGCCATAACTATAGCTTCCTCCGGGCTTTTTCTCCTATTTTCACTACCAGCATGTGAATCTGTCATGTCTGTTTCTGCGTCCCAGCGGTTTCTTGAATATCGACATGAGCCGACCCCAAATGAAACCAAAGCGTACCCCTTCTCTATGATAACCGCGAAAAGCTTTGGAAGAGGACGAGATAGCGCGGCGAACCGACAAACATTCATTTTGCCCATTAATGACACCAAGTACTGAAATTAAGCAGGGACAAGACTCAGGACATCTTCGGCTCCCGAGCAGTCCCTGATCAAAGCACTAACCAAGACAGGCCGTATTAGATGAAACATCGGTAGAAATTCAACTTTGCCATTAAATACTCGAAACGCTAGCTAGCTTTGGGAGAAAAGGTTGTTCAAGAAACTCCTCCGACTGGCATGTCATTCGAACGAGTTGTCCGTCGGTGAGACCAGGTATATTCAACGTACGCACATTGCTGCTTCTGGTTCGATACTTTTTACTTCTTATACTTTTTTACGCTACTAAGCTATTACGCTACTTTTTTCTTTGGTTTTCCGAAAATTACCCTTTGAGGTACGTGGACTTGGTTCAAGTGATGAACTATGACTTTCACATCTTCTCCTATGCTCATCCAATTGTCGGATTCAACGCGCCTCTGAGGCGAATCACCGCAGAACTGGGAGTTGTCGGAGAGATGAACTCGGTATGAGCATCTTCCGTAGAACTCAATATTCGTAGAAAATTAACAGAATAGTCCCTTCACTTCAGGAAGCGTCAATGTCAACATGGGCTAAAATGGGATTGTGGAGCAATAAAACGGTTTCTAATGCTTTTCCAAATTGCTCTCCCAAGTCGTATCGGTCCTGACTGATTGTTTTCGAGATTTTCGGGATTCCAACGTATGGCAGAGGATTTCGTTTGGTGAACTGGCGGATAAGCAAACCGTATTCATTGGCCGCTGGCCCTGTGGATGACATCAACAACTATCCTGAGGTGAGTTGTGACGAAACATTTCCATTCAACAAAAAGGAAAACCCAATGGTAAGAGTCACGATATCGCTTCATCATGAACAATAATTGTGAACAACTCCTCAAAACAGCAACATATAAATAAGATCGTTAAATAAATAAAAATTATTGACAAAAATAGCAAACATAAAGTGAATAAAAGTTATAAAGGTGCGAAATGATAAATGGCGCTCAATTATCCTCATTGGGATTTGGATAGGAACTAAACGCTTCGGTTACGGAAGTTGAAGAAGTGAGTCCTAGTTAAAGGCAAAACTCACGATAATTCTAGGGTATCTAACTAAAGTGAAGTTATGAAAGTTATGATGCCGAGAAGTTTAAAACTGGGGAAGAAAGCTTCAAAAATACTCGAATTTGAAGAAATTTAAGGGTTCCAAAGTGTGGTAGGAAAGGGGATGCACGAGATAAGTCAGTGATCGTCTGGGAGCCTCCCACATGGGCGCACGATTCGTCAGTGTCTTAACGCTTCATCGTGAATGGCACAGCCTCAACGAGGTCATTAGAACACGGACACTTTCGGGTGTGAACGTTGACCAAGCCGGTTTTAAAGCCTGTATAACGCCTTGTCGGGGTCGTTTTTCGGCCCTACGATGTCCCACGCTCTATCCTTGGAGGCCACAGATTCGTTCTGAGGAGAGATCTTAGGTACTATTTTCATTGTTAACAGTGTCTTTGAATGGACGAATAATTATTCTAACCTAGTCTTAGGATAAGGCATAGCGGTTGAGAGCGAGCTAATTGCGTATCAAGGATAAAGGATAAATTTTCTGGCCTCGTTCAATCCCGTCCCAGGGATGCGCTCACGCATTCGACTTCCATTCAGAATCGTAGTGGCGTAACGAATGCGTAAATGGCCCATACAATGAATTGCAGTGACCAGCCGATGTACAAGTCAGTGTTTTTATCCTCCCGGACGAGTCTGTCACCAATAAACCGACCCCGGAGGGATGGAAGTCTTGGTTGGCCTAGGCGGACATCGATCCGGGATTCGAACCCCTGACCCCTGCGTGTGAGATATGCGCCACCTGCGACTACACCGCCCTTGTAATTGCGCATACTTTAAGAAAACATGATGACCATTTCTTACGTAGGAACATATGTTCTTTTAATTACTTAATCTCTACGAAATTCCAAAGTACCTGCTGGTCTATAAAAATTTCGAGAAACAGGTAGTTATCCTTTAAGATATATGTACATTTGAAGTGCTCCGAAAAAGAGTTGCCTAGTTGAAAATCCAATGCATGGATACTAAGAGATTGAACGTGGTAGCAAATGGTCCTGGCAAGTAAAAAGAGGTAAACCGTTGAAAAAAACCGCAGAGTGATCCTACTATTTAGTAAGTGGGTAGTCAACTGTGAACAGATCTTTCAGCGCTTCCATGAAGTACGGCCTTCAACATATACTATACTACCAGTCTTCCACACCATATGAACTCGTTTGCTGAGGTATAGGGCAGTGTTAAAAATTCAGGAATTAGGAATGTATGCACGCTAGCGCTGCCCACACCTTAGGTATGTCTAGGAGTCCCCAATCAATCTTTTCAGAGCCAACCGTGGAGCTCCCTAGACATACTTGTGGTATGGGCAGCGCTGTCATGCATACACTGTCCTGATTCCTTCTGAATACCCGGAACACCTCAGAGTCAACCAGAATTCATTTAGCTGATTGGGCTTCCTAGACATACCTGCGGTATGGGCGGCCCTGGCGTGCAGACATTCCTGTTTCCTTCCGAATACCGGGCACATCCTAGAGTCATTCAGGTTCAGTTAACTGTAGATACCCGGTGCCGATCCCGTCTGCTAGGTGAAAGCTTTGGCTTATACAACTGATGGCCCAAAAGTTCGCACAGTCGAGCATATTCTGTTTTCATTCGCTTTAACGAGCCTGACAGCGGTCATTCGTAAAAACACATCCCTAAATAACTTTGATCGAAGCCGAGAACTTCACTCTTCACTACTGATTAGAAGCTATTTTGCCGGTTTTCCTAGCCGGCGTAAACCATTGACGTCGTAGACTGACAAGATAAGGTCTATATTCATTAGCCTCGATTTTCGTAGTTATATTGAAGTGGAAGAGGCTGCTGACGCCTGTGCACCTCGAAATTATAGAAGAACTTATTCGTGGCACCGTGTAGATTTCACTATAAGTTGAAATGAGAAGACCGAAAGAAGTAAAACCTACCATTCCAGATTTGCCGGCTTCTCGACAACAAGAGCGTTTATACATACGTCTGGAATGACAAGGCCGCTTCTCCATACCTTCACGGTAAGCTTACATCTCAACGTCAGAAATCGAACTATTGTAGGAATTCCATCTGGGAGTAGAATCAGTGGTTCTGGCTCAGTTTGACTGGGACGGAGCTGAAACTCCGTGAATGGCTGGAATAAGTTGGCATGAATATACGAAGCGAGAAAAGCTTGGGGCTCACAAATTTACTTCTTTGTTTGAAGGGCCAGGTGGAAGAATGAGGCTTCCGGACGTTCATCGGGGAGAAATAACGAAAAAGCTGAGTGATCAAAATGAATTAAGATGAATTTTTGCAAGAAAATGTGGAATTAAACAGCATGGGTCTTGGGCGTCACTATGGGGTCGATAATATCACTGGGCGGTGATTCAATCAATAGCCGAACCGACTACTCGGTAGATCATGAAGAAATCAAAAAGAAGATCATAAAGAAGCACAAAATTGTCAAGTTCAGAATGAACGGTGGGCTTGAAGTAAAGATCCTGACGATGTTAAACAATTCAGGATGAAGGGTAAAGTACCCCTGAAGAATAAGCCTAAGTTTTGCGAGGCGAATCCTATTCCCACAGAAACTGCCCTTACGGCGAAATACAGGGCAACATACGTAAAACTTCACAGACAATCTAGACAATTCTACGATTTAATCTTTTTTTTCGTCCATCCCAATAACGACACATACACGACTTAATGAAACAGTCTCTGCTCTGTTGCCACAACTAAACGTTCAAGCTAGGACCCACCGCTAGATTACTGTAACATTATAAGTGGGCCCAGAACATTTAGAAGTCTGTCAACACAGCCCAAAGTTCAATATGGGGTTTTCAAAAGCACCATGTTTGTGAATATTTGCTGTATTACAGGTACTGACAAACTCTGGCTGAGTTTTGAAGATGTCCGTAGTGTGAAGGCAAAGGCAAATTACGCAAAGGAACTGAACATTGCCGGAGTGATGGTCTACCATATTGGTAGGAATTTTTAGTAATTTTTTTTGTTGGTTAAATGATTTTTGACATCAACATATAGCATGGCGTGGTTACAATGGATGCACGGGTGTGGTGCAGTAGGAACGGAATGGTCGGATCGCGGCGAGTGAAACGTCGCGCGCGAAGAAATGTTGCAGGGTGCAGCAGGAAGTAAGAAGCAAGTAAGAATTCAGGAACAAAAAAACTAAGAGTAGAATCACGCCTAAACTGATAATCGCATAGCGATTCAGCTGTCTGAAGAACGCTAGAACCGTTATAACGAGGCAAATGGTCCGCGACAGTCGCATGCGGCGGATCGATTACACAAAACCGTTCCTACTGCCCGTCTCCCTGGATGCACCGGCCTGGTCAGTCCTGGAAAGATGAGGCTTCGGCAGGAATGGAGCCCTGAACGGTCCAGAATACCCATTTTTAGGCAACCTTCATTCCTATAGTATGGTCTAGTAGTACGGTACTTAGCTTTGTATTCACCCTTGGCATTGCCCATTGGAAGGCTAAGCTGGCGTAATGTCAAGTGGAACACGAACACACACATGGTCCCGGAATCAAATCCCTGATCTATACCCACCCTGGCCAACTAAGTTTTCCATTTCTCCGGAGTCGGTTAATTGGTACCAGATTGGTCTAAGAAGAGAGTATTGACTTGTACATCGGCTGGCCTTGAATAGGCTGCATACGCACTAAAACATCACAAGAATTCTGGATAGAGGTCAAATGCGGCGGCGCAACCCAGAGGCGAATGCGCCCTCGCACCTGATAAAACTTTATCCCCTATTTGTGCATACTTTCTTGTATATCTCAGTAATGATAGTCGTCGTCGAAAAGTGCTTTTTCAGGATCAGATGACGTTTATGGATCATGTGGTAATGGCTCATATCCGCTTCTGAGAGCTATCAATCGAGAAATCCAAACAGTTCGGACAACTGCTTGAAAAACAACACTACAGATTTCAATTAAAATTTATCATCATCATTTTCACATGTTCGTATTCAATAATGAACACTCGTAATTAAAATATCACAGTTTAACTGCCTGATACAAAATCATTGAATGTTATCTACAACATAGTAATACTTTTACAGTTTTTGTGGTATCACCTATCATCTACAGAGAAGTAAATCTTTGGAGATGTGGAAAAAGAGCAGAAAACCGGGAGCAGTTAGAAATACCAGAGATAGTCGATAAAAGCAAGCATCAAACCGGTTTGCACGATAAAGGACTGTTGGTACTGGTCTGTCTCACCGGCTGGTTCTTAGATGAATAAGTGACTATAATGGTGGCTCATCGGCGTGCGTAAGCGACGCGTACGGACCAATGCCACTGTGACATTAGGACGGCAAAATCTCGAAATCATGTCAAGGCCTGGCCATCCTGGCTAATCTGCCCATGTAACTCAGCAGAAATGGCAAAAATCAGCTAGCAACATTCCATTTTATTTATCACTATTGATTAGAGCAGAACATTTGGCTTAGGAATTCATTATTGAAGGTGCTTCATACCCGCCCTATAGCCGCGATGACGTCATCTAGCACGCGCTGCGTTCGCACGCCTATGGGTTCCCCCTCTGGGCCAATAGTAGCTAGTTGGTGAGACACACCATAAACGAGGTAGACTGCACTCCAAAAGGGTTGTCCACAAACGATGCCGGAACCAGTAGAATACCACCAGTCGGCAGGATTTCAATCCGGCGAATTTGGGCGACGACTACTTGAGACCTCGATGAATACTCGTAAAGGGTCCAGTCATTTGCTTTGAAGAGCTTTCATATGTGTGGAAAAAGAATAGGTATGATAATCACTCGGTGAACAGTGCTCATGGCAGATTGAAGGTTGAAGAGGAGCTCTGAAATTGAGTAAGTTGGCAATATTTCACTCCAGTAAATTCAGTAATATTCAAAAAAAAACCTAAACAACAGCAAACAACTTTACAATTAATGATGACGTAACAATAGAATTATGTGGGTGCTTTAGTGGAGAACTCGTCAAAGTTTCATTCTTTGTAGTAACCTCTGAGGAGAGTTTAAAACCTGCTCCGAATTTCAAAGTAAGAAAGCAGTACATTAGCGCAGTTGCGAAAAAAATTAATACGACCCAATCCAACCGAAATCGCCAAATTCAGCTGGCGGGCCGATTCAGATCCAAATCGTCATAGTTCCCCTGAGTGAACCTTTCTGATTTGAGATTCGAACCTGACCTCCTTCGGTGACATTGGAACTTAGCCTTACATGTAATACTTTCGGTACTTTTTCGTTGTAGAAGACGATTACAGCTCGGTTTTTAAGGAATATCCAGGTCATGCCGACGTTCATACCTGGCTGTCCACTAAAATGTGGCACCGATAGTATGGGGGTAAAGAAAAGTGTTCGAAAAGCACAGATCCACGATCAACTCCTACCAGCAGCTCTGTGTACTCACTCTCATGAGCAGATCCCTTGATATAATCAGTTGCCTATCTGTCAGCGGACATTCATTATTGTACTGCTTTCATCGGTGTAGTTTATCATTCACTACTCACAAGAACAATGGACTACGAGGGATTAATACGAAGGAAAGGAAGGCATAGGCTGCTTTCATAGTCCGCCGGCCGGCCGGCGTGCCGGCGCGCCGGCGCGCTGGCCGGCGGAGGCAGTGCTAGCGGGGAGGAGGGAGGCAGACAGATAGGCAAACAGTCCACGCCCCTTCGAGGGGTTGAAAACAAACAACCTTCGAAGGGGCGTGGACTGTTTGTCTTACACTGTCTGCCTCCCTCCTCCCCGCTAGCACTGCCTCCGCCAGCCAGTGCGCCGGCGCGCCGGCGCGCCGGCCGGCCGGCCGGCGGACTATGAAAGCAGCCATACCATTCCGATATTAGATTTCGTAGAGGTCTAGCCGTCGGTTGAAAGGGTTAATCGGATAGAATTCGATGTTCTACGGATACGGTTCGACGAAAGAATGTTCTAGTTACTTTACTCATCCACTGAATCTCTTAGAATGATCGAGAATTTCGCTGCCAATGAAGCAGTAGATGAGTAAAAGGTGGCCAAAAAAATGATCGATCAGTGAATGGTGTGGCTGAAAAAGCATAGTGAACTTTTTAGAGTCTTCTAAACTTTTCGGATAGGTTTTTAGTCCCTCGAAAGCTATTCCACTTGCAAGTAATCAAGAGTCTGGTATGTACTCCTATCCTTTTTCTACCAACGATGGCCTAGCCTGAGTCACGGCCTGAGGTCAGACCGACCTTTCCATTGCTGACTCGCTCATCACCTTTTGAAAGACCTTTTGACTTGAATCACTTGCAACAAAACCCTTTCAACGAAAAACCCTCATGACTGATAAAGTGAAAATGTCTTTGTTTTTTTTTCTCCTTTGCTGCCACTAAACTGGCGGCAGACTACCATAAACTGGAATTGAAGGCGATTCATGACAGTGGCTTTTGACAAACAAACTGGTTTTCGCATTTCACATAACAACAGAAGGCTAACAAATTTCAAAGTTTCCGAGAAACAAATAAGTAACTCTCTTAAGGTAATGGATTTCTTTCCGAGGTCGAAAATGGTAGAATAAAACGTACAATGGAAATTTGTTTGTGATGCTTCACAGCTTGGTCTCGAAGAAGCAATCGGAGGAGGCCGTCAAGAGGGAACTCGAATTTGTTCTCGACTCTAAAAGATCGCTTTGCTCCAGAGTACATTATAGATGTGAATAACCGATATAGCACTTAATTTAAAATAATAGGTAATGATATAGCACTGATTCCAACCTATTTTTTAAAAATTAACTTGAGTTACTAGAAAGAAGTAAATCTCTCCAAGAACTTGACATCGAATTGATAACAAGAGTTCCAAAAGATGTCTGAAACCGTGCTAATAGCCTAGCGCCAATAGGCGTAAAATAAGCCCACATATCTCCTCCGTACAAGCCCGCTCACCCTTTTTCGCACTCTCATGTTCAACCCGAATCAGATCCCTCCAAAGTCGCAATGTTACTTTTTCAATGAGATCGTTCGAGGTCAAAACTCTACTCACTTTCCGGGTACAATATCATCTTCAAGCCATTCGGCAATCCGCAGCATCCATAGCCCATATAGAACGGATTTCCTCCGCTCCATAAAAATGTCAACTTCGCAAAAAGCATGGTAAGTCCTGAAATACCATGTATATAAGTGCAGCGATTAGTGACAACCCCTAGAACGATAATTAATGATACTTGATCATACTAGTCGATAAAGGATAAAAGGATAAAGTTTTTGGCGTTTATCAATCCCGTCTGAGGGATGCGCCCCGCACTCGACTTCAATTCAGAATCGCAGTGGCGTAATGAGCGCGTATGTGGCCTATACAATGACTTGCGGTGGCTAGCCGATGAACAAGTCAGTGCTTTTATCCTCCCAGACGAGTCTGGTACCAATTCACCGACCCCGGAGGGATGGAAGGCTTGGTTGGCCTAAGCGAGCACCGACATCGGGATTCGAACCCCTGACCGTGTTTGTGGTATAGTGCGCCACTTGCCATTACCACCTCCGCCCACACTAGTCGATAGCGACGAAAATGGTTATAAATTTATACTATGCATGAGAACTAAAAATTACTAACCGGAAAACGAAGTTTGATAGCAAGTATGCAATGAAGATGTCAATGGTGTAGTGCGTTCGCGAGATGATCATACATGACATTCCGACGGCAGCAAAGAAGTTCGAGACCCACTGAAGGAGCCGCCATTTAGCTGGCAGGTAGTAAGCAATACATAGAGCGCTGGTCACCTGAAAAGCCTTTTTTTCGTAGTTCTAGTTTGTAAACTCTGCTGAATATGTACCATGGACAACAGTTTCCTCCACCAACTTCGAATTCTGCCCATAGACGTCCAAAAGAGGAAAGTAGGAATGAGGGCGGTGATACTACGCCCACCCGGTAGCTCACTTTGAAAGAAAGGTTGGCCCGTGGGCCTGGTTTTTGAGGAGGTCACAGTTTCTCTTCAGGTTGCAAATAAGTTATTATTTTAAATACGCTTTTCATGAAGAAAATCTCACATTCTTCCTCAGACGGTTCATCAGTAAAAAAACAGCCAAATTTCTTTACTCCTAGTTTCTACTATTTCCAACTTTCATTACACTTCCTTCCCACTTCTATTCTTATTTCCTATCATTTCTACCTTCAAATGCAGTTTGGAGTTTTGAGAAGGAATTTTTGAGAAAGGTGAAGCATAGAAAGCAAAATTCGTCAACCCACCATAGTTAGGGTATGACCGGAAAATAGCATATCGCCACATAGCATTTTCGTTTTTTCCTGAAACAACCCTATCATTTTGACTCCATTATTTACGTATTTCAAATTATATATTAAATTATAGAGCCATGGTTAAAAGAACGGTAGATCATAAATACATTGCCGTTGATTTCGAAATCTTCAAAGCCAGACCATATTCGGCTGATTAGCCCCTTTAGGAGGTTATAGCGCTTGAAACTATAGCTGCCACCATCCACCGAACTGCCTATTCCTCTGCTCATCCTCCCGATCCCAGTTATTCCTCAGCTATTCCCTATTATTCCACCGCTCCTTTGCACACAAGGTACTTGGGATTTCAAGTCAATTGATTGGTTGATGTTCCAAGAGGACAGGCCAGAGCAGACGACCTGATTCTTCTCTTTAGTTTCATCGCTTGGGTTTCCCTATCCTTAATCAACTGATAAGGAATTTGTGGAGAATGTTATGAGTGTGAAAAAGCGATACGTTGGAGTTGGGACTCACACCACACCCTTCGCTTCGCTTCAGATAACCCTTGGTTTGGTACCTTTGATTTCATCCTTCCACCAAGGAACTGATCGTTTGTACATACTGATGTCTGTTTGCAGTGATGTTTTTATTTTGCGAAACTAATCGAGAGGGCCAGATTGATGCCACATTACGACCACTCAGTTGAAAATCATGTGAGGGATCGTAATGTGGCATCGATCTGGCCCTATTTATTTCCTCCCAACACCACTTCCCGGATGAAGCCGGACACCGGACAAAGGTCTTCAACTTGAGAAATGCGTCGGAAGCTTCTCAGTGCCTGAGAAAAGCGCAAATGAACTGTCAGAAAAACAAGTTCTGCTTTAACAACATAGGTCGATTCCAGTTGCAAAGCATAAGGAGAAGACGTGCTAACAGGATCAAGACATCGAGGTACACCTTCCACCTTGATTTACAGTCACGGTTTGGAATGGGAATGAGATTCACCGTAGAAAGAATTTGGTCCTGGAGCCTTAAGGTATCGAACAGGGGAGGGTCCCCTTCCCGGTAAGGTATGCTCTCAGGGAAAGAAAGAGATAGGTGCTCTCGGGGAGAACAAAGAGAGAGAGACCCGAATCGGGGCGTCAAAGCCCCGAGCAGGAGAGCATACCTTACGGCCCCTGATGTTGCAGTTTTCTTGTATTATGGCAGGGTAGCAAAAAACGATTACTTCCTTCCGCAACGGAAAAAATATAGATCAAAATGGGTGGAACTACATGTGTAGTTCTTGGGGATTTCGCTCCGTCTTATTCTGTTCTAGACGTGTGGGAAGGTTCTCCCTCTTCGAATCAAAAAGAGGGTGTTGAGCAACTGCACTAACGACGGGTCGACCATTTCTGAGAGGATTCATTTGCGGTATTTGAACGCCAATATCCACGAATTCTTTCGCCACGGGGGATGGAAGGGAAGAGGGGGCGGGGGGGGGACGGGGGAGGCAAGTTTTTAGCTGTGCACTGCAGTCATTAATGCGAGCCATGAAATCGTTCTACTCGTTACTTTCGCTAACGACTTATTTAGATCGAGGAAAGATTGAAATCCAAAAGTTAAGCATCAGTGTAACACATTAGTCAACATCGAAGAAAGTACCTGAAATCCGGCCCGGATTGCTTGCTCAACTACCCGAGAAAGGAACACACTGAGGGTGATATTCACTTGCTCCCGGCATCGCATAGCATTGTTTTGATACCCTGAAAAGAAGAATATTATTCCTTACTTCCTATTATATAACTACATCATTTAGAGGACCCGTTTAGTGCTTCTGAAATGCGGAGCTGGGACAGTGACAAATAGAGCTGGAACAATCTCACCCATCTCACTCAAATAGCAGAACCGAATAGTAGGTACCAAACACACCTGGGATGGGATAATAGCTATATCGCACATTACCTCGCTCTTACAACGAACTACCAAAGAATACGATACCGAAAGGACCACTATGATTTTTAAACAAGGTAAAAGTTGTGCTTTTACAGTACGGTACTGTCTAATACCCATCACTTCGGGTTCCGAGGGAATTTTGGGTTCAATTTTTAAAGGACTTTGTTCACGTCAATCGATAAAGATAAAGATAATCTTATACTGATACAGCAAGTCCGTTATGGGCACACTAACCTGGAGGCAGCTGGGTGATTATAAGTGTGACAGAGCGAAAAGCATAGAGGGTAGCTCCGATGAATAGAAACCGACGAGCGACAATCGCTCGTGATTGATGAAAAACGAGCAGAAGGCAGAAACTGGTGAGTGTGGCCATGACCATGTAGTCACCCAATGTGGAAGCCCATTCTTGTTCGGGAATAAGCGAGAACACGATATCCGGCAAGGGCTGCCTGGAAATGGAAATGATTTGAGCTTCAGAGATTCACGCACTGATAATGAGGAAGTTAAATTAGAACTTTGTTGAGAAATATCACATCCGTATCTATAAATCTAAGCTTGCGAAAAAACTGGAACTCGAGAACTCAAGGAGAGACATCTCATTCTTCTTGGACTAATTCCAGACCGTAACCCGGAGACCACTTTATCCGCCAAAATATGTATGTTCAAGGGTACATAGGTGGATCCGTCTTTACGATAAAATCCATGAATAGAATCCTGATTGAATAGGCGAGGCCGTTTTGGGGAACATCGTTAAATTTTACCAGATTTAGTTAGAAAAGCAAAAGTGTAAGTTATTGGACCATCCCACCACACACGAAATGATTATGATTATAGAAATCGACTACGCGGCTTATCCTAAGGAATACGGATAGGCGGCTGACCTTTCATCGCAGTCGCTCAACTCTGTCCAATTAAAACGACCTAAAAGTCTGAACTAGAATTAATCTAGGGTTTCATGGCTTAGGCGCCGCCTATTTCAGTAGATGCATCGCCCATGACTAGTCTCCTGAGCTGTATCCTTCTAAATTGGAAACGCTCGATTATATGGAATCGATATTTAATTCAACAAGTGCTCGCTAAACGAGAGGAAAAAAGTGAAGGAGTCTTGAGATCAAAATGTATTCAAAAACGAGAATTTCTAGTCGCAGAATTGTTCTCTAGGGAATTGTTCTCTAGTCTCTAGGGCTGGAGATGAATCAGTCGGGGTACCGTCATTTTTTACCAAAGTAAAATACAAACTTTTCAAAGGAATGTGAGAAACACCAATGGCTTTACCTTGTACCGAAATCATGAGTATAGGCGACTACGGCCCAATTACAAAGGCCAGCGAT
This sequence comes from Haemonchus contortus, assembly GCA_000469685.2. Lineage (NCBI taxonomy): Eukaryota > Metazoa > Nematoda > Chromadorea > Rhabditida > Trichostrongylidae > Haemonchus > Haemonchus contortus. The sequence continues at coordinate 1,099,051 of LS997564.1, read as the reverse complement.
GGAGAAATAGATGAATAGGAAGCACCATTTGGCTATTTGACATTGCGACATAATGGCCGCCGAACTGACGAACACGATATTCCGCCGTGTACCTTGTCGCGACGTCTTCTGAAATACGGTGGATTCAAGTCGGAAGATTCTATTTATTCGACATCATGAGAACGGATAATTAAGGAACTCCCGGTTAAGACTCAAAGAATTTTTAGCTTTTCAATCATTAACAAGTACAAATTCATCTTGTCCATTCTTCTGATTCTCTACTAAATACCAACCATAAAAGAAAAGGACACCCATATACAGCCATGCAGGAATCCGTAGAATATGAGATTTGAAAAAAATCAAACAAAGATATTTCAATAGCTAAATTCGTCAACATTTGACAACCAGTAGCGAGTGCTAACGACGAGCGCCACGAGCGGTTCATCCTCGTTTAACCGTAAGCATTAAGGAATTTCTACTAACAGGAGAAGCTCCGAAACGTGCCGGTTCTGTGTAGGGACCTGTGAGAGGTAAAAACAGAGTGAGAGAGAGCTCAGAAGGGTGTAACGGTGCAACATCTCCTACTGGGGATCCGGGCCAAATGAATTGCTTCAAAGAGCTTGGAGAGTGAAAAGAGTTCAGGAGGCTGTTAATGACGTGTAGCTAGATATTCGACAGAATACCTTGTCAGGCCATAAGACAGATAAAACAATTCTTTATGGAAATATTAGAAATATTCAATGAGAAAAAAAGATATAACCCTTATCAATATAGAACAACCAGACCTTTTTATCACATTCCGCTCGCTATAAGATTGAGCACTGAACAGTTTGAGGCCATTTCGCAGCGCTTTTAGATATGACATGTGAAGAAGAACCCAAGAGTCGATGTGAAAGGAGGAAGGGAATATTCAGAGAAACAGTTATTTCACGAGCCTATTGATTTATAAGCTTTCTCTTCAATGTTCTCATTTTGTGACCTTTGCGTAGAGGCTTACAATGGTGATGCTCCAATGCCCTTATGTTCCTACGTCAACGTCTTCTCCAGAAGATAGAGATCCGCCCGTGAAGCGGCCACCGTCGCCTCTAGCGATAGTAAAATTCGCCGGCTTCAACGGTCGAACTTTGCCAACCAAAGGAGTCGATCACCTCAAAATGTCAGGCCCAATAATAATAAAAACGTGAGTGTAACGAATAGTTCCATCTGGAAAACTTACAAGGCACAGGAGTATTACAAATGCAAACTAGTCCTGATTGTTCACTCACTTTACCACACTCAGAGGTGTACCAGGGAAGAATAAAGTCTTTGACATTAACCAGGTTTGTTTTTAGGATGTGCCCCCGCATCCGACTTCTATTCAGAATTGTATCGACGTTTTGATTGCATATATAGCCCCTAGAGTGACTTGTGGTGACCAGTCGGTGTTCGAGTCATGGTATTTATCCTCCCAGATTAGTGTGATCCCCATTAACTGACCCCCAAGGAAGGAAAACTCGCTCGGCAGGCGTGAGTTCGATCCGAAAAAGGTGTACCGTACAATAGGAGAAGAGCGATTAAAACTAGCAAAAGAATACAGGCCAAAAAAGTAGGTAAATCGTGGAAGTCAGGGCCACCCAGGCCTGTAGTACTGCATCGAAATAACTAGAAGGATTCAAAAGTATGGTAGGGTGACAGAATTGATCTGAAATTATTTTCCTACTGAATTTCTGTAACAGAACCCGCCCCTTCGCGAACTTTTTCTGTGAAAAACTCTGGCGAGGGTTTTAGCATAGTGCTGTCAAATACTCAAATCCAGTTCTTGTTTTTGAATGTCACAAAGCTTCTTAGAAACGCTCCAGGAGAGGCCTTTTGATAACTCTTTCCCAGTTGTGCGCCCTTTTTTTTCATCAAATGCATTCATGAGCAAAAAAAAACGTTCGAAGTTTTTTTTCAAATGCTGTCGAATAACAATAATGATAAACTCACAACTGGGGAGTGTTGGATGGCAACACTTCAGCCCCTGGTGGACTCGAGCCCATACTTGTGCTTTTCGGGCGCCTTACAGTTTATTTCTGACATGACCCGCTGCTTGCCCTCGCCTTCGTAATGGCTCTGGAGCCATAGTCTATCAACACCCTTATTTGGGCTTTCTGGTCGCCGGGTTCGAGTCCTGCCCGAGGCTGAAGTTTTGCCCAGCGCTCGTTAGTTTGGAAAACTTTCGCATCACGTACTGCGGAGAAACAAAAATAGCTAATGAAAACATCATGTCAAATTAATAAGATCAAAGTAACACACTGAAATAAACAAAGGTAAACAGCCGAGTAAAATTCAATAAATGAATACGCAAAAACTGGAAAAAAAACGAGGATTTCTCGAATACTTATTGGACAGTCTCTGAAGAACTTTTTCCCGGAAGCTCTGAAATTCCGAAAACATGAACCGGACGTTAGTATTTACATATTTATCTTTTCAAACACAAGAAACTTGGAAACGATACCAGACTCCAGTATTTACATCATTGTTTATTTATTTACCGTACACTCGGAAAAGGCTAAAGACAACAAGAACAGGATCTATAACCACACCTAACGGACCTTGAATGGAATTTAGGGAGTTCGGTCTTTGCCCAGGTAGACTGATCGATTCAATTAGGCAGGGGAATCGATGAGATCTGCCACATTTCAAAGCCCTAAACTCCCGAGACAGTAACCAGAGTTGGGAAAGCTGCTCGAAGGGCGGTGCTTGATCTTCTATCCCACTCTCTCATCCGATGATGTGGGCCATTAACTTTCCCGAGTGCCTTACCGTACATGCCATGGTTGCCTCTGACCATCTGACTCCCCTTCTATCTCACTTCGCGCGATTACGGTATCACAACACCTGTTGACCGCATAATCTATCTTGGAGTATTTCGGTCCAGGGAATTCCATAGAAAGTCATAAAGTACTGTATCAAACTAAGCGAATTAGGAGACGATTCAGAACGGTCGCCATGCCACAGGACAACTGCTAACCACAAAAGCGAGTTATTCATGAATGCGATCGTTCGAAGCAAAGCACAAAGGCGAAGTGCCACCATAAATTTCATGGCTAATACATAAAATTGAAAATGGGAACGTTCAGGAAGATATTCCAGCTTTTACGGGACAGCCACACAGATAGGAAGGTCGCTTGAATGGGTCATCACCCGTTAACAAGTTTGGCCTCTCTTTGAGCTCTGTTGATTCTTGGACTGGCTATTTGCTTTCTTTCTGGCCTGCGTCATTGCTACCTATGAACTCAGAAAGTTATGTTCGCAGTTACTAACTAAGACAAAAAAGTAACAGCAACCCTGAGCACTTGAGTGCTTTGCAGTGAATGTAGTTGAAAGTGCACCATTTCAACTAACTTATTTATGACCGTTATGAAGAGGCCATTTCCTTCGTCCAAAAACGATGGTTTCGAATCGCAAAAGGTGGTCACAGCAATTTAAGGGTAATTAATACAAATATTGGAGAACAAATGCTCGAGAACATTGAACAGAGGCCTGAAGAGAGCTGGTTCAGATTCGCGAGACTATAGTGGATGAAGTACGGTAACATAGTCGGTTGCAACTTGAACTACGTGGCATTGCGATTGAAGGAAAAACGTCGTCATGGAGAAAATGGGCAAAAGCCTATTCCGGTCTTTATTCTCTAATCGAATTACCTATTTCTGTTCTGGAGCTTGCCTGGTAACGGCAAGCGATAGCGATGAGCCTGACTTGGTAGGAGTGCACGATGAGTATACACTATTTGAGGGTTAGGAGCACTAAAATTGGTCCCTCGGGAGACGTCTCTTACCACCATGCGGATACACCTTTTCCTTGCACCCTTGCAGGGAGCAGATGGTGATATCCTTGTTGATATTTCAAGCGGCCATAGTCCAGTACCTAAACGCCCCACAACTCTGAGCAGGGGGAAGGGGGAGGTAGAGAGAGGGCAGGGAGGGTATCTGACGGAAAAGTGTAACCAGTAAATAGATACTCTCACCACTATGAGGACAGTATCATTGATCGTTAAGGACCAGCGAGTTCAAGCAAAGCGGTTCTACTGAAGTACGGTATTACAGAACAAAGAAAATTACAAGAAAAGATGTGCTTGCGATTGCAGGACCGCAAGAAAAAAAGAAATTCAGCTCTACGATTATCGGAAAAATCGTATTTATAATATGATAGTCCATATTGACAAGAACTACACTGATATCCGCTTTCGACTGGTCAAGAACCCAAACAGTAAGGGAACCAAAGTATCGGCACGAAGAGAAAACTTCCAGAAGCTGCCAAAAAGGCCACAGACTGAAATAGCCCCAAATGACGCATGTGTTGCCCAGGTCGATACAACTCAGTGCTTTCAGAGCCGGAAGTGAATAATTACGACTGCTGGACGACAGCCAAGCATCAGTCACGCAATTTTTTCTGTCGACGTACATTTTCTGTGCCTAAGCGTCAGCATCGAATTCTGAATTCACAAGTAGCTGTCGAGGAAAATGGCATTAGCGATGCAGCGATTAACGGCGACCACGAAACTGTACGTCATGAACTGGTTACGAGATGACGTACAACATTTGCAATGTGTCAAAAACAGCATGGCAGAAGGCCGCTCCGTTGAGTCAACCATTCCTCTGCTCAAACAGACAACAGTTATCATTTATTTACCTAAACTCTCTACCACAAATTCCTATAGGTCGTCTGCACGAGTCCCTCGGAATGAAAACGTTTTCCATGAAACGGTTGAAATTTTACAAAGGGACCTTGGAAAATATATGCTCCGTAGGTCAGCCCACTTCCGAAAATATATACCCTAAAATTCCATAGATAAGAGCGGGTGAGCCTACCGGTGAAAAATGAATTGGAAAAAATCGAAACTGAATGCAGTCACCCCTCTAACTTGATGGATGGATAAATTAAACCTCGAGGAAGAAGTTAAGAAGAAGCTTCGCCCCTCAACTCTAAACCCCGCCCACTTAATAAACAATTTATATAAAAAAAACAGCGATCCGTAAAAATCGCTGTTTTTCTATATGAATTGTTTATTAGGTGGGCGGGGTTTAGAGTTGAGGGGCGGAGCTTCTTCTTGACTTCTTCTTCGAAGTTTAATTTATCCATCCATCATCATCAAGTTAGAGGGGTGACTGCATTCAGTTTCGATTTTTTCCAATTCATTTTTCACCGGTAGGCTCACCCGCTCTTATCTATGGAATTTTAGGGTAATATGTAAATCAAAAAGCTCTGTGAGTGGCTACTGCTCGTGGCGGGGCGGTTGAGGTATAGTTTTCTACTATCATTCCTGGGATCGGATCCAGTAAAGCCAGCAAGACCACCATCTCCCTGTAGGCTGCCAACTGTCGAGGAAATACAGTCCCGGTCCCATCTGGCTTTTGTGCTAACTAAGGGAGGGTAAAGGAGAAGGAGTTGCATGCATAAAACAGGGCCCAGTAGGGTAGTGTCTGTAAGAACAAAAACTAGAGAGCCACAGAGAAGGTCTGTAAGGAGGATGTGGATGTCAAGCTTACAGGCACAACCCCCTGGGAGCTGTTTTCTGTTAATAACTCCTTCATCCTCCCTTATTCAATACAAAGGCCAGATGGGACCGAGAATAATTCTCTTTCTGGTATTTTTTCTTTTAGCCATCTGCAGCAGAAACAGCGATCTCCCGACGTCCCCCGGTCCTTTTCACGTTCATCAGGCATCGGTGTGCCCCTGACGTTCCCACCCCAGCCATCCTCTCCGAACTTTCATTTCGTCGAAAGGCTTTTGTTCAATGCTGTTTGAACAATGAGCTTTGACGCTATCCCTACAGTCTCTTGCCCACCATGCTCTGTGACTCATATGATGTTTAAATACGATATTTACCAAACGAAGCTTATGTGTCAACGGAGCACAGTTCGAAAGCAGGTGATAGTGTTTGTAAAGGCGATTGAGCATTAATGACACAAGAGATTGATACGATATTTCCAAGACATAGACACACACGGAACTATGACAGAGGAATCGCTGAGAAACGAACACAGTCGAGATGAAAGTGGCGAAGTGAATTGGAACGAAACGCCCATCGATTTCCATTGAACGACCAGTCCGAAAAACTGAAGTTTGTCCGATACAAAAAGGTGAGAGAAACGACGGGAATTACGTCTAAGGGTGTCGTTTCAATGGTCATGATCCCAAAAGGCGAATTCAAGGCACAAAACATGGATGGGCCACTTTTGAAATTCATCCCATGGTGTTGTATGGAAAGCTTTCGCTCACTGTCGATGACTTGGTAACCCAATCGGACTGATAAGATTACTGTAACGTCTTCTTGGTGACCGCTCTGCAGTGACGACACAATCGAGAGGTCTACCGAAGCTACACTGTCAAGCCATTTCGCCCCCTGACTGGTTCCACAGAGAAGATATGTCTCGAGGAAGAATTTCTCGAACGAGTACTGTCGTTGTGAGCCAGAATGCTTTCCCCAAAGGCAAAAGGGTTGGCAAAAAGGAAGTAAGCATGAATTTTGTATGCGCTCAATGAAAATTCGACAAACCTGACGGGAGAGACTAGCGATCTATTTGTGGTGTTGCCGCGGCAGACGTACTCGAGTAGGACGTAGTAGAGTATCAAAGTGGGCGGGATAATGGTCAGTCGCTCCCCGTTGGGACCGAGACGCCTTCGAATGGTCGTGTAAGTCGAGTAAGCTCTTGATTCGGTCAGTAATCGCCTTTATTCCCTTCTTTCCTCGACATAATGATAAGTAGTGACCCAGTGTAGAATGGAAAATGGGTGATCGGGAGTCTTTTTACGGCGCAATTCAGCTCATATAAAATTTTCTCTAAAGTAAAATTCACTACTAGGGACACCACTGAGAGTACCCTACTGGCGATCGGTGCAGGATAGGAATTTCCTGATTCCACTACCTCCAAGAATATAGTCAAATCTACACTCGAAGCTAGGCCCTTAACGCTCCCACCTCGTTCCTGGGGACAACTCACTTACAGCGCTTGTCCTCATTCAAAGGATGGCAAATTCTGAAGTGAAGGAGATTGCTATAAATTGCTTTGACGTAAGGGATATTCATTGTCATCCAACGCAGAGAGGGTTCGGGTCTTCTCTCATAGTAATCATGACGGAATCGTGTGATCTTCTCTTTCCGGGTTTCTAGAAGGTCTTCTTCTGTTGTTTCAACATAACAAATACGTCATCAATATCGTTCATAGGATGGAATTTCGCTTAGAAACACGTCAATGTTTGATGAATAAACACAACAATTTTTCAAGCCCCGGAGGTTACTTCCAGGACTATCTCATTCCTAGAAGCGCACCTCTGAAACTAGTACTGAAGGCGAGTATAAGGTCTATATGGCCTGGGTAAGAATGCAGCTGACGTCATCACAAATACCATAGAAAAAGGGATGCTTGGAGAATTCCAAATGACAAAGAATCCGAATATAATTGCTTTCGAAGGCGTAAAGAGTATAAGACTCACAATGTGACGTGGCTTACTGAGGTACCAAACGATTAAAAACTGGCTCGTTGGAAACGTGCTTTCAGCATGGGCCTTCACTTGACCTGTAGCTTTGACTCGGTATGAAAGTAACTTAATATTCGATCTGAAATTCCGTTATTTCGCCAGCACACGACATTCCCCTTTTATTGACTGCCCGACCCCAAGTGGTGGGACGTTCCTGGCATTCAATCTCTAAAACCATTCCCAAATGAGAAATGAGTAAGGTTAGGCCAATTGGCTTTCAAGTGACGAACGCGAAGATCTAGAATGATAAAATTCCCCAATCACATAAAATATTAATGTTGATGAATAACAGTGCGGAAATGAAGGTGTAGAGGAACGAAATTTGCAGAACTTGCGCCCAAGCGGTGGAAGCGGAGAATAATGAGGAGAAAAATATTTGCATTAATTAAGAACCGTGACGGATTCAAACAATATTTGATCTCTCGATCCCGCTCACCATGCGAGTGCACTGCGTTTTTATCGAACGGAAATATTCCACTACTAACACTGTATAAAAAAAGCTACAAACATTATATACATACGTGTTTTTTCCCAAAAATTGCGCATTTTATTTTCCAGTTCTGTTATCTCTCGACCTTCCAGCCGAACGAAAAAGGTGCGTGAGGTGAAGAATGGTACTTAAACGAGGGTAGCCTCTGCGCGGGATTGCCCCGGGATTGTATAAGACAGCTGTCAAACATAGAGTGCGTGACGAGACAGCTAGCCAAGAATTGCTGCGTGCCATGAGCGAATCCAGGCTTGCTCTACACACCGAAACGAAGATGTAGCCAAAGTTATCGTAAGGCGATGTCGCCTGAAAGAGATTTGATGAGATATATGACAAGTTCTGCCGAAGACGATGCCTTATAGAAAAGGAGAGGCAAAATGAGTGAGGGGAATTACGGTAGTGAAGAGGACTGTTCAAGCGCATTTGAAAGCGTAATGAGGAGAATGAGGAGGGACGGAATCAAGAGTGTCGCGCCCAAGATCTTGCTGCCACTTGACCCTCCGCCGACGTGACCATCCTTTTCTTCTCCCCACTTTTCCCTATTTTTCAAAACTCAATTAGTTATTCTTACGCAATAGTCTGGAAGAATGCAGTGCAATCAGACTCCCACTGAGAACAGCACTTCCTTATACCACTCTCCATATCGGGGCATTTTGAAGCCCAAAAATATAGTTGTCTCCGAAAAATCTGCCTGAGCTTTCTGTGCATACCTAGCCGAACAACAAGTACGTTGATATCTTTGATCACTTTATATGTTATCTCTCAGTAGCACATCTTCCGAACTTGATAGAAGGACATTCCGATGCTCAACTTACTGAAGCAAAGCTGAGCATACTGAGGCTACAAAGCTTGAGAGCAATGAACTCACCAGGGAGGGGTAGTCTACTTACCGTGGGACTTTAAATGGAGACCCAGATAAATCGATAGAGTTTTGAATGCTGTTTACGAAAATGGAAATTGAAACTGCAAAATGATTCTCCTTAAAAAGTTATGGGGGCCCGAATTTCGCTCGACAGTAGTATCAATTGTCCAAAGAAATATCAGAAAACGTTCAGAGAGCCTTTGATAAAATGAAAAAACACCTCGCAAAAGTGCGGATAATGACGGGGAGGGATCCCTCATTTTACGCCCACGAAGCTAGACCACTACCACTAGATCACGTGGGCGGTAGATATGGAAGCGACGAGTTCGCTTTCCAATTGATACTACTGTCGAGCGAAATTCGGACCCCCATAACTTTTCAAGGAGAATCATTTTGCAGTTTTAGTTTCCATTTTCGTAAACAGCATTCAAAACTCTATCGATTTATCTGGGTCTCCATTCAAAGTCCCACGGTAATTAGACTACCCCTCCCTGGTCAGGTATTTCGAATTTTTCCCTCCCAGCCCAAGTTTGAGAATATAAATACGTGAATATTTTTCGTAACGATATATGTGGGCGAAGGAGGTTCCCAAACGGCTTAAGCTCGGGGAAAGAGAGAGATCTTATTCGAGGAACGGGAGTGTCGACTCCAGCTGACTTTAGGCAGGCCAGTTCGGCAAAGCGGATTAACTGAGGCGTGACATTTCCATTCATTGCAAGGCAAACAATGAACGAAACCAGTAAGGCTTATATGAAGGATTGAACGGAAATAAATCCGTCGTAGATGGTTCCTATCTGAACCATCGGAAAGAAAACCATGTTCATGATTCTGAAGTGGCCAGGCAAAGGACAAAACGAATATGACGGACATTTTCCCGAACGCCCAAAACAAACGAGTCACCCTCTGAGCAATGCCCGCTCGGCGCAAGAAAGTTTCTTTGCTGTAACTATACAGTAATCCTCCGTAACCAGGGGAGACTAACGTCAAATCGTATGGATAATTTACTATAATGGCCCTATTTATAATGTTACGTGGCCTACGTCAATTTGCCCTGGTAACATAAGGCTATAGGCTTCATAAAAACTCTCGATCGGCCAGCTGCACTTCTTATTCAATCTTTTCCTGCTAAAACTGACGGAAATAGATTTAGGAGCCCGGAAACCGGAAACTAGGCCAGAGCAGTCGGTGGAAATCGACGCATTTTCTCCCAAACGCATTCAGTAGTGTCAAATTTGCATAGTCGTAGTTGCCATGGTCTCTAATTTAATGAACGAAACACTACTACTACAGTCGGGATCGATATTGATTACCGTATAGGGAAGTCATACCCGAAATCTGCACCGCCGTGAAAAAACGGATCAATAAATCCATTTCGAGCCCGAAAAAGCGATCAGAAAAGATCTTTCATATTCATCAAAAAACAAACGATATTTGGTTCGTAGTCCCAACATCCGTTCGGAAGTCGTTCCAGACCTCGAACAATGGCCAATGAATCGGAAGGTTTTTAATGGCCTAAGGTTTTCGGTCCCTAAGAATCACAGGCCACTGCTTTTCATCCATTTATTTACTTGCTCATTCAGTTGTTTATTTAATTACTCATTCTGCATAATAAAAAGGAGTTAGTCAAACCAGATGCCTCTTAGATGCCCTATCATACCGAAATTATTCAGCGCTTTTCGGTACGAATAAAGTGTTCAAGGACGATTCGTGCACAATTGGACGAGTTATTTTGAGAAGCCGCACTTATTTCTAGTGTTAACGGTGCATAAACACGTAGGTAGAAAAGCAAATGGGAGGGATAGCTGACTGGACGATATGCGCAACAATATGTCCTCAGTCCCATTCAACCCAAAAAGCCGGAAAAGGAGGGCATTGGACTCCGCGTGCCTACACGTACAACCCAGTTAGTGCTGCTAAAAGCGGAAGCATTGCATTATGTGGGCATTCGGAGTGTAGGCAACTGGCTTCAATCATAGTCATTCCCTATCTCCTTTTCTTCTTCCTTTCAACAAAACATGATTTGTTCAAGCAGGTACACTTGAACAACATCTTTTTAGATTATTCTTCTTTATTCCAAATTTCAATGACGTTTAAATTTGACCCCACCATGTGTACATAGGTCTTCCAGAGTTCACAATTGCTCACAATTCTTATCCTTTTAGATGAGTCTGGAAGAGAGGAGGAATGAAACGTTACCGGAAGGATGAGCTAGCTTGCCCCGAGTTGATTCGGATCCAAGACATGAATGCACTTTTGAAAGCAATTTTGAATTTGAAAATTTTTATAATCATTTTATCATTATTTTTCACACACATCACTGTCTCACCCGAAAACAAAATTTCCTGGCTTCTCGGACTACGATGTATCGTCAAGTGGCGCACTATCACTTACGCATGGCCACGGCTTCCAATCTCCAATACCTGCCCAGAGCAACCAAGTCACCTATCCTCTCGGGGTCGGTTAACTGATACCAGACTCGTGTGGGAGGATAAAACACTGACTTCTACACTGCGTAGCCACCGCAAGTCATTGTATAGTAACATACGCATTCAATACCCACTATGTGCGGTTCTCAACGGAAGTCGCATGCGGTGGCGCAAAACGGAAACGGGACTCATCAGTTCCAAAAGACTCTTTACTTTATCATTCTGTGACTACAGGGGAGTTCAGGTGGGACACTTGATCAATACCAATGGTTCATCGATTTGGAGTGATCGATTTCTATGGGTTTTAACTATTCGCGGAACAAGATTTCCACATAAAAACCTAACAGAATCTATTTTGGTCATACGGCAATGTATAATTAACACAGAAGTTATGTGAGACAACTGGACAAACTACAATTAGCCAGGTGGGAAAAAAATTTTAGTTCATTGAATTTGGCACTATGTACATACATATGTATGTAGATACGTACCTCGAATTTATAGAAGCTTAGGCGATTAATAACCCAGACTAGTCGCCGTCCAGAAAGCCCTTGAGCTGGTCCCCTATATTACCGTAAGTACTTATCGTTATTGCTCTTTCATGGGAGCCGTTCCTAACTAGCATTGCAAGAAGCCCAAAACTCAGCAATAACTCAAAACAGACAAGCATCAATCACGAGAGGAGGATATGGGCAGTAGGCATCCAAAATTTATTTACTTTATTAGGTTGAAAAACTATCAAGGTGAGCCCTCGGAGTTTCAACTGGTGAGCAGAAGGCAGTTATGCAGTGAATAAGTAGAATAAATCGGATCGGTGAACAGTAATTAGTAGCAGTAATATTAACTAAGCAGTATAAAGTAGCATGTCCGGTGGACTCGGGTACTGAGGAGCAGTAACAAGGAAACCTTAGGTAGTATGTACCGATACGATATATGTACACGTATGATCAAACTATGGGCGGCAACCGGAGCATTGGGACCGTTTTTGAGGCCAATACGAGCCGTCGTGCTATCAGTGATGCTCGCCGATCCTTGAAAAACCGAAAAAGCCCATCGTGACACGACGGACCGGCAAAAACTGCCGGTTTAGATAGGGAAAGGGCAAGTTTTTCCTTTCAGAAGGGAATTCCCCTTATCGGGATGTCCGTCTCTTACCAAGAGAAAAAACGTATAGCTGTACTCTGTACCTCTATTCCCAGTAGAATATTCGCGGTCCTCAGAACACTTCACTTCTAACAGGCCCATTGAGGACCCAATCATTACAATGGGGACTCTTCATTCTCTGCTCAGTAGCTCTCAAATGCTGCTGCTGCTTCCTGGAGCTAGTCGAACAGCTCATAATACTTACAACCCTATCAGTGCCGAGCAGAATAGTGGAAGATAGATATCGGCTTGCTTGTGCGGTGAGTGGAATCAGGGAGAGTAATGAGACGTTCTTCAACGAGGCGCGAACGGTAGGGGACTAGGGCCAAACCTGATTTTTTTGGCGATTCACTTAGCTCATTGGGCGATTGGTTCTCTCGATCTCTCCTATCCCCAATGCTATATAGCTACGTCTATGCTCCTTTAGTAACTCCTACATCCCTAAAATCAACCTCCAAAATTAGAACTCTTGAAGTTCCTGAAGAAGTTTTCCTGGTTTTTTCATTGGTGTTTGTGCCCTTATTCCCAACCTAAAAAATCGTTGAGCGATGCGCACCGCATTCGACTTTCATTCAGAATCATAATGGCGGATTGAATGCGCATGTGGCCTATACAATGACTTGCGGTAGCCAGCAACAGGTTTCTCATTCGTGACCACTAGAAGCCTACCAATGAAAAGGTGTGCAAAGTGCGCCTTTTGCCACTTCACCACTCGCTCTCTGTTCCCAGCTTAAGCAACATGAAAAGATCCATTAGCAGAAATAGTTGGAAAAAGAGTTTGTCAATGACCGGCTGAAGGGATCTTTCGTTCGTTTATGGTATCATCAAAGCCTCCATCAATGTGAAATATTTTCATATTCACTTGAACCTATTGAGAAGCCTAGAAGCGTCAAGATTCAAGAAGAGTTGTTAGTCAGAAACACTCGAAGGAAAACGAGGAAAGAGGAGTGTCAATGAAAGAAGAGGATCTGAGGAGAGCGGTAGCAGACGAGCGGCACGCATTGTGAAGAGTAAATATAATAAAAGGGACAAGTATACAAAGTCTACCTTATGTAGCGTATAAACAAATAATTAAGAGTGGATAGTCCAAAGATAGAACAGAGTCCACAACTGGTAGGGGATGGATCCAGCATCTAGTAACTGGAAACTAGCTGGAAGAGCGCACAATTGAAAGTGTTAGACATAGTGCCATAACCAGACCAATGACCCTGTCTCCATAAGACAATATAAATCTATGGAACAGTGAATTTCTTCCAAAATAATAACTAGGAAACTCCTATGTCGACCGAATTTACTTATAAAGATCAACAATAAAAGTAACAATAATGAAAAGAGAAAAACCGAGCAGTAAAGAACAGTTAGGGTCGCAAGGTTACGCCAGCGGGTCGAACCTGGATCAACTCCCTCGGATCGAGTCACCCTTCCACAAAAACACAAAAATCACCGCGATTCTTGAAAAAGCTTCAAAATAAATAAAAGGAAGGATTCGGAAAAAACGACTCGTCTATCGACCGACTCAGGTAATTAACGCATGTTTCGAAAATGCTCTTCAGAAGCCTTTATAAACAGAACCGTAAAAGCTTTATTTATTGGCTCTACTCACCCTATTCCGTCCTAGGGCAACATAGGTGTCCACGGTAGCGTTTCGGATCCCATTCGAATAGCCTGAAACTTCTATGGTTTCAATTTCTGATGCTCTTGCTATTCCCAGTCTTCCAACCATCCTATTACTACACATATTGATGCATATTAACGCCAAATTCATACATATTTAACACAAACTTTTATTTTTCATTTTTATCTCTTGATTTTACAAAACTGTAACTACCAATTATGATACTTTTGATGTGATGTCTGTAACTACCATTACAGTTCCTTGCATTATCCCACTTTTGTTAATCTGCAAAACCTGATGCATCGTGTGGGCCACCATCCGGAACAGATATTTGCCAAACTGGACAAACACCGACAAAAGCCTGCAACCCCAAGGCAACCTACGGCAAAACACTGAAATCTAATTTTACCTCACAACCTTTCTACCACTTTGCCTTCTTTTATTAGCATGAGAGATTACGATCAAGGGGCACGGTCCCCTTATGATCGCATAAAGTTCTTTAACAAAGTGGGAGCTGCAATCATACACTCATAGGAACTAAGCCTGCATACAAAGTTTGACTATAAAATTCAGGTAATTATTCAAGTTCGGTTTCATCCATTTGGCCAATTAACTTCTGAGCATGTTTCCAGCGCGTAAATACCCGAACACGCCCGCCTTCGGGACCATCTGAACACATCTTCCACCATGTCACCCATTGCCAGATAAAGCAATATTGGGCGAAATGACGTCAATGGCATGCCAGAATTACTGATCGGGAGAGCGTCGTGTGATGATGATTAGTGGGCAATCGTGACACAGGAACTCAGAAAAATTGCATGACATGTGACACTAGCAGGACTGGCTGTCTAATTACAGTAATACCAGAGTCCTATCGTTCTATACGCAAAAAAATCCCCTGCATACATTCAGAAGCGAATGAGACAACGAGTTAACAATTTAGGGGTCTTCTCGGCCTTGTGATGAATTGGATCGCCCAGCGCCAGTGTTCCTCCTTTCTTTGGCAGAGTCGAAATGACGGGACAACATGGAACGTCGCTCTTCAGTACGGATGACTCGACGCTTCTGAACACAACAGCCTATCCTCCATTCATTACTTGCTCTACGGAGCTCATCCCAGTGATATGGATTCATCTTTACTAGGGGAGAGATATAAAATCTAACGATTACTCATGAGTGTGAGCGACTGCTACTGGGACATGTTGTCAAGCTAACACTTTCTACAATTTACTATCATTCTCCACATTTCCCCATCTGCTCGAGTTGTTGTCGATTCATTTAGCTCATTACACAGTCCCCTTAGAATCGGCACTGAACGTGGAGTTACCCCATTTCTGAGGAAAGCTCAACGAAGCAATTTATATTTCCTTTCTGTGGATTCCCGGTTGTTACCATCATCTGCCAACCATTCTGGTCCAATCACCCTTCACATATCATCCTGAAGGCTCAAGGCTTCACTGTAAAAAAAAATGAAATGTTTGGGGATCCTTATCGGCCGCCTTAACAGTGGCTATCACTTCTTCTCTCCCCCCCCCCCCCCCATCCACGATCCTGCAACACACCATACAAAACGCTAAGATGTGTCAAAACATAATAGCGAATGACATAGCGGACCTTACGACTCTTGCATTTTGCAAATTTGTGTGGATCCTGCAAAAAAAGTGGTTCCTGCATTCTGAGGCCTTTTATCGAATTTTAGAGCTGTTAACAATTTCTGTTCATTTCTACAGAATTTTTTGCCTCGTCGTCCTCATCCTTTTCAACTTCAAATACTCTGGGCCCAAAAGCTGTGGATTCACGGTCAGGCGCACACAAACAAATAAACAACAACAACAGCAACACTAACAGATACATGCCCAAAAATGGCATTGGTTCAGTTGTCAAAAGAAATGTATCCAATGCAATGAACTACTCAAAAGTGAAGGCTTTCAGGGCATGGGTCCTGCTCCCCTGGGGCTGTTGTGTGAGCTCCCAAAGCTACATGTTTCGTTTCGTGTTCTACCCTTTCATAAGTATTGTAAAAAGTAAAACATAGCTCTCAGATATGTTAGAGACGCATAAAGAGGGCCTCTGCTTCTCTTACCTCTGGCACACTCCCGAGTAGCCATATTGCCGACAAGTAGGGAAAAAGTGGAGTTCGATTTTTTTTTGAATTTCGCATACTTGGTAAGATGAGATGCATAGAGCATACTAGTGCACCGAGTAAACAAAAGTAAATTAAGAAAAAATTGATCTTTAATCATGATAAATAGAAATAATACGTACACGATTCGAGAGTGGCCCTTCCGCCAACAGGTTCATACTTGCCGCCGGAGTCATCCATCAGAAGTCGATATCGTGATGATTAGATTCGAGTGCACATTTCCACTTCCGGGGGCTGAGGCTTCGCGGGGCCCGTTCGTTTGCTTGTCGTTTGTGCAGCTGAACATTTGAAATAACAAAGAAATTGTTACAGGAATGTAAAAGTCGAATTGGAAGAGTGAACGACTGCTTGACGGGACTGCTTCAAAAATTGAGGTGACGGTTGATGATTCAGTGGAACTATCAGAAGTATTTCAACAAAACACGCGACAACTTTGGCAGGCAGGAAAAGCGAGAAAATCACGAATTTCCAGCATTGCAGGATTTGCCAGCAGATCGCGAGCTTATTTGTTGCAAATAAGAACAACGTTTGGAAACTCCAAAAAACTCGATGTGGTCATTTTCGCTGTGCACTGTCGATTGACCATTAACAAGAGAATTAAGTGACGGATGACTTCGAATGTACTTATTTGCAGATGTTAACAGCGAGTTTGACTGCCGTTGTTTTCATGAGAATTAGGGAAATGGATCTGGTCCTCCAGCACAATTATCCCACCTCGATTGAAGGCCTGTGTAAGCATATGTATGGCCCTACAGAGTGACGTCAAACGAGTTCGGGATAGTAGAGGGCTTTTCGACTCAGTGGTCGCTTTTGCCTTGTGAAAACTCCCTTACAACTTGTTTTCTAGGTAATTAAAGGATAAAGATTCTGGCGTTAATCAACCCCGTCTGAGGGATGTGTTCCCGCACTCGATTTCCATTCAGAATCGTAGTGGCCGTAGCGCGTATGTGGCCTATACAATGACTTGCAGTGGCCAGCCGATGTACAAGTCAAAGCTTTTATTCTCCCAGACGAGTCTGCTACCAATTTACCGACCCCGGAAGGATGGAAGGCTTGGTTGGCCTAGGGGGCACCGATCAGGGATTCGAACCCCTGATCGTGCGTGTGAGATAGCGCGCCACTTGCCACTACACCACCTCCGCTCCTTTTTTGGGTATTTATAAAAAATAAATGTTTGTACAGTTTCTTCATGTCATTGTACAGATCTATGATAAAATTGTGATTTCGTACGGAAGTAGGATGCGAGGCGCACCCCACAATGAATCAATAACCCCTTGACGACCGTGGCACCCACCCGTTATGACTGGCGCACGGGAAAATGGCACGCAGTTTTGGGTGCCACCATACTTTCTTGTTCCTTACCAACCGCTAAATTTAGTAAGCCAGGGAAAGAACTTTCTTTTGGGACTGTGCCAGCCACGGTGGGTGCCAGTCGCGCGCGAAAGGAGGAGAGCGTGGTCCTATCTGTGCGTCACGTCGAAATACGCATTGTCGTCAAAGGGTTAAGCTCTGCGCAGTGTCAGACTTTGCTTAATGATCATCTACGGGCAGAAGCTTACCGTAAACAACCTACAACAAGATTTTCCACTGAAATATGCAGAACTGGCCAAGGACTGGCCAAACAGTACTGCAAATGGAAGAGGGAAATCTAAAAAGAGAGAAATCTTTCTCCTGAAAAAACAGTCACTTTGACAGCAAAACGTGCAATCCACGGTCAACATTGTACGTTTGGTCCACGATACCCTCGGGAGTGTTCGGCTTGGATATGTCAATTCAGAGAAAAGCTCTTCTGACGTCAGCTTTGCCCTTTCCAGAAAGAACGTTTTAGATAGGAAACAATCGAGCGAAAAAATGAAGGATAGCCTCCAGCTTTTCTTCTGTTGTATCCGGGCCATAACAGTTTATGATTTTAATGTCCTTGTCAGACCGTTACAGCGAGTAAAATTATAAGCTCGCGAAGCGCAACACCACTATCACGGTAAACACAAAGATTTTTCAGTCAAAAAATGGAGTTCTGTCCTTGCAAATTCGCCGAATCGTAACATTACGATTACAAAAAAAATAAGTTTTCCCCTCTCTGCATGTTCAAAACAGGATTGTAACAGCGTCGAAAGGCTCCATTGATACATACATGAACTACTCTCACTCACTCCAAGGGACCTTTAGAACAAAAGCGTAGAAGCCCCGTTTTCGGGGTGATGGGATGGGATCCCCCATTCAACTTCCATTCATAATCGTGAAGTGTTTGATGCGAACATAGCCATTACATAAGCTAAAGAATTAAGGAGAAAATTTTGAAAACTTTCCCACTCGTTTGACTGAATAGACCGAGTAATGCTGCCAATTAGAACGGGAACCGCTTGTACATTTCTCATTCAAGCATGAGTAACTTGATATTCTGCTAAGGGTATCTATGTATTACAATAACTTATGGTATTATTACATATTTACTCATGCTCAGGGATACTGTTACACATTTAATCAATAAAATACGACAATCCAAATATTTCTTTTTTGAAATAGCTTGAAACTTACTTCACTTGGATTAGATGAAAGAAAAAAAAGAAAAAGAAGTGGAAGCTAAGAGCGAAGGTTGAAAAGGTTTGGTTCAAGGTCAGAGAAACAGATGTGAAAACAATTAGTAGAGCGAGGTACAACTCCACAGATACTTTGCCTGTGCCATTTATTAAGCTTAATCTTTTGGTATGGTTTTTCAAAATTCCCTAGAAAAGCATTTGCATTACGGAACTTAACTCTTCCTTAGATTCTATTCACGATCGAGAGTAAGTAGAGGCTGGGGACATGAATCTATCAAAGGAAACATTCGCCTGATGGGGACCTCCACATAGAAAATGTTGTGGTAAGTGGATGTATAGCTACCATGGGAAACAATTTTCGTTGTTTTCGCCGACACAAATCTTAATTTCATTTGTTGTTGCTGGTTATACGGGCATTGATCCTCATACTGCTGATCCTAATGGAAAATGAAATGCCCACAAAAGGGTACCCAAATTCTGATGAAACCCATTTCTATAATAACCTGACATTTCTATCGATAACAACACTTCGGCGATTATCTTCTGCCTTAGGTTGAAGTTCTGGCACAAAGCAGGATCATAGATTTGCAACTATGTTTAATGGTCTGCTTTACAGATGCAAAGATTTGAGCAACTGGAATAAATAAGGTAAAATGCTGGGAGAAGAAACTCTTCATTTGCAATTTGGATTAGTTATTTATAAAAACATAAAATAAATAAAGGAAAATCTAGATACAGATAGAAAAAGGGGAAAAAGTAGTCTATTTTGTCAGCACTACAAGTAAAAAACTCCCTTTACCACTTCCTACGCTCAACAGCGATCTGAGGAGAACTTCTAGGTAAGACTAGGGTTACGAAGCAATAAAGAGAAAGCTGAAATAAGAAGGACCAGTAGATTTAAGTGGAGAAAAGAGTAGTAACAAAACAGAAAAAAGGAAAAGTCATGAAATGAAACGAAAACGAAAAGTGTGGATGAAAACATAGATATTAAGTATGATTTGCTTAGAATGCAGGACGATCAGTTATAGGTATTGGAATTATGATAAGAGGGATATAAATGATCAAAAATAGAAAGAAAGCGATGAACCAAAAAATCTGAAATGATAAATATTCATCATATCTAAAGCCATGTATTATATCTCAAAAAAGAAATAACTTCAGAGAACTCGGTTTAATGTCCAAGCGTATTCTGACCAATCAGTATCAGTAAGTGCGAACTTTTCAAAGGAAGTGTTAGCTGTTGCTTTAGAATCGTGGAAGCCAGAAAACAATGATCAACATTATCAATATTTATCACCAAGTATGACACTTTACCTCTAACCATACGAATCATGAGTGTTTCCTTGAAACTCATTTATTTATTAGTCGAACACTGCACATAAATAAATAATCAAGTAGTTCAATATAAAAAAGTCATAACAAATGACTGGCTTCATTTCGGCTCATCTATCGAGAGAAGGTCCAGGGAGTCACCCACACACACATATGTCATTGTCAGGCATCACTTCATCCCTTGTTACACAAAGTTTTTTTCTGAGGAACACCGATAGGTTGAGAGAAGGATAGCAGCAGTGTGGACAGAGGATATCTGTAGTTGGATTTGGCTATCCCAGGGGAGAAAAGGGCATATCCAATAGACATTTCATCCGCTCCTATCTCTTCATATGGCGCATCGTATCAGGCCGTATTACTAGACGGTAACACTTGACTGAGCATTACAATAAGGATTACTAGTAAATGTAGAAGATCATGTGTCATGTAAATATGATATGATGCTTTATTCTATTGTTCCTCTGTCGCTAATCCGTACCTTACTGTTGTATGTCGCTTTTAACAATCACCTGTATCACCTGTCGTCCCGTTGATCATCGACTTCCTCGAGCGGGCGCCAGTAACGTCTCCATTCGTCCCTGTCACGAGCCAGAGTGGTCCAGTGAATCGTTCTCGCTTCAGGGACACGAGGTTCAACATTCCTTTCGTTCAGAGCTTTCGTGAAGAAGTCTGACCATCTCGTTGGCGGCCTTCCTGGAGTTCGTTTGATGTCCCGAGGAATCCAGTCAGTAACCGCCCTGGTCCAACGGTCATCACTATATCGCATAACGTGTCCGGCCCACCTGATCTTCGATTTCTTGGCGTAATCAACGGCATCCCTGATCTTCGTTCGGTGACGGAGCTCGGAACTCCGGATTCCCTTCTGCACTTGCGTGTATAGGGAAATTCCGAGCATCGCCCTTTCCAAAGCGCGTTGAGTAACGCTGACAGCATGCTCATCCTGCTTTCGTAGAGTCCAGGTCTCCGAGGCGTACGTCAAAGCAGGAAGGACAGCAGTGTCGAAAAGGTGAGCGCGGAGCCGGGTGTTCTTTGTCTTCTTCACTACTCCCTCGATATTCTTAAATGCTCCCCACGCGGCGCGTTTCCTTCTGCACAGCTCTGGAGCTAGGTCGTTCATCATGTTGACTTCCCGACCTAGATACACATAGCTAGAGCATTCGGAGATATTCGTTCCGTTTAACGTGAAAGGAGCATCAGGTACCAGTCCGTTTTTCATGAACATCGTCTTCGTTAGGTTCAGCCTCAAGCCGATCTTTCCACAAGCACTATCGAATTCGGCCAGCATTCGTTCCGCCTGCTCGATGTTCGGTGTTATAAGCACGATGTCGTCTGCAAAGCGGAGGTGATGTAGGAAGCGGCCGTCGACCTTCACTCCCAAGTCTTCCCATTCCAAATGACGCATGATATTCTCGAGGGCGGCGCTGAAAAGTTTGGGCGAAATAGTATCGCCTTGCCGGACACCTCTCTTCACGTTGACAATGACTTCCTTATAGAATGGTGAAATCCTGGTCGTGAAGCTGTCGTAGAGCTCACGAAGCATCCTTATATATTGCGTAGGAACACCCTGGTTGCCCAGGGCTTCAATTACCGCTTCTGTCTCAACGGTGTCAAAGGCTTTCTTCAAGTCGATAAACGTAAGACATAGCGGCATTTTGTACTCTCGCGATACTTCAATGAGCCTTGTTAGGGTGTGGATATGATCGATTGTACTGAACCCTCTCCGAAACCCTGCTTGCTCGCATGGCTGTCCTTCATCTAATATTCTGCCAATCCTGTTTAGGATGACACGAGTGAAAAGCTTGTAGATTACGGACAGCAGGCAGATTGGGCGATAATTGCCAATATCGTCTGGATCTCCCTTTTTGTACAACAACACAGTCTTGCTAGTTTTCCACGACGTGGGCACTTTGCATTCCGACAGGTACCGTGTGAAGAGCCTAGCCAGAGTTTTGATGATGACTGGTGGTATACTCTTCAGATGTTCTGGTTTGATCCTATCGGGACCGGGCGCTGTACAGTTCTTCATCGACGTGATGGCATGTCGTATTTCGGAAGGGAGAACCGAAGGAGCGATATATTCGTCTTGCCTAAGATGGTGAGTAGGCAGGTAGACGTGGCTGTCGAAGAGATCCGAGTAGAAGTCGTAGATGACCTTCTCCATTGCCCTCCGGGATGCAGTAACGGTTCCGTCCGGACGACGAAGGGAGGTCATCTTGGTCTTGTAATTGACGAAGCTCCGTCGGGCTTTGCGAATGCTCTTTCCGGCCTCGGCGGCTTCGTCCATGACTGCTGCTCTTCTCTCTTTCAGATCTTCCTTTATCGCTTCTCTGCATAGCTTCGCAAGTTCGGACGTTCGTTGACAATTGCCTGCAGCTCGCGCGATTCCACGCTGGCGTATCAGCTCGAGAGTCTCCGAAGAGAGTCGTCTCTTGGCTACTTGTAGACTCTCTGCTTTCGTAGCACTATCGTGAAGATGCTCGACGAGCCGGTTGTATTCTTCGTCGATGTTGTCGATAACGGAATCCTCCCATTTACTCGCAAGGAAAGCGAAGTTGTCCCAGTTGATGGAGGTCTTGGGGCTTCGTTTCCGAAACTTCATAGCTCTCTCCCCACGCACTGAGAAGCAGAATCTAGCGCGGAGGAGACGATGGTCCGATCCCGTGTAGAACTTCGGAACAACAGCGACGTTGGTCAGGCAAAATCTCCGATTGAAGATGATGTGGTCTATTTCATTATGGAACTGTCCACCAGGTGACTCCCATGTCCATCTTAAATGAGAGGGCTTCTGGAACTGCGAGTTACCATGGATGGTGTGGGTCGTCATGATAAACTCGGACAGCCTTTCACCCTGCTCATTCCATTCCACTCCGTGAGTCCCGATGTGAAGCTCTTCAGCCGTTCTTCTGGGGCCAATCTTGGCGTTAAAATCACCGACGATGACCTTGAAGAAAGTGTGGTCTTCTCTGTAGAGCCTCTCCAGATCCATATAAAACGCTTCCAACTCCTCTTCTTCGTAGCTCGATGTTGGTGCGTAAGCAACGAAGATGGTTAGAGCTGGGATTGAGCCACATCTTCTTAATCGCAAACGTCCGATTCGGGTTGTTAAGCTTTCGTACGAATCGATGTTCATGGCCAAGTGCGTATTGACGAGGACACCTACACCGCCGACGCCTCTACTGTCGCATGTTCCAAGGAACAGTTCTTCTCCAGTCTCAAATACAGCGTGCAGCGGGCGATGCCTCCTCGTCTCGGTCAGTCCGATGACGTCGTACTTGATCTTCCTAGCTTGCATCATCAGGTCTTCTATACACGCTTCCGATGCAAGCGTCCGTGCGTTGAAAGTACAGATCGCCATCCTAGTCCTTCTCCTTTTGGGCAGCCTGTTTTGGCCCTGAGATTTTAGCAGCCTCTCCCGAGCGGTCCTACCCAACGCTGCCGTATTGGGGGCTCCCTCAGGTTGCTTTTAACAATAGCCCAATAAATAAATAAATAAATAGCGCCAACACCTATGGTCCATGGGTGAAATCCTAGATCGAGAGTTCGGCATGAGGCAGGGCAGGGGCAGGCAGGGGACCGTCGGAAAGGTTCAATAATTTCCAAAAATTTGCCATCCTGCAAACAACCTTCACAGGAGAGAGGATACAGATGGGGGCTATATCTGTAGGAGGAATACCTTCACAACCACGCTCGACCTCAGCCTTCTAACAAAAAGTCCACGTCTGCTCAGTGTACATTCAAGAATCACCATGTAGACAACTTTTTCTGTGACGGAAAAAGTTGA
This sequence comes from Haemonchus contortus, assembly GCA_000469685.2. Taxonomy (NCBI): domain Eukaryota; kingdom Metazoa; phylum Nematoda; class Chromadorea; order Rhabditida; family Trichostrongylidae; genus Haemonchus; species Haemonchus contortus. Next base: position 1,075,243 of record LS997564.1, on the reverse strand, counting down.
TGACGCAAAGAGCAAGTATTTTGGTCACCTGCAGGAAACAACCATCGTCAGGAGAGGGATTATTATTTTCCTACACGACTTCCGGTAGTAGTCATTGGGTTCTGACGGGGTTTTACGAATCGGAGTCGCTGTTGCGAACTGCGTAAGCGCTAGGCGGTACTCCTTGCCCTGCACAACCTATCCAGTTACCGCCAAGTGAACAAAGATGAGGTTACAGCTGGTCTCTGTACAACGGATCCATTTCAATAGCTATGGAATACGTCGATGAACATGGCCACGAAAAAGAAGTTGAAGATTATAAAAGAATATCTGATAACCCTTGAAAATATCAATACTATCGCCAATAGTTACAACCAATTAATATTTACTAACTGTTATTTACCATATTTATCATTTATTCTCCAGCGAAGCATATAATATCTACCAACTCATTACTGACATGAAAATGTAGGCCATGAAAATTTTTATCCACTTATGGATCAAAACAGTTCTTCACTTGTCTATTGGTCTCTTCACAGAAGGCAGTTTTCCGAAATACCAAATAAGAACGAAATCCAGAAGGCTAACAGAATTAAAATTTAAAAAAATAAACAGAAATCACAAAGAGAGAAGAAGGAAGAAAGAGAGGTATGTAAAACACTTGAAGAGTTTCACTCCGACGGGTAACAGCCATTACGGAAATTGGTAGTACAAAAAGTATAGTCTATGATGGACGACCGGAAACCTCACTCAGCCTCTACTGTAAAAAGGAGGAGTTCACAAACGATAGATGAATCTGAATAACTGATTTTGAAAGGCATATTTCACCTATATTTGCCCTGATTCCAGCCCTATTTCTCCACCTCTAAAAGGCATCAATCACCCTGACACTAACTTTGCCCTTTCCAGATGAGTCATACAAGGACAGTAATACCGGTTAGGGAGAAGAAGTGAATAGACAAATAAATAAAGACAGAAAATGGAATGACTCATTCCGAAGAGACCCACGTGAAAGCAAGTGGCAATGATGAGAGAATAAGGGAGGCGACAATGAAATGACGAATCGAATCGATCGACAGCCATATTCAGTTAGTGGATACAAAGTTCCGATTCGAACGTCAAACACATCTGAGAGAATGGAATTACACCGACTGAAGCGACGGAGGCTGCCAGCGGCCATTGCAGTCGACGAGAGCGCAAAAGGTGGTGACAGATGACAGCCAATGAGAAAATACTGGTATGCTTAGGCAACAGATGACGAATCGGCAACAAACAAAAAGAAGGCCAAGATTAGCGACTGGGAAGAATAAACATGACTAATGAATAGTAAATATGGTGTAGTAAACACATGAACATTTTTGCTTTCTTCCTGTTCGCAATACACACAAACACTTAGAAAAATATAGGAAATAATGAAAACAAGTGATATGGCCAATTTGTTTAAGAAGTAGGAAAAAAGGGCGAAGATGGTGTTTCGGCAAGAAGTGCACTATCTCACATGCACAATCACGGTTTCAAACCCCGTAGCGACACTCGCTTAAGCCTTTCATCGCGCCAGGGTCGGTCAATTGGTACCAGACTCGTCTAAGAGGATAGCAGCACTGACTTGTATTTTGGCAAACCATCGCAAGACATTGGATAAGCCATATATGTAGCCAGACCGCCAAAGAATTTTGAATGGAAGTCGAATGCAGGGCGCATCCCTCACAGGGGATAAATTAATGCCCAGGCATTTATCACATATCCTTTGATTTTATGTAATACATGACATGAAAAATTGAAATGTTAGATTGCCTGAGTAAGGGTTCTCACTTTTTTGAGGATGCACCATGCACCTGACTTCAACTCGAATTCGCGGTGGCTTTTGAAAGTGCTGTGAAGCTTGATTTCTTGCCACAACCACTATGGTATTGAATTTTGGCCTCATAGGGGTGAGAAACTTGACAAGGTTCAGTGATATTTAATCTCATAAAGCCACTTAGGCGCAGTGCAATCAAACTAGCTACATGGACACGCTGAACTAGGCTCTTGGTTAGGGGTCAGTTGAAAAAAAAAACGCTCCAGAGCCACTTCGCTCGAGTATGTATGGAGAGTCTTCAGTGGTTTTCAAAGATCGTTCGGGACTGGAGCTTTACAAAGCTATGTTGGCTAGATTTTAATCGAAATATGGTGATTGCATGTTGTTTACTGGTACCCATACAATCTCGGTGATTCACTTGAAAGCCTCGAATAGACAATGCTTCAGGGACAAAATTTCAAATGCACAACATTCCCTGGTTGATTAATTGCGGCCAAACGTCATTCCTGTCCACTCTTTTTCATTTTGACGTTGTCCTGAGGAATGTTTGCCCAAAGGAAGCTCCTTGAAAATTTGGTGAGGTTCAGGAAAAAATGATCTTACTTATGGTATCTAATCTTGTTTCCGTAAAAAAAATTACCATTAAACTAGGAAAAGACTACTCGAAAGTCTTCGTGGAAACAACTGCTACGTTGTATGGTTGCTGCAGCGGTTCTTCTATGTATATAATTACCAAGTAAACAGAACAACTGGTTGAACCTTACAACAACCAGGACCGAAGAAGTAGTAAAAACAACAACTCGAACCCTACAACTAGTTATTTGGGTGGAAAACTCGAACAGAGAACCTTGAATTTCAAACACTCAAGTTCAACTTCGATGCTACCCTATTACTCCCTAACTAGTATAGCCGCGAACTAAGCTCATTTCAGAGAAGTCACGCATGTGATTTCAGGAGCAGTGACGAGTAAGAGTAATAAATGTGCAGTCGCAGTCCCCATCATCCCAAATGGATTACTCTCAAGGCAATTCCGCTAGTTAGAAGTATATCATATCATATCTCGGTATGAATTCTCTTTTTCGCATCTAATCGAAGTTTTTTGCCATTCGCTTCCGGGAAATCTCAAATAAGTCAGCCGTCCAGACTATCTTAAGTTCCCCTTGTAATGAACATCATCAAAAAAGAGATCGACAATTTGAGAGATATTGCGGAACGTAAAAATGTAAAATGGTACTTTTCTCTCTACTGGCCAAAATGTTCATAATGATTGCCCTCTTATTTATTCACCCATGTGTTTATTTATCTATTTCCACTATATTTAATGGCTTGTTCAATTGTGTTCATTGGTTTGTTTTGTTGATTAGTTACTATTTAATCATTTACTCGCCTCATTCAAACTAAGCAATAACAATTATTCGGAAGTTAAAATCATAACTGCTCTGAGATAGTTATTTAGGAACTAATTAATTTTGAAGAAACTGAAATGATTTTGAAACATCTGAGAGCCACTAAGAGCAATCAACAGAATAAACTCAGCTGGAAACAGCTTGTTGATCACAAGAACGGCGCTTGCCACAAAAAATCAAGCAAACTACTTGTACCAATGCGTATATAGACCTCTTCTTTCAACGGTAATGCCATACTTGTTTACAAGTTACTCCTTTATACATCTCAGACTTACTCACCCGTGTTTCCCATGTGGAACGTTTTAGCTGTGGATTGGACGGGGAAGATCAATAGCATATGTAGTTAGACAGCTTTTCATTCGAATTAGCACCACATAAACAACTTGGTCCTTCAATATCAGCGGGGAAGACATTTTGCTAGTTCATTTGCTTATTTATGAACCTGACCGACCAGTAGAACAAACAAATGCACCAAACGAGCCTAGTAATTCAAAACATCAACACGGCAGTGTACCGATTCGAGTAAAGAACGGAAACTTGAAAACAGAAAGTGGGAGAAAAGACTTTTGGGCGAAATCCTATCAAGAAGGGAGAAAGCATAAAAATAAAAACGGACTCTTAGCATTCTTAGGCTAGGGCTCAAGCACTAACTGGACACAAGTGACAGCCCGCTGCCAGTCTGCCGTTGAATGTCATGTCATTGCCAGTATAAGAAGTGAAAAAGGAGAAAGTGGGGAAGGAATTTCTCCAAGCTGTTCGCGTGACAACTGACAACATTGATCCGAAAAACGAGGGAGAAGTTCCGCTGAGAATTGCAACAACGGACTAGAAGTGGGTAAAATTGATGACGAACTGTTTGTTGAGATGATATCATCGTCGGTCCAACACGACGATGAAGATGGCTATTCTCGGCCGGGGCAAGTGGTCGAAAGGCGTTCTTGTGTGAGCGCCACAAATCGATGCCAAGGGCAGCCTGTAGACCAACCAGGCCAGTCGTCAGACCGTTGGAGCGGGGAAACAGAGAGAGAGACTGGGAGAGTGCTCAACTAAGACTATGCGGCAACGTCATCGATGGAAATGCAAAGGTCATTACTGACGTTGATGTATTCGAAAGTGAGCCGAGGCCAAATTGAGTTTATAGGAATTTATAGTCGAATTTAGCCGAGGATTTGACTGCTTTTCGGAAAAGTGGCAAAACCGGGCGAAGTTTAGCTCAACTTCCTTTCTGTTCCGATACAGTTTGCCGAAATCGACTTCGAAATGGAAAAATTGCCAGAAAAGGCATGCTGAATCTACACTCTGGCCATTTCCATGTGGCTCCCAGGGTATTCAAAAATAATTAAGCTTCAGTTTAGGAATTTCAATGTGCCGAGGGGTGTCAAGCGATTCTGGAACCCGAGTATGTGTTTATTCGGCTTCATCTTGGGAGAAGAGGTTCCTTTTTCTTTCGTTGAGTATTGACTTGCCGAAATGCTCCTGAAGTAAGCTGAACTTGCAAAAAGGAAATTAAATCTCACAAACCAAACAACTCCTAATTATTGATAACCTAATAATAGCACACATTCTTCCGATTGCGCCATGCACCTTACTAGCATTCGAGAAAGTATTTGTTTTGCACTAGAAACGACCATGGCCGGTCGAATTTGAACAAATCACAATTCTAATCTCCCAGAGGGGTAGATGACTTCATTTGCTCTGAACTGTGCTTTAGGACACAAAGCCTGTTTCCCCTGGCTTTAAGACCATTTGCACTACATGGGTAAGTAAAATTTACTTGACAGTCACCCAGTTGTTCATTCACTCAATCACAAACTCTGTGACCCCCTCCCCCTCCCCCCCCCCCCCTCCCCTTGTCAGAAACTAGTTCGTGCAAATAACTGCTTGACTGATTACTGTTATGCGAAATTCGGAAAGGCTGGGGGCTAGAACCCCCGTAGAAAGTGGGTGAAGAACAAACTGCCGCCTTTTGCATGAACACATCTAAACTCGATTCTATCTCCCTTATAAGACAGAAGAGAGGGAGAGAATAGATGTCGGAGGATCGGAAACCTTGTGATGATTCATGGAGCTCTTGAGGAGGAGCCCGCAAACAAATTTTTCGGTCGGCCACTGTCAATTGGAACGGGCAGACACGTGTATTTGCCGACGTATCGCTTATGTACAAACAGAAAATCTAGTGGAGTTTGATCGAAGATCTCACCGGAAATCAACTTGCTCTATACTGGGGGATTCCCAATTTATGAGTCATTAAATCAAGAAAAGCCATAAAGGAGGATGGGTAATCCGAATACTGTGGGAAACTAGAAACAATAACTAAGTAACACAGCTGTAAACAGTAAACCGCTGTAAACAATGCATGCTACTTTTAGGATAGCTTCTGACCGGTCGGTCGATCTAAGCTTTTCGAGAAAAGTTTCTCAGAAGAAAAACATCCAAGCACATCTGACCCAGCGAGATGGAAGGTGCTAGAACTGACACAGCCTGCTGAGACTTCAAGAGCATTCGATTAGCAATAAAGGCGACGTTTCCGAAGTAAAAAAAAGTGTCATAAAGGAAAGAATCAATCCAGTTATTTTTCAGAGTGCGATGGGGCTCATTTGAGATGTGTTGATTGATGTTCTCTCATGGTTCGTCGATGACATCGATCACCGCAAAGAAATGATCGACGGGGAATATGAATCAACTTCACATTGCTTATGTCAAGGTTGAATTAAGGTCGAATAAGGGAGAGTGCGATTTTCTTATGGCTTACCATGACAGGTTTTTTCGACCGCAGAGGTTTGGTTAGAATTCTGGATCTGGGAAATAGGGAATTTTAAGTAACAGAATGACAATACGAGAGTTGAAATATTCACAGTCGAATTTATCTCCGGCAATTTTCTTCGTGAGACACGCAACAATACTTGCATGGCAGGAAAAGGTGGCGTAGTGCCAAGCGGCGCACTACCACTCTCCTGGTCTCGAGGTCGAAATCCAGTTTGACACTCAACAAGGCCAACTAAACAGTCCACCCCACCGCACTCAGTTAATCGGTAGTAGACTCGTTCAAGACGACAAAAGCACTGACTTGTGTCTTGACTGGCCCCTTAAATCATTGCAGAGGCGTCATAGATATTCAACTGTCACCACGATTCTCGATGGAAAGGATGTTAAACGAGAATGATTAACTCCTTTACTTATCTGTTTAATTCTGTCTGTCATATTATTTGTCCGTTTATTATTTATTTACTCAATTGTTTATTTACTTGCTGCTTCATGTAGCACGATATACAAGACAGCGCGCTCAAATGAAGGAAAAATCATTTGAGAAAAGAAAACAAACACCACCAAAAGCACTTAAGATAGAAGAGCTTGTGTCCCGAAATCTACTTTCCAAAAGATGGGCGTCAATCTTGGATGACAAAGGATTTGAAAACACATTATCATGTCGGGCTTGCTCTCATGTTGAAAAATTGCGCCCAAGAGCAGTTTCAGGTCTGGTAACGGGCAATTTGAACTCAGCAGCCCTGGTTATGGAATAAATTCATAATGAGGCATTGGTCATTCTCGATCCCACACATTCACTTTGAAAGACCCAAAAAAACATCCCACTTTAATTCAAAAATAGAGCAAAAAGAAAAGGAAAAAGACAAAAAATTGCGCAAATTTCCCACTATGTGGGCGAAGAAAAAGCAGAGGAAGAGAAAGTGAGAAAGAAATCAGAGATCTCTACTAATCTCAACAAAACCTTTCCTTACCAGCAGTTTAGTACAACGGAAGTGAGGGAGAAGAAATGTCCGGCTAAAAACGATGACTACTATCTACCGCTGCTTGCAGAAGTCGAACTAGGATTCAGAAGTACTGATAATTTCGAATGGCAAAGTGAATCAGAAAGACCTACCGCTGCTTGCAGAAGTCGAACTAGGATTCAGAAGTACTGATAATTCCGAATGGCAAAGTGAATCAGAAAGACTGCGCCAGGTTGTGGGCCCTCGGATTCATTGAGAAAGCGCTTTCAACTCAAAAACATGTGTACTCGTAGAATGTGTATGGAATGAATGATAGCTGTGAGCTCTGCTAGTTCTTATCACGTACTTTTGACGATAAAAGTACAAACGGTTTGCTTTCTCAGAAAAAAATACGTCTGGGGCACAAAGCACAGTGTTTTACTTTCGTCTTTGATGCGATTCTCCAAAGGAAAAGAATACTTCGTCAGTATCAAAACTCTTTCGCTCAGGACGGATTATTCATTTGTTTGTTCCTCCGGTAGGACCGTTGGTCTGGAAGAAAATAGTACTCTTCGTTGAAGACTCGACAAGAACTCCGACAAGCGATTGATGGCGACATTTCAACCTTTCGATACCGAGGGCAATACATTTTTCAAAAAATAGCTTTTGACAACTGAGATATGCCTGGAACTAACCGCCGAATTTGGAAAAGGGCGAAATTACAGTCCAACTCGTGGTCAAAGAAGCATAAAAATGTCCTACAAACAAAACACCGAAGTCAAGGCCTGTCCTAAACCATCTTCAGGAAAAGTGCGCTAACATACAAGGAACTGGATACCGGACTTCTTCTTTACTTACTAAAGCAAGTTGGATGCAATGCTGTTGGGTTCTTGAAATGAGCACAAAAATTGTGAATCTCTCCAGGATCTGGCTTGGTCTTTAAAACTAAAAACTTCTGTGAAACAAGTGCTTAGGAGTATAGCACTTGACCGAACCAATATTCATAGATAGTTACAGCGTCAGTACTTTTTAACAAGTTTTAAGCGCCCTGAGACTACTCGATCAAGCAGTATTTTGCGAAGATGCCCTTTTGCAAAAGCACGCCCTGCATCGTAAAGCCAAGATGCCACCACCAATCGCTTGTGGAAGGTGTTTGTTATTCCTTACATACATCTGCTTGACAAAAACTGCCTGTACTTTCGACGTGCTAACATCAAGAACATGTGACAAGGACCACGCAGTTGTTTCTAACCAGGGAAGGGTTTTAACTTCCCATGGAACTTTGAATGGAGACCTAGGTATATCGATAGGGTTTTGAAAGTTATTAAGAAATATGAAAATTAAAACTGCAAAATGAGTCTACCAACAAAGTTGTGAGCGTTTAAAGTTTGCATGCTTAAGCATGGAGACATAGTGCCAGTTGATAAGCCCAGCTGCCTTTAATGGCCACAACGGTCCCTTTGGCGTAGTGGCAGTGCACTCCCTCTTCAGGTGAGCGGTGAGGGTTTGCTTCCCGCTGACGTTTTTGCTTTTGCAAATTGTGCTTTCATCCGAATATAAGCTCCTGAAACGTTTTCTTACTAATTTAGGTTAGCGCTTTGTTTCGGCTATCATTTGAATCACCTATCTATCACCTATCACCGCACTTATTTAAAACTTCTACTACACGTCATTTTTGTGACGCTCTTTCATTTTCACTATCGAAACACACATATTCACATCCAAAGAAAAATAGTTGTGGACACGCGAGAAAGGTCAACATGAAACAACTCAGAAAATGGGTAGAGAAAACGTGTAGATGGTGGTGGTTGTAGAGAGATCGCATGTGCAAATGAGGCTCGCATTTTCTGAACAACTTATTTGCTTCACTCATTTCTTAAATTGTTTCATCAATATTCAGTTTTTCACGCATATATGTTTTGCGTGATATGGGTTTCCCCTCCACCTCAACAAATTTTAAATAAGTGCGGCGAAGGGTGATGGATAGGTGATCAATGATGGCCGTATCAAAGCGTCAACTCAAATTAGTAAGAAAACGTTTCAGGAGTCTTTATTCGGATGAAAGCACAATTTGCAAAAGCAAAAACGTCAGCGGGAAGCAAACCCTCACCGCTCACCTGAAGAGGGAGAGCACTGCCACTACGCCACGAGGACCGTTGTAGTCATTGCGGGCAGCTGGGCTTATCAACTGGCACTATGTCCCCATGCTTAAGCGTGCAAACTTTGAACGCTGACAACTTTGTTGGTAGACTCATTTTGCAGTTTTAATCTCCACATTTCCTAATAACTTTACACGCCCTATCGATATACCTAGGTCTCCATTTAAAGTTCCATGGGAAGTCGAAACCCTTCCCTGGTAAGGCATTTCATGCAGTGCTCACGATCAACACATTTCCCCGACTACGTGTGTTTGTGGATCGGTTTTCGATTTCCAAGTAGTAAAATGTACGAAGTCGACCAATCCTTTTGAGATTCACCCTGTTCTCAATTTCCAATCAAATCCATAGGTACACACATTCAAATGCTTATACGACTTCTTTAAGCAGCTATAGAAGCAGCAGGTTTTCAGTAAGTAAACTCTAGTCAAACTAATCTCGAGCATTGATCTTAACTTGAGAGTTGCACGAGAATTAGGAATAAGGTATGTTTGGCTGCTTTCATTTATGCTGTGTATTTAATCCCATTTGTAAATGCATTCACGGGCACGCATTCATAGTTGGGCACTTAGTCCCCTAACAATGTCCCCACACTCGACAAATTCGTCATCCACAGAGGGGGTGAAAACTTCTTGAAATGTCGCCCTTCATATTTGACCTAGACTGCAACTTGAAGGCACTGTGTGGTCTCCAATTGCGCTGTATGTGTGGTTTTCGGATCAAAACACTTCGATAGGGCGAAATGAGGGCTCAAAAACCGGTATCGTCGACAACCACACCCAAAAGCGGACGAGTTTCAAGGGCCTTGTGAAGGCTGCCCCATCCACAAGGAACAACGTTTTTGGAACTTCAAACAATTAGACGTGACCCATGAAAGAAAGAAATTATGGGCATATCTGGCTTAGTGTAGTCAGCTCTTCACGCATTTGCAACAACTTGAATCTCGTCCAAATACCCCATCAATGTCAATTCCGTCTGTGTTAACAACATTCGATTTTCACGACTTCCAAGAATCATTGAATTCCATTAGTTTTGCGGATTTTCCCACTACCATCGCCACTGACGCACTCTTCTCCACCAACACCTCAACATAGAAAGGTTACTCCAATATCGTAAAGTATGCCTTTAAGTAGTCGCAACTCAGACCAGAGAACTTCAGACAGGGTCGAAATACCATTCTTACTATCAAATTCCGGAGGGTTGTAAGGTAAGAGACTACATCAATACCAGTGGGTGAATAGTCGCCTGTGATCGGACTCAGGACACGGAAACCTGTTTTATCTTCCTGTACAGGAAAGTTATAGACTGTGCACAGGTCTGTCGGTCAACCATATGTGAAATGGTAGGCTCAAGAGAATACAAGTGATTTCATGTGTTCATGTAGAAGGAATTTTAGGTGGTCAACGAAAGAAAAGTTCGATTGCGCTGATCGGTATGCAGGAGAGAGAGCTACAGTCACGGCTTTAAAATCAGAGGCACCACTCCGGCTCACGAGAACAATGATGGTAATAAAGAAGAACCACTCTGAAAGCACTCTGAAAACCTAGCGTGAAAACGTGGAGGCAGGAATGAATTCATCGAATCTCCCATCTCACAATTCATTGTAATAGTTTTGACAGAGAGCAGCCAGACAGTTTCACATGCACCATATCAGCGAAGCTTGAAAAGTGCTTAGTAGTATCGATGTGTGTAGACCGATGAAGGGATTCACGGCTTTGAGTTACAATCAGTTAGGATTCGGTCTTTGTCAAATGCGACAGGTAATATTTGAAAATGGGTGGAGTTCTTAAGAAATGGAGTTCCCTGGAGTCGTTGAAAAGGGATTTTGAGGTTGCACTATTCACAATTTATGATAAATGAACTTCAAAGTAGCAATGAAGTTATATATTGAAAATTCTACATAAAACATAAAAACGTGGTAACAAGTAAATTAACAAACGAAAAATATAATAAGTATGATTAACTAGCAAACGTACAAAAGAAGATGAAGAAGATGGATTACAGAAGGCGAATTGAATTTCCTGGTAAGCGACCTCAGACAGCTGGCCTGTGATCAACTAGCCCCAAAGGAAGTCTTCAAAAAGAAATCTCATAGCTTCTTACTAATCTATAGCAGGGAAAACGTAATCCATCTATTCTGGCTATTTTCTGCAGTCTGGAAGCCAGAAGCGAGGAAGACACCAACAGCAATAAGTAACTCTTCCCCATTGAGGCGCATTCCATTAAGCAGAGACAGGAAGAGTTCATTAAGGACGAGCTTTTTTTAGTGTAATCAGCCCTCATTGGGAAGAGCCCAAGTTTGAAACCAAACAGTAACTTTGCAGCCAACACCGCAACACCTAGGTTCGATAGCCCTCCGGAGGTGGTATCTTTCGAAAATGTATCCAAACCAAACGAAATAGTATGAGAATCAAATGATTTCAGAACTGTCCCAAGAGTTGGAAGAGGAAGGGTTACTCTACAATCTTTAGCCAAGCTCAGGAGCTAGCTAAATATGCCGCAGACTCAAACACGCGTAGCGGAACCCGTAACATGTGAGTTCTGTGGTAACTATTGGCAAGAACGGGGCTCTCTATCTATAGCAAATGGGAGGATGTGGCCGCGTAGAACATCTATTTGACGGATGTCAAAATATTCGGGTGTCACAAAAGTTTTGAAAAAATTTATTTGGTTTATTCAACACAAAAATACTACAACAAAAAGGTGAGATGAGTAATCGAGATGGTGGCCCTCTTTAGCCACGACGTCCCTACATCGACTGGGCACAGCACTGATGCCATTAATCCAAAAAGAAGGACGTGAAGTGATTCATTCATCTATTTCACTTTTGACCTCCTGACGGTTATGAAATTTTTTCCCTTTGAGGTAAGAAGGTGCAGTACTGCCCATCGATGACTGCAATTCGTTTCGGGCTTAAGTGGCTGAGCGGCCAGAATCGTAGAAATGAAGTAGAAGATGTCGATAGCCGTGTCGGTCGGGCGTAATTCAAATGATGATAATTCACTTCCAAAGATGAAAGCAATACCGCTCTCTTGTTTTGACGATCTACCAAGAGTGCCCTTTTTCTTCCCTTTTTTTCCCGTGGATCTGCTTCATCTCTTCCTAGCGCAACATGGTTGCGAAATTCATGACCAAAATTTTTGCAAAACTTTTAGGACACCCTAATAATTGCGTATTTGAACTAATAAAGATACTTTCTGTCTTTTTACACCCGTTTCTCTTTACCTCTTTGCCTAAAACTGCTCGAACTTTGAAGGGGTGGCACGTTTTAGAAGAAGACTCCGGGCAAGACGATGGAGAAGGTGAAGTTAGAGCACAAAGCACTCTTTTGACTTTTATATGATTTGAAGAGAGTGTGGAACTTCTTTGTTAGTCTATGTATGCAACTATGAAGCTTAGTCGCCGTTTGGCCCTTCAGTGGGAACGTGACGAGAAAATTAGCTAAGCTTCTCGGCTTACGGCTTTCGGGTCACCAGGATCTGCTTTTCGCTCAACGGCGATTGGGCAAAGTTTTCAGGTAAGTGGGTCTGATAGGTTCCTAACGAAACGCAGAAACGTCGTTAATGCCCTAGTGGGTTCTTTATAATAGAACATGGTTGTATATTGATCAAACTTACTTGTGCGAGAGGTGCGTCCCTCCACAAAATGATGAACTCGTTTTGAAAAACTGTTAACTTTGTTCTCGACCGAAAATACAGTACTCGGTGAACATTAACGATGGTGGTACCACTGGAGGCACACAGTCATTAAGAAGTAAAGCATTACACATAACCACACACCTAAGCCCATATCCCTTTTCTGATTTATTAACTTCAACACTTTGATAGAACGAACTTACTACTACTGTTCCACAAGAGGCGGATCCCAAAAACGTCGCATAAGCGATCTCGCATACGGCTCCTCTACATTTCTGAAAAAAAAGAACAGAATACATTGCGTATTTCCTCTCCAACGTAGCCCTGACCCGGAACCTCTGATAGAACTCCCCTTAAAGTAATTTTTTACAGCTCACTTTTGGTCAAATCATAGCTCACGCATAACTTGTTATTTCCAAAATCCATCAGTATGTGTAGATAGTCCTAAGAACTCAAAGAACTGAAAGCGTGTGGAGCCTCCCTAACCAGATGAGCTTCTGGCTCTTGATATGTCCAATGAGGCGTACATACATCTGATCCTTCTAAACGCTCACACCGTAAAACTTTTTTTTTTCAAAAACACCATAAAACAACCAATCGAGTTCTTCCATAAATACAACCAACCAGTGCATTTAAAACAACTATATTAGTACATACCTCGAAATACAATTATTGCAAAGTGCTCCCTAAAAATTATGCAAATATCTAATTTCTAAAGTGAACCTTATGTATCAAATATGAATATATGAGTAGAAGCAGTGACCAAGAACAAGGCATGAAAAGATCGAACTCATTTATCACAGAGAAACCTGTCTTTCTGAGCGGTTACGCTGCAAAAAATGACGTGTAACTACCCAGGTACAACATTTACATAAACGAAAGACAACCAAATCAAAAACGGGATGTGACCAGAAGGAAAATTACAAAAGGAATGAGGTGGCAGGAGTTGAAAGTGAAGCAAGCTCCCGGAGAGCTGCGTTTAAAAGTTCGGCATTCCCTGAAAAATATGCCGCCAACGCACTTTGCAACTGCTCTAATTGCTTTGACATTACTTTAACACGATTTTCTTCCAAAAGCCGCAATTTTACCTAAAAAAATTACTTTAAAGGTTTTTTTTTCAGAAAAAAAACGATGGAAAAAGTAAACAAATGCGATTAGCAGATTATCTACACACCCGGACATCAGCTTTCAATCCTTCGTATTTGTCCCGGTGTTGATTTGCTTTATCACTAGCAACCTGAATGGCAGTTGGGCTCGCAGTAGCATGACTATGCAACGATTCCAACTCATGACGACTAACGTCAAATTCGATTCGGGCCTAAAAGCTATGATTTGAATTTTGAGCTTATAAATTGTGTTACAATTGTGCCACCAATGAATACAATAATTAACTATTTATGAGTTATGATCAACGTAATTGAAAAAAAAGTCTATTTTTCCTATTTTCAAAATGTAGCGCATTAAGAACGCACCCCTTCAGTTGCATAGATTGTCTCCAATGTGTCAACTATAGTTTTTGCATGTAGAGTCTCCATTGAAGATAAGAAGTACCGCAAGCATCCATCTAGGGCAGTAGCCTGCTCTGCCACACGTCGCATAGAGTCCGATGTCGTCGTGCATTGAGGCTGAAACGAAGATACTTCCAGAGTTGATACATTTTCAACGACATAACCGTCCTGATCAGACAACTCAACAGGAGCTCATAATTGCTGCCAAATGATATGATCGATAAACAGGCATGGCTTGCGACAAAAAAGTCAGGCAGCCCCCAGCGGAGTGTTAACAAACAATTACTTTCGCCTTGCTTCTTTACAAGGACTACCTCTATTACTCAAAGCTAGACATCAAGATAAAAAAGAAAAGAAAGGTAGTATAACAGAAAGAAAGCTTCCAGCATTGTAGTAACTACTAAGTTGCGACAAAAAAGAGGTCCAGAAAATGCAATCGAAAAAACGAATAAGAGCAGGAACTGCGCTCCTTAAGAATGCAAAAAAATTCAGGCAAAAATTATCAAAGGTAGCATATTTCCTGTGCTGTCATCATGCTGACCTTTTAAGACAAATTGAATAGAAATTTCTTGTATGAAAAACTCTTCCGTAAATAAAGTGAAAACTGATATGCTTACTTTGATGGCAAGTTCTTTAACTGACAGCTGTTGAAGACTCTCAGCTAGATTTTTCTCGGCTTGAGTCAGTTGAGTCAAGAGATTGGTGAACTCACGTGCAGCGTTGACTACACATCCATATCTGAAGGTGGTCCTCATAAATAAACTACTTGAAAAAAAAAATGTTGCGGTACACACCTCCTATGCAGTTCTTTGAGTTCCTCACATTCCTTTTCAAACTGCTCGTCGGTAGTTTTATCAATCTAAAAACTTGTTTCGAAAAAAAGCGATCAAAAATATATTGATGATCATTAGTCACCTTCCCCATATGCTCCAATAATTGTTGTCTTGAATTCTTGAATGTGCCAATTGTCCACTTTTTCAATGACTCAACCTTTGCAACTACGTCGACACTGAAACAGTCTGATAGGCCGATGATGTTACTCATTCATCACATTTAGGGTGATGCAAATAATCGAATTGGTTTGGAATAAAAAAGTACAAATATAACGGGCGAGAAATAAAAAATTGCCTTCTGAAAAAAGAAAATTTATGACAGCGGACTCCATGAAAAACGAGAACGTAAACTAGTAATAAAATATTATGAACACACTTCCCAACAGCTTCTGCCATTTTTGGTAAGTTGGGAAAGCGACTCATCACATCTGTACCATCTGCGTTGGCTTCTGTACCTTAAAACATTTATTTCACAACTACCACTTGAATCTCTTCATGAGCATGAATCTCCACGGCATTAATGTGCCTTTATGATCTTAATGCAATTAAAAAGCAATGGTAGATGATTCTTATACCTTCCCTCATCACAAGCTTAACAATGTAGCTATGATGAATAAAACCTTTTTTTATTCATGAATTTACACAGCGCTTTTTGGTATTTTAAGAGTGTACTGGTGACTACTTTAGATACGTTATTGCCCATTAACGGAGACAATGATGATAAGTAAATGAGAAAGAAAGTCAGTTCAGAAAATAAAGTCATTCACCAGAGATGGATTGCCACGAAGAAGGTAGAGGCTCACAAACTGATATAGCACGTCATGGGCTTCTTATGCTGCCCATAATCATGAATGACACATCTTTCTGACAAGCAGCGAATAAAGAACACGTTCGTGATCTTATGATTGGACACTGTCGACAGTAAGAAACTAACAAAGAATCTCGAGTAAGCTTTCTTAATGCATTCGCAAATCAGCTGCATAACACCATCACCTATTGCTTAAGCTATTTCAAAACGCTATAAGGCTAATCACTCAATAGGATTCAAGCGTAATGAATTTCGTAAATTAAACCCAATGCCGGAGCCTTACTGAGAGTCAAGCACATCTTTTCGCAATATTCGAAATAACATTGAAGAAATGGAAAATAACAGTAAGATATTCGATTTCACCGGTTTGTTTGGCCCACGATTTTCTAAGTACTTCGATGAATTACATGATAGCGTTAGAACTTGATCTTCCAAGTGATTCATCTTTACAGACCAAATTAGAATTTAATGTACAATTTATTACTGGATAAATTTTTCATAAAAAAAGGTAAAAATATTTTCCCAATGTATAATATTGCATACAGAACTGCACCAGGATCACGTATACTACTCAATGGTGAAATAGGGACCCTACTAGAACAGACCGCATCACACTTGAAACATTAAACGAATCAATGAAGAATTTGATTCTTATTCAAAAGAGTAAGAAACTTTAATGCTCATCGAAAGCATCCAGACACAATTGAATCAAAAAGGAAGCCTGACTTACCTGAAGAAGCAGTTGTACTTGGATCACACCGCACTGATGGTTGAAAGATGTTGGTTTCTGACATCATCTGAGCGAGGTATGGCAAATAAAACTGATAATCTTTTTTGAACATTTAAATGACAAACAACATTGAAAACAGTTGGGGACTGCAACCCCTACTTGTAAAATGAAACACGAATCAAGGGGTAAATAGAAATTTAATAAATTTATAAATATAACAATTATTATGTACAATGCGGCACCGCTACAAACAAAGCAACGATAAATTTCATCTTGCTTATATATATTGAACCTCATTTGGTATAATAAAGGGAGCAACATAGAAGAGTGCGAAATCTTGATGAAAGAAAAGAACAATGTGACAGCAATGATATCGCCATACTGTGTAGAAATGAATGGTGAAAGCAATTTTCTCACAGTCACAGCGCCGAGATGGTGTACAATGGATTAAAATGCGAGGACTATTCAACGAAATGAACCGGTGCCTCAAATTCGTCTTCACGAAATACAGCAGTTATTGCCCGACTGTTCACTGATATTCCCTCGTGCAAGTTCGATCTGGTGAAGCATTTTGTCGAAAATCTGATGCACTGCCTAGAACATGCATAAATTAATTTGGCACCAAAATCTCATCAATATAACAACGTTTAACAAGGGTGTACAGCCAGAATGAAAACCTGTGGCATAATAAATTTGTATCTGTTAAAAAAAGTATACTGCAGCTGAGATAAGCTTAGCCATCCGACCAAAATGAAGAATGATCATCCAAAAAAATTGCCCATCATTTGTATTCATAGTGAAGAATGTGCTCCGGCAATGAGCGGAGAGAGAAGTGTAATACAGAAAATCGAACCGATCGAGAAGATAAAAGGGTAGGTGTTAGAAATCAAACGACATAGCATTTAGCCTGTAGGTTACTTATAAGGCTATAATGAAGATATATTTAGAGGTCTGGCGGCGTTGAAATGGGGAAAGTGATTTTCAACAAGTAACTGCGATAGCACGAACCGAGCAAATCAATGCGAATAGAAAATAAGTAAAAAAGAGGGGTTTGAAGAACCACTAGGAGAGGTAAGAAATTAACGATCAAAGTAGAATGGTTGTGGAGGTTGAGAATCATTTTAAAATTTGGTTTACCACATTACTGCCTGACTCATCGACAAACATTCGGAAATAAACAGTAAACGTTGACATCAGTTCCAAAAAACACTTGAATGCGTAAACAAAAGATGTTTGAATATCTTACAGTATTGTCCTTAGCTGATGTCTCGATGAAAGCAGCTCTCCATTTTTGAGCTAGTTTCGAACCGTCTTCTCGAGTAACCATGCGAGATACATTTTGCAAATCCAATTTATTACCCACTATAACAATTGGCACCCTGGAAAGGAATTTCTTGGAACCGATTAAAACCAAATTACCAACAAAACCAAGCAAAATCGTTACTTATTGTCTCCTATAGTCTCCATAATTTTATCGTGAATAATTTGAATGATTTCGAACCTAAAAAGGTAGCTTCACAATGGTAAATTTTATATTCCGATCAACTGAGGGATGAAAGCAGAAACGAAAGTCTTACGATTTTTTATCGTCTATAGCATACACTAGGATAAAGCCGTCAATATCAACAGAACAACTCCGAGGGAATATTGAGTACTCCTGTTGTCCAGCAGTGTCTAAGATAAAACGTTTTTCAAAAGAATCAATGGTAACTAAGATCTGAAGAGTTTAATCATGAACAATATAACATCTTTCTCAATAGCCTAAGAAAGAACAGCCTATATTGAAGGCCAGAGTAAAAAATGAATTAAGATAAAAAGATGAGGTCGATTTCAAAAAATTTGCAAGTTTTTCTCCTGACAATAAAATATGGTAGGACACAAGACAACAACAGTAATTTGGTGGTGATTATTATTCAAGGACAATTTCTCTCTTTGAGGAGAGAAAGTATGCATATATACCTTACCCTAACAGGGATTTAACAAAAATTTCGCCAGGGAGTAGCAAAGCGAAATGAAGTAAAGAATTTCGCTTTAATTGTAACAAATTCTTAACGGTCAAATGCTTAAATCGTCTGGCGGAATTGAGCAAAAGAATGTATGCGATATTAAAGCCACAACTGGTAAATACCATCTGAAAGCTTCTTTTGTACATTCCCACTACATATACTTAACGGTTACCGAGAGAACCCGTAGCGATAGAACCAATGAACTTCGAGAGAACGACGCAAAAGCCTAACATGTGGAACTTCTTGATGCAAACTTCATTTTTCCAATCAGCGAGTTTCTAATTAGTTTGATAGGGCTCCATACAACTTTACGTCGACACTTTTGCGATAAACCCCCTCGCAAGTAAAAAAGAAGCGAAAACTTCCACAAGTTAGTATACATAGTCCAGCCGTTATATCAAGGAGCACGTTCGAAAAACCTCTGATGTATTTATGTTACGAGAATTGTTTCCTGGTGTTCTTAGCTTCAACAAAGATTCATGGATATCTACATGTCTTTACGTATTTATTGCTGATAGGAAAACAAAGACATGAATGAGCTTTCATTCCTCGCTCACACGTAATAGTGCGCGTGACACTGCAAAGAAGTAAAAAACGCCTCGTGACTCACGTGATGGACACGATTATACACTATTCCAGAATACAATTGTTGAAATATGATAGGAAAAGAACCAGAAGTTTTAAACGAAACCAAATCATGAGGCAATAAGAATAAAACTTCAAACAATAATAATGTTCACCTGTAATTTTCAGGTTGTAATCCCGACCAAGCCAACGATAAGATTTGTTATGGAGATCTTCTATAGTTGTATCATATGCATCGGGGAAATGTCCTTGGACAAATCGTAGAGTAATTGATGACTTTCCTATATTTACGAAATTTAGGCGTATTCAAATGCGGTAAGGGGTCAACTCACCAACACAAGGATATCCCATTAAGGCGATCTTCCGCGTAATAACGTTTTTAGAGCCGGTCGCCATGGTACAAACTGCTATAACTGGCAGACATACAATTCAAATAAGAATATTCTCAAAGTGAAATACTTCTCTGAACAAAAAGTTTGGGCCAGCCAAGTAACACGAATTTTGTTGGACGACCTCACGCGCATTTCAGCGCGTGCGGTCGCGTAACGGTTTTCAGTTAGGGCGCACCAAGGCCTTTTTAGGGCCAGGTTGTGGGCCGGCACATAAGGTATTGGCTGAGTAGACGTGACTAGAACCAAATTGGGCCCAGGAAGAGAGAGTTTGGGCACTCCCTCGATTGCCACTATGGGACGAAATGTATTAAAAATAGTGAAATTGGTAAACTGTTCATAAAAAAGAAAACCGAATTCAGATCCGCAGCTGCTCGCTACTGGCTTGAGATAGTTTTTGATGGCAAAATTAGGCTATCGACTTGAGCACAGTCAATAGTTACTACGGAAATCGAACCGTTGACGACCAATGAGACTTACTTTTGGGTTGAGGAATCTTACCTCAAACTTCCTAGCTTTTAATGCCAGTTCTTCAAAGATCTTTATCCTGAATCCCATCATAATGAATGGCTCCAATTGATACTCCTTGTAAATTCAACCATTATTCCACTGAAACAACCAAACTCAATGTTATAGACGAAATTTTAATTTCACCGAAATTTTGAATAGCTAGAAACCAAATAAGAAAGTGATGGGTATATTTATAAATATGCCCTAATAAGAACCGAACTGCAAAGATAAAAACAATGATCGAAGACATGGGATGGGAGGGAAGCTTGATCTAAACCAGTTCAAAATACGTCAATTCTTACTCGCAGCTAAATCTACACCCCGAAAAATTGGCGGACGAGTTGCGCGCGACATTTGTCAACTTTTTGCGACAACTGTCCAACTGAAAACCAGGCAATTCGTTGCGGGACCAGGGCAGCTACCTCTCAACGCCGATCGATGCAACTCTCCCTTTTATTTCTTATTCCCTACACTATTTTGCTGCGATTCTGAGCTGCTATTCTTCTATTCTGCAAGATTCTGTGCTGAAACTACTCTGCTGCCATTCTACTGGATAATCCGCGCCGACCGAGCCTAACCATCGCCTGCATTTTATTTGTATTTCTTCACTCTGCTGATAT
The DNA here is from genome assembly GCA_000469685.2 of Haemonchus contortus. Lineage (NCBI taxonomy): Eukaryota > Metazoa > Nematoda > Chromadorea > Rhabditida > Trichostrongylidae > Haemonchus > Haemonchus contortus. The sequence goes on along the minus strand of LS997564.1, from coordinate 1,054,573 downwards.
TCTATTCTGCTTCTACTTTTCTTCTATCTATTCAAATCTGGTGTTCGAATTTCGAACCCTGTTGGGATGCTGATCGACCGAGCCAACTTCTTTCTTCTCTTTGTTGGTAAGTGATTCTTTCTGTTTTTTGGCATACTTAAGGCTGTGATTAGGAATTCTATTAACTCCGCTTCTTGACCCTACTTCTTTAGGCGCTTGTTATGTTCGTTTTTCAGGAGGAATTGTAAATTTTTGACTTTCTGATATTGGAAAACGTTTGTGGTGAGTTTTATTCCACATTTATTGCTTATTTATTTCTACCCTTGCTTTAACAATTGTTCTTGCTTTTCAGTATAACGGTCTTTGTAGTTGTCTTCGCTTGAATTTTCTCCTACTTATGAGCAGCATAGACCTGAATTGAGGGAGAACGTTTACGGTTCTACCCATTTTCATTTTTATGTTGCTTTGGAGGGGAATTCACAGCTTCCCCGCTTATGCCATCATTTTGCCCTTGAAATCAGGTAGTTCTCGTCGTATTTTCCGCGTTCATATTCATTCGCTTTTATGAATTCTTCTGCTTCAACAATTTAATTCATTGACCATTTACAATTATTCATAACACATTATTTCAACAATATGGAATAAAAATTTCGAGATTCCATTGTCAAATTTTCATTCCTCTCTGCATATGCTTCGAGTTTGCAATTTACTCAACTGCTATTCAATTCTAGAACAACTTGACTAGCATTACACTAATTTATGGTGAGTTTCGCTTCATACTATGATGTTCTATTAGCGACTGATTTGGGCTTTTGCTGCTGCTATCGCTTCTCAATTCGCTTCTGTTTCTATTGGATATTTATAGGATTGCTTGAGATACTCCTTCTTTAAAGTCTCAGTGAACCGGCATAGGGTTGAATTGTGGGAGAACGTGTACGATTCTACCCCATTTCACTTTGCTGCTGGTATGAGCAAGTGTTTCAGCTCTTTTCCCGTTAATTTTTCAGCAAGTTTTCTTTCATTCTCCTTCACACTCTTCGCATTCTTTCTTTTACCTCTAAAGTCACTTCATGCGATTTAATCGGAGGTTCAATTTAAAGTTAAATAGAACGTTGTGCAACGACCACCTTTTCTCCACACACAGCTAATTTTGACAATATGGTGGAAACCTTTACCCAATCACCTCTCTCTTTGATTTCACAATGGCTACTTCGTTGTGGGATCAGAGCATACCGTACCTACGACACAATCCGATTTCAACACACCCATGTGACAATATCTTTCTTGAGAGTAAGAGGTCTTCCACTGTCTTTGATCAGGCGCTTTGGCGTTGGTGATCTCATTTAGTACTCTCAATTTATTTGCCATTTCTCTATTTTCATTTCGTGAACACTTAGTTGCTGTAACCGATTTCATTTAGAAAGCTATAGTGAAATGGAGTCGAAGCGATCCGATTGTTCCATTTGTGGTAAAAGTATGAGCAAATATAGTATACTCGAGCATCTACGCTCAGTACACAACCTTTCACCAACGTCTGCTAGGAAAGTCATGGCACAGGCCAAGAAGGAGGAATTTGAGAGCGAAGGGAAACAGACGCACACCTGCAACCAGTGTGGAAGGATTTTCTCATCGAAAAGAGGCCTCCAAATACATAGATCTAAGCATTCTGCATCATCAAGCTCTGTCGTGGTTGAGGAGGAAGAAAGTCGCGGTGTATCGCCACAGTGCTGTCTCTGTGAAGAAGTATTTAAAACTCATGAAGAGTTGAGTCGGCACTGTGGATTTGATCATCTGAATGAAGGCGCCATGGGAAGACCTCAAGAGTACGTCGTTCATAATGTATCCTTCCAGAACTCGGAGGACTTTGAGGTAAGTACTATGCCAAATGGAAATTCCAAATAGAAGAAGTTCTTTTAGGAATGGATGAAGAGAATGTGCGAACTTCATTGCACTTCATTTTTCCGCAGGTCAAGCAAAAAAGGCGGAAAGGACTTGATAATGCGGTCTGACCATTAGCTTGCTTCACCTTTTTACGCGTTTCCCTAATTTTTAATTATATAGGTGCAACCGTTGTGGCGAGGGTGTTTCGCAAGGAGAGCGTCGTATGCGCGCTAGCAAAAAAGTACAATTGTACTGCTCAGCGTTTGCAAATGTGCACTTTAAAGAAGATGGATCAGTGAGTGTGATAGGCTGTTTCGGCCATATAGGGCACGACCTCGATCCTGCCCTGTTACGGTGGACAGATGAACAGTTAGAGTATTTAAAATACATGATCCAAGGTAGATGACGCTATTATGATGTATCACAAATGTATTCAATCACGATTCCACATTCCAGAGTTTTCCACTGATTACATTATACAAAAAATGAGAAAGGATTACGAGTCCAAGGAATGTAAGCTCTACTTTGTTACGAAGAAGGACCTCTGGAATGTCATGACAAAGTACAAGCTGACACCAGGATTGCGTGACAGAGATGATGTTACTTCACTAGAATTGAGAGAGCAAGAACGAAACCCGAGTGACGGAATACGTTTTTTCAAAAAGCAGGACGAGCCGAGTGGAAAGGGTTTTGTTCTTGGTTAGTCTTGACACGATGATAAACGAATTGCGTTCTTGGAAGGGCCCCATTACAGTGATCATCACACCGCGCCAGCAGAGATGGCTGGACCAATTTGCGAGTAAGGGAATTGCGGTTGATGACACCCATAATGTGACGAGGTATGCCTTGAAGCTCGCAACAGTTATGGTGATTGACGATCGCGACCGTGGACTTCCTGCAGGTATCTAAGATTGATTAATTCTACTGTGAGTAATCATTCAAATTTTAGCATTTTTGTTGTCGGGTGAAATGACGGCGAAGGAAGTGAAAATTCTTTTTGATGAAATAAAGAAAATCGTGCCAAATTTTGCTCCAAAATCTCTAGTCTCCGATGAAGCCCTCGCGTTCTACAATGGCTTCAAATCTTCCTTCCCAGATCGGGAGGTAGATCACTTCTTGTGTAGATTCCATATTCTACAATCTTGGAAACGAAAGACCAAGGAATTTGTGAAGGTAAAATTGTAGTCCCTAGAACGCCACATATTTCTAATTAGGACTTTTAGCCAGAGCTTCAAAGAGGCATCATCGGAGCCTTTAGAAACCTACTAAGAATCAGCGACGAGGCGACGTTCCACGCAAGGCTTGGGGAGGTACTCACACACCTACGCCTGAAGAACTGCTCGCGCCTCATTCAGTACCTTCAACGGGAGTACCTCGGTAACACAAGTCGCTTCCTTCTTACCTTCTGATAGGACTCTTTTCATTTCAAGGGGAAGAGAAAATAAAGAAGTGGGCAGCATTTCGCCGGCAAGGTGTTGTGATGAGCACTTCCATGTACACGGAAAGATGGCATCTACGACTGAAGCAAGAGAAATTGAAGAGGAAAGCGAATTCAAGAATCGATTACGTGGTGGACACCCTGATAAAGGCCGTGGAAGAACTGGCGTTGGACTTCGAAATAAGGGTAAATAATCGATTGATATCGGGTGAATGAAGGCAATTTATCCATTACAGGATCGTAGGCAACTTGTTTCGTCCTACCGGATGAGAGAGAACAACATCCAACACAAGCTCGCAGTCCGGTTCTACAAGGAAAGTTCTGATAAAATTCACAAAGTAGGGGACTTGGCGTGGAATGTGTACAGCGCAACATCCGGGACAGTGTATCGCGTCGAATTCGATGGACACTGCGTGTGTTCTCCCCAGGCTAGTGGTTACAACTCACACTTCATGAAATATACTAGTTCATTCATTAATCATTACGAATATATTTCAGACAAACACCCACTGTTCCCGATGTCACGTTTGTCCCTACTCCTTTACTTGTTCTTGCCGAAGTGGAGCCCTCGCAGGAGTAGCATGTCTACACGGACACGCAGTGAAGTTTTATGGTGCGTGATTATAATTACAGTTGTCCGTTGATATAGTGACTTCTTTGCTTTCAGGACAGGAAGAAACAGTGCAAGAAGGACAGGAAGAAACAGTGCAAGGACAGGAAGAAATTGTGCAAGAAAGACGGGAAGAAATTGTGCAAGAATCTACGTTCATTGAGCTGCAACCGGAACCGCGAGGAGTTGTAATAGTTCACTCAGAAAGGGACCCTGGGCCTATCCGTGATATACGTGGGGAACTGCATGCGCTTCGTGACGATATAGCAAAGGTCGCTTTACTTAGCCATATCTAATTCGTTAATGTAGATATTCTTTTTCAGAGCTATACCATGATCCATGCAAAGGTAAATGCTCTAGTTAGGCAAGAAGATGAGAACGCCTTAGACACTCTGACGGCACTCGCTGAAAGATTGCGAGTGATTGCTGGCGACACAAATGTTCCCCTTGAAGCTGCTGGTATTGTTTCCAGACCTGACGTACCTGCCCACGGACGACCGAAAATGCAAAAATCTGAGCTTTACTCGGTACGTTGTAAAGATTAAATGGATATGTTAATATGAACGGCTTAGATACTTTACATTACATAATTACAGAGAGCTCGAATTCGAAAAGAAATGCGTAGGAAAACGCAATCCGTGGAGGACATAAGAGTTGACCCAGAAGAGATCTTATTCTGCTCGATTTGTTTCGAGGAAGACCCCACTCTTCCAGAAGACATGGACCCAGAGGAACCAGACGCCCGAGAAACACAGTGGATGCGATGCACGGAATGCCGCGTTTGGGCCCACGCAGTATGTGCGCGAGGTGTGCAACAGCGAAAGTGTAGGGCTTGCAAGAAGGGAATGTACAGCATCTATGTTTAGTGTGTGTCAATAACAATATCAATAATGTGATGAGTGTAATCAACAATTTAATGTGATGCAATTAAAGGTAAAGATGTAGATACAAAAAATTACCGCTGAAATTTTACACGTGGTATAAATAATGACGATTTTGTATTTGTAAATAGTTGATGAATAAAATTGTTCAATAGAAGAATGTGTGAGAAGAAAATACTCAAATTTAAACAGCACACACATGGCGAGAACCCCTGATTACTTGGTTGAGAGGCAGAGTGAAGGGATTACCGGTAATGTTTTGAATTCTCCTCCAAAGCAGCACAAAAATGAAAAGGAGTAGAATCATATATGTCCTCCCTCAATTCAGTCTTATGCTGCCGCATCAAGAGGTATTTAGGAGAGAATTCAAAGGAGAAAGTAAAAGAAAGTAGCGGTTATTTAGCAATTCAACGTCACTTTAAAACAATGTAGCAAGAAGCACGAACAGAACAACAGTTTAGCTGATACAGAGGCTTTGTTACGAGAGCTAATAAGGGCCACTCTATTTATAGAAGCCAAATGGGCGGAACTTATCTCCGGGTGTTGAGGTATCCCCTAGGTACAATCCTTGCCAAAGGCGCGCATAACCCAAGGATAGGCATCCCCCTTCACATGTGTGAAGGCCGTGACCGGCTATCCACTACAAAGTAACACGGAAGCGATACCCAGAGAGAGTTCAAAAGAACAAGAACAATTGTTAAAGCAAGGGTAGAAATAAATAAGCAATAAATGTGGAATAAAACTCACCACAAACGTTTTCCAATATCAGAAAGTCAAAAATTTACAATTCCTCCTGAAAAACGAACATAACAAGCGCCTAAAGAAGTAGGGTCAAGAAGCGGAGTTAATAGAATTCCTAATCACAGCCTTAAGTATGCCAAAAAACAGAAAGAATCACTTACCAACAAAGAGAAGAAAGAAGTTGGCTCGGTCGATCAGCATCCCAACAGAGTTCGAAATTCGAACACCAGATTTGAATAGATAGAAGAAAAGTAGAAGCAGAATAGAATATCAGCAGAGTGAAGAAATACAAATAAAATGCAGGCGATGGTTAGGCTCGGTCGGCGCGGATTATCCAGTAGAATGGCAGCAGAGTAGTTTCAGCACAGAATCTTGCAGAATAGAAGAATAGCAGCTCAGAATCGCAGCAAAATAGTGTAGGGAATAAGAAATAAAAGGGAGAGTTGCATCGATCGGCGTTGAGAGGTAGCTGCCCTGGTCCCGCAACGAATTGCCTGGTTTTCAGTTGGACAGTTGTCGCAAAAAGTTGACAAATGTCGCGCGCAACTCGTCCGCCAATTTTTCGGGGTGTAGATTTAGCTGCGAGTTCAATTCTTTTTCAACGAAAATTACTTAGTGGAACTGATCACAGGATTGGCTATATTGGTGTCTATCTAAATTCAATGAGTGCTGTTTGTATTAGGAGGCAAAGTTTAAGATTAAGTAGCACATTGGAAAGGTTCTTGGCGGAGCCTATAATTTCGTAATGGTAAACAACTAGTTAACGTGCTCCAAAACTACTCGGACCGCAAGCGCGCTCAAAATCTGGGGGATAGTCGAGGCCAAGGAACGGCATTGGGAATGTCGCGTGAGGGGTGAAACGACGAGAATCGATCGCATGGACAAGCAGTAGATAAGATCGAGACCAGGATTTCGTCCATCGTCAGATAAAAACAACAAAGGACTCTGGTGAAAAGGATGCTGCGGGCGGAAAGGTGTCCCCAGAGGGATGGTCTGGCTGTCCGAGCGGCTGCAAATCCGGCTACGAAAAAATGCACAAAAAAACTTCAGCTTCAATTATCCTGAATGGGGACCTGAACAGGCTTTCAACTAGGAATGCAAGTGGATTTTATCGAGATATGCTGATGCGCATTGGTGCAGAATGACGGGGAACGGGCTTAGACAGAGCTACGCCGTAGATGCAGCCTTTTCGATAATATCTAGGCTTGAGGCGAGTTTTTAAAGGGGCTGGGGATGGCGATGTCATTCGTGAGTATTTGAGCATGTTAAAAGCCATTTCTGGAGATTTTTCAATTGAAATCAAAAAAAAAATTGTGGGAGAAAGCTTGTTCTGCTCACTACATAACAACCTTTGCGTAGTGGCGTGTATCATGCAATTCGGCATTACATAGGAGCAACCCAGAGGCACTCAAACAATGTTGGAGTGGATAACTCATGGGTCAGGACGTACTGACCTGAATTTGACTTGAACAGAAACACGCCCTTGGCGAGGGGGAGGGGGGGGGGACGTGGTTTTTTGAGTTCTGCCCTAGCTGGAACGATCCTAATTCGACTTTGACGAAGCCAATGAAGTGGAAAATTTGAATAAAGGTTAGCAGCAGATTCTTGGATAAGATGAAGTGGGTGAAGTGGGATCAACCACAGGGGAGACGGATTGGGGCGAAGGAGAGAAAGGGCGTAGGGGAAGTGGTTAGCCCATTTTTTTTCTAAATGTAGAGAAGTCTTTCCAACCACAAATGTGTTGCCATTCTCGCTAACACCCAATCGAAAGCTGAGAACGCTCAACCGCTGACAGGAACGGAAATCCAATGCTTGAATCCGGTTCTTACAGTATCTCATCTGCCCGCGGTCCTGGTTTGAATGGTAGCGGTGCGACGCATCCCGCAACTAGAACACACTTCTCACTGTGCCTCCCTGCCCGGGGTTCCCGGTTCCAGTGCACTCCGTTCCACTGGCGGTTACTGTAAGAACTAACCGTACAAAGTTTTCGTTCCTATGAATTGCAGTAAGATGCGACTGCCCTTACTGTACGGCTGCACAATACTATTTCCAGTTCAGAAAAGAAGATTCAGTAAGCGAAAGGCAAATACATCTGCAGGAGATATAAAGCGGCTACAGGAGACTTACTGAAGTGGTGAGGGTACGAAAGTGCCAAATGGGCTTTAGAATGGTGAAGAATTCAGGATCAGCCTTGATGGAATATAAGTGCAGGATCAAAATTGCTACCCAATCGGTCCTCCCAGTTGTCCTCTTCTTTGGAAGCTGCTGACATTATTTCGAAAACAGTACTCCTTAGTAAAATCTAGACTGTTTGTCGTCATTCCGTCGAAACGGCTGGCCTGACTAAAAGGAAGCAAAGGTGACACCTTCACTTATTCCATGTTTAGGTTAAGAAGACAGTAGCAGTAGCAGCGATTGGATAACGTTCCCTGGAACCGAACCTCGTCACTACGATGTAACGGCTCGCTTAGAAGGTGAAAACAACAGGACAGAAGCGGAGATGGGTCTATGGGGGAGTCGCCGATCGAATCTCGATTACATTCGGACCACGCTTACCATCCGCCCTCGGTCGGCTAATGTGAGCTAGACACGCTTGAAAAGGCAGAAGAAATGACTTGCACGTGAGCTGCAGACGTTCTAAAGTTGACTCAGCAGGTCTGAGAGCAACATAAAACGAAAGCTTTCATTTGATGTAGCTAAGTGCAAACCTTGGCACAGCAACACTCATCTTAGATACAAAACAAAAAGGAAATGGAACACGGAGGTTATGGAACCTTAGAAGATAACGGGAGTGACTCTGATTCACACAAGCCCCTCCCTTGATCCCGTCTCAAATTCTCCTCTGGGCTGTTACTCAGGGACCCCAAGATTTCCATCTTGATCGAAGCGAAACCATTCTTTGTATGTGACTCGATACAGCCATGATAGTAGTAGTGATTAACAGACTCCCCAATCATATAGCTTTATGCAGTCAAATCCTCGTTCTCTTGGACCTATGAATGTATCTTTCACCACAAATAAGCCCATAATCCCTAGCCACCTTAACTTTCTGCGGCATATCTATCCTCTTAGGTCACATTGTTGCTTTCCCCCATCCGATTGGCTGAAGCAAAAAAAATCGTGTTGGCTTTCCTCCACAGCAAATTTCCTCACCACCTCACACCCCTCAATCACCTCCATTCCCCCTTAACCGCCCCACCTCCCACACCTATGTTATAACATTAATAAGGTCACCCAGCATAACCCCATATTTATAATAATAGTACAGTAATTACCAGCTATGAAATGATAGGCTCAAGGTTCTTTCCCTGCTCCATCGTTTATAGAGAAGTTCTCAGGTCTTAATTGTCCGTCTCGGTATCAAACAACCCAAAAGTAACGCAACAACAAGAAAATGCATAACAGAACCAAGTGGAAGACTGCAGTTACCGGGAAGCTCCGAGTAGGTGGCCGCGAGGGTGGTAGGATCGATACTCGATTTCGCAACCAAAAGGAGCGTTCCTGATTTCGATTTGTTCACTTGGCCATTTGAATTTGTATTCTGCCACAGAGAACCTGGGGAAGTCTCCATAAAATTCATGTGGAATTGATATTGTCTTTTGGAATAAGGGGATTTTATTTTGAGTTCGTAAAGCGTTAGATTATGTTGAGGAGGTATGGTTGGAGTGGAAGGGTTCAAAAAGGAATAGGCATCACGGAGTGAGAAGTACTTTATGTTGGACAATCTCCTTACAATGAGCCAAGTTGGTGAAATGAGCAACGGGAAAGCTTGGAGCAACCTGCGCTGACAAATTTATAAAATAGTAACTGATTGTGTTATGGTTATTGTGGCCCGAATACTGTTCCACTTTTTTCATGGCACTACCTCACAGGAGCGGAGGTGTTGTAGTGGCAAATGGCGCACTTAACACGCACATAGTTACATGTTCGAAACTCGGATCGATATCCGCAAAGGCCAACTAAGCCTTTCATCCCTGCGGGGTCGGTTAATTGGTATCAGACTCGTTTGTGAGGATAAAAGCACTGATATGTATATCGACTGACCACCGGACGTCATCTTATAGGGCATACACGCATTCGAACACTCACTACGATACTGAATAAAAGTCGTATTCGGGCCGCGTTCCTTATAACTGTCTACTTCACTTTTTTATAAGAAGTATTGTTCACCATACCCTCTATTTTGCCTTTAACCGCCTTTAACGAGCAGTGATCGAGACTAGACGGTAGCAAAAACAGATAAGTTGTTCACGGATCTTTTAATTTTGCGACTTTTTAGATCTATTTTGTAACAACAACTATATTTATTCGAGAAAAACATCATATTCTCGAATATTCTTAGGAAAAGCATCCAGCTCCCACCTATTTATACCACGACTCACTCAATGCTTTGGAAGGCTCCTCTGACAGCGACGCCTTTCATTTACTCTTGACAGATCTTCTGATCGCCTAATTATTTTTACTATCATAAACTAACTCTTTCAGGTCCTGATGATTTATTAAATCTCGTTGTTGTTAATATAGAAGTGATAACCCATTGCGTAGGAAGGGATGTCAGAATCCTTAGTCTAAGGTTCCTGATCTAATGCATGGATAATACTCCCACGGTAGAACTCCCTTAAGAAATTCCCTGAAGACATGAACAAGGAACTATTTCACCTTTTAGTATTTGCCAATTTGCATTATACCTGCACCTATTGATGAGAATTGAATTAAGAATTCGAATATCGGCTCGCATTCATGTGATGGCATGTGTAGCCATCCCACTATGCCCACAATTCTAATCAGAGTTAAATGCCTGGCACGAAGAGATTGGTAAAGATCAGAAGGACCCTTTGTCACTCATTCAACTAGGCAACTCAGTATTTTTAATTGGATCCGGACAAGAAAAATAGTTCTTACTAGGAATTCCCAACATGCGCCATTGTAACCATGGTGACTGACCTGTGCACCCTATATGCAGCCTTGTGTAGGCCACCTTGAGCTTGGCTTTTTCCCCAAACGACTGGCTTCCGCGGTTGGAATATAAAATGCTCACTCAATCTATTGAATCTCTCAAGCTGTATTTACAAGTACCACTTTTCATTCACTTTTCTTAACTTATTTTGTTCGTGCCAAGCGAGGTCCCGAGTTATGCCGAGTTTGAGAATTGTAAATGAAAATGTAAACGGAATCCAAATTGCGAGTAGCAGTTCTTTTGAAATGAATGGGAATGAATCCAGTATAAACAATACTTACAGTCCCCATCTTTACCATTTTTTATCGGAACCCATAATGAAAGCGGTAGCAAATTTTTTACTACTACTTCGTTGAAAGCTGTTATTGTTGTCCCCGTCATCCAGTGGAAAGGCAGTCTTTGGACATCTTCCTTGTGCATGTTGTTCATCAGACTAACTCAAGATCTGTACCATTTTGATACTGTTCCATTTTTGAAAATTGTTCCAACAGCATTTCTTTTGTTTCCAAAATATGACTTATTTTCTGGGGAAAGAAGATTTTGGTTGGTCGTTATAAGAGAAAGGAATTGATTTCGATTTCTTCACAGAGATGAGGCTCAAAGTTTCACACTCTCGCACGCCCCCTCATCTGGATTCTGTGGCGGCAGTCGGATGGGCTGGTGGAGACGAAATATTCTCCTGTGCAGACGACCATATTTTACTGAAGTAAGATTTAAGTCTTCAATGTATTGTTATCGAAGTAGATTAAAAAGGAATTTAAGAGAAACAATCAGCTCAGAATAAAGATGTAAGTGGATAGCTATTGGCTATGTGACTGAATTCATCAACTGCTCCAATTAGATAATGATTCTTGGCCTTTGCTAAAATGCAGGTAAAGAGAGAGATGGTTCAAAAGTGTCACATTCGTACTCAAGTTTTGCCCCCTTTCCTTTCGTTTCGTACTCATTTTCATTACTACTTGCTTTATTTCAGGTGGAAGCTTGGTAATATGGAAGCTACAACGGTGACAGAGATGCCAAGGTTTGCCCAATAATTGTTTATTTACTGAAGGAACTCGGTACCGACCAATTCTGTTGTGAAATGTGCCACACATCCATTTCTGTCCAGAATCGAGTCGCCATTTGGTAGCATTCAAGTATACTAGGCCCTTACGATGAGTTGTAGAGCCGATCGATGTGCAAACGATTTTTACTCTAGATGTGTAGGTGTCTTTTCAAAACCTCAGCCGAAATTTTATAGGAAAACGTGTCGGGGTCGTCGCCTTCGTCAGAGCCTGGAAGCCAAGAATATCTGAGATTCATCCCTATAAAACACCATTTTAAACTTCAGCTTAGCTCAAGGAGAACTTGTGGATATCTATTAGGTCGTGAAGAAAGTTCTTGCGTCTTTTGACGCCCAATTTTCAAATGCTCGCCGCGGTGCTATTTGCTGTTAAATTTTTTGCAAGTTTTATACCATTCTGAAGCGCATTTCTTGCTCTATCCAAACATTTAACCGGTTTTGCCCTGAAGTGACTCCTGGGCTTTTTTAGAGGGTCGAAATCAGCATGGACAAACGACAGATCCGCACGATTTTTCTTTCAAAATTCAAATTGGGCAGGAGAGCGACGGAAACGGCCCGGGATATCAACGATGCCCTTAGTCTAGGTACGACGAAAAAACATACAGCACAGTGGTGGTTTGAAAAATTCCGTACCGGCGATGAGAGCTTGGGAGATGATGAGCGTAGTGGGCGGCCATCGGCCGTTAACAACGAACAATTGAGAGCGTTAGTGGAAGAGAATCCACGTACAACGCTGAGGGATATCGGCTCGAGATTAAATGTTTCTAGCAGGACGGTTGGCACCCACATTCAGGAGATCCGGAAGTCGAAGAAGCTTGATAAGTGGGTGCCGCATGAGTTGACCCAGCACCAGAGGGACCTTCGCTTCGAGCTCGCCTCCGCCTTGCTTCTGCGCAACAGGAACGATCCATTTTTAGACCGTATTGTGACGTGTGATGAGAAGTGGATTCTGTGCAACAACTGTGACGAACAGGCCAGTGGCTGGACGAGGATCAAGCCCCACAACATTTTCCCAAGCCGAAGCAGCAAGGAAAGAAGGTCATGGTGCTGGTTTGGTGGTCTGCAGCCGAGCTGATCCACCACAACTCCATGGATCCGGATCAGCCGAGAAGTATTGTCAAGAAATTGACGAAAAGCATCGAAAACTCAAGCTCATGAGCCCGGCACCGGTGAATATTAAGGGGCCAATTCTACTCTACGACAACGCTCAGCCCCACGTCGCACAACTTAACCTGAAAAAATTGATGGAGCTAAGCTATGAAACTCTCCCGCATCCACCATATTCCCCAGACCTTGCCCTCACAGAACACCATTTCCTTAAACATCTCGACGGCTTTCTCAAAGAGAAATGCTTCAAAACCCAACATGATGCTGCCGCGGCATTCGACGATTTCATCGCCTCTAGATCTCCGAACTTTTATGCGAATGGGATAAGCTAATTTATTCCTCGTTAGCAAAAGTGTGTCGATAGTAATGGTTGTTATTTCGATTGATGAAGTTTTGTTTAAGCCGAGATATGTACATTTAAATTTTGAGGCGCAAAAACGCAAGAACTTTCTTCACGACCTAATAGAAAGGCTTCATAAGTTACAACTGGGAACCCACCTTGAATATAGAGACGAAGACCTGTGGACCACCTTTCAGACTGTCCGCAGTGGGTGGCCGTCGGGTCACGTAACCTCCGACTTGAAGCCGGTGGGAAATTTAACCTTCACAGGTCGAGGAACGGGGCGACTTCATCTGTTATGGCCAGGCATTCGTCTTCCCGGTTGGGTTTGTTATTTCGCACCAGTCCAGAATGCTTTCGAAGTTCATTCGCCGAGCTCTTGGACTCCCGCATCGAAATCCTGACTTGTACCTTAAACTCTACGATTTTTACTCTTCCCGGAGCTGTTGGCGAGCCAATATGCTACGTCGAATTGTTCAGGCCTGGATTAGATCCTTCGATAAAATCCTCTTGCAGTACCCTATTCGCCACATCCATGCACTGGTTTCCTACTTCAGCACGGCACGATGCTCACGGGGAAGTCTTCGCTCTATCCTGTTCAGATGGTAAATCAGAACTTTTGGCTGTTTTTCACCGTAGAATGGCTGTAGAGAAACCTTATCAATTCAGGTCAGATCCATTTCGTCAATAAAATGGGTAGAATTGAAAAATCTGTCAATGCTCATAGAGGAGCAGCCCTCATTGTTCGCTGGAGCGCCGATGGCACTGGATTGCTGAGTTGTGAGTTTCCTTCCTCTCTTTTGGTATGGCTTCTTTACTAATTTTGTAATTAGTGGAAACGATTGTGAGAAGAAATTGCTCGAGCGTCAAGTCCCCATCGTGAAATTCGCGTCCGGGGTTTCACTCGAATTCCATGACAGGATTGGTCCCACCGCAGTTTTCCCCTTCATAGCCGGTTAATTGCGTCTTTCTTGTTTGCGAAAATAAAGAGACACACCATAAGGGCCGACTGAAGAAGGCCCCTTGCTTAAGGGAAGAAGGAACTGAGGTGTTGTCACGACTTGGTGACACGAATGTATGGCGCGCTCCTGGAGGTCCGAGTGGCAGATTAGAATGACCACCCTTTTCAATATAAGAGCTGTCTTGGAATGGATAGTCACTTTTATCAACCAATAAGTAGCCAACCAAGTGTGCTGTGCAGGTGGAGAGGATGGCACCGTAAAACTGTGGTCTCGTAATGGACTCCTACGATCAGTTATCGCTCAAATGCCACATCCTGTACACTGGTAAGCACATTTTTTACTGAATATTAAGTAATGATTTTAATTTCACTGTTTAATTGGAGGCGAGGTGGTGTAGAATTCCGTCGGCATTTTCCCAGACCAGCCAAACCTTCCATTCATCCAGTATGGTTTGACTGGTACCAGGCTCTTTTATTGTCACAGACTGGTGTCTGGGACAGTAAAAGCACTGACTTTTACATGAGTTGGCCACCCTAAGTCATTGTACAGGCTAACCCATGTATTCAAACCCTCACCACGATTGGAAATGGAAGCAAATGCGGGGCGCATCCCGAAAACAACGCTGATCTTCGTCAGCGACTTCTATACTTTTATCTATTAATTAATGAATCAATTTTCCCTGTTGATATTTCTTCGTTTGCTCTTTCACAACTTATTACTGTCCACTATTTACTTTTTCCAGGTTTCTTTACTTCCGAGTACTATGAAAACTTTTTTGAAGGGTAATCTTATCGTTAAAGAGCTAGAATTTTAAACTCATTTTATTCAAAATTGAAAGCTTTGGGAAAAAACTTCTGGCGACTGACTCGGAATACTTTTATAGCGTACCTACTATTTTATATGAGGGAAGTATCAAAATCAATTAAGATGAAAAATACGTAATCTGTAAACATAATAATTTTGCCGATGGAATAACACGCTCGTTTCAGCTGTTCTTTCGATATGACATCAAACAACGTTCTATATCCGAACTATGATCATTGCTACATAAAGTCGTTGAAGTCCCAGGTAAGAGGTGGCAAAAGAATCCTTTTGAATTAGGTACTAATTCTGAGTACAGTGGTAAAGGTACAAAAGGAACCCCAACACGATCATCAGCTCAGTGGCCCTCCCAACTTTGTTGTAAATCTTCAAGTAAACGAATACATTAATATATATGTCTTCGAAATCCACAAAGATTCTTGACCAACAAATCGATAAGGGGAAGATCACTAGTTTATGCTTCAAAAATTAGGGACCACCGCTCAAATGGAAGGCACACGATGGTCTTGTAATGTGTTGCGATTGGTCCAAAGCATCTGAATACATCGTTACTGGAGGAGAAGATTGCAAATTCAAGGTAGGCTCTCATTTATCGCTCGGGTGAACTGTAATGGGGACCCGAGCCTTTCTTGAAAATCCCTCTACGACTTCAACGGCCTTGAATAACCTGAGAATAACGAACCTCAGTGACTAGCAGCTTAATTGTGTGTCAGAGAAGAATTTTCGCCCATTTCCGTACTTGTGAAAAGGCTTCGAAAAACCGTTTAAAAGGAGGCTAAGGGATCGCGGCAGCAAAAAGAATAACACAGGAAAAAAGAATGGGAGAAAACACCGCCTCATCACATGGCGACCAGCTGATTGTGCTGGGTCCTAGAACGAATAGTTACAATCTGTGTTGTCTCGGCACTCGTCTGACGTGATGACGTGGCATCGAGCCAGAGGCGGGAAAGTCATTGACGTTCCCGCCCATTGAATTATCGTGAACTGTGCCTTTAAAGAGGTAGAGAGAGTTGCTAAGCCCTGATTGGCTATCAGAATCATTCCACCAATCGCAGTCGCTTTTCCCACTTTTTCACACCCACTGGGCTCACATGATGGGTCTTTTCTAAGAGCAAGCTTGGTCACCTAAAAATGGTTATTCCACCGAAATCAAAGCATAAAAGGTACATTGTCCGGGTGTACTTAGGCGTACGATTACTGCGGAAATAAGGCATGGTCTCAAGAGTACTCCAACCTTAGCTACTCTTTACTGGCGTTTCAATTTTGTTAAGCTTTGGGACAGTTTCGGGCGGAATCTCTTCACATCGATTGCTCTTGATTATCCGATTTCGTCAGTGGCCTGGAGCCCCGATGGTCAGTGCTTTGTGGCTGGCTCATACAACATCCTTCTTCTGTGCGATAAGGCAGGGGTATGTAATCAGCGATCCTATCCGGCTGACACTGCTCATAACCCGATTGTTTTCAGTGGTCCCACTCTCTTGAAAAACTCTCCACTGGATCGTTGCTATCCTTGTGCTGGTATGACGATTCGACCCAATTAGTTGGTGGTAGCGGAAGTGGCCAAGTAATTCATGCCCAGCTCATAGAAAGGTGAGTTATAAAGAATTTATGGCGTGAAGCTAGCCTTAAATAGCTGGACTCCTTTTCCCACGACCACTGGACTTCTAACTCCCAGTGCACTGAAATGGTGATATTTGCAGTACAGAGACGTGCGGAAGCGTGGAAGTTGTACAAATGAAACGGAACCTCCTGGAAGTTCGCGATGTGAGCGTCGATTTGGCCCGCGAACAACTGGAAACCCGTGACCGAATCTCGCGGTTCGCCATTGCCTACGATCAACTGGTGGTTGTCACTACCCAGCAATTATATATTTTCAGGTAACTCAGGATTATTATTGATCTAAAAAGAACCTCCTTCACGACTTCCTGGAATCTGAGCAGTTGTTATACCCAGTGATTTTATGCCGAGAAGTTTTTTTGACCCGGAATACTAATACCGACCGCAATTGGGAATCGAGCTGAACTTCCAGCATTGCCCCACTCACGCCCATACTTCAAGCAGCAAGTACCTGCCTACTTCCTTTTTGCCCTTCCAAAATGGATAACGTTCCAAAAGGTTTCGAAATATGCTTTCATTCCCTTGAGAATGAGTCAAGATGTTAAGCGGAAGTCTGAAAGCATGGTAAAGAATCTGTTTAACCAATAGAAGCATCATAGTTATGCTGGAGTTATAATATTCAGTAGTAATGACACATACCAGTTCCAAAATTCTTCTGATTTCTTTTGTACAAAACATATTCTGAATGCTTGATAAGTCTGGTTTTTTTTGAAGGCATGTGAATTCTATCAGCAATTTGTGGTTATTTCAGTTCGAAAAATTGGAACACTCCAATCATCGTTGAACTAAAGGAGAAGGCTATCAAACTAATACTACAAGCAAGCAAGTACGAATTATATATTTTTTCCGTGTACTGACGCTACTACTTTCGAGTGAATCAGATTGGAAAATGAGTAGGACAGGGTAACTCTCAAAGGCGCATGGCCCAGAAAAGGCCTAAGAAGGGCTCTGAGACCGGTTTAGCTGACATAGGCACTCAAAAGCGGACGTGTTCTCATGGCGTTGCAGAGGCTGTAGAGTCCATCCTTATCAGGGCTAACACTTTGCACGACTTGAGCAGACTGTCCAAATATCCCCTCCATTCAAATTCTGTCGTCACATTCTGCCAAACCCTAATTCTACTACTTTTCGGAAGCTTATATTTCTCCGAATGCGCTGATTTTCTTGTTTCTTCGTCACATCTGCACTATTCTGGACCGTCACTTCCACTATTCGCCTAGAACTAGATATCCCAAGATTATCGTGAAATGTGCCTTCGAGCGGATTGGGAGGACAGATAAGGCTCCGATCAGAACAACCATCTTTTCTTTGCAGAATTGACCAGCTTAGCACTAACAGAATTCTGTACATCAGCTGGCATGCATACATACTTCCTCGCACGGGTTCGAAACCCGTCAGAAAGTTAAATGAAAGTCGTAGTGGGGCCTATCTTAAGATTCTCTGATGCCTAGCAATTGAATTTTCTTTGCCCAACAAAGGTCGTTCATGAGCACTCCTAGAACATCTGTACAGCTAACATTGAATGAGGAAGCTGATTTTCTTTCGACAAAGGGTACATTTGTACTGCGCGGAAGATGATTCCGCACGGCGGAAAAATCGGACCCTGTCGCTATCGCTTGCACGGCATAGATCATTTTCCAATTCGCAAGCGACTTTCACTTTTAATATTTGTTTAGTCATTTATTCATCTATATTGACTGTATTTAGACTATTCCTTGTATCGGATGGACAAACACTGTTTGTGTTCAATTACGAAGGTCGAAACCTTAGCGAAATTAAAATGCCAAAGGGAAAATCAAGTTTAATAAGTAAGTCAGCTTGAAATACTGCTTTGATTACTAATCAGTTGCCTAAAAGAGGAGTCTAACCCAGAAATGTCGAAATGCGGAACCTTTGACGTGCCGATTGTATCGGTGATTCGAAAAGTAGCCAGTATTGAGAAAAACGGTATTTGAAAGATGCGATACTCTTCAATTCAATGTTAGACCATCACCTGTGAATTACTCCAATTTCAGCCGACATGAAGCGGCTTTCTTTTCACCCCTGTGTCTGCCGGGTAATGCCAAATTCCTGTTCACCAGTGAAAGGAGACATATAGTCCGGTTTTTGCGTTGTATTCTTCCCTTCCAAGTAATTCGCACAGTTTCAAAGACCCTCCATTCCTTTGGAACGTTCCCTTTTCCTTTTGTACAATCGCGATAAAATCGTTACAAATTTTGCTATGCGAACACACGCCACCGTGCTCCATTGGCGCAGTTGGTTAGCGCGTGGTACTTATAAGACTAAGAAATGCCGAGGTCGGGAGTTCGATCCTCCCATGGAGCAAACGTTTTGCAATACTCATTTGCAGCCCTTGGATGTATACCTATTGATCTTTGACCAAAATTTCTCTGGTTATGCCGATCCCAGCTTTAGACTGATGAGTGGTTTGCAAAAATCTCGCTCCCGGGTGGGCTCGAACCACCAACCTTTCGGTTAACAGCCGAACGCGCTGCCTATTGCGCCACGGAAGCACTGATTCCGTCACTTCGCAAGTGCTATTTCAATGCCTTCGTTCGAAGCTGGACAAGATTTCTGCAGTGACTGAAGCTAGTTAGGAAATTATCAATGCCAAAGTGATAACTGCTCGGAGTGATAAGCTAAAAGACGGAGAGAGCCAATGTCAACATTGTAATCTTCCTACAAAACGGGCTCTCGTAATATTCAATTAGGGTCGTAATTCCCTTGCCTTTTTCGGAGCTTTTGCTATGGAATCATCGCAGAAATCAGACCCACTGATGTGTATGGAAGTTCCCTTCTGGTCTAAGTTCGGGATGAACTTCATTATTGGAAGAGGGGGTGGGGAGAGGAGGGGAGGGGTGCAAAGGTAGGGGCGGGGTAGAAGGAAGGGGGAAGGTGGTGGGGAGGAGTGAAAGATTCAAGTAGCCCACCATAATCTCATCTCCTTGATCGGAGTTATAGCTTTTTTTAGAAATTTCTAGAATTGGCACAGGAAACAGTCCAGTACGAGAGAAATCCTAATTTTTGCTGATTATGAAAAGAAAATATTTTGGATATATCAGAATATAATTTTTTGGTTGCTTAGAATTCTCTTTTATTTTCGTAAATTGTAATATTCGCACTCATAACTTTCTGTAAAGATAGCTATTGCCGTTTCTACATATTTCCAATGGGTTCTGCTTATGCACTTAACATTTATTTCCCCTCCCTTTATCTTTCGTCTTATAACTGCTATTTAAACATGGGACTATTAATTATAAACAGCCGTTGATGACACAATAACCCATTACACAACAGTTATCTTCAGATTCAAAGACCACGTCTCTTTCAAACGATACGGTAGCTTTGGTGGATCGCGATGAGACGTCATCGATTTATCTTTTCGATCCTACATCTGCAAAACCTCAAGGGGATGAAAAAATCACACACGAGGTCAGCTTTCTTCGATCCACCGTGGCCCTTCTTCTTTATGGTTTTCGTACAATTAAGCTCTAATTTTTTGAAAAGCATATTTTAAGATGTACTGTTGGGGGCTTGGGGATGAGAGGTTCATGAGAAGACGCAGAACTGAAGGTCGTGTTTCCCGGACGGTCTTAGGAGGGTACACCAAAAATGGGCTGGTATATAAGAAACGTGACTAAAAAATGAAGTATCTGAACTTGTACCACCCTCTAGAATGGAGATCATCATCGACTATCCAAGTTTGACTTAAGGGTAAACTATACAACTTCTGACTATGACAGTATCATTTAGACGCTTTCTGATTTTTTTTTTCTAATTTTTGAACGAGTCTCATAAAATTTTTTCTTCTTTTTTTTCAGCTAACACATACATACAGTAATTTTCATGATTTTCTTCATTTTATAGCATGAAATTATGGAACTCACACTGTGCCAATGCGGTCCAATCGCCGACAGAATGCTTGCATTTCGTGACAGTGAAGGAGCAGTGTTCGTTACAAAAGTGAGAGCACTCGGTGTTTCTCAGAAGATTGCCAAAATCGGTAAGGTTTTTTGGTGGAAGTTGATCACAAATTCCTCTGAAACCTTCCTTCTATTTTACTTGTCATTTCTTAAGGTGAAAATTTTGATTAACATTCAAAAGTTAAAAATGCTTTTTATTTATTTATTTATTTGTTTATTTATGGACATGCCAATAGGCATGTGGAATAGTTAGTTAGTAACAATATGTACACTACCAAACTGTACAACAGCAACACAAGCGTATAGAACAAAATAAAATAAAATAAAATACATACAACTGGAGACCAGGGACAGACCAGATGTACTTGTCCAGCGCTCTTTTAAACACAGAAATTCTCTCTTTGTAGAGATTCTGCACCTATTTTTTCGGCGAGTACTTATATGGATTTCCATTATGCATATGAATTCATAAACTTTTTGATCCCTTTCTTTCTCGATATGGGTCAGGATGCGCCACTAGATAGCCGTGTTTTTGTAACCTGGTTTAGGCGGTGCGGCACGATAGCGCAACCTGACCTATGCCACTGAATTGGAGAAGTGAAAAGCTTCCATTCTTATCCGCCCCTAATCACGCTTACATGGGCTTGTCCTATTTCTTCCTACTCGGTTGGATCCTCCTGCACCCCTTTTACTGACTTACGCACGTTTTGTTTTTTCGCATCAACTTAGCTTGACTATGAAAAGCCAGGAAAGCCTAGCATCAGCGAGATAATCCGTCCTGAACATCCGTGCAGTTCCAATCGGCTGGCTTGGGTTGAAAAACTTCTTCGTTATTCCATTTGATGCACAAAAAATCAAACAACGTTCTAGGTTCTTCCGTTGAACAGCTTCTCTTCAACGATGTCACCAACATGCTCGTCGGCGTGGGAGACGGACGTATTGGTATGTACTGAAAGCCTGCCACAAGCATCAGCTATAACCCCATCAATATTTTTTACAGTCATCTGGCCGGCTGTCGAAATAGCCTTTATCAATCGCTCTCTATTAGAGCGATCAGTAATGGAGAAGCCCATAGCGGGCCTCGGCAAATTTCCCGTCCTGCGGAGGTTAGTTTCGTGCTGGCAATTTTCTTCAAAAACAATTATGCTCTCGAACATCTTTGGAAGAACCCCTTCGTCTTTTGGAAAGTACGATAGATAGGCTAACTAACACTCCCTACTTCGCATAGTCCCCTTGTACTCACTGGGCTGTACATTTCCTACTAACCTAGTTCAGCTTAGTTACGGCTAGGGATGGCTAACAGGGAGCAGCTACTATGCCCTTCGGGCCAGAGGTGCCAAAAAGAAAGTTTAAATGGCCGAAAGATCCAGAAGGTTGATGCTGCTGATTTGTAAGACCAAGGGTCAGATGCAAGTATTTGTGAAGACTTTTCATTTTCAGTTTTACTGGGAACACTATTATTTTACGTCGTTCTGATGGTTCCGTTGTCACAACCCTCCTTCCACCGTTCGCCTCATGTCTTCTACGCAATGTCTCACAATCCAAGTGGGACCAAGCGCTTCGCCTCTGCCATCAAGTTCAGGTCTGCTTTGAGCCTATACCGGTTAGGATAGTGCCTCTAGAAACTCACACACCATGCTACTTCAATATTAACCACTTGACGACATTGCCGATTTCGACGTGACGCACCCATGGGACCACGCCCCTTTCCCTTCGTGCGCGACTGGCACCCACCGGTGGGTGCCATGGTCCCAGGAGCAACTCCTTTCTCTGGCTTAATAAGTTTAGCAATATTTCGCTTGGAGCGGAAGTATCAAGATATTATTTCATCTATTATAATTAAGTGAGGCTTAAAAATGGAGTTTGGAAGCAATGTGGGACAAATCTTGAAAATAATGTTTGCAGTAGAAATGCGTATTACATTAAGACTCTTTAATATCAAATTATGCTTTGCTGGAGCGCATGCTAAGAAAGTGAAAACACAGTGCAACAATTGTTACGGCTTTTACTGGCTGCAGTGTTTCCAGGATGAACACAAATCTTGAGGAAGTACCTAGGTTTTTTCTTCAGTGATACCCCATTGTATATATATGTTTGTAATAAATAAGCTTTATTAAAACAATAATGTGGACCATGTTGAATATAAATAACATGGAGTTTGTTATTAATAATGAAAATATTAAATAAGTTCCAAATATGCAAATAAAGAAAAAAACATGGTGGCACCCAACATTGGGTGCCATGGTCCCATGCGCCAGTCATAGTGGCACCCGCCGGCGGGTGCCGTGGTCGTCAAAGGGTTAAGTAAGGTTTTCGAAGTGGCTACGGAAGAAGTCAGCACCACACCTAATCTACTTTGCGATCCTCAGGCTCTTTACCTGATCCAATTTCCGGTTCACGAGATGAAAATGCTGGCATCGAAGTAAAGGGTCAGAGGCTGGTTGTGAAACTCAAAAACTTTCGAATACACTACAGTATGACACTTGGCAAAGCTCTGAAGTCATTGTAAAACATACTGTAATCTCTAACTGTACCAACTTCTTTGATGACTGATGGCGTTTTGTAGTAGGAAAACGGAGAATGACACATTTCTTCTTGGCCACACGCCCTGAAACACCTCGGAACTCATTCGACTCCCGCTTAAGCTTGTACAACGTCTATAGAAGTAAATAGTAAATACCGATGAAAAATAAAGTACCATTGTAGAGTTCAAATGCTCTCAGATAAAGGTGAAAAAAGTAGAAGAGATGACAAAAATACGGAAAAAAGGTAGACTTCTATTGAATTGACATTCTGAAGTGGGTTGACCGTTGATTTGCTTCAAGTTGACTTCGTTTCTTGATCGATTTAGAACAAATTTATCTTTCTCAGGCAAAATGGGCCTCATTTTTCAACGTGCCTTATGAGGTGGTGTAGTGGCAAGTAGCGCACTATATCACTCGCACGGTCAGGGGTTCGAATCCCGGATCGATGCCCGCCTAGGCCAACCAAGGCTTCCATCCCCCCGGGGTCGGTGAATTGGTACAAGAGTCGTCTAGGAAGGTAAAAGCACTGACTTGTACATCGGCTGGCCACCGCAAGTCATTGTATAGGCCACATACGCACTCATTACGCCACTACGAATCTGAATAGAAGCTGAGTGTGGGGGCGCATCCCTCAGACGGAATTGATTAAGGCCAAAAACTTTATCTTTTTTATTATTTGCCTTATGACCCTTTAGAAGCGCGTCAATTACTGAAGACTACTGAAGGCTTTACAAACGACTTCCTATGAACGAGGAATTGAAAATAATGGATATATTCATAACTATTTTCAGAATGATGCTATGTGGGCAGTACTAGCAGGCCTGGCAACAGCGGCAAAGCATCTCTATACCTGCGAAATCGCATACGGAGAACTGGGAGAGGTATGGTTTCTTTATTACCGAATTTACCCATAACCCGCTTTATTCCGTAAGAACTACGATAACGTTAG
Source organism: Haemonchus contortus (assembly GCA_000469685.2). NCBI lineage: Eukaryota > Metazoa > Nematoda > Chromadorea > Rhabditida > Trichostrongylidae > Haemonchus > Haemonchus contortus. The sequence goes on along the minus strand of LS997564.1, from coordinate 1,030,778 downwards.
AATTTTACAGATTGAAAAAGCAGAAATGCTTTCAAAATTGCGAAATCAAACCAACAGAGAAATCACCAACGCAAAAATGGCTCTACTGGCAGGAAAGGTAAGTAGGATACAATCCTACTTACTATAAAGCGCTTAGTCTGTCTGTCTGTCTGTCCGTCTGTCTGTCTGTATGTCCGTCACGAAATTCCTTAGCTCCTTTAGATCTGCCTGGAGAGACCGGGTCAAGTGTGGGATGGGTGGGCCAGGTCTCGAGAAGTATAAAACACATATCAGCTCGGCGGAGCCCCGCCCACAGTGGGCGTGGCGTGCCTCGAAATAAGCCCTACTGAGGACCATGATTTCAAATTCAGTAACAAGACGGCTTCAAAACTGGAGTTTAAAGGTGGCTAGAGGTGTGCATTGGTAAGTTAGATCGAACTGGGGAGACCCACCCCCGATGGGCGGGGCGTTCTCCAGAAATGCAGTGCTTTATGGAAACATTTATAACTCGGTTCGGAGAAAGCCAACAGAGCAGGAAAAAGTTGATATAGGAGAGGTATTGTCGAAGGTATTTCCAGCATAAATGACGTCAGCGGAGGCCCGTCCACAATGGGCGGAGCGTGCCTCGAAGCTCACATCCCTTCTTACATTTATATACGAAAATCCATAATTCCAGTTCCCATGGACCTAGAGAGTTCAAATTTGGTAGGAGTACAGGCGACAGGATGGGAACACCTATGGTGGGCGGCAAAATCAGACTCCGCCCACAAGGGGCGGGGTTTGTGCGAAACTTCGTAAC